>CM029123.1:12560118-13160118 GCA_016859345.1 Istiophorus platypterus | reverse complement strand
TATTTAGTGTATGTTGCACTTTTAACTTTGTGCACTGTTATTTGTAGTGCTTGAACTATTAAATAGCTAGGGTGATACAGGGCAGTGTGCTGTATTCAAGCACCCCTTCTTGTGAAAATTCTTATTTAGTCATTTCCCATACTAAATCACCACTTATGGAAACAGATGAAATTTTACCTTAAATACATGCAGATAAATCCTGCATCACTGTAGCTAACTAGTGGGGCTCTAAAAAAAAGAACTTCATTAAAATTTGAAAAACTGTTTAGTCTGTTTGGTTCTACCCCGTTGCTCCAAAAACAGGCCAATGATCAGATGAGACATCCCAGACGACCAGGTAAGACGAAGAAGCAAAAGTTCCTCTCTGAAATCTGCCATTATCCAGATGGCACCATTAGCAATAAGCCAGAACATTTCTTCCCTCTTATAATTGACTCCATAGGCTATTAGGCAGGTTGGCACTAGGCGAGGTCCACTGGTGCACACTCCAGATGTTCTCTTTTTGTGTGTGTGTGTGTGTGTGTGTGTGTGTTGTGTTGTGTTGTATGTAACAGTGAGTGTGTGTAACTGAGTGTGTGTAACTGTGAGTGTGTGTGTGCGAGCAGTAAGTGGGGAGGGGGGGGTATGGCTGTTGTTGTGAGTGCTTGTGGTGGGTCTAAGGCTACCTACAGATGGACAAAAATGGGACTTGGTGGGTCCTGGGAATAAGTCACATTCAGTTATATCAGTGTCTCTATCAGTCTCTGTTCTCAGACTCTCTCCCTCGCTCTCCATCTCTCTATCTCCCTGTCTGTCTCTTTCTCCCTCTAGCCTTTGGGGTAGAAAGATTAAAGTGTTCTGTTTTCTGTGCAAGATCTTGATGCTTGTGCTTGATGCTTTTTGGGTGTATCTGAAGATTAAATTATCTTTCACCCGTTGTCTGTCTTTAAGTGTGTGCAAGAAGACTGATGTTTAACAGACATTGTTAAGTGTGGTTGATATAAAAAAAACTCCAAATAATGCTGAGAGACGTTTGTTTGAATTAAGTTTAATAAGGCTGTCTTATCATTTGCTTAACTTAAAATTGTAGGAGTATGTTATTCTTGCACCAAATGTAAAAAGTCCTTGGAAAAGGATGGATCTTAGAGACCCTCTAAGCAAACAATGAGTATGTTCATTCACTATGTTTAAAGTTGTAGAATAATATACCAGTGTCATTAACTGCTCCCACATGTACCACCTTATCATAACAACAACTCCAAAGTCTGCACAAGGAGAGGCTGATTTCCGGAACTAGTGTTGTAGCAGGCATGAAATGGCTTTTTTAAGTGTTTGTATTACATTACTGAATGGACTTTCAGTAATCCTTTTATAGCTAAAAAAAAGAACTAAAAAGCCTTTAATTATTCATCTCCCCATAGCTGGTGGTAAAGACGAGACACACTCTAGGATTTCCATCAGCTATTAGTAAACAAATCAATGCTGTAGGCTGAGCTTCTTGTCAGTAGAGAGCCATCTGCCCTTTGCCATGACTTTCAAGTGAAAACCAGAAACGGACCTACATGATATATGATACTGCCTCCTGAGCATAAAAAAGAAGAATGCAGAAAGGAAAAGGAAAGTTATTTATTGGGGGTTTTCATTAAGTTATTGAGTTTGGAAAACTAATGCAGGAATTTCAGTGCACAAATGGATCCCACTGAGAGAACAACACATTCAAGACATCAATCTAATTTGTGAGAGCAGTTGCAGTTACATTACTACCCCAACTGGGTTGGTTCAACACATTATGCCTCTATGAGCAGACACTCCTGAATTTGTCATGCCCCCCCCAACAATAGGTATTTGATATAATCAAACAGTGCAGTTTGAAGCCCCTAATCCAATTTCTTTAGGCCAGATACATTTTAATTTGGTATCACTGTAATTATGAACTGAATTGTGAACTGTATGTAAGGGAATTGAATTAGCCAAGAGAAGAACAGTAATATGATTGGGAACTAGAAGAAATCAATACAGCATTGCTTGTCATCTCAACGTTGACCTGAATACTGCCTGAATGTGATCATTGGGGGATTCAGCTTAATTCAATCTGGTGGAGCTAACATGTTCCCTGTCCCCCCCATATGGTTGACAACAGCTCTGTCTTGATTTATACTGCTAGCCCCCCCCTGCTGGGGGAAGCAGAGCTCAGAAGAAAGTATTAGTAAGAAATACATGGAGATGTACAGTATAAACCCTCATACACCTCAAACTAGCTGAACAGTCATGCAGGCAACTGTTACCTATCACTACTATCAAGCAAGCTTTAAACATACAGTGGTATGTAGTTCAGTTCCATGTGACAATGTTCTGAAGAGTAAAGCCTGCTTGGACAGCTACCTGATGAGCAACACACATTACATAACTTCATTTGATGAGCAGCGTTTTTCACACTGTGTTGACTAATTGTTTTACACTAGAGTTTATCATCCTCATGGGTGCAGCCCACTGATGATGGCTCCACCCCGATGGAGTTGGTAGCCTAAAGAGGAATGGTTAATACCGCAATTGTAGCAACCACTGCCATGGTTCACTTTGACGGGTGAGGTCAGAAAAACTGAAGCACAAGGTGGAGTTGTGAATAGAGATGAAAGTTTAAAAAAAAAATGTAACGTTGAACTGGCTGATAAAACTAAGCCCTATATCTCCAAAAGTCCTGATATTTACTTTTTACTTTACAGATATTTTATTGTAATCCTAATTTCTTCTTGTTATTACATTTTTGTATCATTATATGTGCGGTCTCTGTGAACAGGAAAATAAAGTCTCAATATTATGAGAATAAAGTTGTAAAATTTTGAGAAAAACACATAATTTTCAGGAAAATATATTAATAGAAACCAACAAAATGGGCAAGAAGACAGTCAGTGGGAGCCTGACCCTGCTACTGGCAACTGCCGTTTGTCTCAGGCATCGTGCTGTTCCACACACATCGGTCAATAGGTTCTTTCTTTGTAATGGACCCAATTTCTATCACAATATATTCAAAGTCCTGATACTTATAATGTGGTGCTGATGTACCAAAAGTTAAGTATTTCGTTATTTATTCAACTGTACTAAAGTATAACCTCACAAGATGCTCCACGTTCCTCATTTTATTGCAGGTGGAAGGCTGCTCTTCTGATTTTTCCCCTCTAACATAAAATATAGAGTAAAAATTACTACTTTATCCTTGTAATATTATGTCTTTTTCTTGTAAAATTATAACTTAATTCTCTTAATATCATGTCTACAACTTTATCCTTGTAATATTATAACCTTATTCTTGAAATCTCTGAAATCTTGAATTTATACTCATTCATAGCTCTCTATCCATCTCTTTGAATATTCTTTTTTGAAAAGCTCTACTAGCAGATATTAACCTGGTAGGAACACAGATATAGTGCGAAAAAAATGTCACGATTCAGCTGCCTTTGTCTAAGGGGAAACAGCTTGCGTATTGTGTTGTTCTATTGACCGCTTGACATTCCAGTGCGTTCTACAGCACTCTCCATGGACCCCGATAAGAACTTGATAGCTAGCTAGAGGTGCTCTCCTATTATAGGAGCAGATGACTCCTCACCATTATTTTATCTTTACAGATAAGATTAAAAAGCCCAGCTTACACTGCACATAGGTAATCAGAGCTGAGAGGAAAGAGCACCTCTAATGCCAAGGAGAGCCCAATGTCAAGAAAATCAATATGTCTGCCCCCTCCCAAAATCAAAGCCTTTTTTACTCCTCCCTGCTCTCAGATGAAAGCTGTGTGTGTTGTGTAAAATCAAAGCAAACAGAGCAGGTGTCACATAAGTGCAAAAGGTTTCATTATGGTTTTTTTTTTTTTATGTAATTCAGGAAATTCAGCTACTCTGTCTACATTCTATGTCACGAACAAATCTGGCTTGTGTAATACCAAAACATTATTCCATTTCAGAAGAGTCAGATTTGATTGCACACATTTTGTTGTCTGTGAGAGAAGCTCATAAAGGTTATACAGCCCAGTGAAAGGCTATCTCATTCACCAGCAACAGAGGGGAGCATGTCCCTGGAGCCAGGTGTAGAATGGATTCGGGAAACAAATAGCTCTTCCCTATCGGAGGATGCACTGATAGGGTGGGCTGGGGCATGCTGAAGGGTGATTACTAGGGTGTCTTTTAACAGACTTCCTCACGATGATCAGCCATTATAGTTACGCATAGTCATTGTACTGTATCGGCATTGTGACCAGCACCTCAATCTTAAGCTACATCACCTGCTGCACCCTGATTCACAAGCTCGGTCTGTGTTGACACCTACTTAATTCCCATGGGTTATTGCAGATCCCTCTCCACTTAAGAATGTGTGTGTCTGTGTGGGGGGTTGCGTGCATACATGTGTGTGGACAGGAAGTAGAGGGAAATCATTGCTAGCCTTGGAGAAAGGAAAAAGCTATTCAACAGGGGTGCCAGCAGTGGCAAAGCCATTTCCAGTAATGTCCTCTTTCTGAAACAACAATTGTGTTTAACCCCAGTGGCTTCAGCTGCCCACTATTTGTCATCCCACCTCTTCCTCCCTTGCCTCCCTCAGTGCCTTCACATACAGCGGCAATAGTAATGAAAGTATGGTTCATGACTGCATGGTGCATACATCCTCTGACTCATACTGCTGATCCTGTTTAAAGAAACTATGGCGAAACGGTTGAACTGTTCTTTTTTTGTGGTATAGCCCCGGGATCTGGCTTTACAGTGTTCAGTATATTTGATTTTGCCTGAATGGGGTTTGTTTTTGGATTGGGTTGGTTTTGTTCTACATAACTACATGGAGAATTAGGATTTACGTTTGATTTACTTTGAAATTGAAAATCCAGTGTATACTAACTTTATTTCTACAAACTGTAGTGGTTTTCCTTTTATTAGGGTGTTAATGAACTCTAAGTCCTATTATCTGTCTGTCCATAGTTCTCTGTTTTTTCCTTTTACCACATCTCTCTTTCCCCTTGCACCCCTCTCTGATTTCTCTTCCAACCCGACTCCCCATGTCCCTGTGCTGGCAAGATGCATGTGGGGGTGATTTATCTGTGGCACTCACAGAATCCCATTGCAGTGGCATAGACACACACACACACACACACACACACACACACACACACACACACTTATATCAACTCATACACAGACATACAAAATGCACACACACTAACACACACAGGTAAGGCTGCAGCTGTGATATATTTTAATTACAGTTTTAGTAAGAAGTAATTAAGGTTTTATATCTAGAGGGACAGTTTAATACCCATCCCCCAACACACGCATCCACACACACACAAACACACACGCACAAGTGCACAGACATTTTCATGTCTTTGTTTCATTTCTGTGATATTTGTCTTTTTCTGTTCAGTGCTCTTCTCTCTGTTCTCTGAAGTTTTGTTTATGCTGCATGTCATCAAATATTAGTTACTGGCCAAAATCATAATGTTAAGCGGTGCTGTAAAAGTGTCTCAGAAAGGTTATTATTTGAAATTTTTTTGCACTAGTTTTTAATATAGCTTTAACAGTTGATCAAGGATCGATTAATGGAGCAATGTGAAATTAGCAAAATGATTGATTTATTTATGCTCTACCAGATCAAAACTTAAATAAACAAGACTAACATTTTTCGCTAATTTCTATTGCTTGGAACTCAGTGCTGTTTATTGAAATCATTATTTGGTTGGCACAATATTATCATGAGTTATAGCCTCTAACTACAGCTGGGTAACAGAATTTACAATCAAGTATCAAACGTGACAGTCCCCTGCACAACGGGGGTTTTGACTGAGATATGGAGAATTGAAGGAACCGTGGTGAGAGGGAAGAGACTGTGTAAAAGGATGAGAAGGTGATTTGTGCAGAAACAGATAAGCTTTGCACTGTAAGCTGAGTTGAAGAGCAGATTTGGAACCTGTAAGACAGTGTTGTGATGTGTTGTGTTGTCACAGAGTGCTAACAGGGGCGGCAAGCTGAAAGTGCAATGTGGAATGAGGAAAAAAAAAAACGTCTCTGAGTTTGTGTGTGTGTATTTTTTGTATGCCTATTTTGTGTGTGTGTGCATTGTTGTGTGTGCATGTTTGAGAGTGTGTATGTATGGCACAGATGGAAAGACTTCTCAGGGATTACTGTGTAACTGGAAGAGGAGAGAGGTGGTAATTGCATTTTAATTACAGTGTTGATGGTTTTGTGCTCTGCCAGATGGAAGGTTCTTTACAGATATAAGCACAAAATAAATCAGACCTCTGGAAAATAAATCAGGCCTTAGGTGACTAGTTACCTACCGAGCTGAGTCCCTAACCTTGTCTCGAGCCACAGGTGATGATGATTATTTAAGGCAGTGGATATCCAACCTAGATACCTCACACACAATCCAAGCTCCTTCACTTTCCCTGCATTGATAGATATCCTGTGAACAAGCCGTAGCTGTAACAAGCTAATTAAAGTCTGAGACCTTGGTTAAAGTTATCAAAAGTTATCAAACTTTTGTGTGGTGCGCCTTTCCTTTTTTTCCTTTTTGAATTTTAAAAAACAAAAATAATACTGTAATCTTGCTTAAATTGTTGAAAAGAATGTTTCATCTTTAATTTAATGCCTTTTGGAATTCAATTCATCTTCTGCTTAATTTAACTATTTGCAGTAACAGAAGTTTTGCCCAGGGGTGCCCTAACTTTTATATGTCACTATATATATTTTATATGATCTAAGCCTTTTTTAAATATGTGCTGTCTATCAAACAATTCACTTAACTATGCATTTTTGTGTCTGCTGTCAACAGTAGTAGCTTGGCAATGCTCCCCTTGACTGAGGATTGTTTTGTGATTTCCTTGAAAGTCTCTGTGAGCTCCATGCTTTTACTTAATATTAGCAGCAAGACATTTTTCTCTCACTAGCACACTAGCACCAGATGAGCTCCCAGAGTTGCTTTATGATAGTGACCTTTGGCAGCTTGCTCATTGAGATCAGTGTGCCAGTCCTCAACTTCAGCTCTCACCTTCCCAGCTTAATGAACCAAATATGGCTGCAATATAATGGCTAGAATCAGCAATTTTAGAAGTCATGCTTACTATCAGGGTCATTTGTTTTTATAAATTTGACTTTTCACCATAAAGTTCCACTTATACTGCAATTTTATTATTGTACAATAGAGTAATGAGCATTCATACGACAAACAGTTAAAGATGACTTGCATTATGGGCATATCCGATAGTGCAGTAATGTAGTGAACAAAATTACATCATTTTTAATATTTTTCCTGAAAAACACATTAGTAATTACGAAGTGGACTGTACATGATTTCAAGGAACACTAGGTCTTATTATTATATGAAATCAAAACCCTGTGTGGTGATTGCCAAAATATGTTGAATACACAAAAAATAATTACCACTTCTAAGAATTCTCAAAGTATAAGACTGAGTTAATAGTTTGAAGTCAGGTGAATGAGGAAGTAGAAAATTAAGTGAAATTCGGTTCTACTGATCAAGGTGAGTCCCCTAGCTGTGTGTTTTGTGACAAGATGACCCTAGCAGGGCTATGAATCTGACATCACCAACCATCCTGTGGCTTTTTGACCTGTGGCTGTTTCTCCCTCTCTTTCTCCCTTGCTCTCTGTTTCTCCGTGCCGCTCTCTCTCTCTTTTACCTCTTTGCTCTTTACAAACTGTCTGAGGGAGATAAGGCAGGCCTGATAAGCTGACTTCCGTCAAAATGCTCCCCCATCTGTGCAGACCTGTACCTCAGAGGAGAAAATGTTTTTATATAGCCTATCGTATGCTCACATGCCTGCTCCAGGCATGATAGCAACCTAATGACTTTATGATACTGGGAAGAAAATGCCTGCTCTCTTTACCTTGTAGACTAATATTTAGAATTGCAAAAACCAATAGAAAGTATGAATGGGGGATGGTTGGGTCGAGAAGCATTTTGGTGTTTTTTGTCCACCTTTTTTACAGTGATAGCCATTTCTTTGGTGACCAGTTTATCTGAATTTTACAACCATAAACTTATAAATTAAACCTGTAACTACTTTTAACCTTTCAATTAACATTGCTCAGCGGCATTGCCTTTGGTGGTCAGCATGACTCATGGGTACATGTAATCTGTAAGCATTCATATGGCAGGTAGTGGTAGGTGTCATGATTAAAGGTGTTGATTCAAGGGCCTTTTTATAAACTTACTAATTATAACAGCATTCATTCTTTTCTAGCCCATAGCCCAAATTATTGCTGATGTGATATTTTGGAGCACATTTCAGTTTTGCATTTCACCCAATGTAGAAAACCATCAAGAGTATTTGCTGAGAAATTACCTGTGTTGCTTGTAATATAAGCAAAGCGGTACAATTTAAGAACACATGACATGTCAGAAAAAATGTTCCTAGATTTAAGTCCATTGACTGTATAGAGTTTTTTTAGAAAAAGCAGAAATAAACCAGGCTAGCACAAAAATATTGTGATGTGATTGTAATGATCAGCCATTTGTTCTTGTTATTACACACTATTGAATGAAACAGTGTGATAGGGGCTGAATTAGGTTCAGACACAATAAGTTAACAGAGGAAGATACTGCATTTGCCTTTGCAAATACATTTTTCAAATGAGCACTTCATTTTCTATCAGTGTGATCACAAATGCAAGGATTTCCTGAATGGCACACATGTTAACCATTAAATTTGCTGTAATCTTGTAAGAGTGTAACATGTAACAACACAATAAAATACATAGTTTTGCTTATACTACGAAATATGTTTGTGTTACTGAGTCATAAATCAAAAGTCTTTCTTTTGTATTTATGTCATTTGACAGGGAGAGTGTATTTAGTGAGATTAGAGCTGCTGGTCTATTTGTGTGGTGTCTACTAACACACATAGCTCAGTCTAATCTACTTACTATTGACTGCAAGTCAACTAATCCATTCATGGTAGAGAGAACACATTACGTGGAATGCAGCTGCAGCATGGGCTGAACTAACTAGTAGCCTTGCTCTCTAGTGGGTGAAAATGCTAGCTTTCTGTGGAAGAACCTGGGTCAGATCTAGTTGATGATTAGAGAAACAGTAACTATCGCTGACTGACCTATCCAGCTGTTATGTAGTTTTCTGTGCCTGGCATAGCCTGTGTACTCTTATCATGAGGTAAGAAAATTTACAGGTAATCGTGAGTAAATTTTCAGATTAGTTTTACAAAGACAGTTGGTTTGTAAAATAAGGAAAGTAACAGATGAGGCAGAGACAAAGATTTCTAAGATGTAGAATAAAAGCAATTTTCACTGAGTCCATTCAGATGACTTCAGATGACGTTATTGCTGTTAATCCAATTACCAAGGATGTAAAAGGCAGGCTGTATTTAATCAAGTCAGGACAAATAACTAAGGCAATCAACAAGATTTATTGGATACTGTGCCTGTTCATCCTAGCTCATGTGTTATACTTAAAGTGAACACAAGGTAAAAGGCTGGGTGCTAGCTTGCTAAGCTACTGCAGTCCTGATCCAACATTTACTCTGCTATTTACCTGGATTTGTGTTGATTCCTCACTAGGAACGGGCATGCCACTGAAGAATGTGGTTATAAATAGCTATATCACTCCACAGAAAAGTTATTTTATAGTTTTTTTTTAATCTATCATCTTTAACCTAGTACTCTATGTTTTCTCCCTTTTTTAAACACCCAAAGCAAAGAGTGAATGTAGTGATCAGGTGTGATGAATTAAAACCTCAACATTCAAAGTACATGATAAGAAACACTGAATACTGAGGCCCATGTTTCCTCTCTTAACCAGTAACTGAAAATAGCTTATTGCATCCCATGGCCCGGTCAGTATTATTTTCAAAATATGCATATTCCATAGTTTCATAAAACTTTGATCAGAAGACGATGCTCATCAGTGGGATATTGCATGTGACCAAAGGGCAACTAAAATTAAAAACCTGATTTCTTTATGGGGTCATACAGTTAGGCATTCGTGTTATGCAGTTAGTGTAATGAGGTTAAGAAGGAGACAATTAAGCATCGCAGATTAACTGCATGCTATTTTTTTTAGCCTGCTTCTGCACTGTACAGTAGATTGGCTACATATAAAGCCATATGCTCTAGTAGGAGCTTTGAGACAGAGCAGTGTTCCTTATGAGTAAAATGGCTCCTTGCAGACATGTTAGTACTTCAGATTCTACAAAATGATGGCCTCTTGTGTGCATATACTCTTTCACTCTTCCTCTTTTGCCTTCTTTTTGTCATTTTCTATGTTATACACATACTATATACATGATCTTCTATGCACACACACACACACACACACACACAAAACACACTTACATCCCTTGTCTCTGATGTGCCAGCGGTTGTTGATAATGAGATTCCTACAGGATGGGAAACTCCTGGTAGACTGACTGACGGCCCACTTTAAACACTGCAGTCTCCCTCTCCCTTTTCTCTCCTCTGAGACACAGAGGATGAAAGGAAAATGGGAAGTAGAGTAAAAACATACTGTATCACATGCGGACCCATACACTCACTCACATAAAAAAGTAAGAAATATGTGGGGCCTTGTGGTTTTGTTGAAAAACATCAGGTTGGGCTTATGTTGGGTGTTTTTAGAAGTGATTTTTTTACTCTAGTGGGAAAATCCTTGATAAAGAATACCCCTTGAAGGTTACAAGATTCAAGCTATATACTACTGGTAATTATGTGTATTTGAGTGTCTATGCACATGAATCTAAGAAAAGGTATTTGGATTTTTATACGCATAGTTCCATTAACATGTGTACACATCTGTCTGGATGTCTCTAAGTTATTGTGTCTGTGATGGGACTTTAGTAAGGAAGAGGATAATTCCATGTCCTTTGTCGTGATGTCAGGTTGTCTCCTCATACTTTTGCACATGTTTCCTGAGGGCTCAGAGGCCCTGTAAGGTATACATTATATTTCGCACATACACTGGTTTGATGAAGTACCTGGTGCCACAGAGGACAAACAGAACTCATTTCCTGTCACCGCCTTTGGACCTCATCTCTATTCTCATTTCCTCAGTTTGCTCAGAATACAATAATGCCATTTTATGGTGTATCCAGAGAGGCATGTTGTTGCTTAATGTATTTTTGCTCACAGGTTTTTTCAGAGGGTGGCACTCATCCAACCTTCCACAAGGCAGAAAAATCTGTAGCAGCAGAATTTAGAGATTGTTTGACGCTGTCACTAAATTTATAAAATGTACTGTAAGTAGGAGTAGCATGTGTATAGTCTGGATGAGGTCCAATGCATATAATGCATATAAACAGAATTTTTATGTGATGTCAGCTCAGTTTGTTTTTGTGCTTTATCTATAAATAGGCATTTTAACTCTTAATCTGGTTTAGGAACAAATGTAAACTATGTTAATGCTTTGAAGACATATGTTATACATACATTTCTTATTAGAGGATTGCATGATTTTTAAAAAAATTAATGTTTTCTTTCTGTTAAATCCAAACTATATACAATGCCAAATTTGGAAAATCATTTTTCTTGCCAGCAAGGTTTTTTCCAATGAGAATCGGGACATTCAGCACAGCTGATGGTTGGCTCATAAATAAAGTAGATACTAAACTTACATACTACTCAAAGTACAGAAGAGTTGTTTAACTTTCATGTTGCTGACAGATGCCAGAGCTTTCTGTCAGTTCAGGCCTCACAAGACAAGGGAGTTAGGGTAACGTAAGATGATTGGTTGATCTGTGTTTTCCTCAGTATTAAGTCATATTCCCAATGAGAGGTGTGCAGTCTGAAGTAATAATCCTGTCTAAATGGAAAACATGGCTTGGTCATAATCCAGCTGCCTCCCTGTTCCCTGAGTGTCTTCGTTAAACAATCTACCATAGTAATGAAGTGCTAATCTGCTCAGCTCTTTACACACAAAGCATCTGCATGTCTCCGAGAAGCAGAACAGGTACACAGTAGAGTGCTCTTTTCTTTCTGCTTGTTGCATTTCAAGAGAAAAGGCACACAGTTGCACAGAGCAGTTATAAAAGCAGCTGTAATCACAAACCAAGGAGAACTAGAGAAGGAGAAGGAGTACTAGAGTTTGTGTTAGAAAGTAACTGCAGATTGACATTTGTGTCCATGTTTGGTGTAGACATATTTCAGGCTATTTTCAGCCTGTAAACCCTGATAGCAGTGCCTGCTTTTTAAGAGAATATTCTATCTGTCAACAGTTTTTCCAATCATGTTCCCAGAGCAACACAGATATTTCATATTAGGCTGCTGTTCACCATAATCTGTGGAATTACGCGTCTAACTATATTAATCCATTTGCACTTTCCCCTGTTGATTAGAGTGCATGTGAAATGTGACAGTGGTTGGCTGGTATAGGGCAGCAGTTGCCTGAGGTGGCAGCAATAGTGTGAGGTTTCATACCCAGCCATGTCCACATACAGATCATGATTTATTACCCCCTTACCACACACATTCACAAAAACACTCAAATCTGTGTATAACCACACCTTTAGCAACAAAGATATCGACACAAGCCAAACACACACACAGCAACACACTGTCTGGAATATAGGGGAACACACAAAAATGCAAACGGCTAGAATAAAATATGACACCAATGAATGTGCAATACATGAATCCAATGCCCAAATGTGAGCTGTCACATGCAGGCATTTGCAAGTGAACTATAATTAATCACAATCTGACTATGTGTATTCACATTTGAGTGAACAGTTTATGATATGAAGTTAGAGTTTAATACTTTTTCTTTGCCATTTAGCCTAAACTGCTTTATGTTGATTCAATCTGAAGGGGCAGTACAGTATCCTCAGTGTACTTTATGACAGCAGAGCTCTGTTGCTGATTCAAATATTTTGCCGACGAGGAAAACAAACAGAATAGAAATAAGTTATTAAATTGTGACATTCCACAAAGAAGCTTGTCTCATTTTTCCCAACTTCATGTCTGAGCACAGCATGGGTGCATTAGAGTGGGTCTGTGTGTCCGTCTGCGTCAGTGTGAATGTCTATGTACAAGTGCGTGCATGTGCGTCTGTGCAAGCATTAAGTGTTTATGAGTGTGCCAGTGTCACTGTGCACAGTTTAATATCCCAGCCGAAAAATAGAACATGGCTGATAAGAGAGCGGAGAGAACTGCAGAGGGAGATCAGAAATCCCATACAGTGGAGAGCACTAGTCCATTGCAAGTGTGGCAGAGGTCACAGTCAATTTCAAAAGGAGCAGGTCTTGTATATTAGAGTCTGGAGAGATGGGAGACCCTCCTGCTCTCTATCATAATGCGCCCGTGCCAGTGCAGGGCCAGATGTGATCAACATGGACCTTGTGGAAATCCCTACTGAACTGAACTGTCTTACTGAGGGGTTGAAAGAACAATAGCAGCAGAACATGCAGACCAAGGCCTGGGGTTTCTAATCATTATTTACAAACCCAAAGGAATTCCTTTCATTAAATAACAACAGAAGAACTAGCTTTATTCAAACTTCAACATTACACTGAATGTGTTTGATAACATTCAGTGGGGCTTATAGAATATATAGTACTGTATTTTGCTCAGCTCTTCAAATCAGCAAAGCAGTGTAAACATAAAACTGTATTCCTGAGCATGTGCAGTCATGTCTGCCAACACAGACTTTGTAAGTGTAGTTATTTCAGTATATCCTGCTCATATTCACTATATTTAAGGGACATATATCCATTTCTATGGCTTTTTCATGTGTTTTAACAGATTTAGGAAAACAGTGGCTAAAGAAGCATAAGCCATAATTTGTGGCTCGACAGACAATACCTGGTAAAGTTCAAAAGATTCACTGTTGGTTTTGGTCTTTGACTAGAGCTATACTTTATTATTAAATAATTATTCTCATGAATAACAAAATTTATTCAGGACAGCTAAATCATTCTGACTTATGGTAATAATGAAAACCTTACAACCAGTAAGACAGGTCTGACAGTTAACAATACTTGACATGAAGTTAACAGTGTCTGACTTCCCCTAAATTAGAAAATCGACAGCTTTCCACTCTTGCTGGTTGGACTGGTGTTAATTTTACTGACAAGCAAAATCTACTTCACTGCCATAAATCAGAGTGATCAATTCTGGGCCAAAGAATAACAAAATGGAAGAAGATATTTTAGGTGGCCAGGATTTAAAAAGTCACTTTTTTGGAACTGTGAAATGACTGGCAGTTGGAGCATTTCTACCATCATACGCTTCCAGTTAAAATATACTTTAAACAGTGTGTAGATACAATAATAAAAATGGTTTACTGAAGAAAGGTGAAAGGTACAGCACAATGGAGTTAAAAACATCCATTCACCAAGTTTAAGATTCTGTTGCCCATGCTTCAACACTAAGTTAGAGGTTGACCGGTATGGATATGTTTAGCAGATCGGTTTTAAATCAAGTCAGCATCTGTGATGTGTTTTTTTTTCTCTTTTGGTTGCTCATTGCAAGTTTTTAAAAATATTCCACAGTGGCTTGTGTGTTGGAAAAACCTGATTTGAATATCAGAAACAAAGTAATGTTGGATTTAATATGATGCTCTTGTGTGCCTGTGTTTAGGTTTATTCAGTTTATCATTAAAAGAAAATTTTCATTTGCATTTAATTTCAAGTTACCTGGATGTAACTCCAGTTTTATGAGTGTGTGCTCTGCCCTTTAATAGACAGTCAAATTGAAGCTTAACTGTGAACCTATTTTAGCATGAATTTGAAAACATTTGGAGACAGTTTGGTACAAGCTTGAATTTCTTTTGGATGGTTAATTACGGTCTCAGAGATCATCTTGTGGGCAATGCATTAGTCATGGTGTCTCATGTCTCATGTTATTTCTGCCAAGATTTATTCTTGGCTCCAGCTCCAGCTTATCAACCTATGTAAGGTTACTTGCTTTGGAATAGTGCTACAGGAATGAGTTAAAAAAAATGGAAATAAGTTAGCAGTTTTGCACTTTGGATTCCCTTGTCCTGAAGCTGAATTGGTTTAGGTTAGAGGCCTGAAATAAGGTCTGTGGTTAACTTGAGCTCAAGACATTTTCATGTTTTATTCTACAATATACATTACCCAAGCAAATACAGCAATTGTGATTTTCATTGACACTTTTACATGTCTTAAAAGAGGCAGGTGCTAACAAGTGGCTAAATGAGAAGAGATTGTTGGGGCCATAAATGTCATCATGCTGAACATGAAAACCGATCTTCTCATGAGGTTGCCAATACTACCTTATATTTATACTAGTGCTCTCGTATGACTGACTTTCTCGGAAATAAGGTTTTTCTAGAAGAGGTAAGTACACTAAATCAAATATAAAGTTGGAAATTTAGGTGGTGTTTATGTTGAAGTCGTGACCATGGTGTAATTTGTTTACATCTTAAGATTAGCTTTTTACTTCTGGCTGTTAGGCTTCAAAAATCATAAAAGTGGTGATAATTTGTGAAGATTATTTTGCTGAATAAAACATTTATGTATCTTAAAACTTTTGTTTGTCACATATCTTTTCTGTGATAACCCAAAGCCAGTAGAAAATCCGTTTGGCTTTTTGTTAAGGGAATGGTTGTGATGCTAACTTCTAGGTTGGTGTGCAAAAAGATGTCCTCACTGCAGCACTCTATTACTTGTAAATTATTATATGTTGAAATATTGCATGTAATATTACACAGTATATGAGCTCATATTTCTTTCCATATCCATAAGTCTTTTGAAGCAAGTACTATGATGCTCTCATGCTGATGTTTGTATGTTTGGGCTAAATTCATTTGGCTGCATATTTTCCTTATTTTGTGGTCAGTGTTTCTGAGAGGCTTGCTAGTGTGTGACCAAAAGTTTGGGAGTTTTAAGTAGAAGAAATTTTTGATATTTGCCAAAGCCAAGCTTAGCAACCCACTGGTTTTACTCATTAACTGACCTAGGTCATCACTAGCATTCTTAGGTTAGTAACTCATATGCCTTGGCTAGTAACCTCCTAGCTAGCATTGTCCTCTCCTGTCCTCTCCTGTCTTCTCCTGTCCTCTTGTCTCCTGTCTCCTCATAATTGTGTCTTGGTTAAACCACCACCTGTCAAAATTCAGCCTCCCTCTGTTACATCAAAGCCTTTTTTCTCTGTATAATTTACCCTCAGTAAACAGACTTCGGTGTTTGCCTCTGAAGCTTAGTGGCTACTTGACACTTGTGGAAGCAGGTGTTTGACATTGTGACAACTGCAAAGTCTAAATCCGAGTCTAAACCTGAAGTCACCATAGCCCACAGTAGTGAGATTGCTATCTAGTTGTCAGTCGGTGCTGTGGTGCAGGCAGGCTACCAGTCAGTGGGTGGTAATTGATGTGAGTAGAGTTGACATCCTGGGCAGAGCGCTTCAGGTTGGTCTCCGACTGGGACAGAGCAGCCCATCATTGCCAGTTATTAAGCAACTTGTGCTCTGCTTCACTCACTCAGAGGGGAACAGCCTGTCTCTGGATGTTTACATATGAATGTGTGTATGTTAGGGGGTGGGACTGTGTCGGGTGTTTGGCACGTACACTGCGTGTCTGTATTTGTTAGCAGGAGAGGAAGGAGCTAGTGCATGAGGCCTGAATAGTTTCTTAGAGCAAAATAACTGAGCCAACAAGTTCAGATCAGAACATTGGTCAGTCAGCTGTGCTTAGGTTAACTCTTTAGTGAAGGCAAAATTTGTTTTTATGTCTATGGCAATCAGTAGTTTGTAACTGCTGTGTTTCTGCCTTTTATCTTTTTATCTACTTTTGTGACAGTTGGTCCTGGTCAAGTTGTATGGTAACAGTGTTTACAGGAAAAAGCTGTTCCAAACTTCAGGCTTGATTGGCTCCCTCTGCAGTTTATGTCTCTGCTTTTCTGGCTGGCTTGTTAGCCAGTTGGCCCACTTGTTAGCTGACTTGATATTGTTGGCTTCTGTGCTATACACTGCTCTGTTAATGTCCTGATAAAGCTATCTGTGTTCTGCAATGTGCTGGGACATCTGCCCTCTGCTGAGCCTGTGTTGCTGCTGCCGTTGCTGTTACTACACTTTAACTGCTTTTGTTTTACAATTTGTAAGACTGCTGCTTTCACTCGGAGGAAAACGGCCTGTCTCTGGTTGTTTGCATATGGGTCGGTCTGGAGACCTGCTGTGATCATTATAATTGCAGCAGTATGAAACTTGTTTTAGTCCTTAGAAAGTTTTACTTTCTGTGGGGTTGCAGGATTCACTTATTTTCAATTTAGTTTAGATTTTTGTTCATTTGACCACTTTTGTTTTATTGTATTCTTTATTTAAGCAATTAATTACAGTTAGTTTTAACTCACTTTGGATGAAAAGTAACAGTAAACCTTGCAGGGCATTTCATTTCATGTTATATCACAAAATCTGGTAGACTTTTCTAATTCAACAAGAAATCAACAGTGCTGCCTCTCTCCCTCCTTTGCTGATTACTCTGACCACCTCACCTTTGTTGAATAACAGAGCTGCAGATTGTTGACTACTTTTCCCACAATCAAGCTAAATCTGATAGTTCCCTTCTGTGGTATATTTCAACATTTGAGTATGGTTTTATTTCTGTGTTTTCATAAAATAAAGTTTCATGACAATTCCGTTCACCCAGTGGTAACCATCTGCAGTTAATTCACAATATTCTCACACACTGCTCTCTGGGTTGTGACCTCTTGCTCCATTTCTTGCGTCCATTAGCTCAGGAAAAATACACTTGCTATAGTGCTCTCTTGCAGACCAGTTTTCTCTTTTTTCTTGGAATTGTGCAATGAATTGAACCTGAAATGAATAATTATTTTTATTGCATTTAGCCAAGTACACTATCAGTTTGTTGGAGTTCTCCTAAAAAGTTGTATTATTATCAACTTTTTCATGTCATCTAAATTATCATGTCGTTTTATGTTCTATGATTTCTCGTCCTGTTAGGCCTTTATCATACTGAATCACAGAGAACTGTCCATTGGCCTGAAACTTTGGCATCTCTCTCTCTGTCACTGCTTAAAAACAAGGCCTTCCCCTTGTTGCTCTCAATAACCACGACACAATCCAACCCTTATGAATATTAACACAGTCTTTTGACATACAGTAGGGAAGCCCAGGAATCCCTCATGAATATTGATGAAGGGTATCTCATGAGCCTCTGAAATCTCCACATTGGTTTGGTATCCTATAATCACAACTCCTGTGTCAGTGGGCTCCATGAACCTTGCATGACAAGGGCCTATTCATGAGGTATATGACAGCAGGTGGGAAAAGCCATTTAATGCATGCTGTTTCTGTACAGTACAATAGATGTTTTTAATATGCAGGTCTGGTCCTGGCCTGAGTGTGCCCTTTGAACTGTCTAAGTTGCTGAAATGGAGGCCTTAGCTTGTCTACCCAGAGAATGGTGGGCACCCACTGATAAATATTGCGATGGTCTGCCCCAGTGTAAATCTAACCACACTCAGTGAATATTAATGCTGGCACCCCCATCCGCTTGAGCAAATATTCATAGTTTTTCCAGTGTTCTGAGGCACACTAAAGAGTCACTGAGTATATGACCTGAACCTAGCACCTGTCCACATGGCTCCTCTATTAATGTGGTGAGATAGACTATAACCTTGTGCTATGTAGCCTAAATCTACAATATAGACAATATGTCATCAGTTTCACAGTGTTGGAAGTAGTATAGACAAAAAAAAAAAAAATGCACATTTACACATACTGTGCATCTGGGACTCATCTGGGCCTGGTGGAGAGTGGAGAGCCACCTCTCTCTCTCTCTCTCTCTCTCTCTCTCTCTCTCTCTCTCTCTCTCTCTCTCTCTCTCTCTCTCTCTCCGAGATGCAGGTTGATGTGGTGTAGGTCTTGGCTGTAGATCCCAGATGCTTCTCCAAATCCTGTCAGTCAGACTCTGCTGTGCTCCACGGTTGAGAGAGGCAGGACGGCAGAGCAGATTTCTGTGTTTTTCTACACTGGTGAAGGCAGCGCCTGCCAACACACATCAGCACAGCGGCACCTGAAGGCAGTTGACTCCCTTTTCATTACTGCAAGCCGAACAGCTTGTTTTGGGAAGGATATGTTTTGTGTGTGTGCGTTTGCACAATTGGAGAACAGGCTGTTATCAAAGGAGACAAATGCAAAATTGTTTTTATAAAGCAGAAAGATGTTGCATATTCTAGAGTTAAACAGAGGTGTAATGGTGCTGTCAATCCGCTATAAAGTTATTATATATCAAAAGCAACAGGCTTATGTATTACACATTAAATCACTATATCCTATACCAATGAACTAAAACAGATCCAAAACAGAATGGTACACATACAAAAAAGGTGTTTTTAATTACACTGCGAGATGTGAATATTATTTGTGAGTTGTTTTTTGTTTTTCAATTCAATTTCTCTTGTCACCATAAAGTTCTCATAAGATGATAAACACATGAAGAGTAATTAATAGTTTTTGTTTCAGTATTAGCTTGGAAACTAGTAACTTGCCTATTGCTGAATTTTTTTGTACACAAACAGTCAGATTTACTGCTCATGCTTAATCATTATCCTTCGTGACAGGAGGTATGGAGAAAGCAGGACTCTCAGTGATGCATTCCTTTCTATTTCTAGCTGTCGATACCTTTCATTTTGTACACTTTTTATCTCATGTCTCTCCGTCTCCCTCCCACACTTCCTCCTTTGCTGCTGTGAGTAGCCCAACACTCTAAGGAAATCAACTTTTCTGTCAGAGTTTAGATAAATATAAAAACTACAAGGCGACCCAACAAAAGAAGAGACCCCTTTTAATGGTACCTCCATGGTCTTTTTTCTAACTCTTCCTTTCTCTCTATCGCTTTTCTACTCTCTGTCCTTTCGATCCATAATTGGAAATTTCCTCGGCTTAGCCCTGTCGGACTGAAGGACAATGCGGCATCCATGTTCTGTGGAGCATGGTGGAGGGAAATAGAGCATTGTCTCATGTAGGCGAGGCAAGCATGTTCTGGGGACTTATCTAAATTGAATATCTGTCTTGTTTTTTAGACTTATAATGAGAGTGACACAGTTAGCATGGGGGTCTTTTGCACCACTGACAGCCCTCCTCTCTTTGAAAAGTCAACAGATAACATGGAATAGGATACATGAAAGCACATGCTCTGTGGGAATATTCCCACCCAATAATGTATTATTATAGAAACAATGTTCTGCCCAATTACAGGAGAAGAATTTCTGTTCAGGCTACTCTATTGAGAGTGGTCTTTTGTATAATAGGGTTGGGCATTCCACGTAGATATAGGTGTGTTCAAAATATTAGATACATCTTGGGCACGTGACTCTTTGTGTAAATGTGAAATTCTGTTGGACTGTCTAGACTTTGCTATTATAACCGAATTGCATACTTCTACCATGTTACTCTTATTTACAGCAACCTTTCTCTCCCTTTCTGAAAGATATAAAGCCATGTGAGTTTTTTCTTCAATTATAATTTGATATCTTCCCCAGTAATGGCTTCTTTTTAGTTGTGGTGTTTTCTGTTAGCCATGCATTTCTCGTAGTTCCCAATACCTCACCGAAGACACAATGACACTACAGTACTAATAGCACTTTTTTCTTGATCTTGTTTTGGCTGGCTGCTTCATCCTCCAGCCGATAGATAGCACAGCTAAGATCATTATTAAATTGGCTCGTTCCTTTAACCTTGGCTCCTGATAATGTCTTCTTTTAGAGGAAATTAAAGTTGGTTGTGAAAGCAATTGAGATATGAAAGGAATGGCCCCGGCTAGCAGGTAGAGCTGCTCTATCAGCCTTTTTTTTTTTTTTGTCCCTTTGATAAAACACATTTTGGTCATTTGTTTTCTTTGTCCATATCAAATCAGAGCATCACCCAGGATGCAGAAAGTTCCTTATGAAATATTATTCCATCTCAAAGTATGCTTCATCAGCTCAGCTTACTGCCCTCCCTTTCTTCTGGGGAAAAAGGGACGTTTGAGCTGCAATGAAAATATCGATATAAAGAAAACATGTCAGTCCAGGACAAGAGCCTGTGTATAATGAGCAGGCAGATGGTCTTAAGGAGAATACTAAGCAATGGTGATGACAGACAGGCTGACAGGCTGGCACAGACCCTGCCACTCAGGAGACCAGGGGAGAGGCTAGGGCAGTTTCTATCACTGTCAATGCCCTCACTCTCTCTCTCTACATCTGTCTTTCTCCCTCTCAATGTGTTTGTCTCTTTCTCTTTCACATCATTCTCTCATACCAAAATACCTTCATGTTGTTGTTTTGCTTCAAGAATTTGAATTAAAAGAATTGTTATATACAGAGTCAGTGTATGATATCTGATGTAGTTGAAATACCTAACACATATCGCATCCAAATATCATCTCATATTAAATAAAAACCTGTTCAACATGGACAACTGGATATAGATTTCACAAGCATGGCTTAAGTTGAATATTTTTCTTTCTCTTTAAAATTAAAACATTTACGACATTGTTTTCATTTCACTCTTGCCTAACCACCTCTCTGTTCATCTTCCCCCTCAATAAAATGAGAACTAGTGGAAGATAAATGCACAAAGTACATTCACATGACTTCTTGCTAATGAGGTTGTTAATTAACACTAGCTGGAGTAGAGAAGGTGCTCTGGCTAGGAATAGATGTGCAAGGTTTTGCAAGTTTATCTATCTCTTTTCCACTGCTACAATGCACTCTGATATGCAAGCTTGCTGTGGATGTTATCTGTTTTAATTTGACCAGATGGTGGAAACTAAAAGGGTTGATTTGTTTGAGGAAAATTTTTAACAAGAGACAACTTAAGAACAAGATGAGCATGTTATACAGCTGCACACACAGTCAGAGTCAAACAAAACATTAAGGAAACCCAACCCCTTATTCTGCTGTGGTTTTTAATGCTCAAGGTCGTCTATCTGTGTGTCAGTCTGGTGGCTGGAGAATAGGAGAACGCCAGGCCTTATATCTCAGATGGTAGACTAATATGATGGAGCAGAGCCATGCAGAGTGAAGCAGAGCAGAGCTATATTTAGGACACTTTGGTTCCGGTGACCGTGGCTCTTAGATCCACTATAGCCCCTCAGAGCATTCACTTTTTGTTCAACCTCCGGAGGTACAAGCGCTTACTGTAACCCCTCAGGGAGGTATTAAACTGATGGATACTGCATTTCAATGAGAAACAGACACTCTTATTCTTGCATTTATTTCATGAAACGCAGTAACAGAGCAGATTGTGTATACTCCTGTATACCTTTCTGTTTTGGTGGCCTGGCTTGGCCTATTTTGTTTAGCTGTCTAGCATTAATTATATATTTTCTGTTTACTTCAGAGCCCTGTGGAATTATTCTGCCAGTTAAACTTTTTACATCAATTCCCACCCCTTTCACTTAAAGAGAGGAATTTCCTCTTGCTTGGCTGTTTTTATGTATAGACTTTTCTATGTGGGGTCTTATGTTTTATTGATATTGGGTGAAATATGCCTTTATACATTTCTTTATAAAATTCTATATACATGTATTCTTTTATAGATGTATCCTTCTATTTACTTCCTCCTGAATTCTAGTTTCTACCAAAGAGCCCTCTTTGAAGGTCATCAGTGGAATTGGAAAGTACACTTTGTAGAGTCAAACAGATGCAGGGTAGAGATAGCACATTGTGTATCTAATCTTGTATCAGTGCTGTAACGAAGTACAAACAAAGTCCTCTCACAATCAGATGAGAGCTCAAAAGCTTTTTCCTGTCAAGGACTTGATATATCTGCCCTGGAAGTTGTTTATGGGGTTGAATTTTGGGAATTGCTGAGAGTGCTCATGGTAGGGCAGTAGCTTCTAGTCTCAAAAGGAACTTTGGCAATATCTACTTGCAGACCTTAAAACACGTCTTCTCTTCTAAATATAGGGCCACTCCCTAATCTCCTCTCCTCCCCTCTCCTCTGCGGTCCGCTCCTCTCTGCATCTCTCAGCTTCTCTCTGCTCCTCTCCGCTCTGCTCCGCTCCACCTCAGCTCCCTCTGATTTCCCCCCTTGTTAAGCAAATGAGTGCTGCAGAAATTGACTGAGATTTCCCCTGCTTGCTGAGGCCCCTTAGTGATTGTGTGCTAGGCCAGAGCTGGAGCCTAGGCCCAGGCGCTCTGTGGGCTGAATAATGATGGCAGCACATTGACTGAGGTCTTAAATTAAGGGTACTTATCTTAATTGAACATCTGAAATAATGTTTTATTTACAACAAAGGGAAGGTGCTGGAGAAATGAAGCGGTCTGCTCTGCCGACTGCTTCTCTCACTCTCTCTTCCACTGTGCTTGGTTAAGCTTCAGTTGCTGCAGTATACATTTATGATGAGCTACTCATGGCTTTGATCCACCTCTCTGGAATGTGAAGGTCATTGTATCATTATGACTGCAGTTCAAAGGTCATGCCTTCTCATACCCCTCATAGGTTTAGAAAACTCATTCTGGGTTTACTTCTGTTTGTTGTTTCTTTTATTATGATATTTCAACCGCCAAATATTGTTCTTATCACCCCATTATATCTTTTATTTGGGGTCACAATCTTAAAGAGGTATCTAAGTTTGATGAATCTGAAAAACACACAAAAGAGCAAAACCAGCTTTTAAATGATGCACATTAATAAAGTGGACTGTGTTTGATGGGCCTACAGTACTGTTTTAGTGCAACACATGATTAGCTCAGACCCCCACAATAGGAGTTCAAGAGAAGAAGTGTGTGTTTGCTCTAAAAACAGACAATACTGTAGCTTTCAGAAACTTGATTATAATGCTGAGGTTTTTCCCACAGCATTAATCAGTCGTATTGTTATAGCAATTGTCATGATTGGCTCCCCATCAGAGTGATTATGCTAATTTCTGCCATCCAAATGTCACGTCCAGCCCCAGGCACACCTTTCCAACTCTCCCAAAGGCAATATGGTTGCTGTGATTGAGATAGCTGATATTTGACTGAGCACCGGTATACCTTCTGCTGATCACTTCAGTGATTACATGAAATTACTAGTTCTGAGGAAGAATGGCTGAAGACAGCATTTAGCCAGCAGGAGCGAAAGAGAGGCAGGCTGGGAGAATTGATTGAGATTTTCTGCAATTATGCTTCATTCTTTGTGCAAAACATAGACCATATTGGATTTTGCTGTCATGTCCCTCCCTAGGTATGGTGGTGCATTTGAACAAGACTATTGATAACTTATGTAATAGCAATTTTACAGTGACATTAATGGTGTGCATGAAATGATACAGGAGCCTATTTAAAGTTTAACTCTGAGACCTTATGAGATTCTTTGTCAAAGCCAGAACTGAGTGTAAGAAAGACTGCTGAATGGCAGCACAGGACACTGAGAAGAAAAAATCCTGAAAGGAACCGAAGTACTGTGGTAGGAAGGTGGTGGGAGTGTCCACAGCCACCTATGTCTTTTAAAAGGACGAATGCAAATTAATCCAAACAAGAAATTTTAGTGTAGATTCTGGGACAACAGTAACTAAACTAAAATTTGTAGGTACAATGTGTTAAATGTTATGGATTCTGTGTGTGTTGGTGTGCATGTATGTCTGAGTGTACATAGGTTTTAACTTATATAAATATATAAAATATATAGATATATATTATATAATATTTTTTACAGTGTTTTCTGTATAAATACCAATTTTGATGTAATTAGTGCATAGTTGTGTCTTTAAATGTGTGCGTGTGTGTGTGTGTTTGTGTGTTCTTGTGTGTGTGTGCATGCGTGTGCGTGCACGCACACACTCACGCCCGTAAATGTCTGAGGGTGTGTTTGTGTGAGTGTATGGCTCCTCTCCAGTCATGTGTGCCATCTGCTACCTCTGCAGGTGGCGCCACCCAGGGCTGATGTTGTTGATGCATTATCACACCCTGCTCCATCACCTGTCCCATGCTATTACCACACAACACACTGACTAATGAACCTATTGGATGCACCTTCTCTTGTGAGTCCCTCTGTGTATGGGGGTGAGGTTGTGTGTGTGTGTGTGTGTGTGTGTTTGAGAGTGTGTGTCCACTTGTGTGTGTGTGTGTTTGTGTGTGTGTGTGTGTGTGTGTGTGTGATTTCAAAGTATATGATTGTGTGCAGTCGGCTGTATGTTTGAAGGGGTCATTTAACATTATGGTGTCATTATTTATTGTTCATAACCACAGGTCATGACCTCTGAATGTCACAACTGTTGCTTTATTGACAGTGTTCCTCTCCCCATTGTCTGTCTGTGTCTACATCAAACAGAACAATTAGAAGTGCTTCTAGACAATGTTCCCTTTTATCCTCAGAACTATCTGAAGCCTAATCCTCCACAGGGAACGATCATATATAATGGATGACTTCCCTGTCACTACCATTTAGCCCAAATGAGAGCCCAAGTCCCTTATCTGACTTGAAGATCAATATAGGACTATGTCTGTATGCTGTCAGTCAAAACGGTGGCCTTCCTGGCCCAGATGTGCCCTGGTAGAGTGACTCACTGCTTGTCTGACCACTTGGCCATTAGGCAGTTGTTAAAAAGAGACCAGGGACCCCTGAGAGCTCATCCTTCCCCCAAATTGTGGTCTTGCTCTAGCTTGTATCTTTAATAGAACTTAAAGTCAACTGTACCTTAATTTCTCCAGGTTATTCTCTCCAACAAATTGCACTCTCTTCAAGTTCATGTTCACTTGTCTAGTCCACTTTGTTCTTTTACATTTACTTCTTCCTCCATGCAACATAGAGCCACTCCCTAATCTCCTCTCCTCTCCTCTCCCCTCCCTTCTCCCCATATTAAAATGATCCCTTCACACATTCGGACAGTTCAGACAAAGCCTTGCTCAAGGGCACCTTGACAGTAGTTATTAGAGCAGAGTATAGTGTTCTTCATTTCTTCTCTCAGCCAGCTTTACTCAGCCAGTCGCAGCATTTGAACCAGTGACCTTCCAGTATCACATCCTTAGTCGTGTATGCGCATGTCATTAACAGCAATTCTAAAAAAACTCTGAGGGGCAGTTTTGGCTTCAGTAAGATTTAAATTCCAACCCCAGGGCCATTTAGCAGACACTCAGTGCTCCAGAGTGCTTAACACAAGAAAGTTAGTTCCAAACCACTTCTCCTAATTAACCTCAAATAAGTCCAGTGTTAATGTTGCAGGGATGCTCACTTTTTTGGGTTGTGTGGGCAAAGAAGTTGGTATGTGTGTGTGCTGCATGTGCCAGTGGAGAAAAAGCTGGTAGGCTTAAATGCAGTTTGGAATTTGATACATTCTCTCTCCTTGTTCTGCTCTTTCTCCTTCTCTGTATCTGTCCTTTTTGCTTTCCCAATCCTTCTCTACCTGCTCCTCCCATGCCAGTCCCCCCCGCCTGCCATTTCTCTCTCTCAATGTCAAATAAGTTCAGACTCCAGGTGAATATTCCTTCAGTTTTTTTGTCAGCTAAGGCTACAGAGCTGCTTGTTTAGGGTCTCTCAGCTAATGAACTAGCAAATGTGTATGCGAGTGCATGCCTGTGTACACCATAAACAAACACATATGCTCACACACTTTTCTTCCTTTAGCTTTTTTCAAGCCTTTTTCAGTTCTGACCACACCCAGTATCATTGATGGGTGCTCTCTTGCACCTGTAACCACACCCAACAGTGATGACATGGGGTTCTGCAGTACACGTATGCATCACCACAGCAAGGGGAGATGCGGTCATAGGCAAAAACTAGATTTTCAAGATTTTTAATCTGAACATCACATCAATAAAAAGTGATACATTACACACAGCAGCAATTTCAGTTTCCACTTTGATCACTTTATGTAGCATAACCCTATGAATAATAAAAAAGTGAATCAGCTTAAATAGGGAGATTATTTTTTTAAGGTTTTTTGTTTAAAATTATGATTTTGAATATTAATGAGTTAAAATTTTAAGAAAATCAGTTATATCAAATAGAGTTAAAATGATATAAGAATATCATTTGCAGTAAAAAAACTGTTTTGTGTCATTTATTTTTTTTTTTTAACTACTTAGTGGGACTCAGCAGTTTATTTGCATTTTCTTTGCTTTTTTTTTTTTCTTTTTTTTCACTGTTAATGGAGGCATATTCTGGGCTGCTCTTGTCGTAAGAGCACTTGTTTACTGTCGTGTTAGTGAACACTGTCTTCTTGCAGCAGGAACACAACAATTTTTGTGGGGGACATAACATCAGTTTTTTGGTGAAACTCCCGGAACCAAAATAATAAGCCTTAATTATACAGTTGAGTTGAATTACACTTGAAGAGACACCACAGATAAACTGTTGTTAATATAGTTAATGATTTTTTAAAAACTTTTATAATATGACAATTAATTCATATCCACTGTTTTCCTTTAAATATTATTTATACAACGTGATATTACTACTTTCCAAAATAGTAACAAATATTGTGTGGCTAGTGGTATCACATGTAAAGCAGGGCTGTACTTATTTTAAATGTGCTAGTGTACCATCTATAGCCTTCCATTCCACTTTGTGGACTGCTTGTGCCTTAGCCCTGACGCAACTTTTGCTTGATGTGGCCTACAATACTCTTTTAATATCATGAAATCTAATTATTTTTGCAGTCCCAAGCACAACAGGCAAAATGAGTGAGCATACGACCTGAAGCTAATCACAAACGATTACAGTAACAATAAAAAATATCAAGAACAAGGTGGAGAGTATAAAGGTAAAGATAAAGGACACAGAATGTTGTTTTTACCCCTTTTTATTTAGTTTTTCATTCCATCTTTCTACCTGCTGCGCGTTCAAGCATTTTACATAATGTTGATTTGTATGGTCCAAATACACTGCTATGATGAATTTCTAAGGGTTTTTAAGGGTTTGTCTTTGATAGACATCATACAACAGAGAAGGAAACATTTTTTTGTTTTGTTTTTCCTTTCTCTTGTCTTTCAGTATTTTCCCCTTTTTCCATACTATGGCTTTTTAATTTACTAAGCTGCTACTGTAACTCATGGTCATTCAACCTCCTTTATGCCTGCGTATGCTGCCTTCAGGACTTCAACTCCAGCCTGAGACATTCCAGGGAGCCTTGGTGCTGGACCACTGCCTCATATAATCCTGTAGGACTTCCTACACCCCCCCCCCCCATAATGTTAATTATCTTATCGAACAGAGAAATCTCCCAATGATTAATGTAAGATATGTGCTTTTCTGAGGATAGTGGGTAAGGAGCAGAGGGAGGGATGGAGAAGTGGGAGGAAGGATATAATTATTACTGATAAGTATCGATCCCCCATCTCTGCCCCTCTGTTTGCCCTCCTCACCCTCCCCGCTCTTCCCTGCCTATTGAGTTACGGGTCTGCAGTGCCTAAGTAATTTGTAATGGACATTCACTGTGGCAGTGCAGAAATCCTATTTTGTGATGGCTAGCTAATGTGATCAGGAGCATTTTAAGCTGTTTTTTGGTGCTCTGAAATTACATCTGTTCATCAGAGCACTCTCTCTCTCTCTCTCTCTCTCTCTCTGTCTCTCTCTCTCTCTGTCTCTCCAACTTTCTCTTTGTCTCTCCCTCCCTCTCGCTCTCTCTCTCTCTCTCTCAATGATCTGATTAGATGGGCAAACTGCACTGGCTGTTTAGGCTTCCTTCCTGTATGACACTCATCCACGCACGCGCACATGGACGCACACACACACACACACACACACACACACACACACACACACACACACACACACACACACATGCCGACCTTGATATAGCCATATTGTCCCAAACGTTTCATGACCCATCTGCTATCTCTGCCCCTCTTTGCATCTCTCTGTCTCTCCATCTTTTAGCCCATCTCGGTCTCAGTGAGTTATCTTGGTTGAGATTAGTAGCCTCAGTCAAACTGCTCATCTCCACCATTCTGCAGTAACCAGAACGGACTGCCATTCTAAGACAAGTAAATATTAAAGCACCCAGATTATCTTACGGGATGCAGTGGGGTGTAAAACCACCATTTGTGGCTAAGATAAAAAGTAATACATGACAGTAAATTCATACTAGTATGTATTAATGTGTAGAAATAGGCTTTTCATCAAACTGATAAACAGGCCTGCCTTACAATGATTGCTGACATGTTAGGGTTAGCCCCCAACTATTTTTACATGTCAGTATGAAGGGGAGTATATTTGCAACTTAACACCTTGCTGAAAGTTGTGATTGTCTGTTGTATATATTCATGGAAAATACAAAAAGTAAGATATTGATCAAATTTGTTACACTCTTTGGGAATTTAACTGGTAATTTCTCTTCTTTGATGATTTTAGTCAGTTTCTAGCTATTTAATATATCAGGTACTTACTAGCTTACTAGATACATTATCACAGGGGGTAGGAGAGAAGCAGACTAGACCCTTTCTCTGTTGGGCAATTCCACTAAGCTCAAATTATGCTTTCTACATCTGTTTAGCAGCAAGGGTGTGTGCAACATAAATTTCATCATCTTCTAATCTTCCTGCATGTCCATGTGAACCTTTATGCGGAAGTCTGATTGTTGGACAGATTTTATGTCTTTGCTAATTGTGAGCGCACTCTGTACGTGTGTGCACATCTGTATTCATACAACCAGGTTAGTATAGACATAACTGGGTGCACATTGGGTATTTGCTTTACTGTAGAGAGCCTTGTTAGCTGTTGAGCTAAGACAGGCATTAGGCTGGAATGATTTGGGTGGGATGGGGTTATGGACCAATTTTAGGAGCATAAATTCTATAGGGTATTTTCCATGGAGATAGTCATCAAATTGGTAAAGTATTTAGGCTGTTAATCTATGTCAGTATTGCTGTGTATTCTCTACACATTCTTCCACACATTTAGGTCACATAGGCAGTTGCTGAAAAAGCTTAAATGATTGGTAGAAATTTGCCGTTGGCTGGGATTTTCAGTTTGTGAGAACAAAGATTAAAATTTCTTTTTTCATTTTCCAAGTACTATAGGTCTTTATCTATATATAGTTTACTTTCATTTTTGGAAGTCTGCATGAAAACAAAATAAAAGAATTATCAAAATCATTCAGTAAAATCTTGTGCTAGCCCCATGGTTTTTTTGAATATGATAAACTCATTGTAAGCTCTGTAGTGTTTTAAAGATCTAAATCTTAATGTATGCTTTGGTTCCATAGTTCTCTGTACAGCCTGAAGATGTTTATAATGGTAATAATAATAATAATATCAGTTCAAGAGTGTTTCCATAGCCAGAGGACTGTGCTCTGAAGGTAAAACAGGCCTTATAGAGGCACAGACACTAAAGTCCCGCCTTGAATATTCAGAGGTGCCCGAGTTAAAGACTGTTAGAACAAACATCCACTTACAGCTCACGCTCCCCTCTGCCTCCATCTGAGCACAGCAGCACAGCCCAATGCCAGAATACTGTCAGAAAACTGTGCTGTCATCAGGAAACATATTTATTTCCTTTCTGCCCGCCTGCCTGCTGATCCCCACGGAGCTGTTTAGTGTGAAGGCAGAGGTTTGACAAAGTGGAGGCAGAAAGAGAGAGAGAGAGGGAGACTGAGGGCTTTTGCACATTTATGTGTTAGAATCAAAGTGTTTTGTGTGAAATGGGGGGTTGGTGTGTTAGTGTGTTGGTCTGTGTGTGCTTATGTATCCATGTGCCTGTGTACATGTGTATGTGTGTGTGTTATAGTGTGGCAGCGATAGTTGGCAGCAGGTCTGTGTCTTGCTGTGTGGTGGCTCTGGGGTGTGGCTTACACGAGGGGTGGAGGGAGGGCTGGGAGGGAGAGAGTGACAGCCAAACGCTCGCCCTTGGGCTCCCCAGATGCCTCACCACTGAGGAGGAGGGTGCGGTATGTCTGTGTGTGTGTGTGTGTGCGTGTGTGTAGGTGTGTGTGTATAAGAGAAACTGAGAAAGCGGGTGCACACACATACACATCTGCGTGTCTCTAAATGCTCAGATTCTGCTGATCCAGCAGCCTCTACTCAGCTCCCCCTCCTCCCCTCTCCCTCTCCTCCGCTTCCCTGCTCTTTATGGCAGAGCACGCAGGTCACCTTCTCAGTTGCTGAATTTAATACTCAGCTGGAGAGAGGCAGGAAAAATAGGAGTAGAGGACTGGCAGAAAAGTGAGTGGTGGAATTTTCCCTCCTTTTTGAGAGGATTTTTTGAGATCACTTAAGAGACAGATTGTAAAGACCTGCATCCAGCAGAAAATATGAGCATCTGCTTCAGTGGATAACTGTCCAGCGGTACAAATACACACACATACACACATGGTACACTGTGACTCTGCTGGTTTATTAGCAGTCGGGTCACCTTTCTCCAGCTGTGAGTGTGGTTCATTTAGATGAGAGTGATAAAACAGGGAACACACTGTAGCTGCGGACACACGGCAGATAACTGCAGTGGCCACCAAATAGGGAACATATCACTGACTGCTCCGCGCAACAGACTTTATACTAGACAACCAACAATCTTTCATTGTCCTCTACTGTGTGAAATACTGAGAAAAATGGACTTACCGCCAAATCGTTTTGTCATTTTAGCCGATAAGATGAGGGTTTTGGGATGAGAAATCTTTTCATCCCACTAGACATGTGAGATATGGCCAAAGACATCTAGTAGAAGAACGTCAGGTTTCTACTACACTAACAAATATCAGACTAGTCAAGACAATAGTATCAGTGAAAAATTCTTAGACCTGAAACTCAAAAGTTTTTGTCATACATTTTTTATACAGACCTTATCATTAACAAAGAGAAGGTACAATCTTCAGTGAATTACTTTGCTTATGCAAGCCTCTCTCTGGCTGCTGTTTAATGAGGATCCAGTTTATGGTGTGTATTGCTGTGACTGATGTTAAACACCAGCAAGTTGTGGAGGATGGTTTCAATGGACATGCCTGAAGCAAAGGCCAGAGGGCATACAAGCATACACATAAACACAGTTTCCATGCATCCTGTGAAATCCTGGTAAACCTTGAATCCTTTAAAACCTATTTTACATTAATGGAAACCCCTTCAAAATAACTAAAAAGCTGCCCATTTTTTTTCAAATGTCCTGGAAACACGAGGCTGAAATTAGGGCTCTGTTCAGAGATTGAAGCTAACTATAAAAGGGTAATGAAGTTGAAAGTGTATTGGGTTTTGGAATTAGGGTCTGTAAGCAGTCCTCAGTTATTTAGCCTAATTTGAGTAAGTATTATTATTATTATATTTCCTTGGATTGATTTGTTGGTGATATGTTGTTTGAGTTGAAAGCCTACTCCTACATGTTTCTTTACATGCAGAGGTGATTGAAATGCTGACAGTACCTTGAATGATGAATACACTATGATTTTTCATGATTTAAAACTTTAACGTTTTAAACTTACTGTATGTTTCGCTAAAAAAAAAAAAAACATCTAAATGTAAAAATGGTGAAATATTAAGATTCCTTGTAAAACTAGATAGTTAGATAAAGATAAAGTGTACAGTGAGTAAATGACAAATATGTAGATAGATAAATATGTAGATAGACATTTTGTCCTATTCTCCCTCTGGACAGACACTCAATCATACAGTACTGCATGTCTGTGCTGATGAAGATTATAGTGGTTAGACAGAGAGAAAAAGCTTAGTTTTCCAGCTCAGTGCTCCTGCCACATGGGGGCATGCCTTGTCTTAAGTGTGTCCTGGCTACTCTCTGCTGTATAAGCATAGGATGATCATATAGGATTGTAGGTTCATACAAATGTGCGCATGAATATGTGTGTGTGTTTGTTAGTGTCTGCGGTGGGGGGCTGAAGCTTGTGTTCACCTGGCTGGCAGAATACCTCCTGTTCAATCTCACTTCTGTCAAACTCACTTAGCCTCCACCACTAACAGCAGATGTCTGGCTAGCAAAACCTGCACCTTAGGTTGTTGTTTGTGCCCTTAGGTATCTCTCTCTCACAGACACACACAGACAGACAGACACACACACACACACACTCACACACACACACACACAGAGCTGGTTGTATTAGCCGTCTGTCAGTCAACATCAGTAGCTAACGCCTTTATTACAGCAGGCTGTAGGGTGTGAACAGAGGAAGATTCTGATGAAGTCAGAGACAGAGGATAAGACATCCCTCATGAGGAAACGTAGGTTCAAAGAGCCTATATCACCCTTTTTTGTTCCAAAGTACTGTATGAATGACTGAGTGAATACTCTGTAAACAGAACCATATTTATATAAGATATACAGTATTTATTAATAGAACTCGGCAATGTCTGTCTGAAATTGATTGATTAACTATACTTGTTCTGATGAGTGGATTGCATATGTTACATGTCTATTACCCCCATATAGATATTATAAATGATTGACCAAAATTTTTCATCTTGTCCGATGACACACACTTGAGGATTTTCAAGTTTTCAAATTCCTCTAGGCTTTTTGCCAAAGGAGTTCCTTCTCTTGCAGATCAGTTTACTGTGCAGTGGTTATATGATACTTTTCCCATTTACTGTGAGTAAATGAGTTAGTAAACAAGTGCAGGTATTGTATGGCTGCATGTTGGAAGATGGTTAATCTGTGTTGCTAGGTTTTCATGTTTTTTTTTAAATAGGAAGTGTGAACTCTATCAGGACATAGTGCTATCCAGCTACTCATGTTTGTGACCCACTTTTAGGTGTCTGCCACTTTGATGGTGCCGGGATCCGGCTGTAGAGAATTGTGGTGGTCTGCCCTCAGCACTATTAGCCATAGAGCATTGGTGACATGGGATACTTCTGTCTCCTATTGCTCTCCCACTGCTGTGCATTTGTGGCTCTTGGTGAGTGTGCTCTTAGTAAGTTACTTCACTGCAACTGGGAGTACATTTTAGATGGTAGTTTGAAGAGGGCATTTATCCCTTTGGCCTCTGTTTCTGTGGTGTGTCTCATTAGCCAGCAATGGGAACCTTTGTTTAGTGGCCTCAGTTATGAACATCCCACTGTATATGCTCAATAGTTAGGACTTAGCCTTGAGTGGTCAGTCTGCAGGTGAGCAAGCGGTTGGTATGCAGTGTAAACCACAGTGTAAACAGTGGTTGTTAAATAACACGATAATTTGCTGTTTAGCCCCATGTGGATGTGAGAGTAGATGTTTTAAACATTCATTCTTCCCTTATAGATTTATAATCCTTCCCCCATCATATTAACATATCTTACTCTTAATCTTTGCCAGTCTGATATCAGGCTGAGGCTTGTGTAGCAAGTAGTAAACTTACTAGAGTAAGCCTACTGTTGCTCGTTATTAAGACAGTTTTTGGGGTTTACTATTTATGTTTGCATTCTTAAAACCCTCATTTCCTGAATCAATATGTTTGACCCATTGAGTCCCATAAAATCTCTGACTCAAGACTTCATTGCTGCAACTAAAAGAACTAAAACCCCACAATTATCTACTGTAAATGTCCATTATTGTCTTAAGAACTACTTCCTGGCTCAGGTTTGACCCGTTGCACTACTCCACTGTAATTAGGTGTTCAAGCATTTTCAATACAAAATTATGGATGTTTATAACATATTTTCATGTACAAATAAGTGGTTAGGATAGTTGCACTGAGCTAGACATGTTTAAAATACCTCTAAAGCCACCAGAAATTCAAATAAATACTGAATGCTTTGCCTCCTAATGCCTCTTTCATTCACAAATGTTCACATCTTAGTGATCAGTTGTGTTTAGCCCAACTATTAGTGTTCACATTTTGTTGTCACATTGGGAACTGGCATTTTAGTTGTTATTATGCCATTATGCTGATATAGTCCACTTCCTGCATAGAAATTAAATACTGTATCATTTACGTTGCACATGCATTCAAGATCTTTCACTCAGTATGGCTAGCCTGAGTGGAATGCTTCCTGTTAAACACAAAAAAACAAAGTAAATGTTACTGTTTTTGCCAAATAACCTCTGGTATACATCTCTGGCTGAAGTGCACACAAGCCCAGATATGCCCCCCCACCCCCCCAACACACACACACATCCTTGTTTTACTGTGTGCATGATTGTCTGTCATTGAGATAATGCAATCCCTTGCCCATTACCCTATCCTTAACCATCACAACTGAATACCTAACCTCATCCCTTACCCTAACCTACAGCTAATTATAACTTGAACTCTAAAACCAAGTCTTAACCCTGTAAGTTCCATTTAAAGTTGTGGGGTCAAGCATTTTGGTCCCCAAAAAGCTGTTGGACCTAACAAGTATAGCAGGCTCCTGGTTTTCGGACCCTACAAATATACCAAGACAAGCCCACACAAATACACACACACCATTACAGTAGTGTAGAATGAGTGCTGAAACATCAATAGCTTCCCCCTGTGGCAACTTGAAAGATGCTGCTTTTTGAATCTGTCTTCATTGCTTGGAGCTATAGTACAGTGTGAACTGCAGTCTACTTATCTCTTAACTGATGAAATTAGTGTGTACAAATGCACCAATCAGATCTACAGTAACAATGTCTATCATTTCCTTATTTTTTTTCAACTAACCCCTCACTGTATTGACTCAGATGGAAATGACACTGCATTGACCCATCTGGGCTCAGTGCTGATAATTACACCTTGGCTACTTCTCATCGAGTTTACGGTAACTACTGCTAGACATTAGCTTTATGTTTTTCCCCAGAGTGTTTGATTTATGAGCCCAGTTGGCTGACTGTCGGGAGGTTCTGTTCCCAATGCTCAACTAATTAATTCTGCATTTTTTTCAGACAGACAGCTATGCCCTCAAATGGATAAAACTGCTATGTGTTTTATGGCTAACTTCACCAGAGGCAGAATTTATTGGTCTATCTTCTGCTTCATCCTTGTCACCCATCCTCCCTCAGGTGCCACTTTGATTATTACTAAGAGTCCTCACCAAATGATTTCTGTGTGTGTGTGGATTTGTGTATGTAAAATCATATGATATGGTGTATTTATGGTATTCGTTTGAGCCTAAAAGAAGGTTATCTATGAATTAGTTTAGGTTAAAAGCATAAATGAATAAAATTACTGCCAGTGAAACTGCACAAATTTTCAGCAACATATCTTCCCTGGGATGGGAGGTGATACAAAATTACCATGTGCAAGTGAAACATGAGTTTCTGTGTGTGTGTGTGTGTGTGTGTGTGTGTGTGTGTGTGTGTGTGTGTGTGTGTGTGTGTGTTGGTGTGTGTGTGAGAGTTTCTTCTCATTTGGTATTGAATTCTGGGACAGTGCTGCAGAGATGACCAAGTATAGATTTTGGTCATTTCCTCTTAAACAAATCATTTCTGTGTGTTAACGTGTCCATTAACCTAGGCCGGACATAACATTAATTTTTCCTCAGTGAACACATTAGTCATCAGGCCATCTCTTGCCCCTGTCTGTTGGCACTGCTTCGTAGCTACACGATCTGAGACACATTGACAGGCCCCTCCATCACTGGACAGAGTGAGACAGTGGTGCTGCAGCAAATGCAGGCAAAGTGAGACAACAGATATGCGAGCCCAGGCAAACACACACGCATAAAAAAGCGACAAACACATGCAGGCATGGCTACGCACAATAGTGTACACATGCATATAAATCTGGGCGCAAACAAACACACACACATGCACACACACACACACACACACATGCTTATCAAGAGTTTTACTGTGCCTCACAATAGTGGGTAATTAGGTGTCCTCTGCTCTGCCTGCCTCTCTCACTAACGGTAGAGAAATAGACCTGTCACTATTTGGGCACTCGAAGATTCAACAAATGCTAAGCAGTAATGGCTTGCTTTGTATCCCCGTAATGCATTACATTGACAGCAGGGACACTTAAAAGGGAGACACTGTTTTTTTTTTCCACATTCTTCTCCTTTTTCTCTCTTTCATTTGACTTCTACCTCCAGCAGCTTGGTGAAACTTACGGATTGCAAATTGTGGATAGTGGATGATACTAGTCAATCAGCTTTTGTCTTCTTTGACCGGTTCTTTTGTGGGTGATAGACATTATAGGACTCAAAAGGTAAATCCTTTATAATTCAGAATTTACTAAACATCAATGTTTTTAAAATGATTTTGTCTGCTTAAACAAAATTCTATAGCCTTATATTATTATCTAAATATACAGTAGCTTTTTTCGTAGGTGGTGGCTACTGTAGGTCACTTTGTGAGAGGGGAGGATAGAAAGAGAGGATGGGGAACTGTAGAGGACAGAGTGAAGAGCACTGCAGAGGAGAAAAGATGAGAGGAGACACCAGAGGAGAAATGAGGAAAGACAAGGACATAAAATCGGGGAGACTATATGAGATGAGAATAGCAGAGTATAAAGAACAATGAAGACAGGAGATGAGAAGAGAGAGAGTATGTGGCCTGTGGTTAATCCCTGTTTTACTGATCTGGCAGTTACATGGCAGCTGAGACCAACATACTGCCAGGACCAAGCGTCCAGTCTCCTCCCCTTAACCTCAGTCTTCATCTAAAACAATTATTCATTCCATCCATTTGTTGTCTTGACCTGCTTGATCCAGTTCAGGGACACTTGGGTAGCTGGACTGGAACCTATTCCAACATAAATTGGCTAGAAGGCGGCCCAGTCCTTCCCATAGCCAACAAACATCTTTTGCACTGATGCTGTGCCTGTCCTGTGATTAAGCTGCTGAAATAACTCTTCATGTAATATCCTCTCATTAACATTAACAGCAGTCAAGGACGGTGCATAGACATCAGAGTAAAATGTATGTGAATCTATCAGGAGAGAACAGAGGATTGCAGTTAAGTAGCTGGGCCGTGAATGGGCTGGCTATTACTTCCATCATGGAGATCATTCCACAGACAGCATACTGCATGATAGTGTGGGGTCATACTGAGCTGTCATGGACCAATGATCTATTTCTCTACCTGTCAACCCCTCAGAGAGACTGAGACAAGAGGGGGTAGCCTTTCCCTTACCTCTCCCTCCCTCTCTTTCTGTGTCTTACTTTTCCTGTATACACAGGCTCCTTAGCAGCAAATGTCATGACAGGAGGCAAATACTGTCTCTATCAAAGATGTGCCTGCAAAAAACAGATAACTTTAGATGAGTGAGTAGGAAATTTCTTAATAAATACACATTTTTTTGTCATTACTTTTGAGGATATTTTTTGATATGGTACCCTTGTTACTTGCACAATATAATTTGGCAGTATCTTCCAAAAAGTGTTACAAATCATTCTTATATAAATAAACATTTTCTGATCTTACACAGGTGGTTAATGGTTAAGGTTTGATAGTAAATAGATAGATAGTAGTGGCCCAACAGCACTTTTTTTGCTCCAGGGCTCCCTAAATAGGTTCTTACATCCATGAGATTGGGGGAGTGTTGTCATCATGATTAGAACAGAACTACTTGGTAAATGTTATGGGACAACTGTGGTCATTGTTAAACAAACCAACATTGTTTTTTCGTAGGAAATGGGCATCTCCTCTGTCAAAGTCTAACATTCTGTTTTTTGCTACAGACAATAGCCATAATTTCTAAAGGGTTTGCTAAAATGACAGATGTCTTTGTCTTGGGAGGAGAGTCTCCAAGGTGCAGTTACAATGCCTCTCTGTACAGCACTTTCCCAAGTATTCTTCCTGAACTGTGATTACTTTTTAAATAGTGGTAACAACTCTGTTTCAAAGTTTTAGTTTCACAGTTTATCCACATGAAAGATTTAATTCATGTTGTTAATTTCTCAACTGGTTCAAATCCCATGAATGGCCGCTCAAAGGCTTCCATCACTTGAGTGTAGTTCCATCAAAGAGAGAGAGGCCAGTTCGAATGCGCCAAGGCCTCTGCCTGCTGGATAAATAGGGCTGTTCTGTAGTAGATAATGGCTGTGAGTCACATATTATATTTATCCAACTCAATAAAGCAGGAGCAGGCAGGCAGATTACTCTGCCCTGAGTCAAGGAGATAATGATATCTGGCTGCTAGCTGGTCCAGAACAGGCTCCAGACGGACCAACAGGCAGGGAGACAGACAGAAAGTGCTGCTGAAGGAGTTGTACATGAATTCCGTTAGCATGATACCTCTGTGGCCCACCTAAGCCTAGGAATGCTTGTGTCAGCCCTTCACTGTTCCATGAAAGTCACCTTCCCTCTTTCCTTGCACCCACTCTTCTCCTCCTACTCTTTCCTTTCTCTCCCCAACAAGGACATCATATTCCTCTTCTCCAACTTTATGCCATTTAGCTCCCCAAAAAAAATTAGAATGTATTTTGTGTGTGAGGCTGTACATGTGTTTCGTCATATCTGTGCATTACACAATGTCTGCATAGGCTGCGAAGCAAAAGCAGCACATTAACAGAGCAGTAGCAGCAGCATCAGTGTCTACACAAGATGCATTCAAGCACATTATTGAGTATAGTCATCCATGTTTCGGGCAGTGTTTAGGGCTCAGTGCACAATTAATGCAGTTATATGTGAAAAACAAGAGAAATTGAAGCTTCAAAGTGCAGGCCATTAACAGCCTTTGCAGAAAGCTGTAATTATTAAAACAGAAGCATTTTTTACACTGTGCGAGTTAGACGGAAATCTGAAAAAAGCTTTTTGTACACACTTTTCGCTTTGCAAGTGTAATCTTTATTGAATAAGTAGTTGTGTATTTTGGGAATTACACTTAGATACTGATATGAGTTCCTGTATGTTAGCTAGCTTACCAAAAATGAGTAACTCCTTAGAAGTGAGACAGGTTAACTGTTCACCTGAGTCTAGTTTTTATGCACAACTAAGCTAATCACTTCCCGGCTCTAGCTCACTAATTGACACACAATTATAGGGGAGTATCGAGTTTCACATCTAACTCTTGATAAGAAAGCATACTACAAGCAAAATGTAATACTATTCCCTTAATGGTTGATGAACAATCATAGGAGGCACTGATAAACTACAAACCTTAGATCAATAGACCCTCATCTAAGAGAATGGTTGTAAGAGGACATCCCACAATATCAAACTCTAATTCCTGTCTTGATGTTTCCGAAGAATGACAATTTGGCTTGTCTGACGATTCATGCCAAAAAAGCATTTTTGATAACGATGGAGACGTCTCAGGTAAGGTCAGGTGCTCTGGACATTAATTAAATTCAGATTCCACAATCCTTGGCATGGGGCCATTTTGGCTCTTTTATAACCTTGCTAACGTGGTGATCTTGAAAAATCCTCTAACACAGTCAGAAAGCCATTTCATCTTCGAGTGTACACCGGGCAACAGATAGACCCGCAGAATAAACTGAAAACAGAGTCTTGTTTTTTTCTCATATTTTCCGACACAGAATAATCACCATGGCTCTAGTGATTACTTTGATATTTTTCTGTGAATAAAAGCTCAAAAGAGGAAGCCTAATTTGCAACAAAGCAGCACAAATATCCTCGGAGGTACAAGCTCTGTGCAGACGGCTCACTTAGCCAGTGAGAGAGACTCATGAAGCTCACTTTGTTTCACTTTGTCTCCTGCATGCCTCTCCTTGGTCATAAAGCTCCCCATTTACCAAACTCCGTTCCACAGTCCATGCCAATTTCTACCTCTTTGAATGTTACAAGTGATAAGGATGGATTATCGTGAGAGCTGAGAATTCCTCAGGATAATCCTTCACAGACAAAACACTTGGACATCTCAGCTTGTTTTTTTTTTTTTTTCTTTCACAGCACTCAAAGGGCTATGGTTTGTCGTGGCATGGCAGTTTAACTCTAAATTTGCTTTAATCAAGGCTTTATAGAGACATAAGTTGAGTATCTTTGGTTCAGAAGCAGCAGTTTATCTGTCGTCTGTCTGAAGTTTCAGCCCTCTCCACTGCTCTGTCTGATTGGTTTAAAAATGTCTATGTGATTACACTCAACCTGATTGGGCTGCTGTGGCTCTATAAAAGTGTCATTCTCTGTAGAACAATGCAATAGTACAATTGACTTCGCTTTAAACAAGTGTTACCGCTGACCATTCCTGTTACTTATACTCTCCCCAGGAGCAGACAATCAAGTTGATATTGTATGTGTGAGACAGAGAGAATGCAAGAGAGTGAAAAAAACAAAATGAAGCCATCTCCCAATTCTGTACTACACACTAATTCTAACTGGATTGTAAATATGTTGTGTAGTTATGCTAGAAAAGTGACTGAAATAAATGTAGATTATAGAGATATCAGTCTGCATATTAAATTTTCTTGAGTTTTGAATTAATATTGATTTTAAACTAATTGTGAACAAGGGTGAGGCTAAAAAAACTTAATCATTACATGATTGGAAGAACATATTTATAGTCATCATTGTTGAATAATTTGTCTAAATGGTAAATCATGTGATTTTTTTTTTTTATATAACTGCCAAATATTAGTGCAGTGGGTTCTGATGTCATGTCTAGGCAAAAAACAGCAAGGGTTTATGTGGCATATGTGAACAACAAATACCTTTGTATTGTACAATTGTATTTTTATGGGCCGTCTCTGCATTCTCCTTTTGCTGAATTATGGATTCTCTGCTGAAATATAAATATGAACTGTGTTAAGCTCCATAACAACATTTTTGAAATGATAATACTACTGCTGTGAGACTAGTAAATTAATGTTACTGTAGTAATGAGAAAACCTCCCCTATGTGTCTCTCTGTTGGTGATAAACGAATGTAAGGAGGGGGAACAGGAAGCAGGGGCACAGCAAAATAAGATAATCTAATGAAATTTTTATTGCATTTTGTTTCTGTAACAGTCATTATCTGAATGTAATTGAAGCCAAATGTGACAAATTGCATTTGTGAGAGTAGATTTTGTGAAATTTTAATTTACCTAAATCCACAACTGGACTAAAAACAAAGCTAGAAGGCCTTTAACCTGGCCAAATAATTACTCCTTTTGTCTACAGATACTACATTCCCATTATAATGGAATATTAGGATAGTAGTAGAAGTACTTTATTTTAGGGTACAAAAGGAAAGAACTTGGCAGACTTATTTTAAGGACACTGTGGTTTTAAAAACAGTTGATGCACAGTACAGTAAATCTCCAGTTAATCCTTAAATTTGGATTATAAAAGAATAGTACTTTGCGGTTGAAATTCAGTTGAAGGGCATTTCACATTTTAGCTATTTGAAGAGATTTTTCCTCAGCTGAAGCTGCTTTCTGTGAAAATTTGTTACCTTTTGCGAAAATAAGCAAGCTTCTGTTGAACTTGCGGGCTCCAGAAAACAATCTGTGATCTACTTCAAAACATTTATGTGGGGTTTGCTTCTAGGAAACTACAAGTCCAGTCTGGTGGAATATGCATTAAATGTGAAAGTTGAATAATGTGATGATTGATGGTGTCAAATAAAATAAGCTATTATATACAGTATGAACATAAGAAGAATAAGTGTAAAAATGCCACCACAGTAGTCAACACAGTCACTGGTAAAGCTGGCTGCTCCCTTCCAATCTGGCACAACAAGAGCTCACTGAGTTTTCCTCTTAGAAGACCTCCCTATTACTCTCAGTGGACATCCCAGTAGCTCTCCAAGGTCCTTTCAATTTCAGAGATGCTCCTTCCCCTGAGAAGCCATCTGAACCTCCCCTTCAAAATGTTTTGAGAGGAGAGAGAGAAAGGAGAGGGAAAAAGGAAGAAAAAAATCAGTTGCCTCAGATGCAGTCCCTGGCACACTCTTTCTCAGGTCTGCTGTCCTGCCCTTGGCTACCAGCTAACAGACCTAGTATACAGCCTCACTGCCCTGCTGCCACTTGATCATTCATTTTCTGTGTCTCTCTGTCTTGCACTATTTCTCTTCTTCTTTTTTCTCTTAGTTCAGAGCATGTGGTTATTAGGTTTGAGCCTATTCCCCCCCTCTCTCAAACCCATTTTCCCCTCCTTCAGTGTTTGTGCTAAGTGGGGACCTTCCACACTCCCACCAGTCCATCCACTTCACTGTGGTCCCTCTAGGCTCCTTTTGAAGGTGCTTTCATTTAATCATTTCTTTAAAAAAAGATTTTTTTCCAGGGCAGTACGAGGTCACAGATCACATCAGAGCTGCTTTCCGACTCAGTGACCATTTAATCAAGCCGAGGTCCATTTCGCCGCCACTCTTTTCAGACAACCTTTTCTTCCTGGGGCTCGGGGTGAAGCTGTTGGCCTCAGCCCTCCGAATCCCATTCCTACCAAAGCTTTAGAGGTGAACTGGGTGACTTACACCAATTCCCAGGGATTTAGAGCTTGACTGAGTGTCCCGTATAGCCCTGTAGCCTCACCTGAAATACTTCTGCTTGCCCCTGACCCTAGCAGATACAGTCCTATACCAAATATTCTGTCTGACTTCAGTATTTTTAAGTACTCAAGTTCCAAGTTGGTTGATATATATTGATATCCTTGTCAGCAGAACCCAATCAAGGTCATTCAGTTGAACAGTCCAAGCTAGTCAGCTAGTAAGCTAGCCTGGACAATATTTCTTTCAAAAACATGACGGCTTTCATTCAATTCAGCCACTTACTGTGATTCAGTTTGTTGGATTCATGTAACATTGCCTAGAGGCTGACAGAAAGTTAGTCTGTACATCTTTGAAGGATTTCTTCAAGTTGTTGAAATCAGACAACTGCAACACTAAGCAAAAAGTAAAAGAACACAAAAAGGAGAAGACCTGTACTAGTAGAGACTAAGGATGGTTTTATTGACAGAATTTAGCCATTCACAGAGTAACAAAATTTTTGAGTAAGAAATTAACTGACATACTGTATGTTTTAGGTTATTTGAAACAATGTCGCCATTACACAGTCTGTCCTCCAAAGAGCACTAACAAGTTTATTTATCAACTATGAAATGTCCGTATCCAAACATATTGTGTCTCTAATTATGAACTTTAACTAAATTGAGATTCCTTCATGGTTATTGTTATATGTACTGTGGTTTAATGCACTCACAAAATTCTCAGTATATCTCTGCCCCAGTTCAACCTGAGCAGAGGTTTAATCAACCATGATGAATGAAAATAAGAGCAGGTGTGCAGGGTAGTATCAAACATTGTGAAGCATTCCAACCTTAACTTACTCTATCGTTGCCTGACCTCTCAGCAGTGTTTTGATTGTTTAGGAAAAAAGTGGCATCAAGGGTGTTGTTTTATTTTCTCTCTTTTTTTCCTTTATTTGTTGATTCATTTGTTTGTTTGTTTGCAATACATAATTCAGCAACAATATAAAGTAGTTTTATTCTGGTTTTTACCAATTATTTACATTGCCCCACAAAGTGAGCTCATGAGCTGAGTTGTCACTTCAAGATTTTAGTCTAGAACAGCCATAGAAGATCAACTGTTTCAAGCAGCTGGACGTCACACCATCCAGCAAACTAATTAGATGATGACTTGACAGTCTGGGTTTTACAACTGACTGGCCTCTTTCTTGTCTTGGATTATTCAGAAAATAATTTTGATGGATAATGCAGAAGAAATCTGACATTTCCAGAACAGCTGACATGTTTTTCAAATCATAAATCAGAAACAAAAGCCACTGACATCCCAGTGAGTGGTGCATTTGTCAAATCAACTGTAGAGAAGGTTTATGTTGTTGTCTGATGAGAAGGAGGAAATAAAAACGATGTTTTTTTTTTTGTGAAACTGTGTTGGTTATGAATTAGGAAATAGGGAATTCAACAGAGCCATAATTCTTTTTAGTAATACCTGTGTTTTTCTTACTATCACAAAAGGCCTATTTAAATACATGGAAATTTCAAACAAATGAAAAAAAAAGTTTTTATACTGTAAAAGGTAGACTGTAAAAATAAGTAAAAGGACTGTGCACGCCTTTCATTATTAGAGTCGAATAGAGTCTTCACCTTTGAAGGGCTTCAGGGTTTAGTTCTTCAACTTATACATAGAAAATAAATTTAAAAAATAATAAATTTTGATAAATAATAAAATGAATCTACATCTGAAAAATAGGCTACCCTTGCAGAGTATGTGCAAGACTTTACCTCCCTGAGATTGAATTTAAGTTTGTCTGTTAAATAATGTATTTGTGAATTCAGAAACCCAATATTTGTTCGCATGAATTTCAACTAAGGATACATGCCTATTAAATTATGTGTTCAAGGCACCAATTTTTTTTGCTAATAGAATGATCAATATTACCTTACCTTACAGTCTTGTAATTCTGGAACAAGAATGTTTAAAAAAAATCTACGTTACATTCAATTAATTTTGTTTGCTTCTCTAGTTTCACAATCCTCAGCAAAACACGTTTGTATTCTACATTCACTGAAATTTTTAAAGGCATTCAAAGGCCTGTGTTTTCCTACAGTGATACCCCATCAGTATAACACTAGACTGCATTATAGATAAGTTTGTCCACAAACACTCAAGAGAAAAATATCAGCAAAGAGTAGGTAGATCTTTAGGTTTATAATAAAAATCTCCAGATTAGGAATCTCCCCCAAGCAGGATGCAGCAGCTGTAGACTGTTGGTATAAGCCTGCCATTGCTTGCGTATTTCACACACTATTCTCCTCCCCTTCTACTGTCTGTAAATTACTATTATCAAAATCCTCTTTTTTATGGGAAACAACAACAACAACAACAACAACAACAACCAAATCTGGAAGCATCATGTGCCATTGACATTGACTTGACCAATGACATATCCCACTTCACACAAGTTTACATGATATCAGTTTTATACATTTTTGTAATAGCCTCATACAGCTAGCAAATCATCAATGGTTATGAGTCCAGGGAGCTCCTCAAGAGCTTAAATATAGTAAGACTTCCCCTCTAGGGCACCAAATTATGTTTGTCTTTTTTAGTGGTAAAAGTCATATCACAGAGTTGACATACTGTACGTCTTTGACAGTTTTTTGTGGCATATTCTCTTGCGCAAAATTAGTTAACTTAATGACCATCTCCCCACACGCAGATATTTCACCAAAAGAAGTTCCCTCAGCATTACTTTTTCAGGGGCACTGTTGCTGTATCCTGGGCTTAGTGCTAGCCAGAGGATTCTTTCCGCATAGCAGAATGATAATGGGTGCAGCCAGACCATTCTCCAGCACTGACACAGCACTATGGAGATAAGTCTGGCTATGCAAGTACATAGTCATGAAAATGAATGAGTGTGGATTTTCAGCTCTTTGCTTGCAGAGGTTCCACATGCTATAAAGTAATATAAAAAGTTAGCTATATTTAATTTCTAACTTGTGAGTGATAGATTTCCACCTCTTCATGACATAGATTAAAAAAAGATAAAATAAATATATATATATATGTATTTTTTTAAATGTCTCTCTCTCTCACTCTCTCTCTTTCTCTCTCTCTCTCTCTCTCTCTCTCTATATATATATATATATATATATATATATATATATATATATATATATATGCTGAAGAAATGGTCCTGTGATGAATTTGGGTGTAGGATCACAGTCATCTCAATAGTTACAAGTCCTCTGCTCTGAATAACCATAAAGGTTGTTTGGCCCTACCCTCTGATATGACCCAGAGGTATTCTCCTGAAAACAACATGTTATAAAATAACTATTTCCTTAAGGTAAAAGAACATTTTTCATCGTGTTTACAATAATAAATACAGGGTTACGGTTATGGAAAGGTCATGGTTTGATAGGTTTCAACCCTTTCTCCTGAAAATTACACTTCTGTACAATTAAAGTACAACATCAAATATGTTTTTTTACAAGACACAATCTCAACCAGATTATGGTCTCTATTTACCTAATAAGGATAGACTGTTAGCATGTATTTGGCAAGTTTCAGGTACCAGTAGAATGTAAGGTATAACTGAAATGTTCACCGGCGGTGTATTTGTTTTCTGCCAAAATGTCTGATCTTGCAGTACAATATTCAATGTATTCACTTGCAGTAACTACAGGATTATTAAACTTTTTTATGGTTTTGTTTAATCACATAAGATTAGGGAAATATTTTAGTCTGGTTTAATACAGAAAAAGTTCATTGTAACTTCAGACTCAATGTACTGATTTAAAATTTAAAAATAACCACAATCTTTCCCTAACCTAAACTGAAATTCTTTGGAGCTTAAGTCTAATCACAGATTGGACTCTGGATTTGAACCCCAGTCTTTGGTTTAACCCTAGACTGGTCTGCTAGTGGGTCTGTTCCAATTAATAAATGTTGTGCTTTGTTCAATCCTAAAATCTGGTGCCCCTGAAAATAGTCATAGTCATAGGACTACATTTCTTAGCATATTTGTTTTTGCAGTTAGGTTGTATAGAAACATCATTTCAAGGAGACGGGGTTGTAGATTTAGGCGCAAGATATTGTTATAACCCATACCGCAAAAGATTGTTGTTTGGGATAAAATAAGTACTTCCTTAAGGTTGGAGACCTTTGTTGTTTTTACAATAGTAAACATAATGTTAAGATTGTGGAATACTCATTGATGAAAGAAACGATGATTACTGGTTTCAAATTAAGACATGCTCTGCTCAGTGAACCAACCTTTCCTCCCTCCCTTCCTCCTTCTAGTGCAGACTTTGTCGCTCTATATACTATGTCCTGTACTTTTGTCCGTTGCTTCTAACATTGCTACTGCCACTAAAGGTCACCTAACGATAAAGCATAACTAAGGGTTTTAATAAGGTGCTGGGGCAGTCAACCTACAGGTTTATTTTTCCAGGAGCACAGTTTCAGTAGTCGAAGAACATACACAAGTTGTCTTTGCAGTGTTTTCAAAGTACAGCTTTCACAGAAGTTCTGGAGCAATGCGGCAGTCAGCCTTTATCTTTGGGGATGGCTTGGTCTGTCAGAGCCCCAAGCCTCAAGTTTCTCATTCTCTGACAGATCAGCTGTCAAACTTGTCACTTCCTGTTACTTCCTTTAATTTTTGCCACCTGGTGTGAACTGAAGTCAGCTAAACTCAATGGATGTAAACTTAACTGACGTTAACTATTCGCTTTGTGGTGGAGTTGTTGCCTGGGTTTATAAGGAAACTCCAACCCCACTGAGCCCTTATTTTTTGAAACCAAGCTGATTAGAGTCTTTCAATTGCACACAACAACATAATGGGTTGTGCCGTTTTCAGCAGGCTGGTGTGACACATCAAAAAGGACATTGAGGGCTTCATCCCTCAAGTCCGTATTTAAAAAATTGATATGGGACAGCTTTTATTTAAGAAAATCTTGCCATTGTTCAAACTCTGTAGCCAGTTCCCCTATCCTATCTTTGTTGTCAGTCTCTTGTGACCTATCTGTTCGTAAATTCAGTGTTTTATTCTGTTCTGATTTCTGAGTAAATGCACAGTCAACACAGTGGTCCTAAATTCTGTCAATTAGCTAAATCAAGCTTTACCTGTTAACTAGGCTATATCTGATATTGAAAGAATTTGCTGTTTTTAAGTACACCATGCTCTTTATTATTTGGATCTGTGTTAGTCTATCGGGCATGTGTGCTGTCGGTGCTTTATTGATCTGTTTTGCTGCCAATCGATAATGGGTGTGGTGTTTTCCATGCTTATCAGACTGTAATCAGTCAACTGAAGGAAAACTATCACTTTTGTTACGCGTGATGTTCCAAAGGTTACTTCCTTGATTCCATCATGCATTCAATACATATTGGACACATTTTTTTCTCTCTCTCTCTTTTTCCCCTCTCCGTGTCCCAGTGATGATGCATTTCCTTATAGAAATAGCAACAGTACTGTTCCCATTAACCATTAGGATGCTAAAGCCAATGGTCATCTTGTGTCTCTGAGCTATCATCCTTTTAAGTCTCCTTTCCTTACCTTCTGTTTGTGCTTGTCTGTGGTGTAGTGATGCAGCAGAGGCAGTAGTATTGTCCATTTTGATCCTTTTTTCATTTGCAGACTTGCAGAAAGAGACTAGGAGCTGTTTCCAGACAGAAAGAAAGCATGGCAGCTAAAATAGAATGCTATTCCATGTTTTAACGGTCTCTCCTGGAGGAAGGCATGTAATTATGTATGCTTGTGTGTGTGTATTTGTGTGTAGCTGTTGATGAACTCGAGGTAGTAGAGATTGTTTTTTTTAAAGCCTCTCAATCACAAAGAGCCAACCAAGGATACGTATAGGTAAAGACATGGTAGATCATGTATAGACTTACAGTCATTTGCGGTTAAGCATTTATGCAGCTGGTCGTTAAAGAAGGCCAGAGAAATATTCTCTTCGATTAAGTCTTTCACAAAAAAGTAGTAGACTTAAATATAGGGACAGAAAAGACGTTCGCTGTGTGTGTTCCTAGATATACACTCTTTCTCCTCTCTGTGATTTATTGATTTAAACTGCATCTGTTAAGATCATCCAAATCCAATGTCCTCTGTGTTCTCATGTCATGATGATGGTCATGTCAGCTTTTTGAATTATGCTCCTCTACTCACAGCAAGTTGTAAAAATGTCTAGGCATAAATGATCTTGTAATACTAAAAGGAGCAAGGACACACAATGTCAGGGGTGTGCAGTACCTGAAACCAGGCACAGTCCTTATAATCAAGTTGCAGAGTCACAGCACTAGCACTTTCAGTGTACAATGCTAGATATACAGTTCAGTCCAGTCTGTGCCACTTAAAGGCAACAAAAGTCACAGCAGTAGCATTTTAGACCTGCTGATGTGGACTTGTTTATTTAGCAGCTCGCAGTCAACTAGCGTTGAACGCTTGATGTTTAAAGGTTTAACATTACATTATTTTTTATTCTTTCAAATGGAATTGTTTTGTTAAATTGAACATATTTTCTCCTGAATATTGGTAAAAGTGTAGTTTAGTTTAGAATTCATTTGACTTTGCATACATGAAAAGGTTTAATGATATGGATTAGTTCAGTATTTTAGTAAATATTTGTACTTCAATCCTGTCTCCATGAAATGACTTTATATTCAACTATAATGCAAAAGCAAATACATTTTATTGTAAGCAAAATCCTTGGTTGAATTATGTTCCAGGGCAACTTTTTTGAGTCAAGCACCACATTTCTTAACAGCAGTGGAAACACCAAGAGGGGACTGATGTGGACGGTGGGTGCATAACTTGCACAACTGTCACACCAGAGACTGGGGTTCACATCCATCATTCCTTCTTTGGTTAAGTTTCAGTAGCAAAAGCATTTTGGTTAAGTTTAGGGAATGATCATGGGTTATGTTAAATGTACATAAACACATAGTGTCTGCAGTTACTGTGAGCTTTTTTGTATATAACCAGACCACAATTTTCCCTAATCTTAAGAAAGTGCTGTGCGTGCCTAAATATAACTGTAAAAAGTTATATAAAGCTGCAGTCATTACAAATGGTTATTGTACTGTAAGATCAGATATATCTGCAGAGAACTAATGTATACTCTGAACGTTTTACTGATATATTAAGTATCAATGTATTTGCAACTTTTTAAATATGTTAATTTAAAACAACATATCCTCATTATGTTACCATGTTATGTGTTTTGCAGTTCTCTATCATGTCAAGACTATCTCTCCACCCTACATATTCCATATATTCTCCCACGGGGGCAGTTGATGTGGATACTGTTTAATAGACACCACCTGTCGCCGACACTAACTGATTAGCCAACTGTGGATATATAAGCCACACGCATGCGTAGACTCTTCTTCCTTGATTTTCACGGTCAAGCAGTACAGAAGTATATGAACAAAAGCATTTAAGTTGTGTCAGGTTTTGCGTGTGTGTGTGTCTGACATCAGCATTGTCCGCTCACGTAGTGAGTCGCAGAGCTGGTCCCCGGGCCCCTCTCTGGATCACTGCATTGTCTTCATTGGATAAGCCGGTGAAAGCGTGGTGGCTTGCGGCATTGGCTTGTTGGTCTGTAGCCATTGTCGTCCGTGAAATCAAACCTTCTCAGAAGAAGTGGCAAGAGTGCCTCACAATCTATCGCTGAACCACCGTGGCTGTGTGTATTGACGGCATCGCGGTTTGACACTACAACCATAGTTCCTTGTGAAACACAACCTTGTCAGAGGAAGCGAGTGAGTGCACTTTCAGCCACAAATAATTACAGAGGAAAAAGAAAATTATGTTTATTTTCTCATCCTTTAATCTACCTATGGTAGGGGATGAAAGAAAAATACAAGCCAAAGTTGGCACGCCACTTTTTGTATCAGGCTGTGGGATAAAAATGCCAATGGAGGATGCTGCTGAAATGCAGCAACTATCTTCACTTTTAGCAAAAAAAAAGGAACAAGCGGTGGCTGCTGGCAGAGCCATGGCTTCTCACGGGTTGTGAGGCACCTCCTCTGGCTATGTCAGTCATGGCTACAAGGGGAGGAGAGGGCCTGTCTGCCTTTTTTGGGCCGGAAGCAAATTAAAAAAACTGATCCAGCAAGCCCAAAATGCCCACTGGTGTGCTCGGGAGATGTCAGGAATGCTCCAATGGATCATTGGCATGCCTCCATTGCACCAAAGGCTGGGCTTCTGTGACTTCCGCTGACCTAAGGGTCCATTTCGTGGCAAGCCGGCTTTGTCAAACTAAACACAGTCAGTTGAGGGAGCAGGGCTGCTGACAGAACCTTTGAGTTTTGTTACCTCCTGTTCAGAATATCGCTGGCCCCTCGTACATTTACAAGGTGCATCGATGCAGTCCTGGGTCCTTTGAGGCAGGCAGATAATAACATCTTCTTTTTCATCCTTTTCCCCAGGGACTCAGGCTTTTGGCCTGGTCCCTGAAAGGGCTGAGTTTTTTGCCATAGGGTTGCAACAGTCTGTGGTTAGCACTATGCAGGGAGCCCAGGCTCCGTCAACTAGGGCTGCATGTTCTTATCGTTGGAGATGGTTTTAGTCATGGTAAGAAGGATTGCAACCATAAAGGCAACTTGTGTTGGGCCTCGGAAACTGGCAGAGGGTTGCTCTGACCACATTGCTCAGAATCTTGCAGGTGCTCATGCGGTTACTATGTGTCAAAGAAGGCCAACTGCCCCCCCATGGGACTTGGAGGTGGTGCTATCAGCCTTACAACATGATCCATTCGAGCCCCTGGAGACAGTTGGGCTGAAATGGCTTTCTTTAAAGATTGCGTTCTTGCTTGCAGTTGTTTCAGCTAAATGAATAGGAGAGCGCCATGCCTTTTCAGTACATGAGGAGTTTTGCTGCTTCCTCTTGGCTGGTGCCCAAACCCTGCATTCCACCCTAAAGGGTCCGAATCCCATGTCAGTCAGTCTTTTTGGCTGCAACCTTTCCACCCTCCTGAGGACAGTGAAGCAGGTTCAGGTAGGTAGTTGCTTTTGTGCCCATTAGGGCCTTAACAGTGTATCTTCAGTGGACAAGGGCCCATAGAAAACAGACCAGCTCTGTGTTTTCTATAAACCTAACTGTCTTGGGCAGCCTGTCTCCAAGACAAGGCTCTCCCTTTGGGTTCTGGACACAGTCCAACAGCCATACAGGAAGGCAGGCAGGTCAGTAATCAGTTAGTGGCCACCACAGGTGGTGTGTCTTAAAGAGAATCTACATCAACTGCCCCAATGGGATCAGTACCTGTACATATGGAATATGTAGGGTGGAGAGATAGTAACTTCCCTCAGAGAGCCTGGGTTACAATGTAACCATTCCTTTAGTTCTATAGAAACAGGATTTCAAGCAGACATGGTAGCTTATTTGTTTTCTTGCTGAGTTAGATGGGTAGATCAAAACCACTTCCTTGACCTTGTACATGCTGTCTGTAACTGGACCAAGCAGCCAGTTGTCTTAGCTTAGTGTTAAGACTAGAAACAGGGGAAACAGCTAGCCGAGCTCTGTACAAAGGTAACAAAATCCATCTACCAGTACCTCGGAAATTCACTAACATGCTGTGTCTTGTTTGTTTAGTTCATACAAAAACAGAAGTGTATGAACGTAAAGTTGTCACTCTATGGAGGTTTACGTGTGGGAGTACTTCTATGTCAGGAGCAGTAACTTCATGGAGTCTCTCCTGGTTGCCTAGCAACTGCTCCCTGTTGTATTGTATTTCTATCTGAGTATTTAATACACTGAAGTATAGTGTGACTCAACGAGATCAATTTTTAGTAATCATTTATTTTAGCCAACAGTTTCTTTTCAAGTGATTAATGTAAAACTTGTTCCAGCATAGGTAATAATTTGTTATTAGGTCTAGGGGATTTAATTTCCAGTTAGTTTTATGGCTGCACCAGCCACTAACAGGCCATTACATATGCTAAATGCCTCCAGCTGCCAATCAACAAGATAAAAAAGCAGGCCTAACTTGCACCCCAGTTAGCTTAAGTAACTTCCTACTGTCGCTGTCATTTAAGTTAACAAATAGATGCAGACAGAAACTAAATCAAAATTCTTCAGGGACAAGAGTTATCATTAATTGTCCATTACAGACCCAACAAAAGCTCCTCCGTGCATTCATCTGCAGCACACCAATCTCATCCAATTGCAGCTGTTATTACTGACTTTTTATATCTGCAGGTCTAACCTGATACTGCATAGATTAGCAGGTGTAGAACTGGTCTGATATTTTTTCCCCTTTGGAATATCTACAGCCTGCTAAACACGAGTATGTGAGTTTGTGAGTGAGTTATGATCCAGTTCCATGAGGATGTGTCACATCTAATTAAAACATCTTGGATGTAACACTGGTGACTTGTACATTGTACTCACAGAAAGTGCAGAAAGTGATTGATATTCTGTTGGGGCATCTGCCATTCATAACATTCATACTGAATTTAGTGTCTCAGCACTCTGTGCTTATCAAACAGGGCTCTGGGGTTAGCGCCCTCATAGACCCACTTCACCATTCTCAACACTGACCTGTGACATCACTTCCTGCTGACACAGCACAGCTGTCAGGGATGAGCCTCAGCGTCCTTCAACCTCCATCCTCTCCCAGTCATGTAGCTGCTGTGAAAACAGACACAAACACACACACAGCCTTAACACAGCCTTTGACCTCTATTTTGTTCTCTGTTCTCTGCAAGCTTTTAAATTAGTCTGAATGCTTTATATCAGTGTGTCAGACTGAAGGCCTAAGGCAGCAGTGCAGAGAGAAGAGACTGAGAATATAGGCTGCAAGTAGTACTGGACTCTCATTAACCTCCCTACCTCCTCTCTCTTCACTAAGTCGCGTTCATCAGCTCATCCAGGCCTGAAGTGACACATGGGCCTCTAGAGTGTCAGTACCGATAAAGATGCCGCCACTTCAGCGTTTTAATTGGAACTTCTGCTGTTGATGTGTGAACAGCTGTAGGACGGAGAAGGGCAGATCTATCATCCCTGCCCTCTACAGACCGCCTGAGGTCAAATGGCAGCAGTTACTATGGCAGGAAAACCCTCAAAGCTCCTGTTTATTTATGATTTTATTGCTCCACCCTTTCCTCTGCACTGTCTTGCTCTAACATCTGCATATTCATGTCTAGTTCAGAACTGACTGAGGAAGAGAGAGAGGGCATCTGGAGAAGTAAGGGGTTGGGCTGGAGTGAAATGACCAGCAAGGATGCATTTACAGATATAGTGCAGGTTTCACATACTCACACTGGTGGAAACAAATGCGCGCACACACACACACGCACACGCGCACAGGCACACAGGCACACACACACATGCATTTTTGTGAATCCTCAACTCTTCCTGGAGACACAAATCTATTATTCATTTCAAAATGACTAATTTTTCGCCCCGTGGCTCCTGGCATTAGTGTGGCGCCTAACCAAGGGGCTGCTTTTTCTAATTAATGCAGATGGCAGAGAAAACAAAAATAACATATTTACACTGACGCCGGGTATTATAGTGCAGGCGTGAAACACTGCTGGTGGCAAAATATAGTCTTTGACCTCTTATAACCCTGCAGACTTAAGACTGTAGTTTGCTTTCAGGGGCAAGATTAGCTAAGCTATCCTTGCTCTTATCCTTTCTATTTATGTGGTGGTGTTTTTTGATGTTGAATCAAGTTTTACACCAGAAGTAAATCCAACTACAAAAGTGTTCATAATGTTCTCAGGAGGGCAAATTTAAGATCAGACTGGCATCTCAAGCCAGTAGGTGTAATTCTACTGAAGCTGTGTATACTTGCCTTTTCTGTATCTGCTGTCAACCCTTGTCACTCAGCATAAGTAAAGGCATAATAGGTACAAAGCTACCAACACCAATATTAGCAAAAGTTAAGCATCAATCTATGTTGTCTAAGCATAGGGAAGAGAACAAAATTCTCCTCAACCTGTCTTACAGAGATGTGATCTGATTTTAATGAGCCCACTGAATATCAGTGAAAGCAGTGCACATGTGTTTAGCCCTCACACTATAAAACTATTTAGTGTGCTGAAAGATAGAACCAGAGATCATTATGGTGTAGAGATCACATGTATAAATGCATGCACACTCTTACATACATACACAGTCAAACAGACAGAAAAGCGCACGCATGCTCTCAGGTATCGTTACTATATGCAGCCCAAGATCGAAGTGGGGCCACATCTTCCATTCAAATATTTGATAAGGCGAAAAACAGTGCTGCTTTGCATGTTATTAGATGGCAATCTAAATAACATTTACATGTCATTTACGTCTATTACCCTCTTTTTGAAGAGTGGTGTCAGTACTATATGAATATCAAAGCTCATATTAATTCCAACAACCAGCATGGTTCCTTTGCCAAATTTGCAAATTAATGCAAATATTAATTTCCTACCCACACAGTTTTTGAAAGGTAGTGGTTAGAGGGAATGGTTATGACATTTGGTGTCAAAATATTTGAAAATGCTCAGATATTATGTTTTAGTTGATTTAGGTCTTTTATCAAGGAAATATCACGGAACTAGATGTTGATTCTCTGACCATAGTTAGTCATTTGTGTTGTGACATTTTGTATCTGCTTGAAATTACTGTATGTAAACATTATATTTGAAGGAATAAAGCACTAATGATTTGAAGCAGATAATTTTTTTCTTTTTTGCTTTTTGTTTATGAAGATAATGCTGACAACACAGACTATAGATTTGTAAGCAGGTGACCTAATTGTTTAGCTTGTTTAGCTTACTAACTTTCATTTTCTCATACTGTCTTTTCATTGCGGAAAAGAGTTTTATACAATACAACTTGATTTAGCAGCCCAGCCTTGGAAAATACCGTCAATTAGTGCAAGCAAGAATAATAATGAAACCATTTAATTGCATTAACATAATGCCTTTGAACTATCATTACCAAAAATGGTTGTGATAATAAAGCAATTACTATTTTGAGACAGCAATTAGCCCAGCACCTTTTTCCGATGCCATAATTACCACCGGCAAGAGGAACATGGATGGATGCTCATGTGTTGCAAGTCTGCAAAGGAGCTGGAAGCAGTGGAGAAGATGAAGATGAAGATGGGTGAGATAGACTGTCAAAGACCAGGCGTATCACTCTGAGGACGTTATTCCCCTCTGACACATCCACAATAACCCTCAAGAGGAGCAATTGGTTCCCTCTGTCCAAGCACGAATTTCAATGTTGTTTTGCACCCATCTCCCCATTATGAAAGCTTTTTTTGGTAACGGAGGAGATGTTGAAATTGAGGGAGTGAGATGGAAGGAGCGTGGCAGGCATGGATGGAGGAAGGGAGGGAAGAATGTGAGAGAGATTGGTTTTCATGCCTGGTAGTCAGCGAGCCTCTAAATCTCCCAGGAGCGTAGTGGAAGACAGCAGAAGGTTGATAGTCATCCATCACTCCTGACAACCCTACTGCTCTGGAAAGGCCTGACAGCACAGCCCTTCCTGAGAGGGAGGGGGGGGGCAAGAAGAAAGATAAATAGAAAGGGATGCTGCCTGCAGGATGAGCAAATTAACTTTTCCATGTTTAAAGCAGAAAGCAGAGGGGAAATAAAGGGAAGAGGACAAATGTGTGTAGGGAAAGAGGAGGGAAGAGGAGAAGTGCAGAAGTTGGCTGTTACAGCCGCTCTGTTCATCCCTCACTGAGTGCCTGCGACAGCAGCAGTCCTGCTGCTGAGGGAGTGGAGGTGGACTGGCTGGAACTAGCTCTGTCCTTGTTCCAGCAGTAGAGCGAGAACATGTGGCTTGTAGTCTCAAGAGGCTTGAACTTATATTCCTTGGATGCTCTTTGTTTTCTGCTATTGTCATTACTGTTGTAATTTTTCTTTTTTTTAAGCTTCATACATGAACCGATTCTCACAAGTGCTCTTCTGAGTACTACTTTGAAAATTTCCATTTGGTATTGTGTATTCTTGATCATATGCATTTCCACAATCATGTAAATATTGAAAACATTTCTGTATAGCACTGTCTCCTCGATATTAAATTTATATACTACTAATTTGCAACAACAAATGCATTTTGAAAGGAACAAAATTCTGCCTGGATTACATTTTTATTAAAATGATGGGGAAACATATTTAATTAATGTATTTGCAGAGTCCCAAAAATGTTGACACTGAACAAATTCGAAAGCGATGCACTGACAACTTTTTTCTTTTGGTTTCTTCACAAAATCTGCTCTTGCATTTCTCCGCTAGGAGCAAGTAAAGCACAACTAAACTTTTTCATTGTTATTTTTGACACTTTTGACACTTTTGACACAGGACATTTTCACATAACATTTTTTTTGACATTTAACTGGAACCAAAAATCTCTCTCTAAGCTTAACAAAAGTACTTCTGTGGTCTTAACATCACCATATGCACAGGGATGCTGACTCTGGTCTCCGGTGTAAATAATCCAGGCAGGAATTACTTTTCTATAAAGAATTTAATTGCCAAAACAAATTAAGGATATATAAACATAATTTACAGAAGACACTTTTGGTCTGTAACAACTTAAAGCAGACCCATTTTAGTACTTATTAGTACTTACTCCTGGCCTGAAATCACTGAATAAGAGTAGAAGAAATCATACCGTGCTATTTTGTCAACCTGACATATGGGAACAGTTTCATATATATGTGTGGGCAGGGTGGTAATGAAAAGGAAACTGCGTGTTCAAAGAACATAGAGTGTTATTGCCAAGGAGCTGTCCAAACACCCTGTCAGTTAAACAGACATGAAGTCCCTACATATCCGACAATCTGTGGGTAGCTGACAATAACCCATTCTAGACATATCGACTCTGAAAAGAACACACACTACAGACCAACACACGTAAATTCATTATGAAATCATAACATGTGTGATCTTATTATAGTGCCGCAGTGTTTCTATAGCGTTTGCACTATGTGGCTGGGTGATTAATTAAAAGAATTAAAAAACCTCCATAGAGGTTACTAATATTTATCTCTAGTCTTTCATGGCTAGCTCACTGTGTGACTTATAAAATAATCATCCATAATACAAAAGGTTAAAGTTTTACAATTCCACTGTTTGTTTATGTGAGTTTAGATATCTGCACATGTGTGTATGTGTATTTCTGTGTCAGTGTGCGTGTGACCTCCATCAGTGTCTGGAGGGTACTGGCCATTGCTGTCATTCAGTGCGAGAAAAGCCCTAATTAAAGAAGTTCCAGCTGTACATCGCCTTACAATGGAAGAGAGAGATTGCCTTTCAACTCAGTAACCAATGCAGAAACTACCTCCTCCTTTGGTTGAATAAAAGAGTCTGATACCAAAAGCCATGAATGCCTAAACCAAACAAAAGCTCTTTAAAAGACTGTCACCGTGCTATCTGATATCTCCTGGAACAGCTCTGCTTTGAATAAATCTTTTTCAGTGAAGGAGGGAGAAGGAAATTAAAAGCTGACATTTAAAAGGCTGCTGCTGGGACTCATGGCCCCCAGGATCAATAGCTAGTATATCTCACAACTTCCTCCGCATATTAGCTCACTTTTCCACGGGGCATCTCAGACTAAGTAAAGACACACCAAAACTACTGTAGGAATATTACTGTTTTTTTGTCAGTTTACCTTCAGGTATGTGCGCGTGTGTGTGTGCGTATCTGTGTGAGAGTCGGTTGAGTAGCAGATTGGGGCCGGATATATGTGTCTATCTCTGTCTCTGTGTCTGTGTGTCTGTGTATCTGTAATGTGTTTAAAGGGTCCCATCCTCCTCTTCCTTGTGTCAGCACCTTGAGTTGACATTGGTCACTTGGGACCTACAATGTCAGCAACAGCATCACGCCAAAGGAAAAAAAGGAAGGTAAGAAGGTATAAGAGAGAAGGAATAGTAAAGTGTATGTGGGCTATGTCTGTGTCCGGGGAGTACGTGTGTTGGTGGCATTGCTGACATTTACTTGTACTGGGTGACATTGTCAGCATGAGACTTTTTTGAACAGTCTGTCAGGTTATGTATAACAAACTTACTCAAGGTCATGCGTGTGCTCCTGAAGGAGTTGCATCCCTGTCTCTCTGTCTCCCTCACGTGCAAAACGTACACACATGTTCTACCCTACACGTATGAGACTAAGACCCCCATCTTCTCCCATAGGGGCTCTGGCTGTCCCTCAGAGTTCCTCTGTCATACTGTTATCCCCACCTATTTGCGCCTTGTGACCTTCCTCACCGTCACCAGGATTTACAGGGGCTTAGCCACAGCTGAGCTGCCCTGCTTGAGTAGGCCTTCACCATAATAATACCACCCTGGGGATTCACCACAAACCCACTGAAAAGATTTCCTGCTTTTTTGCAAGTGTTAAAATAAACAAACAGTGGCATTTTATGTAAACTAGATGGGCTATTTTTTTTGCACGACGTTCGTAAAATTAATTTTAAAAACACCTGTATTACTATGCTATTATGTGGGACATTTTAGCCATAAGGGAAAACCGCAGTTTATTCCAACTGAGTTGAAACTTTGTCTAAGCTTTGTTAGATGTTTACAGAAGACAGTTTAGATAAAATGCTGTTGTCTCTTCCAAATAATTTTACAATAATTTTTCTTTTTTTTTTACCACCTTCTGATTGTCTGACCACTCTGTTTGTTTCCTTGTTGGACCTGTTTTTATTGCTATTAGCTTCCAAGATTCAACCATTTCTTAGGTATTTACAAAATTATTATGACCACCACAATCGATGACATGAGCTATTAAGGTAAAACCAAAGTTATAATAAAGTTTTCCAACTAGCGTGTTGCTGCGGCTAGGCCACTGGCTTATTTTACACAAAGTATTAACCTGAGTGACAGCTGCCTGCGGGGTTTGATATCTGCCAGTTAAATTGCACCTGCCAGAAAGATTTCTGTCAGTGAAACACAGTGCCATACTGTTCATGTAGCTGGCATTATGGTAAGCCAGTATAATGGAAATACTGTGATATATACCGATACATCCAAGCATAATTTGCCACTGACACAATATTAAAGTATTTTGCAGTGATCAAGAAGGTTTAAACCACATTCTTGATATGTTTTAGTAGGCCATTTATTGCTTTAATTCCTTCAGCTCACAATTATAATTTCCCCTTACTCTTTGAAAAACCCTTGTATACACCCTTGTATTCTTATCAAATTTTTAAGTTAATCGTCAAATTGATTTGACAATTAACTGATTTCACCATAGTAGTTCAGGAGCTCATTAGTAGACATGCAGATCATGTATTAGCTCAACATGAGTTTGCAAACATGTCACGATACTGTAACAACATTGTGCAGTCTGGAGGGTAATGCTACATAATTACTCATAACTTCCCTATATGATTTCTTCATCATTTCACATTAATCTATGTGCTCTCAATCTGAATCTGTTTCTCATAGTTTTACGTATAACATAAATATCAGAAAATGAAGATTGCAAACTATATGGGGATTTTTGGTCATTTGAAAGTAACATTTGATCATGACCATTTTACTTAACTGTGCAGTAATTGCACTGATATTCAGAAACTTGAAAAATAATATAATACCTCGTGTAATACACTTACTGCCTTTCTGTATTTTTTTGAAGTCCAGCACAAAATTAGAAACTGAAAATCTGTTGTGAGAACTGCATCATAGAAATCACAGTAATGTGAGTTAAACTGAGGCTTTGTTCAGTCATCCTCCCTGTATTATTAGTTTATTTGTGTGTTTTATTCACATTACAATAATTATGTGTACTGTTTTTATATCTATGTGTGTACTGTGCTCCTGGCAATGTCAGGTAGTCCCCAGGATTGTGGGTAGTTGGCACGCTGTGCATCAGTTATCAGACTGATCAAAGACAACAAGAAAGGAACAGGCAGAGCTGCCAGCAGCTATCAGCCTGCCTGTCTCTGATGGCTATGGACAGGGCTCACAGATTGGCTCCACTCACTTGTGTTATGCCGAAGAATCACAGTGTAGCTAGGGTGATTTATGGAACCACAGTTTGAGGTAACCTCACCTTAAACCTAATGGGACCATTTGTCTCACCTACATAGATATTGTTTTGTTTATACCACTGGGCAACATTTCAAATGCAGTGTTTTGGGAATAATATTATTTCTGTGTTGAACTGTTTTTAAAGTAAAAATATAATTTTTGCTATGGTCTTTGACTGGGGTTAAGTATTAAGAAAGAGTGCTTGGAACAGTTTCAGTTTCTGTGTCTTGCACATAGCCCAACTGGCATAGTGGACAAAAACTATGATAGGACAATCTCCCTAAGCTGTGGGCCACCTATAGTAATCACGTATACACACTTTTAACATGATAATCTTCTTTTACGTATTGGCATTTTGTGTAGATTGTGTTTAACATAGTGTAATCACGTAAAACTTGCCAGGTAATCTCAGTTTTGGATTCTATCCAGTACCATCTCTTTAACAACACATATTGCTGTGACACCATTTCAACGGATGTTAGTCATAAGTCAAACACCTTTTTTCATGATAAAGAGAGTTAAAAAAAAGTCAAACAGGTTTATAGTCAATGTTTTTGCTAAAGAACCAGAAAATATTTATTTTTTAAATCTTAGTTAAAGTCAAATACATCAGTTTCAAATGAAATACTTGTAATTTATCTGGTCAGAGTGGTTTTAGAACTTAATCTCCTCAGTAACACCCTTCACATTCTGGACATGTTATTTTTTTTCCAATTATAATATTGATAATATCCATAATAAAGTCTGCTGAGCCATCTTCACCAAAAGCACAAAGTCCTCAGTCTTTTTGTGGAGGTCTTGGTCTAGAAATTTAAAATCGTACTTTAATAATAAATAGTAATAAAATAACAGGCTTCTAGAAAGCAATGCTGTCTTGCTTAAAGTTTGATCGATGGAGATCAAAAGACAATGTTTGGTCCTGAATGCAATCCTATCCTGAAGCGGCAGTGGCAAGTCTATTCTAGTGCCAAGGCCTGTGGTTTGCTGGTTGCAGGTCTGTTTAAAGGTTAAGGAAGAGGATGAGATTAAAAACTTTGAAAACAGCTGAACATTGAATTGTCAGAAATGTCTAAGTTTGTTTTACACTCAAATGCAATATTTACGGAATCCTATTGCCATACATATACATATACATATACATATACATATATATATATATATGTATGTGGGTGTGTGTGTGTGTGTGTAGTGACTGTGAAAGGTTAGTATATGTGTGTGTGTGTGTGTGTGTGTGTGTGTGTGTGTGTGTGTGACACCACAAAGACCTGTTCCAGTCTGCCATTCAGCAGTGATGAGGACGGCACAGGGCTTTGACACACTCCGTCGACATGACAGATCAGACAGCATGGATGTTAATCTCTTCTAACTGCTCCCAGCCTAATTAAATCTTCCAGGGCTGCACACATGTGTAGACACATGTGTAGACACATATGTGTGCACGAATACACACACATACATCTGTGGAAGCTTCTAAATTGGTTCTGGTTATGCGTAAGTTTTAATGATCTGGTGAATTGGCCACAGGAGCTTGATCATAAGTGAAAAGTGTGTGTGTGCACGTGTGTGTGCGTGCATGCGTGTGTGCGTGTTGTTTCTTGTACATACAAAATCACATCACTCTCTGTGGCATACGTCTGTCCACTAATATGATTTTGTTAACAGAGAGCTCTCTGTATGCACAGTATCGTAGGTCATCAGCACGCAGCACATTTCTCAAGTTACAGAATGCAAATGGAAAGCTCACATGAATCCTATTGCTCTATGACGGCTAACTGTATTTATTCTATTTATTCATCCTATTCATTTTCCTAACTGGTGTGGATGACAATATTGATAAGAATAACCCATTTTGAGCCAGAACAGATTCCTTTATAGTTGCATTATGAGTTGTATTTCAGTGTGCATTTAATCTGAATTAGATAAAATTGTTAGAGTTAAAAGTGAAAGAGGCAAAACTCAACATACATGAAATTGTTTGTTGATTTTGGTGAAGCTTCTTTCAACCAAAGCCACAAAAATTGATCTTTGTGCTTCCACTTGTGATAAGAGGTGTTCTTAGCAGATGGAAAGGCAAGCACAATTTCATGCAGAAATGAATACCAAAATTGCAATGGCCCTCTTGATCTGCTTAACCTCAGTTGAGTCACTCCAAACACCAGAGTGAAGTTAGGTTTGTGTAGAGCCATGAATTTACCAAAGTGGCATGTTGTCCCAACAGTCCACAGGCTAGAGCTCAGAGGCTGATATATAGAATTTGGTCTTTGTAACATCGATTCTCACAAATGACCCACAAAATTCACAGAGGAACTGCTGTCTTTGGGTAAAGGTGAAACATAGGAGAGAAACATGCTGCCAAATGGCAAATAACTGCCTTCTTTTCTGCATTTTTTTTACCTGTTACCCTAAAGTCTAGATGAATGCCTCTTTATATGAAAAAAATTTAAAAATGTGTGTGTGTGTGTGTGTGTGTGTTTATATGCGTGTATGTATATATACATATATGTGTATATATGTATACCAATGAACAATTCTAACACTGTAACTGTAGAAAGGTGAAGGTGTAGCTGTCATTTTTTTTTTAGGAGGAGAAACTCCTGCAGAAAACAGACACCTAATGAACCAGTTACTACACTAGATTGGATACTACACTTAAGGAATAAAACAACACTCTTGTATCTTGAAAGTGCTAATAAATGCTTCTCTTGCACACTGACAGAAGATTAATGCTTATTAGTGGATTCCCAAGGTTTTCCTATGTTGTTCTTAAGCTTCTGAAAGTTCTTTGTGTCCTGTAGGTGAAAGACTGACTTTTTGATCTGATGTTTAGTCACAAGACGAAGAGATTCTCTTTTAATCTGTTTAGCTTCAGTGAAAACAGAGAGCCACAGGGGGAGACTTAGAATTTGACATGCCATGTGCCTCACTCCCTATGTAACAGCCTACCTGTCTGTGTCCTCTACATCTGTCCACCTAGCCAATGGAGCCCAGTTTATTTTCTTTAACTGCCTGCAGTAACTCTCTCCCACCAATATTTATCTGTGTTGTGCAACTATCATCCTGTCTCTTTGTCTTTCTGTGTCTATCTCTATGTCTCTACCTTGCAACAGTGCCTTTTTCTCTGCTTGATTGTCTCACACCCTTGTAGTGTGTATCATTCTGCCTTCGATTCAGTCTTCTTTTTCTTCCCTTTGCCTGTGTCTCTGTCATCTGTCCAGTCTCAGCTCCCTCAGAGTTAAAAAGGCTGAACAAATAGATTACAAACAGTGGTTAGAGTGAAGCTAAGGAGGAAGACAATCTGAATTTGTTGTGGATAAAGAATGAGGAAGGAAGCTGTGCAGTCAAAGAAAGCCAATGGAGTCAGAGTAAGGCTGTATTTGCCTGAGGGGAAAAGGCTGAAAAGTAGCTCCTGCAACAGATGTGCAGGGCAGTAAAGTGTAATTGAAATGCCAGCAGCAATGGTCTTATCTCCCTGCTACAGGAGCCTGCTGCCAGTCTCAACATCAGTTAGATGTCATTTTACCTAAGTCTGAATCAGCCTGCCACAATCCGCAATCCCCATTCCTCTGATGCTAGGCAGGAGAAAAAGGGAGAAATGGATGATGGTGAGGGAGAGGAGAAAGAAAAGGAGGGAGCGGAGGGTGGGGAGTCTGTAATAGGATTTCAGTAGCACCCAGTTAACTTCCACCACCTGGACTTAGTTGGTAATTTGATATGCCCCATCAATAGGATTCATTTACCTCACTGCAGTACTACCATTGCGATTCATTTGACTTTTTAAAAAATATATATATTTATTCATTTCTCTCCCCACATTTTCCCACTTGTTCCGATCCTAATCATGCTTACTGGAGGTGTGAGGAAGGAAGGTGAGGGCTATTCCACAATATTTAAGCTAAGGAAGAAAGTCCTTAGTCCAGCGAAGGTGGCAAGCCAGACATCATCGCTCCAGGCAAAGCTTAATGTTTTGGGCCAGGCAGCATCCCTCTGGGGAGAACCACAATGTCCATCCAGATTAGAGGCTGGCACTCATCAGAGCTGCTGCATTTTTATCAGGAACTTTGTTACTGCTATGTGGGATCTTCTTATCTACCCAATGTCATGTTAATGTACCGAGATTTTGTGTGTTATTGGTGTTATCCATGGTTTTATTGGAAACTTCTACCTCTCTTTGATCTTCCGCCACTGATTAGGGGGCTGTGTTTTTCAGCAATTCTAAAGTCACATGAGAAGGAAATGGTTGTAAAGTATGAGTCAATATTTGGCTTTTTAAACATACACATTGCCTAAGACTTTTTGTGTTTGTGTTATTTATCAGATTAGGTCTCAATGTCTAAACAAAGTTATGTTTACATTCAGCGTTACTTACCAAAAGAAATTCTGTGTATCCTTTTGACCTGACCAATTTATTTATTATATTTTGCTCCGTATTAAATATTTGCAAAGAGAAATTTTTGAAAAAAATAAAAATAATAACATGTATTTGTACATTGCCATAGATAACTGTTGATAAAATTGATAGTGTATCATACAGCTCTTGACCCTATGTGTTATAAATTGTAAGCACATCGCAAAAACGCAGATCCAACCAATAAAGACATTGCTGCATAGTTCTAGTACTAGTGGTGAAATGTTTGATGACTTTAATGTAGCTTCAGTGTTTTTCAATGTCTTTCAGAGAGTCATTTTCAATGTGGTCAACTTCTCCAAGACCAAAAGCCTATACAGAGATGGCATGTCTCCTGTGGTGAAGTCTACCAGCAGACCAAAATGGTAAGTGGGCAATAACAGCATTAGCACAGATTTTATGAGCTTCATCTAAAGGTATATGTGTTGTGATTTACTTAGTATGCTGTATTGTAAAGATGTGTAATCCACAGAATTAGTTGCTAGAAATCCGAGTACTTTCTGCAACTTTGAAAAACTTTTCTTTGACTATCAGTAGACACACACATTCCCTCTCTCTCATATACATACACTCTCTACATCACTCTAAAGAGTGATACTTCAGATTTCCGGAGTGGATGCGTCCGAGCGCATTAGCATGTGATCCATTGGTTTCCAGTATGACGGCTGTCTGATGTAATAACGCTTGACTGATGGATGCAAAAATGTGTGCGTTTGTGCTTGTGTGAGGGAATGAATAGGTGTGGCAGGAGGGAATGGGGCTGGTGCAATGGGGTTTGGCACGGCGTCTGCCAAACAGGCTGGTGTATCCAGTGGGGCGAGGAGGGAGAACAGGGTAGCGTGATGAAGTGTTGCCGTCCAAGAGAAGCCCTGACATCTGTCATCAGGTGATGGAGGGCATCCGTAGAAACGCTAGGCATCTGCCACCCTGAGCTTTCTGCGTCTGCTAGCCTAGCGCCCGCACCGCCCATATCATAGCACGCCGGTCGCAGGCTAATGGGGAGAGACAATGGGCATGACACCATAGACAGGAAAGATGAACTGCTGTCTACGATACCGTACAGTGTAACACAGTGCAGCTTGGTTGCCCTGCTCTCTCTGTTTTGACTCCATGTGGTGTAGTTGCTACATTGCAGTTTCTCTGTTTTACCTGTGAAAATATGAATTTTTCACAGTGCCAGAGCCACGACTGTTTTCTCATCCTGTCAACCATTTATAAACAGTGAAGCTGGCAAGGGCTTGCTTTAAAATTGGTGTTATTTCTCAGGTGAGTGTAGTTATGCTGTCAGTTAAGTCACTTTGTAGAGATCGCTACTGTATAAAGCAAAGTTATATCCCTGTTTCTTTATATGTGGCAACAGTTGAAAGCAGTCGTAATTTAACTGACATTTCCTGCCAGGTAATTATTGTCCCAGGTTATGAAAAATGCCTCTTTCTGAATGGTCTTGACGTCTCATTTGACATAATCGTAAATGTTTGAGGCGTTAATCTGCACAGGAGCATTGTTGGGTCATTGAGGTCAAAAAGCTTTTCTTAATATGCTAATCTTGCAACACTGGGCATGTTTATTTTTCAATAAGCTCTCATAAATAGGTATTTAAGTGATAGACACAGTGGGAGGTAATGTTGCTGAGGCCCGACTCCATTTACCTCCCCAGGCTAATACCGTTAACCACTCCTCTCAGCACTGTGCCATCTAAGAGGCATCATATCTCATGCTCTTGTAGAGCCATTTTTAACTGTCTGGGTCTTCCAAGACCACAGCTGACATTGTTTGTGTCCCCACAAAGTGGTCAAGATGCTTTTAACACATCCTCCTCTATATGACTTTCCATGAGCACAACAAAGCACCAACAGCTCCTAAAGTAGCAATCTTTTTTTGACAGTTACAGATATGGAATAAATAAAAAGGCAGAGCGTGGAGAGCTTCGTCTGTCTGATCCAAACTCAAACAGGACAGGATAAAGAAGGTACAGGGAGAGGGAGAGATATAGAGAGAGAGGGAGACTTGCAGAGAAACAGACAGAAAGAGGATGGAGGAAGAAAAACACAAAGTACAAGAAAGAGATTACCGAGACAGGTAGACAGGAAGGAGAGAATGACAAAGAGTGAGCTGGAAACGACTGCTCCCCAACTCCCCACCATCCCAAGTCTGTATTTATCAAAAGAATCGTCAGTATTAGCTCAGGAGTTGAAGCTTTTATCTCCCTGTGCAGGTGCCTTGTGTCCTGGGGTCCCAGCATCGTTTGGTGCTGGAGGCTGCAAGGCTTGGCTGGCCGCGGCTAAGCTGGACGTCTCACTGAGAGACAACTGGCAGATTACAGTCCGGCAGGACGTTCACTGCTACAGGTGGAAGGATCTATCCTTCATTCCCTTTTCCATCCCTCTCTCTTATATCCCTCACTCCATGATTCCTTCAGCCACCTGACATCAGTGCTGGCAGAGTTCTGCAATTACTCTGTCATTTGGCATTTAAACACAGCTACAGGTTACATGTTAAATAAGTAATGAATAGCGGATAAACTAATTAAAGGGAACACATTATTTGTGAAATGTGACACTGAGACTGATGGCTTTTATTCTGACAGTGATCAGACTGGGGAGGAAAAATCTGATTGTATGATATACTATCCACTGTATAGTATGTGGTGCATTTTCATTTTTGTTGTAATATTTCGTGTAGTTGGCATCATTAAAATAATAGCAAAATAACAATATCTTATATTTAATTTACAATTGATTAACAGCATCTTGTAGCGACATCTATGTAGTTGAGAGGCTATGAAATAAAAGCAAACCAGTTTGTTCTTACAAATGTTAGCATCATATTCAGTAATCACTGTGACTTCCAAAAATATTAAATCTTTGAAATTAAATTGTCTCTCATGAATGGTAATTGCCTCAAAGTTCAAAGTGGAAAAAATGCCAAGAAATGAAAAAAGGATCCTGAGTGTTTGTGAGAAAGAGGAAAGAGTGTAAATCATATTTTCTTGTACTAGTCTGTCAAACACAACAGCCCCCTTGGTGGCATTAGGTGCCAACCACACTCCCTGCAGTCTTCTTGTTGTTAGACTGCTAGAGCAAAGAATTGCCCAGGATCCTTATTTCCCGAGATAAGCTAATTAGAAAGTCAGAGAGCGTGGTGTAATGTAGCTGTTGGAAGCTGGAATGCCGTGGGGTGGGGTAATGGCCACGATGGCTGCATGAGACTGACTGAATCCACCAACAAACGGTTCATACAGAGTCCATTGTGGAGCAGAGTAGAATATATAGACACTGGATATTAGGGCAGCAATAAACAATTATTTTCATTATGGTGTCATATGTAGATTATTTATTGTTCCGTCTTTGTAATGCTAAAAGAGATAATATCCATCACAAACTCCCAGAACCCAGTTGCTTTTGTCCAACCAACAGTCCAGAACCTTTCACTCACACAAAAATGCCTGAATAATTAATTGATTACTAAAATATTTCCTCATTAAGTTCTGTTGATCAAATAATCAACGTCTCAAATAATTATTTCAGCTCTGCTACACATCTGTTTTAAAATTCATTACAACAAACATTTCTATCTGTGGACTTTAAGACTATAATACAATTAAACGACTTCATAGCCACATTCACAATGGCATTTTGCTTTATATATATATATTGTGTAAGATAAGTAATGCTAAATAGAATATCATTAAAACACTGTTTACTTGTAATTCTGACATAATCTAACATCCCAATCTAAAATACTTGTCTTCATTTCCAGCTTATTAGATCTGTGATGCATAATATATTGGAAATGTTCTGATGTGTGGTGTCTCTTTTAATTAACTTTCCACTTTTTTGTCAGTCGATGTGTGGATAAAAATAGCTACACCTCTAACTGAGCTAATAGATGAACAGTCAGAGTTGAGGAAATAGGTTGCCAAACATTGCTTCGAAAGTTAAAACCACCCAACCTTGATCAAGGGTAAACGTTTTTTCTTTTATTTATGGGAGGCAACAAAAAATAGAGGAGTGCTTTTCAAGTAGTTGTGCTCAGCTTTAAGTTAGACAGACGGATGGACAGATGGTCGGTCAGTCGGTCGGTCGGTCGGTCGGTCGGTCGGTCGGACAGACAGACAGACAGACAGACAGACAGGCAGGCAGGCAGTGTGATACAACAGCACAGTGATATTCTATTTGGAGATGTCTGCCTCTCCATTGGGGTACGTATTAACAGTAATTGTTCTGTCAGTCAGCACAGCTCCCGTCTCCCTGCTTCGCTTGCCACTTGTTAAGCCCTGGCAGAGGTCTAGGGGCGAGAAGAGGGGAGGCAGGGAGAGGGGGAGAGAAAGCATACCTCCACTGGTCTTTTATGTCTCTCAACACTCACCTTTGTCTATCTTGTTCTCAGCCAGACTTACTTCCTGCCTGTTTGCACTCTTGTGTTCTCTTTATCATCTTTTTCTTTCAACTTATTTTCTGTTTTTTTATAGTGTTATTTTTTTAATGCTTACTCAACTTTTTTACTATTTCTTTCACTGATATTTTTATTTGAATTTTGTTCTGTTGTCCTGTTATCCCAGCTTTGTCTATATATTTAGTGCTATGCTTTATCGGTTGCATACCATTTTTCATAACATCAACTACGTTGTTAAACCTGAAATAATTTTTATTTTTTTGCCACATTGGGGCAGCAGAAATAAGCTAAGACAACCACATCGAAATATTATTACCTTTAAAAATTTTATGGCAAAATTTGGTAACAAATAGTTGTATTCATATTTCTCCTTTCAGCTCCCTTGCTTGGTAAATACTAGTCACTGTTTAATGCGTTTTTGGTGAAGACAGCCATCTGTGACAGCTTAGAAAAGACACTGAATAATAATGGTGAACCAAAATGAGAGAGTTGCAGACCAGAAAACCAAAACAATGACCTGAAAAACATTATAAAACTCCAAAGAGCTGTGGGGAACTGAAGAGTCCAATGATAATTCTTTGTGTTTGTTACTAGAAATCAACCACTTAAAATAGGGATAGGAATTAAGAACTAGTTCCAGTTGAGAACCAGTTCCAAATTATCTGAACCATCACAATCATTTGCCTCTAAGCTATTCAGTTCTTTTATCGCTACCAGTATGTTTTTCTTACAGTTGTGTATTGCAAGAAAGTGATGTCAGAATCGTCCATCTACACTCCTGGAACCTTACAACAAGAAGACATCAGTTCTAGTTATTATTCAGTATTTCTTATACATAGGTGGCTCTGCCCAGGTAGATAAAATCACTCAGTTTCAACGTAACCCCTTATATAACTCTTTTGAAACTAACTAATATTTGGCCACATGCTAGTTGCATGTATTGCAATAACTGAGTGATGACTAGAGGCTTCTCTGTGCACAGCTGCCGGTTAGCATCTACCAACAGCCTGCATTTGAGGCATTTAGGACACATCTGTACATTTTTGCTATAGAAAATAACTTCGATTACACTCTCCCCCTCTAAACTACATAAGTCTTTGCCTGCATGTTTGTCATACGCCTCACCACCTACTGCCACAAGTAAATTCCCAACCTGTGCAAAACATGGTAATGTAAAATGGTAATGTCAAGGAAGGGTCGAAACACCAGCAGTAGGCTGAAACATCTTCCTATGCAACATGGGGTTAAATTGTAGGAATGCCATGTATTTGACACACTGTGCACGAGTGCCACCTCTTCCTAACTGAGAAGCATGTCCATTACAGAGGGTAAATATCCTATGTATGATAAAATTAGCCAAATTCAGGTAGGCTTAGCAGATTTTTTTTTCCTTCAACTAAGAAAACTGGAATGAAAATGAATGCTGTACAAATATTCTCCCATTTCATCCATTTTAAATGATGAAAGACTATTGCTATCTCAGAGATAATAAAACAGTTGCACTGACAATGAAAAACTGTGCAGACCTACGTTTTTTCACACAAAAAGCTGATAAGGATTCTTTAGGGAATCAATAAAGAATTGGACCAATAGCAAAATTGATATTTGCTTTGATAATGCAATCAATAAAATCTTATTCATTCCCATATACAAGTAGTCAGATGTTCCATTGTATATATAAAGATACTGTTCATTGCCACATTATATTTGATGCCAAACAGCAAAAATTACTCCTGAATTTCAATCATTTTATATTCTATTATGAAGGGAATGTGTAGAAACAAATATCAAAGTCTCAATCTCCCTTTTCACTGATACAAACCTTTTTTTATTTATTATATTGTGAAGTGAAACTGATTCTGATGAGACATTTATACAGAGACACAAATGAAATGATTGAAAAATGCTACAGGAGAAGGGTTGTAAACTATCTCATATTTTGTATCCATACACTACCCACACTGATCAACCTTATAATGAAACTACCTATCAAGAACCACCCATCCATCTATCTGGCAGCGAGTGTGTGACATTAGTAAGGGAAATGGTGTCAGCCAGTGAAGTGAACAGACAGACTGAAAAGGTTGTGTCAGAACCACAGCAGAGCTTCCTGACTCCTCCCTATGTTAAGCGAGCTGTCGCTCTCCTCTTCCCCCTCCTCCCCTGCCACTGAGCCACTTGCACAATTAACCATGTGGCATGCCTTTTAATAATAGACCTTTTAATTGTCGACAAATGAAGAGTGATGTAAAATAGCTAATAGCTTAATTAATAGGGGAATTGAATGCTTGTTAATTAAGGGCAAACAGGACAAGGACCGGCTCGAGTAATTTGAGCAATAAAACCGAGACTAACGATTCATTTCCAAACAGACTCGCTTCATAAAAACATCAAGTGACCCCTAGTTTGCTGTTTGAGAACCCTTGCACCCCTTCATAGCCTTTACAATCATATCCCCAGACCAGAGTCACATAGAAACACATGCATAACGGAGGTATACACTGAAGAAATGTCAAGATCAATGTTCTGGCTTCCTACATATGACTCCCTAGAGATGTGTTGCACCAAGACAAATCAAAATTATAAAGTGTCTTCATGTACATAGTAACAAGGTTTATTTGCCACAGCAAGAGTCTCAGTGGTATGATACAATGTCTGAGTTGCTTATTTAGTATTAAAACACAAAGTATTGGAATGAATTAATTCCCTTTCTAGTTTTTTAGTTATATTGAAGCCAATTCATAGTGATATTTAGTATTGAAGGTTTCTTATTCCCGTATTTTCCCTCTTTGCTCATCTCCCTGTGGTCAGCTACTGTTGTTAGACGTGCGGCCAAAGGAAAGAAATTGATTGTCAGCCAAAGCATTACACATCCGCTGTCTTCCTCGAGAGACCAGAGTAGCTTTACTGTCGTTTCACATCCATGTTTGTCAATTTTACAGTTTTACTGGGATCTTTTACTGTAACATAATTTCATAAAACATACACTGTGCCTGCAGCCTGTGTTTCTGTTTTGGGTGCACGTTTGTTTAGTTTAAGACAGAGACCATGATCTGTGCTGTTTCCTTACTCCCATTTTGTAGAGTGAACAGTAGCAATCATTTGAAAGTCTATTTGGTTTTATATAAGATATTTAGATCAAAAAACCTTATACATGAATTTTCCTACAACGTTGTCTATGCGATTATGTACATGGACATAATCTTCTAATAAAAAACCAAGCACAGGAGAAAGAGAGACATACACAGACACACACACAAAACACATACAAACACACATGCAGACCTAATTATCTGTTGCCGGTTTGACTGCTGACAGGAAACAGAGTGATGTATGAATCTGAGTGAATATTTGGAAGAAAGAAGAAGGGAACACCTGATGTACTGATGCTGTGAAAGTGGTTTGATAACTCTAACAAAAATCTGGACTGGTGTTCATGTTCTGGGGCAATTACTTCCCATTCAAATTCACTCCATTTGTCTCTAAAGACTTCAGAGAGGAAAGTGATCACAAAGTTCTGTTTTATTAGATGAAATGGCTACTTTCACCATTTCCGCTTTTCTTTTTCCATCTTGGAGTGTTTATTCCTCTGAGTAGGACAAACCTGAAAGGGAGACAGGAAGGGAGAATGACAGAGAGGGAGAGGCGCCAATCAGAACAATCAACAGCACGTGCAGCTTCCTTGTTCACAGAAACTCATTAGCAAGCTGCCAGAGGAAGTGAAAGAGGATTATGTGGAAGAAATAATGGGACAAAATGTGACAAATAGATTAATAATCTTCTAGCCGAGGATAAGGGTGTGGGTGAGTTATAGCACGTGTTTGTGTACAGTTTTTCTTGTAGAGAAAGCATGGATTAAAAAAAGAGAGAGAGAGAGCAAGGGTTATTGTGACAGAGAAGCAACTTGCTTCTGGCTCTACATTCAACCCACAAATGACTTACCTGGACAGTTTTATGTTTGCCCGGAGGAGAATTAAAAAGGCACTTCATTTCCCCTTTTACAGGCTGGGTACGCATGTCAGCGCAGCCCTCCCTGAAAGTGCTCTAATCTAAATGCTTTTGTCAGGGGAGATTTGGTAGATTGCAACAGGCAGAGGTACAAATTGGTTGTGTCATCTTATAATGAACTAGGTGAGGCGTTGCAGTTTTTCTCCAGCCAACAGTCCCCTGATTACTGTACTGTAAGTCAGTGGCTGCTTTTAGTATTGTAGGCTGAAGACCTCACCTTCACCCCTCTTTGGTCAGATAGCCTGTTCTCAAGAACACTGCAAAATGTTATGTCGTTGTAAGCCCAGTGTGATGGAAGACAAAACTCGTCAGTATTAGTATTTTTATACACATAGTATCCTCACCACATGCTGGACTTACATTGCACTTATACCAAGTAAGCATGTGTTCTGTCCAGAATACTGTGAGGGGTTTTGGGTGCTAATGCTTTGCTATAGGCTGTTTGAAGCTTATTGGGTGTGCTCAACACGGTGGCAAGTTGACCCTCTGACTCCAACTAAAGGATTATTGGTATCTCAGCGATTCCACAAAGCCATGCTGTCAAGTGTTTACGGAACATATTAGGACACTGTGTAGGACTACATTCTGCCCAAGACAGGAGTGTGTGTGTGTGTGTGCATCTGTGTGTGTGTGTCTGTGAGTGTCAAAAGTGGTGTCGACCAGGTTCAAACCACACAGATGCTTCAGCACAGCCAGTATCTGGCTCTTCAGGCCCACAAAACTGTTTTGCTTTCTCTTGAAAATAGATTAATAGATCCTTGAAGATATCCTTCTTGCCCTTAATTGCACTCAACTCTCATCCTACTCAGCGACTTTCCCGTTTTGTTCTGGTTGATGCATATACTGTTTCTGTGTAGATACATGTCAGCTTGAGCAGAGCTCTCAACCAGTCCTTTGTCTTAGCTAACTGTCAGTTGTGCCTCCCCCTTTCTTACTTCACCCCCACATCTAACTCTGTGCTTTTCTGTGAATATCTTTTTTGGTGTCAAGGCACATCCATGGTTGTGTTGCTTGCATGATGTATCGAAATGGGTGTCTTCTCTGTACTTGCGCTCGAATGCATCCGGTTGTCAGAGATGTGAGCGGTGATATGTTCCCCATGTGTCACTGTCCCTGCATAATACAGGATACCAGCTAAAGTGGACAGAACAAACCATAAGCAATGCCACTCAGCCAAGCAGTGTGTATGTGTGTTTTTGCCTGGGTGGCCTTGGGTGTGTGCACATCATGTGCACATGGCTTCTGTGAATGTGTGCATCTGTTTGTACTTGCTTGTGTTTGTGTTTGTCAGCATGTTTGTTGACGACACTGTAGGACATCAGGTTGGGATTGCTCTGAATGTGAGGAAACAGCTCATCAGAATATAGATGGGTCCCATCTGGAAGTGGTTGGCTTTGGCCCTTCATAATTTTGTAAGCAGCTAAGCATCTGGGGCCCACTAATGAAACTAAAGGCTCGGGAATAGACCCTGGGCTACTGCAGGCTGCCTGTAGCTGTCAGGAATTGAGGGAGTAGGATAGGAATGAGGAAGAGTCAAAGAATGGATGTGGGGGCTAGGAGGAAAGAGTGTGCTGAGAATATTGGGGGTCTTAAAGAGACCTAGATGGCTCCTTTGAGAGAAAACCAAGGAGGCCATTAGAAAACGGAGCCATAAAATGAAGACATTGGTGTCTTTATTGTGGCCCATTAACTCAGATGTTCATGCGGAGATAGCTGCACTATGTGCCACTGTAATGAGCAATACAATGTCACAGCATAGAATGATGCACTTTTAGAAAACACTCTGGTTAAGTAGAATTATGTTAACAACTAGCATCAGATTTTGAGAGCAGTTTCCGATCCCAGTGGCTTACCTGAATTTGTGCCTTGCCTACACAGCAGGATCTTCCATCATCTGCCATTTTTCGTCATTTTTTTCTTGTCCTCTGCATGAAAATGATGAAAATGGAAAGGAAAGGCTTTCATCTTTTTAAAAAGTGAATGAGAGAAAAGGTTTAATGTTTTTTTTTTTTTCCACCACTCCTCCCACCACTTGCTTCACATCCTTTTGACTTCCTGCCAATAATGTGGATGACCATAAGCAACTGTACTGTCCAGAGTGGCCTCTCCTTGTGGTATGCATAGGGTTTTGAAGTCCATAGGCCCTTTTTCTTAAACTTTATTATTATAGCTCCTTTATTCCTCCCTCATCCTGATTTCCCTGTGGAAATGAAATGAAAAAGCAGTTGTTTCTCCTTTTTATTACTGTCATCTTTGTTTTCTGGCCCAGAGAGTAAGATTGCCAGATCTCAGAGTTGTACTTTACCCCCTATCTGAGGTCACAGGGAAGAAAAACAATAACAAGGAAAATAATCAGCATAAAAGAATAGTGACCTGTCAAAATGAGTGTGTCTGAAACTGGAGGGCTGCCAGCATGCCAACACCCACCAGTTGTTTATGATGGGATGAGTCAGTCAGAGTCTGATGGTGGCCTTCACTATCTGCCAACTCCCACAGTCCAAGAAAAGATGTTTTAGATGGGATTAGAATCGCAGACATTTGAGGTAGGGGATGGAGGAGGAGGGAGAAGGGTAGAAGGTGAGAAAGACGAGTAGAAGACTGAGTAGCTGCAAAAAAGAGGGGGTAAAGAATGTGTGTGTGTGTGTGTGTGTGTGTGTGGGGGGGGTATGACTCCCTAGAGGTTCTTTCTAACCCCGTGGAGATCAGACTCCTCATGCACAGCGCCTCAAATCATTTATTCATCGGCTTCATTAAGAGAGAATTACAAGGCTGCTTAAGGACCCCCAGGTCACTCACAGTTCTCAGTCATCACTATTCCTAATGAAAGCTCCAATGTGTCCTAACCGTCAGCTGTTTCTGGCTGGTAATATTGGGGATTTTGAGGAACAGTTACTGTCAACTAAAGGACAACTTATACGCATTTAAACAATTTAATTTTAAGGTAATCGTATTTTACTGGGTTTTCCTACCACTATATGTCATTTTACAGTGCTGTATAAACAGTATCAGTGCAGTAGAAGATGTATACAGTAGTACTGCTAATCAAATGTAATGACACAGAATGATTTATGTAAATTTTGCTTTATTCTAATAATGAATGCTGGTGATTTTGAAACAGCAGGCTCTAACCTTCATTAACAGACTGTGTTGGTCTCCACAGTGTCTCCTGCTTATCTCATCTAACTTCAGCTAGCAGACAGTACAACAAAACAGTGATTGTCCTCTGGACCTTCACACGTGTAATTATAACCGAGGAAGATAATTAAAGAGGCGGAGAGGAAGACAGATCTTGTCATTTAGTGAACAATGCCGTCCAATCTACTCATGTGTATTCTGCTTCCTGAATTATCAGCTGACATGTCAGCGCAATCAGCCAGAAAGGTACTTGCTCTGTTTGAAAGCCATGAATGTCAACACACAAACCTCTAATCTAGTTAAGATCCACAAGTTGATGACATCTGAATATGCATGAAGCAAACAGTAGGGTTCATGTTGCTGTTATCTCTCATAAATCTCACCTCCAGGTCAGCAAGCAGTCTGCCAAAAAGCAGTGTGTTTTAAATGTCCGTTATTTATATGTGGAGATAATTTAACATATAATATGATAAAATAGATTTACTGTTTTCTGGGATAGATGTGTTTTGTACTTCACAAGTATCATAATTTAAGATTGTTAGTGGTATAAATACAACTGAGGTAAAAACATAGACATGTGGCTGTAGATTGCCAATGTAGGCACCTGCATTTGGGTTTATCTGTTGTGTAAAATGCCTTAGAATCGTGAGACAGAAAATGTGAAAATGTCGATGCAAGTTAGAAAAAAGATTAAGAGCTTTCAACAAGTTGTAAACTCATATTGTACATTAACGTGTCTAAGAGTCTATAGATCTAAATGCTAATGTCAGGATGCTCACAATGACAATACTCATGCAGAGGATTATCATTTGTAATGTTTACCATGTTCACCATCTTAGTTTAGGGTTTTAGCATGCTGCTCTCTGCAGTTTATCACCAAACACAAAGTACAAAGGAGGCTGATTTGAATTTCGTTAGTTTTGCAGTTATTTGGTTATGAACCAGAGAATTGAACAAATTAAAAATTTGACATGATGGTGCTGCTAGATAAAAGGTTAAGGGATGGTCAAGGTTATTACAAATCATCCGACGGCTAAAGAATTAAATTTTGGTAATACTGATAAAAGAAAATAATGCACAACACAAAAATATTAAAAAAAAAATGATTTCATTTCTTCATTTATGTTAATGTTCTGGTTGATACTTATGTTTTATAAAAAGTAGGAATATTTATGAGGAGCAGTAATTTCTGGATTGTGAGTGCTTGCTGTAAAAAATGAATGAATATATAAAGACAATTTTTTGATGTATTCAGTGGACAAGTCAAGGTTCAAATTTGTTATGATTTTTGATATGGGACTGAAATTTGAATATTGAAATACACATACACATGATACTGCACACCCTCTATGACTACTATGAGGGAATTACCACTGAAGACTCAGGGGTGACTTGCTGATATGCATTTGATCAGATCCTTCAATATCTCAGCATTGTTTGCCACAATAATGTTTTCTGTATGTGGGCTTCTGTTTATTTGTCTTTACAGACCTGTGTACAATACATATGAAATTATAACCACTGGTTTTTGTATGAACAGTGTGTACAAATGTATATCATATACTGCATATACTATTATATACTGCATATATAACATATATGTTATATATGCAGAATGAATATAATACTGTATTATATACAGTATTATATACACAATATACACTATATGCAGTGTGTGCGTATGTACACACAGATTTATGTACATATATACATATATATATGTAGAAAACACATATACACACACAAATAGCGGCATTATATAATATGTGTGTGTGTATTTGTGTGTTTTTGTTTGTATGGAGTGGGTCTTCATTCAGTCTGGCACCGTCCCAGCTCCCCTGGCCAGACCAGCAGCTGGCAGACAGAGATTGCCCACTCATCAAGCCACTTTATCACTGGGCCTACAGAGTTCATGAGGGCTGTCAAAGACCGAGCAGAGGAGCCTTCTCACTCCTTTAATACCAGCACACTCTAGCACCAAACGTGTCGAGTGGCAAAACTTGGCTAGTGACCCCTTGAAAAAGAGTGGTTGTGTGAGTGAAGTACCACAGATAGTTTGACGAAGGATTAAATAAAGAAGAGTTCTAATGTTTTTGGCAGTAAGGCATGCTTCTTTATATCTTTCTGTGCATTTGGGATTTCTTGGCTGGGCAAGGTGCCCCCTTCTAGTCGAAACATACTGTGTTTAAAGTTTTGCTGCTGACAGGCACAAACACAGTGAACTCATATTTTCTTGCCAAGAGCAGCCTTCAATCTTCACTAAATTATTAAACGACAGAAAATACCGCTGTCATCCTGTTTTAGTGGTTTGTGTTTTGAGATGCTCCAGCAGTCATGTTTTGATTTCTAACCTTTAGATTGCTTTTTGAAAAAAAATCCTACATTGATCAAGCTCTTCCAGTTAATGTCTTGCTCATGAACATTGTACTTCATATAAAAACTGATGGGAAAAGTATAGCAATGAAGACTCTACCTGTAACCTGAAGGTTTCACTGTGGGGTCTGGAAAACTTATCACTGCGCTTTAAGCCTGTACTTCTTCGCATCTTTACACCACTAATAAGTAACTCCAAAACTGTTTCTCCTCTGGTCCAAGTAGTGTCCACTCCTGATGTGCTTTCTCTGTCTCACCCTCCCTAACACACTCCCTCCCTCCTTTGTCCTACTTAGCCAGTTACTGCAAAATCACTTATCTTCACCTTGCTTCCTCTGTCTCCTGCTAATACACATTAGCAGCCAGCAGCCATATGTAATAGGGCTGTGCATGCCCCTGCTGGTATAATGGTTTCTCTGACACTTCTCCCATTAAATTTGGTCAGGCAGCGCTGCGCAGGAACCCTCTGCACACTCTTAAGGTATTGTTATATAACTACCATAAACAAGCCAGCCAGTGTCAGTGACTTTGAGAATAAATTGTAGACTATATTTGGTTTTCTTTTGGTTAGTTGTACTTTTCGTTTTTCCCCATGTTTTTTTTCTTATGACTCCTCTCCTCTCCCAGATTTCTCTCCCTTTGGGATATAAACATTTTTACCATCATAATTAGGGATGCATAGCTACATTATGAAACTCATCTTATCACCATGTGACTAAGTGGACATGTCTGCTATATCTAATTGCCATTTTTGTAATCTTCTGTATCGCTACAGTAGCACCACATACAGTAACCAGATAGCATCAGCTACCTCCTTCCTCTGTGTGTGGTGAAACCCAGGCCAAGTTGCTGATAATGTGATCATCAGCGGCATCCTTAACTGTTACTGTGACAAACGAGAGCTCTGATCCTGCCCGATAAGCGACGTTTTCATTTGTTTAATTAAAACAGCTTGTCTCATCATGGTGAGGGGTCATTTTAGAGAATGTTAGAATTAAAGCAGGTAATTAAGTAAAGCTCTAGATAAGAAACCCCACAGAGGTGGCTGCTTCTGCCAGTAGGGAAGGCAAACTTAATCTATCCCCTCTGCAATCCCACAAGGTCGTTCACTTTATTAAAGTCTGATGCCACTACCACTGCCCACCAGCCCAACATGATGAAATATTTTATGTACTATTTGGGAAGGAGGGAAAGAGAGGGGAAGCACAGGGTAAAGTCTATAATACTACTAGACAAAATTAAGGCAATTAAAGACTACTTGTTATCTTGTCTATAAGAACAGGAGACAAACGTGTACAGCAACAAGCACCTTGACAAAGATATTTGTTTGGCCAATGGAGTGTGGCATTAATTATCACAAGCTGATTAAAGACACTGAGGGGGAATGGATGTCATTTGTCTTGCCAACCTTAGACACTACGGCAGCCGGCAAGGGTCATTATTTTAGGGGCCTTTCTGGGCTATTTTTAGATCTGGGGCTGGTTTCCCAAATGTTTCTCAGCACAAAGACTTACTCTGTTTTACAGTGTGTCTGTAGTACAGTGGAATATCGTAGGATAGGTTTTGGAATTGCATTGAAATAAATTCAGTAAAATATTAATCCGGTCATATACAGTAACTCTAAACTTTATCACCCTTCCTTTTCAAATAAATAGGCCATCAAATAAACACTGCATAAGTAATTTTTTATAAAATCCGGAAAATCTTTATTTTTTTTGTTGAACTGAAGAAGTTGCTTTGGATACTGCAAGTATAAATGACTCCAGGTTGTAGAAATAAACAAGCTGCTGTAACTGTGGTGGCACTCCTTTTCTAAGCCCAGAATGTAATAGATGTAGGCAATTCTAACTTTTAACTGCAAGGACATCTGAAGAGAAACCCCTGTCAAATCAGTTATATGTTGAAAATATAGTTATCATATACCATTCAAATAAAGTGCATAATCTAAAAAAAATTGTCCTCTTTCAACAGACAATGTCTTTTCTGGTCCATGCTGTTATAAGTTGCTCCAACCATTAAGAGAGATTGAGAGAAAAAAAAAATAGAGAGCAAAACCCACAACCCCAATTTTGCTTTTTTAAATCTCTATTTAATGTTCTGCTTTGTATTTTGAGCCACATGTTGATAAAGCACTAACCAGGGCGGATAAAGATGAAGCAATCTGCCTACATGGCATATCTCTTGTTAGCTTGATCGACATTCCAGTTTCACAGGAACATGTGTTTCAGCTATCTTTTAATTGGTGTAATTCTTCTCATTTTGCAAGAAATAACTTCCACATTCACCTAGGCTACTTTCTTCTATGGTATGGGGTGAATCTTGAGTGTTATTTACCCATTAATCTCTGCTTTCAATTGCAGAGAAAATGTGTTCATCTATAGGAAAGACCATATATAAACTAGGCATGCTTTGTGCACCATTGAACCCTCTACATCACACATTGGGCTTTTTATTCCTTGGCATGGCTATGATGGAATCACTGTTTGCTGGCACAGATTTGTGTGGCTTACTAGGTGACAACTCATGGTGGGTTGTCCTCTGCTCTCTGAACACTCTTCCTGTGCAGTCAAGCGCTCAGTGTAGAAAGCTATTGGATATTCAGTCCCAGCTACTTTGGAAGTATATAAGATCCAAAAGGACATTTGCCTTCAGTTCTTACCAATGGTAAATGGAGATCACATACAAGGTAGAAACTGGAGCTGTAGTTCTGAGTAGGCACATAGCCCATGGACCACGTACCCTGTAAACTGTGCCCGTGGTTAGTTTATTTCAAGGGGAATAAAACAACAGCCACACCAGTGTTTTGTAATAAAATGCTACCACTTGATTTAACACTGAGTGCGCTGATCCGTTGAAGTTCAGGCTAGGGGTTGACGAGCAGCAGAGCTAATTAGAGCAAACACGTTCTTGGAGAACTGTAAGTATTTATTTACCTCCTGGTTAGCAAGCTTTTGTTGATTTTTGTTACAAGTTTGTGTGTTTTCAATATTGAAATGAGTGTTCAGATCCTACTAGCAATACGGCAATCTAAAAATACTATAATACAGGTAACTGTCCTGTTATGTAAAGTAGAGAAGTAAAAGCAACATACTGTACCGAAATAATCAAAACTTTGAGTGGTATGTTATTTTTATTTTACATTATTTGGTTATTATTACTGATACATTAGCAGCATTTTAATAGTGTAGCTGGTCTTGCTGGAGCTAATTTTAACTACTTTCCTACTTTTGGGTGGTTTTATATTTAATAATGCATTTTTTTTTAATTAAATATTTATCAGCTGATAAAAGAATATTGTAGATTGTTGTAGATTAGTGGTATGGCAGTTTCCTTTGGCATATCTGGCACTCCACTTTTTGGGGACCCTCTTCGCAAATTTTGAAGTCATTCTAGATGTTTTTCAGCATCTTTCTAACGTAGTTGACGACTCGTAAGCCTGTCATGTTTTGACATGTCACTGTCCCATTGTCAGTGCTGGTTATAACATTAGATGAGAGTTGTGATGCACAAAATGATCACTAACATTGAATATCCTTGTCTGAGAATAACTGATAATAATTAATGTTGATAAATAATGAAAAAAGGTTGGATTACTATTTCTTGTCTCATGGGCTTTTTGGGATGTTATGGTAATGCATATATAATAATAATTTAAAAATAACACTATTCAAATACTGTTTTGGATGTTGATTACCATGGCAACAATAGAATCCTAGAAGCCTCAAGGTATTCTGGTCACCCCAATAAAATGGAGATACTCAAGCAAAGTACAAGTACCTCAAAATACACTCATGTGAATGAGTGTATTAGCAGAATTCTTGAGTAAATACACTTAGTTACTTTTCACCACTTTGTGCTTGTGTGTGTGTTTGTGTAGCTGGTTGTGTAATATAAGATAGTTTGAGGAGGAGGCACTTTTTTTTAAGTTTTCCATCTTTAATGGTCAACCATCACTGCTTTGTATTCATCAGGTCTTACTCTTGTTCTTCCTTTCTGTCATGCATTCTCTGTCTTTCTTTTTTTCTCTGCCTTTATGTGTGAGCGAGTAGGAATTGCATGTAAAGGCACGAAACCACACACACTCACAAACACACACAAAAATACAACCCTGCGCATAAGCCCTCTCAAGGCCAGGAAAACAAATATGCCCATTTTCCTATTTGATTGGGTGTCAGCGTGGGGAGGAAGGGGGACAGGTGTGATGCATAAAATGACCCTGCGACTCCATCACGCGCAGGACAGCTTTATGGTGAGGAGGTGTTTCAATCACGCTACTGCCCTGGAAGGCATCAATCAGTAGACACACACAAACACACACACACCAACACACACACACACGCGCGCTACAAACACCAGTACATGTTAACACATTCCCCTCATGATGACAGAGAAAGGGCAGCAGACCAGTTGTAGTATAAGTGCAGTCTTTGCCGTAGGCACAAAATATCAAACTTCAACTCAGATATAGGATTTTATTTTTACTTTTTATTTGACTGAATATTGGGGAGGTCCTCCTATTCATGGGAGACGTTAAAAAAGAAGTTAAAAATAAATTTTTTGCTTTTTTTTTTTATTTTATTTTTTTTAGCTTGTTACTCTTCTCAAGCCTCGAGATCATATCAACCAATAAGGGGAACAATGCAATGTGTAACTTTTCAGCATAAAGGTCCCAATTATTGAATAACTACTACATCCTTAGTCTGTCTATAACTCTGCAATTAGTGGCCTAATTTATTCCTTTTCTCCTGAAATGCTTTTCGGTGAACATTTTTCATTAAAAACAGGTTTTAAAATGAACAGTATATTACTGATCTAACTACCTATTAACATGACTATTGGATAGTTCTTTCTTCACAATATTTGTGCGGGAGAAAGGCTGTTTGTTACTCTTAATCCATTCTAAATGTTGAAGAGCTACTTGTAAATTTAACAACAATAGTTTCCCAAAACAGTGTTGATATACCAGGAGGTTATTGCTGTGAATGTTCCAAAATAATTTTTTTAAAAAAGAGTAAAAGTAATTATTTAATTAGAAGAAATTTTATTTAGAAAAGCAGACATTGTCTATACCATGCTAATTCTAAAAACTGTATCATGATGACATTAGAATATTGCTCAATGGTATAATAAGATGAGAGCTAGTTTGAAAACTCTCGAGAAAAACAGAACTAAAGAGTCTACAGCCATGCTAGCTGCTCTTTGAGACTGTAGATAGGCACTGTACTTCCTAACATTTAACGTTTATGCTAGAATGGAAACATTCTCACAATGACAATGCTGACAGGCTAATGTTTAGCAGGTATAGTTTAAGTTTAACATCTTAAAATTAGTGCTAATTAGCACTTAACACAAAGTACAGCCTAGGCTGATTTTTTGCAAGTACTTGTGTTAGTTTGTTGCTGCGAGAGGAAAAAAATAATGGGTCACCAAAGTTATTTCAGTTTATCTGGAGGAGAACATTAATATCTACAAAATTTCATAGAAATCCATCCAATTGCCAAGAAATGTCACTAAAACCAAAAAACATCAACCTGCTGGTGGTGCTAGATAAAAATCAGGGATCACCACAGTCAGTGGGGTTTATCCTTTAGACCACATCAATATCTGTCCCAAAATTCAATTTATGTTTAGGTTTCAAATCAATACCACTAATGTTACTGTATCTGTTTGAATTGTCCTTTGTCAACTTCAGAGAAATTCCCTATTAAGTAGTTTAAAAAAAAGAAAAAAAAAATCATAAAAACAACAACATTGATCAAAGTAATAAGAGAGGAAAGAACAGTGAGGTTAAACTAGACAAGTGCTGTCCAATAATGCAGTGAACCACAGTGCTGAGTTAGAGAAGTTAGGATGGGAAATAGGAGGGGCTAACGTGTCTAAAAGCATATTCATGTAATGTTTGTAGCATAAGCATTCCTGCACACAGTCTTTCATGATATAGATGGATGCTGCACAGTATGTGCCTTTGTACCAGCAGTGTAGTGAGTGAGTAAGAAGACCTTCAGCTCAGGACCCCCTCCCCCCCTTGTGTTGTCAGGAATTTATTTTGCTGTAGTGTCCTTGAGCAAGACACTGAAACCCTATCATGTCCGGTGACCCTGCCCTTCCTACAGACAAGTGAAAATGTTTCTTTCACTCTTGGGCATTTTTGCAAAAAACAAAAAAAGAAAGAAAGAAAGAAAGGGAATTAAATAATCTCTCGTGACTATTTGATATATTGTTGGAATTTACCTACTTGGCTAAATTGACCAAACCCTGTATGTGATAATTCGTTTTTTCTCTTGCACTATAGAGCTGTGTCTGACTGGGAAAAACGCAGCACTGGTAAAAAGTCACAGTAGCCTCACGGTGCGGCTGCAGCATGTGGGGAACATGCCTATGTAGCTTCCTTGCAGTGCAGGGAGAAGCTTTCTTTTTCACACTTAGGGAAGGAGGGGTTGGCATCATACGTGCATGTGCGTGTGTGTTGTGAGGGGTTAAATGAAAGTCAGCATGCTCACATGGGGCATCATAAGCAGACAATGAAAAATGAGAGTGGAGAAGCTATACAGCTAATTTCCCTGTGGGAACAGCTACTAGCAGACATACGTACCTTTAGCAATAATCGCTTTGTGTGTGAGTGTGTGTATATATATCTATATAGATATATATATATATATATATATATATATATATATATATATATATAGATATATAGATATATGTATGTATCTGTGTGTTCGTGTGTGTGTGTGTATGTTGGTTGGGGTGGGAATTCACATTAACCCTTTCCATTTCTCTGAGGTTCCCCTCTGATTGAAGCAGGAACCAAGTTCTTCGGAATCTCATCTTCAGAGAGTATCAATTCTTCTGTGTTGTTCAGTAAGCGACCACCCTCAGTAAGTTCTGTATTAAAGTGTGCTTTGAACTAATGTTGTGGTTAAAAGTCTGGTGAAATATTTGTGCATATTTCAGTCCAGCACTGTACTGGTGAAAAGGTTTTGATGGTGTGTTTTTTTACTTGCAAGTAAGGCATTGACATTAACTAACACAACTGATCTGTAATCAGTCATTCATGTACTGTGTTTATATGTTTTCTGTCTACCTCTACTTTGATTTTCTTTCAACTCTGTAGGAAGAGCTACTAAGCAGAGGTCAGTGGTTGGCTGTGATATTTTGCTTTTATTCTGAAGGCACCATTCGTATGAAATAGAAAAAGAAATTGTCTTCTAGCCTTACACAATATCTGACATTCAGAATAACACTACATCACATCTTCAGTTTTTACCTCCTGTTACTTAAGACACATACAGTAAGTGAAGAGATTTGCACTACTTTGTTTAGTCCAACCACGTATTTAAAATAGCACATCAGTAGCACAACACCACAGCTGTAGCCCTCCATCAATGTCTTTAGTGGATCTGTTCTGCGGCTACACCGCTGTTGTTTTGACAATACTCACAGCCCAATATAAAACTTTGATATGGAAGACAATAGCCCTAACTTAGCATGAGGCTTTACAGAGTCAGAACAGACTGCACTGATTAAATTAAAATAATCAAGGGGTAGTAGTGGGTACTCATTCACTAGGTGCAGATGTCTGAATGAAGTCATTTAGATTTTCCCAGCCTATATCAGGTACATACTATAGTGTCTTCACAAGTCAAGAATTAGTTCATTTATTTATTCATGGGGACTATAGAGTATTTTGTTGTGTGAATCATTAATTATCATTAGATTGAGTGTAACGAGAATTTGTATGTGAACTGCATATAATTATCTGACAGTCTGTTGTCTGTTCTGTTGTCTGTGGTAGTTCTGTCACTCTACACTGCAGGCCTCAGTATTATTATTGTCACTGGTTCACACATTAGTTGTACATCACAGTCTAATTCCCTTGTCCAGCGGCAGTGAGGACTAACATATAACTCTTCTTATTTCATGTCAGTCCAAACAGCACTCTCCTGACAACTGGTATTTGACTTAGTCAGAAACTGACATGCAAAGAGAGAGAATGAGAGAATGTCAGAGCCGATGTAGGGAGAAAGAGAAATAAGAGAGCCTGAGAGACAGGCCATTCCACAGCACCAGGATGTGAAACACTGCCAATCTTTTCATCACACACTGACCTCTTTTTGTCTGATAGAATAATCAGCATGCACTCGACAGGAGAGTGAAAATTGCCATTCACGCACAAAAACATGGCAAGGATAGTCAATTATCTGTGGGGTTTTTCTCTCTCTGCCATCCATTTGCATACTGTTCCTATGAGAAAGTGCTTTTGATGTAGTAAGATGATTCTGGTCAGTATGATACAATGTGAATGTGTCTTATTAGCCTACGGTGCGTGTAGACAGGCAAAAGGTCACAATGTTTCTTTGTTCCCATACCTCTTTTTCGTCAATTAAGGCTAATCACTAGAGCCTAACATTGATCCAGCCTCTCAGCTTTTCTCATTCCTGGATCCTGATGATTGGTGTGTGTGTGTGTGTGTGTGTGTGTGTGTGTGTGTGTGTGTGTGGGGGAGTGTGTGTGCATGTGTGTGTGTTTGGGGGGGCCTGCCTCTGTTCGCCGCTGTGTGCATGTATGTGTGTGCATAAGCATGTGAGTACCGCAGTGTATGTGTAAAACAGAGACAGGGCAAGTGCAGTGGGTGAATCATGTTCATACATGTGCCCATGTGAATATGTGTGTAAATGTAAATGCCATTCTGTGATCTCCAGCACATTGAATGATTTACCTCTCTGGTGTAATGGAGCAATTTCTTTCTCCTTTTCACCTAATCCCCATCTCTCCTTTTCCTCCTCTTTCAATCTGCAGTAAAATATTCTCCGTTTTAGCCCTGTGACAAGTCATCTGTCACTCAGAACAGCAAGGGAACAGGCTCATCTGATGGACAGAGAAATATATGTTTTGTGTGTGTGTGTGTGCGTCTGTGTGTGTGTGTGTGTGTGTGTGTGTGTGTGTGAGAGAGAGAGAGTATACTGTAAATGATGAGGCCATTGTTGTTGTTTTTATTATATTATATAACTTATGATTGCTTTATTGAAGAATGCAGAATTTGCACCAGACTACTTCCACAAGCTTGCAGATATATATTTATGAAAAGAAGAATTACCAAGAGTAGTTGGCCCCATTCTTTTCTTACTTTTATGTCTTGAGAGTTTGTTTTCATTTGTTTAGCCATGTTAGATATTGAATTTTATAGAATTATCTTTCTGAAAAAAAAAAAAAAAAACAGATTTTCTGAGTGTTCAGACACACTGGAGCCTCAAAAGTTAGGCTTATTATGTTCCTTATTCAGTGACCATCATATCCTCTCCTCTCAAGATAAAATGTTGTGATAGAACATCTCAGAGTTGTCTGCAAACTTCTCTGTTCAGTTATAGTGTCTATAAGGACTCATGTCTTCTTTCAAATCAGAGCAGACAAGCAGAAGTTGGCTGGTATCTGGCACACGTTGATTAAAATTCACTCTCACTGATGTTGCTGCCACAGAGGAAAATATCTGTTTTGATAGTAGCTGTAAAAATGTAACTACATATTTTAGCATTAAGAATTTTCATCATACTTTACTTTTTTTTTAAACTAAAACATTTGACTCCTCAAAGCAGCTTTCCTGCCCAGAAAATCATTACATGTTATGCAGTAGGATCAAGGTGCTGTATTTGAAAGCAGCTCTAACACTGTTGTTCAGGGTTATCTGTAAAATTGTTGGTTGAAAAGTACAGAAGGTGTGGAAAATTTTAACGCATTAAAATATAGTATTACTGCTTTAAATTCTACTCTATTAGAGATCAGTAGTTCACGATGTTGTACTAGATTGCATTACATTTTTGAAAGATGATTTTTGCCATATTGTACATACAATACATGTTAGCAGAATTGAATTGTTGTTGGCATGGGTCTTTTGATGAGATTTACATTTACATTTACATTTACTTTATCCAAAACAACTTACAAGTGAGGGACAACACCAAACCTTCAGGAAAGCTTGTTCAATATCACCAGACTTCCAGACTTGTTCCTGTTTTGTCTTTGTCATGTATGTTTAATAGTAATTTGTCCAGTATGAACATCGGTCTCTATGATGCGGGCAAAGCCATGCCTGGTTTGCTATTTTTCCCTCCAAACGGATAATGCTTTGCTTTCAAATGAAACTATGAAATACAAGTACTATATCACAGCTTAGATTCATGCTTGTTTTCTATATTTATATCTTTCAGCAAGCAGCTGTGTGCTGTGGTGGGAATAATAGGCTGGCTTTTTGAGAGCCATAAGCCTTTAAGGGCAGTACAGCTCTGGCTGCTGCAGCCACAGGCTCTCTTCTGTAATAGCCTGTAATTCCTTCTGTCTAGTATAATCACCAACACAGCCTGACAGCACACACAAACATGGACAAACACACACACACACACACACACACACACACACACAAATGTGTATATGTATATATATATATATATATATATATATATATATATATATATGTATATGTGTATATATATAGTGAGTGAGAGAAAGGCTTTTTTCCGAGGGATATATTTATATGGAGGAGGTCTCGGTCACTTGTGCACAGCTGCCTTTGTGTTTGCAAACACTGTACATTGAACACAGAGAAGAGAAGAGAAGAGAAGAGAAGAGAAGAGAAGAGAAGAGAGGCAAAGGTCGGGAGAGTGCAGGTACAGCTATACAGGTGTGTGTGTGTGTGTGTGTATGTGTGTGTTTTGGGGTGTGTGTGTGTTTTTGTATCCAACGTTCAGATGCAACATTCGGCCATTCATCTCCCGCAGAAGCCACACACAATGGTGCTACTACCATCAGCCACAAGAAAGTGTGTGTGTTCTGGGGGGTGGGTGGGGGAGTTCGCTGGTACAGGTGCCAGACTCTCCCCCTACAGCCTTGTGGCGGCCGCAGAAGTTAATTGGCAGCATCTGGCTGTCTGAGAGACGAAGCACCCATTCAGCCACCCCCTCCTTTCACCCCACCCTGATCCTTCTCCTCCCTCCTTCCCTCTAGCCCTCCCCTCCTGTGGGTGCTGTTACCCCTGGCACACACATGGTGACACCCGTCTGGCTGCAGGTTGTGAACATGGAGTGTGTGTTTGTGTATGTCTATGTTTATGTGTGATATACAGAGGAAAATGGAGGCAGACAGAGCAGTCAGACCCCCAGCTGCCACCGTCATGCCAAGGGAAATGTGGGCAGACAAGCTGGCATCTCTCTGCCAAGGCCAGCAGGGCCCTTGGGGAAGATGCAGAGGGAAAGAGGGACGCAAAGGCAGGATGGAAGGAGGAGGGAGGGGGTTGAGGAGTAGATAGAGATGAGATGAGTCAGTACAATTGTACTGATCTCGTGACAGACACGACATGGGGTTTTCATGCTGATCATGCTATGAGCAGCTGTGAGGGGCGTCACTACTGTGGCCTCAAATTTACCTCATGTGTCTGGCCATTAGCCTAAAATTGATCAATTATTTAATGTTCCTGCTCGTTCATGAAGTAAAAATAACATAGGTTTGTTGTTTACAACTTAAATCTACATTTGTGGTGATTTCTCACATGTTGTATATAAGTGATTAATTCATAATGTAATCATTAGTGTTGATCTTCGGGGAATCTCAGAATTCGAATCAGAATCAATTCTTAATTCAAAACTTGAATCAGAAACTTGATTATTGATTTAGAAAATACATACACTAGTTAAAGGTTCTTGCTTCAATGTACTGTGCCAAACTATTCACTCATGTGTTGAGTCCAGTGAATTGAAATGTATGACCTAATTTGTTGTTAAACTAATTGGTCGTAGTCCCTGTGTGATGAACAGAAACAAGGAGAGCTTTCTAAATGTAGCTTTTTTATTTTAAAAGGTATATTGCATTTATTTGGAAGCATTGTAAAGTCTTCTCCCTGTATAACAATGATGCAATAAAAGTGTAAAATAGCTAAAAATCTTTCTAAAGCATAACTTGGTCTATGTGTTCCGGAGTAGGGGGAGAGGAAGAAAAAAATGCTCACGTTTAGTCTTAGGTAAATGAAGACCTTTTTTTCCCTCAAAGCTAATTACTATGTTATTAAAAGCAAAATGCACCCAAATACTTGCCCTACTTGAAAAGGAACTACAAAATAGATATAGCGTTTGTGTGCTGTGAACCATCCATATACTTAAATGGGCTCTCATGGTTGAAAACCACATTTTTTTGTTCTGTAAACAATATATATGTTTGTACACCATACAAAAACTGATATCTTCCTACTGCAATTCAAATTTTGAATCATAAATGAAAATGAATGCTGTACAGATGTTCTTTTGTTTAATCCATTTTAAATGATGACAGACTGTTGCTCCTGCTAGCTCAGAGATGATAAAATAGTTATATTGACACTAAAAACTTCTGTAGGCCCACTTTTTTCACACAGTCTTGTATGTCTTGAGACTTCCTTAGAAATACAGTGAATACAGTTCAGTGAGACTTGCAGTAAGCAGATCCCCATATATGGTTCAGGAACTAGCCTGCATAGCCGCAAATACAGTAGAAGTCATAATAAAAGCAATATTACCAGTACACTGTAGTACAGTAAGAGGAGGGGTTCCAGAGGATTTTTAAACAATCTGATGGAAATTTATCATCACTAATTTATATAGTGTTCTTTTTTTTTAAGATTTTTTTCTGACATTTTGCCTTTATTCCTTATTGACTGACAGGAAACATGGGGAGATAGGAAAGGGAGGTACAAATTGAATTGGGAAAGCTGTGGTTATATCATATGCATCTTAACCATTAGGTTATGGTTTTATGTTTCTTCCCCAGTTCTGAGCATGCAACAGTTGGACATTTTGTGCACGGAAAAATAATTTTTTGCAAGCATATAAATTTGCTGAAGAAAACTTATTATGCATGGCATTGTTTCATTTGAGAGGACAAAAATGTGGTTTTTTTGCTATTTCGCCCATAAGCACACAATATTAACCTCTGTCAATCTCTCAGTATCTCTATACAGTGTCAAGTTCACCTGTAATTTCATTCTAGGTCACCAGGACTACCCTTCCTTTTACATTAAGTCTGGTGCAGATGTTTTCCACATAGATTCACTGTAGAAAAGGCGACCTTGTGAACATACCTCATCCTGTGGTCTTTGAATGAATCCAGGACCTCTAAAGCCTTAGAATTCTACTTTATATTTGTTTCTCACTACCTATCCACTTTTAGTGTCATGTAGCTTATTTTACGCCTGATCTCCTGTATGGATTATAGAGATTTTTATAAAATCTCTCAAGATTATTTATTACAAGATGGTAGGGTCAGGTTGCTAGTAATTTTAGACCATGGAGTTTTATAGTTCAATATCATACTTGCTTTTCTGAACAAGTCGTGTGAACAACAACAATTTAAAATATGAATAAAGACTTGTTTTTATATTATCAATGAGATGTTGAACATACACAAACAGTGTTGAAATTCACCCATTTTTCTATAAAATATATGGTATTGTAATAACATGACAGGACAGGACAAATATATATATATATATAGAGATTTTCTATTTAAAATTTCAGACTAATAAGACAAAGGTAGGCACATGAACTATTATTGCAAAATCAGCAACGCTGATTGTGACTCAAGTACGATTTAATATTTATTCTGCTGGTCATTGCATTATTCAACATGCTGGTTATTCGTCTATGACAGCAAGTCATTCTGATCAGTGTAATGGACTAGAGAAGGTGAGCTCATCCCTATCTGGAATTTAATAAAAGTGTTTTCACAACGTGTGTTGCATTGCCTTTCACTGAGTAAATTTCAAGAGGGAATGATCTCATCACTCTGTGTGACCATATTACAGAAACACACACTCAAACACAAACACACACGTGCACATGCACGCATGCACGCACGCACACACACACACACACACACACACACACACACACACACACACACACACACAAAATCACACCTCTGTTCTGGTGATACAGGAGCGATGACGCTTGTGCTTGATCTGAAATCACTTGTCTGAATGTTACTGGCTTGAATCATTGTGCGAGTAAGACACAGTGAGATCAGAGGATAGTCTCGCATCCATTAGCATTTTCTGTCATATATAAATACTTTATTTGGTAAAAAAAAAATACATATATACTTCTATGATTTAAATGCTATGTCCAGACTACAGTGACCATAGCGGATGTGTTTTGTGGCAAGTTTCAGATTAAATGAAAAAGGGAAATTTAAATACCCATCATTCATCGATCATTCAATGTATTGCAATAATTTTATAAAATAAAGAAAAAGAAAACCAAAAAAAAAAAAAAAAAGAAAATGAAGAGGAATGATAAGTCAGTGTGCTTGTCAAGCCTAATCAGTTGTTGTGCTCTCGTAGAATCGTCACTAATGGCCTGTCTCATACAGTCATGCAGAGTAACATCTTCGATATGATCACACGATCACTGTCCTGCTATATTTAACATATGCACATAATATATGTTGATAGTCAGTGTGTATACTGTATGTATCTGTTGTCTTTGTCTGTGCATGTGTCTGGTCTCTTGGAACATTATTATTATGACATAGTCTGGCGCCAGTCTGTCTATTTGGTCCACAATTGTAACCACGCACACACACACACACACACACACACATACACATACACACATATACACACATATACACACACAGATAATGTGATGGGAGTATAATGTTGCACTCTGGGAAATGCTGCATCGACAGTTGGTCTCTTCTCCCTTGTCTTTCAAACACACACACACACACACACACACAAACATCCACAAGTCCACTCCTCTCCCACTCCCACTAGCTTACACATCACCACCGCTCACTAGGGGTTTAACGCTGACATCATCATTTTATTAGCTCTGTGTGTGCATGTGTGTGTGTGTTTGGTTTTTTTTTATGGTTGTCTTTGTGTATTTTTTCTGTACCCCCCATTATTCCAGACAAATGTGCACCTGCCCTGTTGCCCCATAGGGAACCAGTGGCGCCACAGTGGCGAGGGCACACTGATCATCTGCTTTCTGCTAATTGCCCTGCTGCCCCACAAGACGCAGGGGACGTACCTACTAGCAAACCCAGCGTGCTCAATCTAGTCGAGACCCCTCAGGGATATATATGGGGCATGTATTACTTTTTTAGTGCAATTGAGGATTGAATTGGAAATGATGAGAGCACAGTCTGTTGCACCATTTTTGTAAGGGTGTCCACGAAAAACATCTGAAAGATGACTCTAAACTGCCATTTTAACTACTATTTTTAAATCAAAATTATCAAAATATAGCTATAATGTAGACTTTAATTAAAAGATAAATGTGTAACTGTTTTCTCTTCATACAACAGAACTGCATTCTCCAGCAGGTGTTTTTCCCCTTGAGAGTCATATTGCTGTTTCTGTAGTTTGCTTATAGGAAACAGGACTTATCCCAAATTATAAAGTAGTTATTCCACCTTGTATTGTTTGAGTTGATGCAGAAGATGCACACATTTTCTCTCAGTTTTCTGATTTTACCTGTCAACAGGTCACCACTCACTCGGGGTGGTGGCCCTCTACTGGTCTGTCCAGGCACTGTCCCACTACTTGGTAGTGAAGTGCTATTACTCTTTATTGAAAGGAAATTAGAAAACAATCTGAGGATTTAATTTCAACTTCAGTCTACTTGTCTGCACATATTTTAAAAATGCGAAATTATAGACAAATATGTCCAGTTATGTTTAAAAGACCCCGAGGAGCTTTTTAAATCAGATTTCCAAAGAAAATATCAGGCAGAAATCTTAGGATGACTGCATCAGAGACTTAATAACAACAAAAATTCACAAAAAAAGTTAAATGAAAAATTATGTATTCTTTGTAGGTTTTCCCCATTACCACTATATCAGGGTACATGAGTTAGAGCAGCTACTGCAAATTCTCTAGTATTTTCATCTCAGTTTGAAAACTCATACTTATTCCAAAAAAAGCCAGAAAGTTACAGGGAAAAGGTAGAAGGGTTTTTTGTTTGTTTGTTTGTTTTTGTTTTTTTAACTGGGCAGTATATTAGACTGAGAAGTAGGAGAAGATATGGGGAGCAGGTGACTTGAAAAAGAGATTAATCACACGAAGAGACACACTTTTACACAAAAGACAGACAAACACACAGTCAAAAAGACACATAACTTCGCTTTAAATGCTATGAACAGCAAACAGGTTTTATTTAGGTGACAAGAAGCACTGTGGGAATGATCTAACATTGAATGACTCAATTTGGGGAACTTACCTTGATTTTTGTTAAGGTCTAAAAGCTGTCAATTCTGCAACAAATTTACTAATTAAATTGACCAGTATTATGTGAATACCAGAGCCAACACTGAAAATGGGCAACGTAACTGCTTTTGGTAATGCCTCTAACAGGAAGCAGTATAAAAGGCCATCTGATGGAAGTAAACTTTCTTGCTGTTTTAAGGCAGCAATCGAGGAAAGTGTCATATGCCATCACATTTCAGCCTCATCAGAAGGCTGTTTCTAACCTGAGAAGTCCACTAATGGCATGTTGTCTCCACAGGTGTGCAACTCTCAGCTCTCTTGTTAGAGAAAAGTCCATAATTCACAAGTGTTATTGCTTCCTGCAAAACCTTACTACTGCTAGCCAGAAGACTCTACCCGCAGAATTAATCCCAACTATTTCACATCATTAGCCCCGGTCGTAATGTGCTTCTTCTCAACTTTATGCCTACCCACATGCTTCTGCAGAAAGTTATGATTAACCTCTGAAAATGGTGAAAATGAATGTTACACTAAATGTCTCCTCAGCACTGCCACATTAGTGAGGGCAAAATTACAATCTATGACTTCTGGCTGCACTGTACATTTGATTCTCTCTCTTCCCTGGTCGTGTGAGTTAGTCTGAATCTAACCCATGTTCTCATGAAGCTGCAGTCTAATAAATACACTGTACCACCACATATAATATACAGCAGGCCAACTAAATTGCCAAACAAGCACAGGTTGCTTGGCAACAGTGTCTCCAGAAAGCTTTGTTGCAATTCGATTTGCATCCAAAAAAGATAGATGGATGCCTCAAGAATATGTATATGCTATCATATTTACACACACATGCACTCATGCACTTATACTCACCACTTCACATACATGAATATACATAGTTTGATAGTCCTTAGATGATTCAGAGTCTGTTTTCTGCTTGATTTAGTATGCAAAACAAGAACACAGGGCCGTGTTTTAAAAACAATGAGCCTATCTAACATCTGGCATCATTTTAGAATGCCAAGAAACGTTGCCTCTTCAATTATTGGCATAGTAACACAGAGGGAGTAAAGAAATATGTCATTCAATGTGAAATGTTTGCCAAACGGACTAACTATTTGTCTTAAATGAGCTGGTTGGGAGCTGTGGAGCTTGACAGCTATATGGGCATATTGGAAGACATTTAACCTTCAAAAGAGTTGACAGGATGAACGTTTGACAAGCTGAAAGAGATAATAGTGAGACTGTGTGTGTGTGTGTGTGTGCTTGTGTGTGTGTGTGTTTGTGTGTTCATCTGTGTGTGTGACTGTCTGTGTGTGTGTGTGTGTGTGTGTGTGTGTGTGAGTGAATGCGAATGTGTTCCAGGTATTACTCATGTTGTGGGGACGTAAATCTGTTAACACAGTCACATTATGGGGACTTGTCTATCTTACGGGGACAAAAAAACAATTCCTCATAATGTAAATCATTTTATTTTTATGATGAAGACAAGTTTTAAGGTTGGGTTAGGGTTAGGGAAAGGGTTAGGGATAGGCAAGTAGTAGTTATGGTTAAGGTTAGAGTAAGTCTCCAGGAAATGAATGTCCATGTAAAGTCCTCTGAAGTCATGGACACATGACTGTGTGTGTGTGTGTGTGTGTGTGTGTGTGTGTGTGTGTGTGTGTGTGTGTGTGTGTGTGTGTGTGTGTGTGTGTGTGTGTGTGTGTGTGTGTGTGTGTGTCTGTATTTGCGTAGATCCAGGCTTGTGAGTTTTGTCCTGTATGTTTTTGCGTTTGTCTTTGAGAGTGCTTAGAGCAGCAGTGATTGGCGTGTCCTCTACGCTTGACTGATTTGAAAATGTCGCCTCTATGAAAGCTACCAATTTATAATCCTTCATCTCGAAACTTCAGAGACACAGGTGCCATCAAAATCAGAGCATGATTTTGTAGCTACCAAGTGTTTAGATGAAGAAAAGCCCAGACGAGCACCTTGCTAAAGGCTGCCCTCTACCTCTATAAAACCTTCTCCCTTGTCATTCTCCCCTTGTCTCTTTTTTCCATCCCTTTATCTCTGACTTTGTCTCTTTGCTTGTCTCTGTTTTTATTTGTCAGCCACTCTTTATTTTTGTCTATTGTTTCAGTCCCTCTGTTTCTCTTTGCTCTCCTTCTTTCTCTTTATTCTGGAAGGCTGTGATGAGACACTGGAAGTTAACTTATCCCACAGCTCAGTGTCAAAGGTATGACCTTGACGTATCTCACATACAGTTTGAGTTTTCTTCATTGTTTCAATGTGTGCCTCTTTGCATATACCTGTTTGTGTGTGTGTTTCTGTGTCTCTGTAATCACTGAATTGTAAAACCACGTGTGAATGCGTTATCATCTGGGTGAAGCGTCTCCATTTTTTCCTCATCCCATGCAGTGATAATTCTGTTTGGGAACGATGGCACTGTACCACGTCAAGAGATGGGCAGGGGAGAGGCACAGGGAGGTACCATTTAGATAAAACAAATTGCCAGCTGCAGAGCAGGAGCAGCCACTGCTTAGATAAAAACCAAAGGGACTGTGTGCATTAGTGTGTATGTCCTGAAGATTTTGTGCTATTTTTTATATTTGTGTACGTGAGTGTGGTACCCAAAGCAGGTATAGCCGCTTCCTTGGCTTTTAGTCTTCGCCTTCCAGGCAATGTCTTTCCATAAGAAGTCACAGTGCTATTTTCTCTGGCCTATAACTATAATGCTGTGTTGGGACAAGCAGCAGTAATTAAAATCAATAGCTAGGACTTTTCCAGTCTCCGGCAAGGTCATACACTGCCCAGTAGAGAGAAAGAGAAACAGAGAAGTGGGATTGCATGGATCGGCAGAGCCAAACAGGGAAATATGAAAAGAGGTGAGGTGTCATCTTATTTTAATTAACTTGCACCTCAGAGTGCTGGCACCACTGTAATGCACCAGTGTGCATATGTGTGGGGGGTTTTGTATAAGTGTACATGCGTATGTGAGTCTGTCATGTGGAGATGTATTTTGTCCTCGTCAGTCAGTTTTATTCACAGTATATGCTGCTTTAAACTCATGTGGTCTTAGGAATAATATTCAACGTCCATTGACAGGAAAAAAATTAAAGAATTTGCTCTCAATTTCTCCAAGATTAACCATTTTTCCTTTCTTTGTCCTACTTCTTTGTCCATCTTAACAGGCTGTAAAACCCGGCTGGTAATCTGGCTCCAGTGGGCAGGCAGGGTGTGGCATATCTAGCCACTGGCTGCATTAGTATTCTGCTGAGATAGCCACATGCAGATACATTCTCTTTTCTCTTCCTCCGTAGGAATAATCAGCCATGCCTTTCTCTCCCTTCTCCCCCCTGTCTGAGAGAGGCCGAGTGATTTAGCTTTTTGTTTTACTAGGTACCTGCAGGGACATCTTCAAGTGCTTGAAAATGCATGCAAGTGTGTTCACTATGCATTTTTATGCAAGTCTGTAGCCAAACCTGATGTATTAGGTGTCTGAGCAAACACATAAAACTCTCATGTGTCTCCTTCCTGTCCTCCCTCTTTAGGGGTGAGTCAGAGAAAGTTCACTCTGTCAGAGTTAGTGCAGAGCAGCCTGTCCTGTTTGTTGATTATCAGTTCCTGTTCCTATCACAGGCCCGATAGTATCTTTATCTGATTTGTTGCCAGAGATGCTAGCTCACTAGCCAGCCCCACCAGCACACAGCCGTTATGCTGCTAGCCACCACCCCTTACCATATATCTCCGTATCAGGCCCAGATCTCCCACTGACCTGCTCTCTCATCTTCTCTTTATCTCCTTATTCCACCTTTCTCCCTGCTCCCAACACCCAAAACTCACCAATCAGTCATCACCCGCATCTTCTTCCTCCTTACTAAGAGTGCCTGCCAGAGCTCCTATGGCAGCAATGTTGTTCCCCATGCTTTGTCTTCTTCATGTGATGTCTTGAAGAAAAGGAAGGGTGAGAAAGACAAACGCAGTGTATGCATACAACATCCTCCTCACAACCTTGCAGTAGATGAGGGCTAAATGAGGAAAGAGAGGATGAGCAACACAGACAAATGAAGAGTGTGAAAAGAAAACATGCAGCAGTTCTGTCCTGAAAACCACCAGTTGTCCATGAGATGCAAGGTTTAGTCAGTTTTATCTTGAACTAGGCCCAACATACAGCTCACAACATTCAACATGCAATACAACAAGCTATGCAACCAGCTCACACAACAAAAGAAGACACGCAAAAGATAACACTAAACACGCATAATATTACAAACACCATTAGCACAGCATCAGACATATGACATACTAATACACGGATGAGATACTTACCCGTTCCACACTCCATTTAATTTCTCTAAAATGTTCACGCGCGTAAACTACAACTAGTAAGTCAAGTTCTAAGTCCATAAAGTAATTTTGAAAAAATGCAATCACATTTTCTGCTTTTAACTCAGAATACAATTCGGAACACATTATCCAAAAGATCCCATATATTGCAATTGTGTCATATTCCCCACATAAAGATCTCTTGTGTTCAGATGGAAAGTGATGCCATTTAAAATGCAAAGCTGGAAACACCAGTTAGCTACATTTAGTACAGCTACAAACCTGAGAACCAAAAAAGAAAAGGAAAGAAGAATAGGTAAAGACATAAGCCATTTAGGTCAACGATGATTTTCAAACATGGCTAGTGTTTTTTCATCAATTTCATTCAATTTGACATTTAGGTTAAATATCATTTAAAGCATCTTTCAGTGATCTTATTTGCTGTTTTACCATTTACCACATGTCATTTTTGTTGCATACTTACAATGATAGTCCTTTTACAAACAAAATACTTCAACCAAATGCTACAACAATTCTGGTTGACAGTGATATTTAAAATAATTAAGTCAATTAGCATTCGAATTTATTAAATTAGTCGACAAATTTTCACACTTTGTAATTTAATTTTAAGTGTTTTGCTTTCACATTCATTTTCATTCAAAATATGTCTGTAATGATTATGATTGTGCTTCTTGGGGTTGCCTTAAATGACAAAATGGCAAGTGTGCTGTTTATATTACAAAGTAGTGAATTATTATCAGAAATGGTTCTGTTCTTAATCAATAACCTCTACCTCTTCATTTTTGATTTTTTTAAAATTATTTATCAGAGAATTGTTCATTTTATTATTTATTTATTGTTACATTCAACCATCAATAATATATGTAACCACATAATAAGCAACTTTATTTTTTTTATAATTTCTCAGTACTTTGTAGAACTTATATGTTTCTGTTTCTGCACTTTTTTCCTTCTCTTGCTAAATTTCTCTGAGTTTCACACATTTTTATATTAACCCTTCTAGACCCCATGCCCTTCAACTGAAATATCTCTCCTGCCCTTCACCTGAAATATGTTTCCTGCCCTTCACCTGAAATATCTGTCTCCATAATGTGTGTTTCTTTTGTTGTTGCAGGCAGAGGCTTCCAGCCAAAAATGTGTACTACTACCGTTGCCCTGACCACAGGCGCAATTATGTCATGTCCTATGCCTTCTGCTTCGACCGAGAGGACGATGTATATCAGTTTGCCTACTGCTACCCCTACACTTACTCCAGACTGCAGCACTACCTGGCTAGCCTGGAACGCAGGAACCTGCCCTACCTGCACAGGGAGCAACTGGGACTGAGTGTGGTGAGTAGGGAAGTGGAAAGTGAGCAGGAAGTGTGGAGAAGAAAATGTGGTAGTAGTTATGGCTGGAGCAGAAGTTGAACAGTGGAAAAGATATGGGGCGAGAGGGCTGTATGGCGGTACAGGAGAGTATGTGTGTATGCGTGTGTGTGTGTGTGTGTGTGTGTGTGTGTGTGTGTGTGTGTGTGTGTGTGTGTGTGTGCGAGTGTGCGTACGTGTGTGAGTGTGCGTACGTGTGTGCGTGCGTGTGTTCTGAATAAGGACACTCAGACTAGTAACTTTTGTGTGCCTGCCGGTCATAACTTCAGCCTCTCATGTTATTATTAGGATTGTTGCACTCTGAGATGACTGGCTATATAAGCCTGTGTGTGTGTGTGTGTGTGTGTGTGCGTGCACGCGTGCATTTTTGTGTGTTTGTATGTGTAAATGTTTCTAAGCGTAATCAGCGGAGCTCTCACCTCGTCAGTAGGAGCTAGTGCATCATACACGCTGCCTCCAGTCTTGTCTGCTCTTATCAAATAATTGTAGGAGAAAAACTCATTAGAAATGCTTGAGAGATTACTATGTTTTCTTCTGTCCTCCAACATTTGTCAGGGAAAACTTGCTGCAAGGGGGGCACCATGAAAGTACACAGGTATTTGTAGGGGGCACCTGACCATAAAATGCAGAAAGGACTGTAAATTTTAGAAGCCCTAGCATGAAAATAGTTGATGATACATTTGAAAAAGAAAATATCTAAATCAAAATATGTAAGGACATAGAGTAATAATAATATTAAATTGAGCACTTCAATTTCAATTTCTAAGTCATATTCTTCACTTCACTTCAATCTCTGTCCGGTCAGGCTCTTCACTGCAAATTCAATATTGAAAAGAATTATGGATGCATGATCCAACTGTTATAGCTGTTTAAAGGAATAACATTAAAGATTTGAGCTTTGGTTGAATTGGAAACCCAATCTAGCAAATGTAACCAAAAATTCTGTTCATGGCATAGTAGATTTCAACATAACCCCATGATGTATGGTCCTAGAAATGAGTTTGAGTTCAGTTTGCTTAGGTTATATATAATATGTCAACAGTATGTCAGTTTTTTTTCTTTTGTATTTACAACTTTTCCCTTATGTTGTTTAGTTTGGTGAGTCATGTGTGACTTAGCTAATGTAATCTTCTAATTTCCAATTTGGAATAATAAAATAATCTGTTTATATATCTACTTCTCCATCCAACTGTCTAAAACGTTAAAGATTATACCTTTAAGTGTGGTGAGAAATCCAATTACAAAAATGCAGAGTTAACGCAGAGTTAATGTAGAGTTTGGTATATGAATGAATGAATGAAGATTGTAGGCACAGCAATGTGTACATTTACTATCAATGCTCCCAGTATGGTTTCCCACTGCTCTTGTTAATCCTTACAATTATACAACCTGTTGTCACTAGACAGCAAGACTAATAAAAATCATCATGGAAAACACCACAGTATAGTAAACACAAAAAAAATAAACAAATAAAAATGGACCTATGATTCAAAGACCAGCAGGTTAAGGGTAATTGTGTCCCACCCTTACTGCTAACTTATCTTCCCTCTCTATATGTACTACTGTTGTATTGTGTATAGTGTAAATTCTAAGTTATATAATGCTGCCTGTGCAGCACAGTATTTTTGCTTTATTTTTATGTCATATAATTTCTCAGAGCGAGACAGAGGGGAGCAGAAAGAGGACAGACTCAGCTGGTTAGGCTCACAGAGTCAGTATTAGTATTCATAGTCATAGAGAGGTTTTATGGCCGTATTTTTCTCTTTATGTTCTCTGGGCCTAGGTGGCAGACAGCCCAACCCCACCCTCTAATATCTCTTTCTCTGTCTGCTCCCTCTCTTGCTGTTACCTTCTTCCCCCTCTCTATCTCATGCCCATATGCAACCCCCCCCCCCCCCCACAAACACACACACACACACACACAGTCACACAGGTCAGAGGGGAAGGGATGAAAAGGGATGAGGAGAGCTGTCTGTCTGCATCAAAGTTTAAAGACAGACTGTTGTCTTTTTTGAGACAGAGTCTTTGCAGGGACACCACAATAGTTTTACCTTCTAATGAGTACAGTTATCTCATAAGGATGGAAAAAAGGACCAGTGCATTTGCACTGGTATTCTTCTACCTTGCTGACTAAATTGTTTCCTCCTAGATCCCAGTGCAGCCTTAGATGCCATTGACCATGAAATCCTATTGTATTGACCTGAAAACTGGGTTGGTCTTTCAGGAATGGTTCTAGTGAGGTGTAGGTCTAAAATGACAGCCCCCTCCCCCTTTGCTCCCCTGCGTGACATCTCCACTGAGGTAACAGACAATCTATGGGGTCCTGCGAGGTTCTATTTTAGGTCCAATCCTTTTTAGCTTATGTATATTATAACATGATGATATCATAAGAAGGCATGAGATTGCATTTCATAGTTACAAGGATGACACCCAGCTAGACATTTCTCTGTCAGGTGATTTTAGCCCAATTGATAGGCATATATGACATAAATATATGGATGTCAAACAACTACCGCCAGCTGACTCGAGACAAGATGGAGATCTTAGTATTTCTCGCCAAACCCCAGAAAGATCATTGTATGTGCATCTTCAATCATTAACTCTTCATACCAAGGACCAGGTCAAAAACCTTGGGATTATCTTGATTTCCGACCTTAGTTTTGAAGCTCACATTATAAATGCCACCAAAGTATCATTTATCATGTTGAAAACATTGTTAAGGTTAGACCATTTCTTGCTCAGGTTAACACAGAAAAGTAGTGCAGGCTTTTATAATCTCAAGGCTTGACTATTGTAACACTCCATTGTTTAGTCTACCTTAATAAAGCTGTTGTCTGCCTACAGCTTGTTCAAAAGCAGCCCGAGTAATAGCGAATACAAGACGGAGAGCACTTGCAGTATAACAACTATTTTAAAGTCATTGCATTGGTTGTCTGTCAGTTTTAGAATTGATTTTGAGATTTTCTCACTAGTTTTTAAATCACTGACTGTGGTGGCACCATCCTATCTGTCAGATATGCTCTTTAAATATGTAACTTGCAGACCCCTAGATCCTCTGCTGCCATCCTCCTAGTCATCCCAAGGATTTCAACAAAAACACATGTGGAGTCAGTCTTTAGCCACTGTCTCCAGAGCAGTCTACCTAAGGATCTGAGGGACTCTACCTCTGAGGACATTTTTATAAGAAACCACAATATATATCTTTTTGCCTGGCTTTTATTTAAGGTGCATTGTTATTTGTTGCCCTAGTTTTAGATCTTGGTGTTATAACTTCTTTATCCCTTATGTTTATTTATTCTACTGACTTTTGTTCATTTTTAGCATTTTATTGTTTGATTGTTTGAAAATTTAAGTCTAACAAAACTCTTCTTATTGTTGTCTATATTTATTTTTACCTGTCTGTGCTGTTTTGATCTTGATCCTGTGAAGCACTTTGGGCTGTATGTCTGTATAAAAGGTGCTTTATAAATCAAATAACATTGAGTGTAATTAATTAATTAATTGCTCTGAACAATATCTCTGTTATGCTGCCTGCACCGGTACACCTAGATACTGTAAAAGGTTGGTTGTTTTTCTTTTTTACTGCTCACTCTCCTCGTCATAATAAGCAAGGTTGTGTTTACTGATTTATAAGGCAGGTATATTTTTTTATTGTTTTACTCAAACAAAGATTCAAAAAAGCAGAGTGAATTGAATCCAATATTTAAAGTAAATTGAAACAGACTGAATTCACTTCTGCTGAGTTGCATTGGAGGGAGTCTGTTTGATTGAGAGAGGCAGACAGGGGGACAGAGACAGTGAGAGAGATGTAACAGTTCTAGGATGAATGGAAAGGGCAAACCAGGTGGATTTGAATATAATTTTTAGATCAGCTTCTCAATTCGCATATACTTCACTTTAACTTCTTTTTTCGCTTGCCGGTTGAGACTTTAAAATCAGAGTGGAATTCACCTGTTCAGGAAACTAACTTTCCTCGCTACTTTATATTTTATTATGAATGGCAACTTCCTGATTCTCCCAATAACCTTCAGTTTTTTTTACTTCTCTTCATCTAGCATGATGACATATCCTATGAATCCTATGAAAAGAGAGGGAGAAACAACAATTATCGGTTACTGTCAGATTTCATGTAATTTCCTGACAAAATCTTTCTATTTCTGAGCTTCAGACACACTGAATCCATCATACATGCTTTCGTTTCCTCACATTTAGATTACACGCTTGGTCTCCGAACTGACATTGGTCAGAAAACAATTTACAGACTTCAAACTGTACAGACTGCAACAGCTAAACTATCTACAAAACAACAAGCAAATGGATCATATTACTCCACTTTTAATACCTTTACATCAGCTATGAGTTCTTTACACATTTCTAAGATTGACTCATTACCTACAAAGCACTTATTGCTTTGTCCCACACTATATTGCTGAATTACTGTGTCCTTATTAATCGGTATGTAGTCTGAGGTCCTCAGACAGAACTTGTTAGCTGTTCCTATATCAAGGTGTAAGACTAAAGGGTACCAAGCCTTTGCTTTAGGGGAAAAGCCTAAGTATCTTTTTTTAACATTTAAATATACTGTCCATCCCGTGGGACACTTTGGCCTTGGTAGCACTACTTTAGGAAATAAAATATAAAAGCTCTGAGTCTCCTGATTCTATCAGTGCCAGGTATTTTAGGTCTCCATATCACTACAACAGAACTGACACAGAATTAGTTCAGGCTTGTGGCTATGGCTCCGATGTGTTCTCAACACAAAAGGTCCTTTTTTTACCAAAAAAACCTTATGTGAATGCATGTTTGTATATGTATGTACAGTATGTAATACTAATGGCACATGCAATTTATTATGTGCTAGTGGTGATATCCAACCATGCCTACAGCTCACAGGCAAGTTAAACACAAATACACACATACACTTGTACTGTATATGGACACACACACATCATGCACAAGGACACCTACCAAAGAGTTTCTCTTTTTCCCCAGAGGAGAGACTTTTGGATTCTCCCTGTTCCTAATCTTCTAGGCTCACGGCCCGTTGTCCGTTCCTTTGGTCCCTGTTTGAATATTTCCCTTTGCAGACCATTGTGACAGTATCTGAGTAAACCTCTCTTTTTCTCCCCCTGAGGTGTCAGTGTCCACAGGGACGCAAAAAAAGAGACAACACGTGTTTGACCTGCTGCGGTACTAACACACGTCTTTGAAGAGATGCCAATCACTTCCTTCTTCCATAATAATTCCCTTATTTTGTACAGTCCTGAAGTGTCCCCCAGCCATCTGGAAATGAAAGCAACTTATTTGCCCACCTTGCCTGTTGACAAAGCGTTTTCTTTTTTTTTTCACCAGTAGGCAGTGTCTGCCCAGGAGTTGCGGAGACAGCAGTTTGAGGTTTTTTCTTTTGCTGGCCCCTGAGGAAAAGCAGGGCCATGACACTATTAGTCACCTCTGACACAGCATAGTATCTGCCTGTAGACCAGATGGAAAAAAGTGTAAATGAGAGACCTCAGGGAGGGAGAGTGGACAAGCCATTGACCAGCCTTAAGGTTGTCTGAGACCTAGCCTGCATGCAACTTAAGAGGCCTGAGTCCTTGTTTGCTATTATACCGTCTGTTCACATACGCACATCAGGTAAAACTATTGATCTCAGAATCGCTGTGCAGAGATGTCACATCCATTCAGTTCCCTTTTTTCTTTTGAAATCTTAGCAATCAAAGCAAGATTATGATAGTTCACTTGTACTGTGTTGAAAACAAACAGTGGTCACTGTCAGCTGCGGTGACTTAACATTACTTAGACTGTTGTAATTGAATTTTAGACCTAATCCTGTCCACTATCAGTGTTCAGGTGGTGCCATGTCTGGGTGTCTGCTCAGTTGGAGCTGAGTATCCAAGAAGAGGGGTTTTGTGTGTGCGTTTGTGTGTGTGCGTTTGTGTGTGTGTGCGTTCATGTGTGTGCGTTCATGTGTGTGCGTTCATGTGTGTGCGCGCGTTCGTGCATGCGTGCGTGCGTGCGTGTGTATCTGGAGCGAGTGGAGTGGAGTGGAGTGGGCACTGCTGCCTCTCTCTCCTCCTCTCTCTCTCTCTCTCTCTGTGCTCCATGTGCTGTAACCAAAATCCCAAATCAATAAAGGAGAAGGTCAGGAACCACACTGGAGAAGTCAGGTAGGGCAAACTGATGGAGACACAGAAAACACAGGAAACACACCAAAGGCCAGGCACGTTTCTACAGGATATAAGGATGAGATTAGGCAACATGGATTTCTCTCATCAGATCTTATGATATCTGCCTCCCAAGGACTTGCAGAACTGTGAAATGCTTAAATTAAGATGTGTATTTTATTACATTTTAAAAAGTATGTTTTGAGCCCAAGTGGGCACTTTTTCAGGTACTGAGGTATCAAATTTAAGGGCAGAGGTATTCTGATGCTGCTGTGCCTGACAAAGACTTGATTGGAGTTTGAAACTAGTGCTTTTTCTAATATATTGAAATAGAAATTTTAAAGGTAGCATTCTGCAGTTTTGCAGGTCTTTGAAAAACAGAAATTGCAATTACAGTTTAGGACTCAGTAGTGTTAATTTGTTCAGCATTAGATTTAGTCTTAGTCCTGAAATAAAAAGTCCATGTTAGTTTTCTTCCTGTTTAGTCAACCTTGCCCTTTTTGTTGTCAATTTTTAATCAAATAAAACTCTAGACATTTTAGTCTTAGTCAAAATCAAGAATGAGTATTTTAGACAAACCTAATCAAACTTCAAATAAGATTTCATCTGCAGGGCTTCTCCCCTGACAATACTATTCACTCATTTTTTCTCCAAGCAGCATAATATTCAAAGTGGGTCCAAATGTCAGCCTGTTTTGTCTTTCCCACTTCACTATATGTTATCCAACCATAGCTAGGTCCAGTCTAACACTGGTGGCAGTGCACTCACGAAAACTGGTGCACTGATCATTTCTAGAATCATAAGATGATTCGAACAACAGGAAAATAAATGTGCAGTGCAGTTATCGAAGAAAGATATTTAGATTATGTCATTGTTTAAAAAACGCTCTTTAATTTTGTTTCCTCTTTTTTTCAACAAAAAATAAAGACATTTTGGTTTTAATTTCAAATATATTTTAGTCAAATATTTTCTTGAACGATATTACATGTAGATATTGTCACAGTTAGTGTTTAATGATGTTGATGCCATCTTGTTAATGTCTTATTTTAGTCATGGAAAAAAGGTTGTTGATGAACATATCTAGTTAAAGTTTTCATTAACAAAATTAACAGTAGGACTGAAAGAATATTACATAGATACATAATAAGTAATTGGGCTGCAAAAACACGTTAAGAACAGCAATATTCGGTCTTTTGTCTAAAGCTGAGTGATTGACACCATTCATATCTTTGTAGCAAGGGGTTTTCGCATCATACATTGTCATCATGTAATATAACAGCGTCCGTTGCGACAAAGTGCCAATTTTAATTACAGTAACTAATTAATGCAAACTTTTTCCAAAGCGGACTCTGAGAGCTGAGTTTTTGACACTGGAGCTATTATGTGAATGCTTCTGTGATTGGTTTGTAATGAAGAGAGTCCTCCAACTACTGACTGCCTCCTTCAAAGGCCAACACCTGAATAGCCAATCGGCGCTTTATTATGTGGATGAAGTAATACTGCAAAGTGAAACCACATGATAGATGTGAACATCCACTTTGTGTTTCGGTAATGAAAGGAAAGTACAGACTAGCATGTTATGAATACTGGCAAGACACAGACAGGCTCAAATATACAGTATGTATGGAAGCAAAAATAAAGTTCATAATATTGTCAGTATTTTTTAATTCAGTACCTCTTACAAACGAGATCGATGGAGCCAGGCAGACGATTCGAAATGTTAGCTATATATCCCCCCAAACATAGTTTGTTGCTTTGTTTGCATATTTGCAAGCCAGACAGGAGCACTTCACCAGTCAAGCAAGCTGGCACCACTCAAATAAGTAAACTGTTTTTCCCTAAGCTGAGAGGTAAAAGCTCAAGATAACAGAGTTTTTTTCTTTAGTGGCAGACTGCTCATGAATGCATTAGCTGTGGCCTAAACATCAAACAGTAAAAAAAACATATTTTTAAAAAAGGAAAATGCAAAAGAAAAAGGCAAGGCATATAGCTATATCAGCGGGTGGAAATCTAATTTTCACTCAATATTTTTTACTTTCTTAAATAAGTTCTGATGAGGATTCTATTTATATTTGTCTTCTGCTCGATGTAAACTTCATGGGTCCTTGTGTGACCTCAATGCAATTTTGTTTCCCTGTTTTTGGATTTTTTCATAAGTTTTTCTCTGTTCTCAGGTTTCCTTGGCATCATCTATTGCTAATTTCACACTACACAATTTAGCCCTACTTTTTCACTTGCAAACAGTTTTTTGGAGATCGCAGAGGACAGCCCCAAATCTGCTCGGCACCGGCAAATCTGCACTCAATCGCTATTTGTAAACTGTTCAAAGACATGATCTAAGAGACTCACATATGCATCGTAGACACCCGAAAGATATCTGGCAAGCTGAATATCTGGACCTATCACGTAGTACAAAATCCAATAGTGTAAAAACTGTTGTGACCCAGTTGTGACTGGCAATGAGTGTGGTGAAGATCTACAGCCAATGACAGCGTAAGACAGGGGAATCCGTGGGGGAGGGGTTGTGCAACATCAAAAACCATGGGTACAAGAAAATCCATTCTCTTGCCCATATTCTATTTTTTTCCCTTATTTTGGCTACAATTCAGCATACAAACACCTTGGTTTTCTTGTTTATTACAGGCCTCAATTTTGGAAGAAAAAAAATCCTCTTGTCTATGGTATCACATCCTTTTCCTTTGTCTCTTTTGCATCTGTTTTTGTGACAAAACATTGTTTGGAGAACAGACAGACTGGTTGGGGATTCCTCCTGGTGAAAGATCTTGTAATGCATCACCCCCTCTCGCTGATTAGTCATGTTGTGTGCTTACCTAAGCAATTTCAAGATTCACGATTTAAGAGAAAAGTTTAGCAGTCTGACAACTTTAAAAGTCATGGAGTGTGTACATGGTATAACTGGTATCTGGATGAAAGAGCTAGACTCTTTAGTGTCTAATAATATGTTGATCACTGCCTGTAGTACCTCAGTGTTAGATCATCATTGTATCATTGGAGGTTTCCTGGCAACAATTCTTGTTTTTATGCTGCTTTCTATTTAGCTTCATTAATGAGTGACCCTTATTCAATTTGATGCTTCGCACCAACATGGTAGTATCTGCAGTCAAACGCAGGAATCTGAGAAGGCGGTGGAGCCTTGACTGTTGTTTGTCCCAGACAGTTGACTAAGAAGGCTGCTCTAGAGGGAGCAGAAGATAAGCAGGTTTATGATCTATGTACTTACGTTATAGTGCTGTATGGACTCTTATCTCCAACCAATGGTTCCCCCAGGATACTAGATGCTTTATTACACATCCCCCACTCCTGCATCTCTCCTATCTCTCTGGCGATCAAGAACCTGGTAACGAGGGAGAGCTGGTGGGGAGGAGGAGGGGAGTGCATTAGGCATGGTTATTAATGCGTACCCTACTATGAAAGGGAGGGAGTGTGGATCAGGTGTCTCGGCTGATGGTGTTTTTAATTTCATATTTTTAAACGGTGCAGGTCAACTGATTGTGAAAAAAAATATTGAGATAAATAGATTAAAGTATCACAGGTGAAGCTCTCTGAACGTGATAGTGTGATGTTCACGCAGTGCTGACCCCTTGTTGATCTTTATTATGATGTTGGCACAAAAGATTTTGGGTTACTCAGACAAAGATAATATTTGTATTGGAAATTGGAACTTATTCACACCTTAATGGCTTAGCATTCTGTCTCTCTGTGTCTGTTCTCTCCATCTGTCTCTCTCTTTTTCTCATCTCTCTTTCAATGAATAGGAATTAAGCTAATGAAAAGTTCTCTGAAATGGTTGATGTCTGTGGGCCTACAGTGCTGTGAACCAGAGTTCAGTGGTTGTTGGGTAGTTGACGACCTAGATTTTGAAATTAACGAGGGTGAAGAATGTTGTCTCAAGCTGAGCCTGTGCAGTTCTTAGCAGACACATCTCTCTTTTTCTGCCACTCTTTGTCTTTATGTGTCTTCCACCTCTCAGGCTTCAGAAGCAAATCTATTTCCATTCTCACAGCTGCGTTATAAACGTCTATCCGTCCTCCTGTGCCAATGGATATTTACTCTGCCGGCTTCCTAGATGACTCTCAGGACGGAGCATTGAGCAGGGGGCACTCACTCTGTCTCATTTGGGTGTCAGGACTCAGTTCCCCAGGGGGACACAAAGAGGGAACAAAACAGATAGCATTCAAGGTTTTTAATAAATCAGAATACACCTTTCTGACAGTGTAATTGCTTTCCATTGCCTGGCCCAAATTCACCAGCAAGCAGGAAAAAGAAGGCAAACAAGGAAGAAAACAAGAGAAAGAAATAGACAGAGAGAGGAGAGTAACACAGAACGGGCTTTACAGTAGATCATTTGTTCAGGGGAAAAGAATGAAAATTAATGAAAAAAGAGTTGCTCGCCCTCCAAAGGCAGCCGAGCTTGAAATTCACTTTGAGGGAAACTTAATTTGTTGTAAATGGGCAAAAAACATATTACTGCGCAGCGCGTAGAGGGGCTGCGCTGTGTGTCCGTCTGCTGCGTCTGTCTGTCGGCATGTGTTTGTGGCAGATGAGGACGCTATGCTCTGAATAGCTCAGCTGAGAGGAGGGAAACACAGGAGCCCGTTAATAACTCCAGTAACAGCATTCTCTTTCTACATGACTGCTCTTCAGCACTCCCTTCTAGCTTGTCTGAATACAACCCCAGGATGTGGAGGAGAACTTGTCAAAAGTTTCTTGTAGGGAATTAAGTTTGGCCTGTTCACTTTGGGTGTGTGTATGTTTGTATATGTGTGTAAGCGTATACATATGTACGTGTGGAAATACACTGTTTTGTGTGTGCTGCAGCTAGCATTAAATGTTTGGTTCACATTTTTGAAGTCTGTCTTAAAACAATACTGACATGCCCACGTGTACATTGGAGGTATTTGTGTGCTGGTTGCGTTAGTTTGCCTTGAAGAGATCCATTCCGACAACACCAGTGTGAGTGATGGGGGAGAAGAATCCACAGTTCTTGTTAGTGCAAGTGCAGTACAAAGTTCACCTGGCACCAATATGAGCCTTAAGCAGAATGAGTTGGTCAAATCCAGTAGTGTTCACTACATTTCACCCTATACACAATACATTACAGTAACATCTAGAAACTGATGAGTCTGAATTATATTCATATGCACATAATGGACCACAGACTCCTAGGGACGGGGGAAAAGAAATTATGTGAAGAAATAACAACCAGGGAGGAAATTAGGTTTATGAGTTGTGCAGAGAACCAGTGGAGAACTGGTCTAGTGTTTTGATGCGTGAACAGCATTGTTCCACTTCACAGTGTTGTAGGATTAGCTGTGGTACAAGAGCTGCAAATGTTCTGCATCAAGTCTTTCAAAAAAAGGCAACAAAACACCTTGAGTTGAGTGCATTTTTCTTCATATAGTAATCAGTGTTCATAGCCACGTTCATGACTTTATGCAGTTCTGGTGATATCCGCTTTGTTGCTAGCCTTTCCCTATGTAATGTAATAAACAGTGCGACCACTTGGCATCTGGTGCCCCCTTTTGGACCTGTTTGACAACAGTACCTTTTTGGTTGAAATAATCATCATGGCAGCACATCACATTATCTGCCATTATTTTCTTGGGAAGCTCTTTGCAAAACAGTAGATCCTTGTGAAGATTACTGTCCTGGCAGTAGCTTACAAAAACTAATAATAAAGCAGCCTTGCTAATGTCAGTCAATTCGTCCATCTGTAGGACAAGGGATGGGCTTGCCTTTATTTTTTTCACAAGTTGGCATTTGATATCCTTGCTCATTTCAACAATTCCTCTGCTCACAGTGTCATTGGAGACTTGTATTGACTGAATTTTGGTTCCAGCTGCTTCCCTCAGTAACTCAAAGCAGATATCCACAGTGCTAGGGGTTCCTGCTACAAGCTATATGAGCAGCAACTGTATAGCTAGTTTTCAAAGTGATTTTTGACTTGGTTGTTAATATTGGGATGACTTGCTCTTGGGCCTGAAGGCTGTCCCTTTTCCTTGGAAAATATTCTTGTCTGCAACATTTCTCAGGTGCTTTGTGTTTAAGTGTCTCTGAAGCTTCAGCAGTTTTATTGTCTCATTTAACAGAATTCCACCACATTCAACACACTTTACCTTCAGCTCAGCATCACTTCCTGCCCTTATGAATCCAGATTTAATGTACTGGGGGTCATATTTCCTAACTACATGCTTTGAATCTTTTACTAGCACAAGGTTGTTTCCCACATCTCCTTTTCATTTCAAAAACTGATCCATGTTGTGTCACTGCATCCAAGGGATTGTTAGCTAGCTAACAGGGGCAAAACTCATTTGACTACCAGATGATGTGACTCGATTGGTATGGTGATTTTCAAATAATAATCTTTTCTTTATCTTCCTCTTCTTGTCTTTCGGCTGCAGCCATTAGGGAATGCCACTGTGGATTACCATCCGCATTTTTGATTTGGCATAGGGTTTGATACTGGATGCCCTTTTTTACACAACCTGGGTTCGGGAGAGCTGGCGAATATTCCGCCAACCCACTGATAAGCGGCCAACCTGCTCTACCACCTGAGCCACAGTCCCCCCATGGCTTGTAAAAGATATAAATATGTATATTTCATCTTCAAAACACATTTTCCATGAAACTCCAAGTATAAAGTAAACTTTAAAGGTTCATCTCGCTCCATAAGTGTTTGCATTTATACTGTATATACAACACAGTCTGTCCATGCAGTAATTTGTGGTTGCAAGCTAATATGTATGTTGCATGTATATTCATCGGTATTTCTGCAGGGATAGATTTCTTTTAGTCATAGATACAGAGGATTGATTAAACCCAATATGTTTAGTGATGAGCTGTAGCCGAAAGCGAAGGATGACTGACAGGTCATGTTTAAACGGTATGTTTGCAGACTTGCTGTTTTATCCTTGCCTACAGTTATAGACCTCTCCACTCAACAATTGCATGTGATAGGAATTCTCTATGAAGTAGAACAGACATCATATGACATCAAATCCTTGACCCGATCCTGTACTATGAGCTCCTAGCTTCCTCCATTTCCCTCCAATTCCTCAGCATTCCCACAGCACAGCACAGCACAGCGCAGCCCCTCAGGCGGAGGAGAGGGTATGATCCTCAGTCTCAATGTACAGCACTCACGGATGTCCTCTCTGATGCCTAAAAGAGGCCAGATTTATATGTGGTCTAGTACAGCATATTGGCTACATAGCTTATTTGGAGCACTTGGACACAAGGTGTTCAATTACACTTTAGGCAAGAAAAGGCATGGAATGTCATTAAACTGAATATTTTAGGATAAATCAGATTTTTCATGTGGTATTTCCAGCCCTCTTAAGGCCTTTGCTGCTTTCTCCAGTCTAATCGCCTCATATTTGGGCAAAGCCTCTGACTCTTCACCCTCCCCCAGGCTCAGCCCCTCTGACTTGGGCCAGCAGCTCGACACGCCAAGGGGGCCTGGAGACCCTCGATAACAAGCAGCTCTAGCCAAGCCACTGGCTTCCCCACACCTACACAGGCATTTACCCACCACAAACAAACACCCTCCTCTCATTCCAGAAGGGTCTTTTTTTCTGCTTTTCTTCACCGTCCCACTCCTCAGCTGCACAAAATACATTTTCTCTTTTATTTTGTCCTTTCTTTTTTTTACCCATGCTAAGAGGAAAAAAAATGAAGGAAGTGCCGTGTCTCATTTTTCCTCCACTTTTCTATTCTCTCTCACTTCTCGTTTTCTTGCTCTCCCACTGCTGCCCAGCCCCAGTGCTAGTGTGTGTGTGTGCATGCATGTGCGCACACATGTGGGTGAGTGTGTGCTTCCTCCCCATGGTTGAGCTTCAACCTAAGTGTGAGAGAGATGGATGCCAGAGTCCCTTTCTCTCTCCTAAGGCACCATGTCTCTCCTCTCTCCTTTGCCGGGCTCATCTGCACCTGCATATTGTGATATAGTGCCTCTGTTCAGCCATTCGATTGCCTTTAACAGGACTGGGGCACACTGGCCAAATTGAAAGGGATTGCGGCCTGCTTTTCATCAGAGTCACAGAGGAGCAGAGTGCAGGGTCCGTGGGGCACAAAGGGGCAAGGAGGAGGTATGTGGGGTCTCTTTTAGTGTTGCACTTTTTTTTCCCTTCCATACTCTCTCACTCTCTTTCTCTCCATTTTTTATGTTATATTGTATGATGCCATCTGATGGCTGTGGAAACATTTTGCAGGAATTGAGGTTCCCATCAATCCATTTCTGCATTTCCATGTAGGAGTTCCTATTGATAGTAAGGGAGAAAGAAAATCAACAGCAGACTTAAAGAAAAATGTTTTCATTTTTCATTTCTTCTGCTCATACTTTTGAGGCATGTCATATATGTGCCTTCTCTTTTCAAGTTTGTGTCAATTATTTTGTGAAAGACAGAATTTGAAGGGACCCATCTCCCTAATGAAAACTTCTTCTGTGTATGCTTTAATAAGTAAGCAACACTTACATATACTTTCAGCTTGTTATATCATGGGAGTCGAAGGCAGACATGCGAATATGAAGCCATGATAGGAAGAATAGCTCATTCTATTATACAAATACAGAAATGGAATAAACTAAATGTCATTAATAGCATTAAGGCCCTGTTCTTTAGGCCCGAAGAATCAATATCTTCAAGTTAAGTTCCCAGTGGTGTTTTCTGCTACGTGTGTTCTACATACAGTAATTTTTGCACATTTTTTCATTCATATAACCAATTTAAATGAAACTTTACTGTGTTTGTTATATCCCTTTCTTCTGTAGCTGTATCCTGTTACAACCTGCTGCTGTTATGGCCCAGTTTCAATTTCATCAAATCAATCAGTTTCATCTAGTGTGAGCTAATTAAATCAGTGTCTGTGTTCCCTGTATCATTCTGCTTCAAAAGGTAGCAGTGGCAGGAATCACAATTTTTGTCAGATTTCTGTCTGATCATTTTAAGTTTACTTCAGCGCAGTTGTCCATAATGACAGATATAAAATAAATGCATTCACTCCACTTTTCAGGATAATAGATTGACAATATTCAGACAGATTACTGGGGCCAGTTACACAGGCTAGTGCCTGCATGCTAATTTCCAAAGGAAAGACTTGACTCCAATGACTGATGGCTTCAAATAGCAGTGGATATGTGCATGAATGATGGAGATGAGACTTCTTACCTCCTCCCTCCTTTTTCCTCCTACTTTCTTTGTTGCTGTGGAAACAGGAAGGCAGATTTGAGGTTCCTGTCACCTATTGTTCCCCTGAAGTTGTTAAACTTTAGTGCCCACATGACAGTCTCACAGGGAAGTGTGAGAGCACGGAAAGAGAAAGCACACATGCAAGCACATCCATGCTCACAGGAACACACACCTACATCAGGACATACACCTCTATACACGAAACACACACTCACAGGGTTTTGAGAGAAATCTGCCATCTATTTTGTGTCTTGACCTCAATGTTCAGTGCTTTTTCTCGACTGACTTAAGGAATGTTGAAGGGAAAAGAAGGATGAAGGGTGAAAGAGGACAATGGAGAGGGCACTTGAAAAGGCAATAACCTTTTTCTGCTTGGTGTGTGTCCGATAGAGACTCCCCATTGTATGCTATTGTGGAGCTGTCAAACTGCCTTCCTATGAATTCAGAGAGTAGCTTGGAGGTACATAACGTCTTGTCTAGGGCTCCTCCAATGTCCATCTTCTTTCATTCATGGATCAATAGTTGTCTTTATTTTGGATTCCTTCTCCTTCTTCTCCTCTCTCTCTTTCCCTCTATTCGTCTTTGACAGGGCAGCCCTAAATGTCTGCTTTAACTAGCTGCTCACAGCCCTCCTCAAAACACATTTACATACACATCAATCACGCTGTCAAAGGTAAAGGCATGACGCCGTGTAAAAACCAGAATTGGATTATGGCCTTGTCTCATCCCTGACACTGACTGCTTGGCTGGCTGGCTGACTAGACTGTTGATGCACAAGTTAAACAGCTTCAATTGTTATTGGCTAGTGGGTTTTCCCATAGTGCATAGTGTTTACTGCATGTATGTTTTTGTATGCTGAACAAGGTCTGCAAGAGTCAAAGGTATGGCTTTTTCTCTCACAGTAAACCACCTACATGTGTCTAACTTTGCTTGTAAAAATAACCCTTATGCTGTACTGTTATTTTGATTGTCCAGAGAATATTTCTTGAGGAGACATTATAATTCAAACAGAGACACTAACATCAAGGAACTGAGCATTTAAACAACTGAATATACTGTAAGGAGCAAGATTTTTTGCCAAGAGTACCAATCCGCCCTTAACAAACACATGCATAAACTCAGATCTTAGTTAAATTACTAAATACCAATACTGAAAACTCCGGCTCTGGCTGGACTAATGCAGTGCTCCACTGCCAGCTGTGGTTTTCATAGGACTATAACAACATGTCTGATGACCAACATGAGCATTCTGTGATCCAGTGCTACCAACAGATATAATTTATCAAAGTCTTCCAAAAATTTTACACTACAAAAATTTACTGCTACACTGATGGTTCCTATGACCGTTTCCTTCTCTGAAACTGTTATGATTGAGGTTTAGTTGGCTTGAGGCATGGAAAATCCTTGTTTAAGGGTAGGGAGAGATTGTGGTTCGGGGTAAAATAAATACTTGGTTAAGGTTAGGAAATGGTTGCAGTAATGATGAAAAGAAGCTAATATTTACTGTTGATAGGAAATGGGAAATTTACAGTGGTCTCTCATATTAAAGTCACACACTTTGTTGACCTCATCATCATCCATAAAAGATTTTGAGACACTAATAACAAGGTCACTCTACTTTTATCTTAGAGTTTCAGGGACAACAATCCTTATTCAAACAGCCACAAGGGGGGGTGCGCTAGGGTAAACACAGATTGTTTTAGGCATTTGAAGAAATGACCGGTTGTTTCTTCTCTAGACAGTCAATTGTACCTATACAATAGACTTGTCCACATTAGTTAATGTTAAAATGGACAAATTACCCAGCATCATTTGGTTCACTGAAAATTTTCATTAAAAATATATAAAGGTCTTCTGATGTTAAGTTCAAATGGTGGAGCCTGAGGTTAAGGGCTAGGAAAGTAAGGCAAGAGAGTTTGATGCAGGAAACCCTCTGTGGCCATGGCTTGGAGACAGCAGCATGTAACACCAGGCCCATCATCACAGCTCATTTGAGTGTTTGATCCTAGGCACTCATTCTTTGACGTAGACTTTATACCACCCAAGGGTGGCGTATCTGTAGCTTATATTGGCAAACACAGCATGGTAGGAAAGAGAAAGCTTAACCCCTGAGGTATTGCCATCTGCTGGTATATAACCCTCTGATTCCCTCTCTCAAACGCCGGTAATTAACAAATACTATGCTGTACTGTAAAGTCTATTCTAGCATTAATGTGTGGGGTGAAAAACATCACAGGAACTCCAGCCTGTTAATTAGAGTGTATTTATGGCAATTAAAGCTTCTGCTTTTGCAGACTGGGAGACACTAGCTGAAATACATGCTACACGTGAATACCAACACTATCCTCAGTTCAAACCATATTTTGAATAACTGTAGCTATACCAGGTGAACTACTGATCCACTATTTCCACTCTGCAGCATAGAGGGAATGTTGTTTGAAAATCAATCTAAAGTTGATACAGACTTAATATAGTGTCACAGGAAGTTAGCAGTTTTACACCGTTGGGACAATTAAATGTCATGTTCTGTTCCATGTTTGTACTCTTTTCACTGCATTATGCTACTGTCTCACAGCAGGGAGTTTGACCAGAAATATTTCACTATCCAATTATCAGGTGAAATTGGCTGTTTAATTTTACAGCCTCAATGAAGGCGCTCTATCAGAATGATGGCCATTCAGTTAGCCCCCTAATACCACCCCAGGCAGCCTGCTCATCCGAGAAAACTTCTTATGTGTAAGAGTTTGTTCGGTGTGTGTTTGTTCGTGTTTGTGCTTGTTCGTGTGTGTGATGCAAAGTGCACTGAAAAAAAGCACTGAAGTAATATAAATCAAGCAAGGTGATGATAACTTTGGCGTTGACACTGTGATCCATTGTCTTGCCACTGCACTGACCATTTTCATTTTAGCCAGAAGCCAGCTGCGACTGAGAGGCTTTCTACCAAAATATAATTGTTTAGGAGTAATGAGCTGGAAAAAAGGACAGAGAGAAGGGAATAAGCAAGAGAGAGCTTGGAGAGTGAGTGAAAAATTTAATGCTTTACAGTAAAAATGACTGACAAAACAAGCTGCAATTTGGAAGCATGTACTATATGTAATTATGGCCTCAGTCCTTTCAGTACCTCTGTCTGTCTAACAGTATGTTGGTAATGTTGCCCTGTTACATCTGCAATTAACACACATCACATATTGGGGTTGTGTGGGCATTTAATGTAATTTATTTACAGGTGGTGATGAAACACACCCTCACTGTGCACACTGAACCCTGACAGTTTAGATGAGACCTCTCCTTATGTACGTCCAGTTAAATTGCATTCAAGTGTGACTACACGCTACTTCTTTTAAGAAGGAAAATCTCTGCACTAATCTTTATGGGCTGAAACATTTAAGGCCATGTTAAAACTGGGGTGGATTTGAGGGAGTGTGACAGTGAAATACAACAGTGGAAGTGCAGTTGGAGGAGCACATTTATGTGTTTAAAATTTATTAGATGCCAAAACACAGCACAGTCGTTTACTACTCACCGACAGGATTTTCCAACACTAGAATTCTGGAAAATTATCACAGTGGCATCTGTTTTATCTTTTGTAGTAGTGATATCGAGGTAAACAGCCAAAATACAGCATTCACGTTACAGGGTAATACACTAGGGATGTGTACTTGCATGCATGTAATTGGCAAGATGACTTAAGGTAGTATTGTAGCATCGCTTTGGACAGCACCCCCTTGATGACCCTCACTCGTGTTACTCCCTGAGTCAGTGTCCCTTGTTTGCTTTTGCATTTGCCTCCTGATTATAAACATATTAATCTCAGTTTCGCCCTGTATGCCAGTGGTATCTATACTGAAATTTTGTATGTATTTTCTAACTGTCCTCTACCCCAATTTATAAACTTAATGTCTTTAGTAGCATAAATCAGTTGGATGATATTTGCATACTGCATCACTATTATATAAAAAGACTTGTTAAATAACTTGCTTAAGTTCACTATTTTGCGGCTTAGTGTACACTTGGTCAATTCTTGCTTTGACCAGCAGTCAGGATCTTCTTAAGGTGCCCGCAAGAGAAAAGGCTGGAGAAAAGAAAAAAAAAAGGAAGCTTACACGAAAATCCTTATCTGATTAGGAAAGCACAGGACATTATGGGTAAATATATATATGTGTGTGTATGTGTGAGTGTTGATATAGATTAAACATGTACATTCCACATGTTTAATCTATATTGCTCTTTATCAGAGGGTTCTTTCTACTTTTGGTGGCTCCAAAATGACCTTGAGGGCAAGCAAGGGCAAGGAAGAGTTACCAGGTTTGGTAGATAACATTGATTTTGATCAAGATTGATGAAAGAGAAATGCAGACAGAGAAGGGGGGCGCAGGAGCAGGCTGTTTGCAAGACATCAAACTTTCCCGCTCTTCCTCAGATCAAAATTACTACCTTAGATGGGAATGAGAATTTTAATTAGAACTTGGGGCTATCTCATCTCCGAGTGTATTTGGAGCTAAAAGACTAATTCCCACCACACGCTCCCACATCCCCCACCCCCACCTTCACAGGCCACTTTGTCCGTTATTTAATAGGCTCTTTGTTATCTATCTACTTGGGTTTGCCAGGTATTTAGAGCCCCTCCATTGGAATATTAGGTATTCTGATGAGGCAGGCAGCTGTGTGCTACACACAGATGGTGCCTGCTGTACTCAGCACTCTCAAAAGTACGGCTCTCATATTTCCCCCAAACTTATCCTTTTTATGATTACAAAACACAGAGCCGCAAATTGTTATGAACAAGATAGATATATTTACTGGCAGTATAAAATACAGTGGCGCCCAACAATTGAATCCCTTTCAGGTTGATTCGTATTGCTGAGTGCACTCTCTTAGATGAGGACATTTGGTAATAGGGACCATGAATAGCATTCAAATTTGCCCTCTCCAAATGGGGTATTATGTGATAGAATTGGTCGAAATAGAGACCTTGTAGAAATGGTGTACAATGTGTTCAGTCTGTTTGTCCTGGACCACCCTGGTCAAGGACAGAGCCATAACCTTAGAATAGGCATGGATATGTGTGAATGATAAATATAACAACAATTGATAAATATCAATCCGGACTAGTTATTAACACAACCACAAGAACACTTTGCTGTGTTAATGACTAGTCCGAAACATGTAAGTGGAGAGTCAGACAGATTAGGGACTGTCAGTGATACAAGACGTGAAAACTATATGGCTTGCATTTTCTGTCTAGACACTATCAAGATTTAATTTATACCTCATAATTGCATTGCACATGCTCTCCCTTTGCAAAAGGAAATATTGTTTTGTGTGAACCTCACCCTTAGTCTTATAACAAATTACCAAAACTGCAAGATTTATGCAGAAAATCCTAAGGATGAAAGAGGTTATTCTATTGCTTATATAATTTTCATTTTATGTGTAAAATATGTGTCTTGTATTTTATAGCTGGGATCTTAAGCTGTAATTTGATTAGTCAAGAATAATAGGGACAAGAAGAAGGTTTAAATACCTGTTACTACAACGCCTTTTATGGATTCTCCCTACTCTGACCCTTTGTATTTGTGTGTGCATTTGAGTATTTCCAACATTAGAGAGGATAGGGCAGTAAGCATTGTGAGGTGTGGGCAGTGACCTTATCAGTGAAGCAGCTCAGCCTGTAATTAGTGTTATAATCACCTCCCTAATTCAACCACTACTAAGCATCTCACCCAGCTCAGTGCTCTTCTCCCAGTCCTCTCTCCATTCTTCTTCCTTCCTCTTATTTTTTGCTTTCAAACAACACTTCTCTCTCATTTTGCCTCCATCTCTTTCTAAATATCACTATTTTTGCCTTCTCTCATTTAGTTTATATCCCTTTCTCTCTCCATTACTTTCTTCTTCCAAGCCCATCACCTCTGTCCTTCACCCATGTGGATCTCAAGCCAAATGAGTGAATTCTTCTCATTAGTAGTGCATTGGGCCAACGTGCCCGGAGGGAGATCGAACGATCTTAGCACTGAACAGCTCAGCAGAGCTCTGAAGGGTCAATGAGCTGGTTAAGGAGTGATGTTTAATACTAGACTGTTAGGCAGCGTTGTGGATTTATGTGTACTACACTACTTGTGTAAGTGCAAGTGCAAATGTATTCATACACACAGACACAAATCTCATAAGGGAATGTTGTCCAAGCATTTAATGATATTAATGACTTTATTTAAATAACACTTTCACAAAGTTAAGAAATTCTTAACAGGGTAAAAAAAAATACTTAATAGACTCATTAAAACCAAAAAGAGGACCTCTATATTTTCTCTATCCACTTCACAAAACTTCTTAAGGGCTACACATTCCCAACAGTCCACAGTTAGTATCTTTATGCAAAAAGACCATAAAGCCATATCCATTATAACTTATTAGTTCCTTTTTTCAATTCTTTTCTGTAGCATGTTTTTTTATTTGCAATAGTATAACAATACTTCAGGCATGCTAAATGCAACGACCAGATGGGGTACGGAATACTATTTCAGTATTTATAATGGTGCTTCAGCCAAACAAGCACTTGACAAAGTAAAAATAATAAACTGTACTTTTCACCAGGGCAGACTAACCACATTACCACACAGCAGATATGCAAAAACATCAACAGGAAAATACCTACATTTAAAATGAACCAGGCACACTCCTAGGAAGAGGATGATATTGTCTGCCATCAAGGCTTCTTATGCAATCATATAAACAGCTTTCACTGACTACTGCATTATTCCCAGTATCCAAATATGACTAATTGAATGCGACACTCATTGTGTTATAAGTTATTTGTTGCCTAAATATACATAACATGTCCGCTACACGCTTTTGTGGTAAAAGTATAGTAGCAGGGAAATCAGTCTCTCCTGATATGTAAATTCTGCTCAAAGTGGAATATCATCTGCCCCCAAAACCCATTTGGATTGTTTATTTACATTGTATTTGTGGTGCTGTAATATATTTGTATCTCTTAACTCGGCATCTCCTAGACAAATACATCAGCCTCCTCTCAGCCTCCTCTCAGTATAAGCTAGAGAGTGTGCTGCTTTTAAAGAGGAGAGCAGCTTTTTGATTTGCCATTATTGAAGCCTTCCCTAACTGCACCTTATAATGATATTTTTTTCAATTATTTATATTATTGCTGTCCCTGCTTCTTTTTGAGATTGTACCAGAGAGAGCAGGATTGTGATTGCTACTTGATGAGTTTCACAAACAAGTTTCACAAATAAATTTGCCACACCTATGTGCATCTGTGATATCAGGTTGCACTTTTTTAAGAAGAGAGCTGTTAAAAGTCTTTAATTACTACCACATACTGTAGTTCTGGCCTTGTTTGGTTGATTATTTACTTTGCTTAATTGCAGAGTATAACATTCAACTGTGTTAAAGCTTTGAGGAACCATAGTAGGCTATACAACTCCATATGGATCCAGTATTTGACATGTAGTATTATACGTAAAACATACCATATATTACTGTATTTGTAAGGCTCTGTTAATGGAATAAGACACATGCTACTCTGTGTCTGTGCTTGAGTGTGTCTGTCTGTTTGTGCCACTTAGTCTGCATGCATGTGTGTATATGAAGGGTTGTGTTTATTTGTGTTGGAAAGAAGTCAGGAGGAAGTACAGCTGTCTATCTGTGTTTGTGTATGACTGCCAAAAAAGGCCTGGGGAGATGTATTGTGTGCGCATTCACACACAGACACGCACAAACACAAACACACACACAAACACACACGCACATGAAAATACAAACACACACACAAACACACACCATAACACAGCCACCATGGGGCCACTTGGCATGTAACTCTCCTTGTGTTGTTCTGTAATGTGATTTGTCCTGAGTATTGATACCCCAAAATGCCCTACTCTCTCCCCTCAACCCTCTCGTTAGCCCCCACACCAATTCACCCCCTTTTCCAATTTCCACACTAACCCAATTAGCATCTCGTCAATAATGCTCAGCATTTCATTTTGCTGCTTTAATTAACAAATTCAATTTGCTTGAAACTGCTGTGAAAACAAATTAAAAGCACTGCAAATTAAAAGCCCTCAGTTCCAGCGGATATAGCTAAGGTGATTACAGATGCGTCAAACAACTGTTTTCTTGTTTGTTTTATCTCAGGAGAGGAAACGAGACTCCTGAGAGGAGGGGAGACCTTGACTGAGGTGCCAGGGCAGTGTAAGCTCTAGAAACTGCAAGGGAGGGGAAACTAGGTCTGGCAAGATGAGGGTGGGGAGTGGCTGGGGCAAAGTTAGTGTTGGTCCAACCTTTGCCACAGGGAGGCTCCACTACATATTAACAACAAGGATTCTGTCAGAGAAGATAAACAGCTTTTCACAGAAAATGAATACAGAAAAATTCTGGATAATGCTAAAACAAATTCTTATATGAGATGAAAAATATTACTACCCCTGCCAGCCAAGCAAGACCTTAAACCTTTAATCCATCTCTGCAAATGGTTAGCCCACAGAGAGCCAGCCACTTTATGCGGTGGAGGAGTCAGCCACCAGACATGCCCTCCATAGAGGAGTAGGTGGGATATATCTCTCCATAGTCAGACAGTCATTTACTTCATGAGGTAACTGAGGTAGTTAAAAAGCTCTGAGGTGGCAGTGCACCAAATGAATGAGATCTGGCTGAAATGCTAAAGGCACATGGTTTCATTCTCCTCTAGAAATACTGCAGTCAACTGACAGATGACAGTGTTTGTTTTTTATAAAAAGGGGATTGTAGGGTGTTCTTTGCTTATCAAGTTATCACAATGCTCAGCCTTCACAGAAACCCCCAAATTTTGTCCAGTTTTAAATATCCAATTTTGGAAGAGCAATGTTGATTCTATCCTAATCACAGGAAAGTGGACCACACACTCTCAATGTTCATCCAAGGAGTTGAGAGTTTAGAGTTAATTGCCCAAAAAATTGAACGTCTGCTCTTAGATGACTGGTAACTCAGTAGTCCTGCTGGCTTCATTTGAGTAGCTGACTGGGAAGCAGCTGGAATGGTGGCCAGCCTCTTCAAGTCTAGTTAACCAGTCACTTTCCTTTCCAACATCCATCTAAAGTCACAAGCCTATTGTTGCCAAAAGAGCAAGATCATGGAATCAAACAGCAGGAATTAGTTTCCTTTACTATTTAACACAGATAGTGTTGGGACAGGGGGAGAGATTTTCAGAGTTGCACTGAAAGGAGCCATTTGAGATAGTTTAGTCACCTAGGTTTTTTGGATACATCAAAGTACATTAACCTATTCAATTAATATTTAGTTTGCTCTAAATGTGACCCCAAAACCAAATACTTGTTTTTTCAGTGTATTCATTGTATAACATGGCACCCATCAAGAAGTAATAATCTCAGTGGATAAAATAGGTCTTTACTGTAAGCAATTCATTTTATGAACAACTGTTATAGGATTCTCAAATCTTGAATTTGCTTCTTTTATTTTATCTGTATTTGCTCCTCTATTGAATTTCTACCTGTCTTCCTTCTGTCTGCCTGCCTGCTTTTCTTGTTTGAATGAAACTGATGGCTTGGTTGTTTTGCCACCTTGGGAAGCAAACAGGCTTCCCAGCAATTAGCAGAAAGGCTGTGTCTTGTTTAAGATCCCATTCTGGCTGCTATCCCTGTTTTGCTCAATGTCTTCACACAAGTAGACCAGACATGCCAACAGCACTACTCAACCCCTTGACCAGCCCCATTCGCAAACACACGCACACACACATATTCACAAAGCTAATGGAAATGGCCATAAGCCGGGTACCTGTGATGGTCTATGTAGCTTTGCTTTGCTCCTATGTTAAATTGATTTTTAGGGTTCCAAGTCTCAAAGCATTGTCAGCAAGCTGACCCTTTCCTGACAAAGTTAGAAAGAGAAAGAGGAAGAGGAAGACTTAGTGTACCGCACAACTTTCTCTTATTCTTTTGCTGACACACCTGATGCTGCTTATGAGTACATTTTCCTCTTGCGAGTGTGTCCTCTTCCAATGAGTGTCCTTTGAACTTTGTCCCTCTTCATCTACTTTTCATTTTGTCATTTCTTATCCCAATTTGTCTCCTTGCTTATAGTCCTCCCTTTTTTTCTCAGTTCCACTTTCATTCTAAGATGTGATTAGAAGTTACCAGACACCAAACAGTGCCTCCATCTGGTCCAGACATCAGCATCTGGAGAGGGTGTTGGCTGTTTTGACATGGGGAAGGAACACACACATCTCTTGCATCATCTGGTTTAATTGTATGTGTGTGTGTTTTGTTTTTTATAAAAAGGGGATTGTAGGGTGTTCTTTGCTTATCAAGTTATCACAATGCTCAGCCTTCACAGAAACCCCCAAATTTTGTCCAGTTTTAAATATCCAATTTTGGAAGAGCAATGTTGATTCTATCCTAATCACAGGAAAGTGGACCACACACTCTCAATGTTCATCCAAGGAGTTGAGAGTTTAGAGTTAATTGCCCAAAAAATTGAACGTCTGCTCTTAGATGACTGGTAACTCAGTAGTCCTGCTGGCTTCATTTGAGTAGCTGACTGGGAAGCAGCTGGAATGGTGGCCAGCCTCTTCAAGTCTAGTTAACCAGTCACTTTCCTTTCCAACATCCATCTAAAGTCACAAGCCTATTGTTGCCAAAAGAGCAAGATCATGGAATCAAACAGCAGGAATTAGTTTCCTTTACTATTTAACACAGATAGTGTTGGGACAGGGGGAGAGATTTTCAGAGTTGCACTGAAAGGAGCCATTTGAGATAGTTTAGTCACCTAGGTTTTTTGGATACATCAAAGTACATTAACCTATTCAATTAATATTTAGTTTGCTCTAAATGTGACCCCAAAACCAAATACTTGTTTTTTCAGTGTATTCATTGTATAACATGGCACCCATCAAGAAGTAATAATCTCAGTGGATAAAATAGGTCTTTACTGTAAGCAATTCATTTTATGAACAACTGTTATAGGATTCTCAAATCTTGAATTTGCTTCTTTTATTTTATCTGTATTTGCTCCTCTATTGAATTTCTACCTGTCTTCCTTCTGTCTGCCTGCCTGCTTTTCTTGTTTGAATGAAACTGATGGCTTGGTTGTTTTGCCACCTTGGGAAGCAAACAGGCTTCCCAGCAATTAGCAGAAAGGCTGTGTCTTGTTTAAGATCCCATTCTGGCTGCTATCCCTGTTTTGCTCAATGTCTTCACACAAGTAGACCAGACATGCCAACAGCACTACTCAACCCCTTGACCAGCCCCATTCGCAAACACACGCACACACACATATTCACAAAGCTAATGGAAATGGCCATAAGCCGGGTACCTGTGATGGTCTATGTAGCTTTGCTTTGCTCCTATGTTAAATTGATTTTTAGGGTTCCAAGTCTCAAAGCATTGTCAGCAAGCTGACCCTTTCCTGACAAAGTTAGAAAGAGAAAGAGGAAGAGGAAGACTTAGTGTACCGCACAACTTTCTCTTATTCTTTTGCTGACACACCTGATGCTGCTTATGAGTACATTTTCCTCTTGCGAGTGTGTCCTCTTCCAATGAGTGTCCTTTGAACTTTGTCCCTCTTCATCTACTTTTCATTTTGTCATTTCTTATCCCAATTTGTCTCCTTGCTTATAGTCCTCCCTTTTTTTCTCAGTTCCACTTTCATTCTAAGATGTGATTAGAAGTTACCAGACACCAAACAGTGCCTCCATCTGGTCCAGACATCAGCATCTGGAGAGGGTGTTGGCTGTTTTGACATGGGGAAGGAACACACACATCTCTTGCATCATCTGGTTTAATTGTATGTGTGTGTGTTTTGTTTTTTTTGCTTGCATTTGTGTTTCAGTCCATCCCTCAAACTCTTTTTACCCTCCCTTTCTCTCTTCCACTAGCAGCTAATTATTGTCCCGCTTAATTACCAGTAACACAGCAGTCCAGCCTGCTTCAGCTTTAAAGAACTATTCAGCACTCCATTCCGATACCTGATTGAACTCAGCTAAATGGAAAAGTTGTGCTGGAGAAAACACTTTAGTCACACAACATTTTGTTTCATTTCCTTCCTAATATGTCTCTCACTGTCTGGTTACTTGAAGATAACAGATATTTGAATTTGTTTTGGGGGATATCATAAAAAATAAAAATAGGTTTTCAAATGAAAAAAGGCAGCAAGACACGAGAGAATTGTTTTATGGCTCGCAAACATACACATTCACTAGGCAATAAACCAATAGCAGCATACACATCTCCTGACCTTTAGCTCCAATTAGGCCCCGAGGAGAGATAGGTGAACTTTTCAACGTTATGTCTCATCAATTGACCCTTTCACTAAGCCCCGCCCTGTTGTTGTTAATGCTGCTAGGCGGTCAAGCTGTCAGAGCAAGCAGTGGTGCCCACGCTGTTACTAACTTCACTCCCTGAAGAAATTTTATCCAATATTTGGTAAAATGAAAAAGCAATTTCAGAGAGAAGCAGACAGAGGGGTCGACAGTATGAGTTTGAGGCATATATCCAGGATGTCAAACAGACTCAGCAGCAAAAAACATTGAAAAGATAAATATAAAAGCTAAAGCCTAGAAATCACAATGTTAAGTGGACTACCACATCAACTGACAATCGAGACAGAAGATGATGAAGTTCCTGCCAAGTAGGGCATGGTCACTATTAAAATCAATAAAAAGCAAAAGCAGCATTAGTATACATTTGCTGTAGTTGCTAGTGTAGCATAAAAATGCTAGTTAATGATTGATGTTTACTGTGCTAATGTTACTTAATGCTAGTTAATGATTGATGTTTACTGTGCTAATGTTACCTCCACAGGGTTTTGCATCCATTGGATTGGACTTACCATGATTGGGCACGTTTAACCATGACTAGCTCAAATCCACAAAACCAGCCCGCGAATGACACAAATTGGATACAATGAGAGCCTATGGAGAACAGCTGTATAGTTGTCAAACCCTGGTCAGAGCTGGCTGATTCTATGCTATGATTTTCCAGTCTGTATTTGAGGAGCGGGACTTAGCGAAGGGTCAATTGATATTCCAGTAGGGTTGGTCTGAACACAGGGTGATCAGCAAGTCAGTATTCAACTGCACTACTGTGCTGGAGCATAAGGTTCAACTTCACTTGCAAAAGACTAGGAGATGTTGACATTTCTGGAGTTCCAAGTCCCATGGGGAAGATTGTCAGTGCCATTTTCCATCTCTCACAGTTAATTTAAGACCCCTAACAGAAAATGATAGAAATTTAGTATTATGAAATTAAGTTGGATTTTCCACTATACTATTGGGAGTTAAGAGTTTACTAAAGATAAAAAAAAATTCACCATAAAATAGAAGAGACTGCACAGTGTAATATGATGGAAAAGCTGCTCCATTGTTGATGAAAGACACAGTGGCTTCAATTTTTTTTTACTCTGATGCAACACCTGTAGTAAACCGGTTCCCCACAATCAAAGAGACTTTAACGTCACTGTAGACTCTTTAGGACTAAAAGAATCCTAAAGAAGCTACCACCACCTAGACGTAGATGAAGTAATGAGTAATTTCTTGCCCAGTAATCAGACCCAGTTATGGCGGAACAACTGAGCCTTGGTCTCTGCTCAGTAATGCTGAAGGGTTGTCCTGACTGTGCGTCTGCCACTGGGCAGGCATTGATTCACGGTTCTCTGGTAAATACCAGGTCACTACACCTGCACTCCATCAGGGAGGGGTCAATCACAGCCCTATGGGGAAATGATGTAAGGACAGAGAGAGTCCTTGTGTGTGTGTGTGTGTGTGTGTGTGTGTGTGTGTGTGTGTGTGTGTGTGTGTGTGTGTGTGTGTGTGTGTGTGTGTGTGTGTGTGTGTGTGTGTGTATGAGAGAAATTGTGTGTTGAGGTATCAAGTATGCTATCAGTGTCCTCAAGGCATTGATTAGTCCCCAGTGTCAAGACACTGTCATTGATTCTTTGCTACAGAGGAAACTCTTGGCTCAGCAGGGGCTCTTAGGTTACCAATTTGTGCACACATTAACACACAGACACACACACATGCACAGCCATACATAGGCACAAACACTGGGTTTAAATTTTTTTTGAAATATCTAATAGATATGATGAACAGGAAACATGCCAATGTGCAGAGAGGATGGTAAAACTAGAACTATACAGTAGATGGTCAGTAATTCCATGGCAGCAGTTTTAGGCTGAAACCACAAACTTTCCCAATAACTGATTCTAGGCGACTAGTGTTTCTATCACTGTTATAATCCTCAGCAATCCACAATAGTCATGTCTAGGAGGTTAACCAGAGAGACACAGAGCTATACTGGCTGGCTGAACGGTATCTACCCGATTGCTATATGGTTCACAAAAGTAAGACAAGCTCAGTCCCAAAAACAACATAGTAACTGTCAATAAGACAAATAGGTCTCAGGTGCAAGGTCGCCTTTACAGCTGAAAAAAGCACTAGCCCTCTAAGATTGGACAAATGTTATGGAATCTGGCTTTTGGCATGTGAAATGTCAAATCATTCGGTAGCAGTGTTTGATTAAACAATTATTTTTAATTGGGCTAAGTTTTACACACAGTGAGGGCTCTTAAACAAAACACCTTTCCAGGGATTAGAGTGTCTCCTTTTGGAGTTGTTCATGCTGAGAGGCAAAAGACACCAGATGATAGTTTGGAGATACTCACAAGTTCCCAGCTGAGCAGTGATGTGATGGAGTTTGTCCAGTAAATGGGAAGCTCCACTCAATGTGACTGCATGTTGCATTTGCCTAGGTGCCAAAGAGTGGTTAAGATCATCTAATCTTCTTCTGAACTCCTTTGTGGGGATCTGTTAGTGTGTTGAAAGCCTACCCAATCAGAGTCTAAAGTAGTTCATAAGAATACTTGGCATTAGAATAAATTAAGCCATGGGTCAGTAACCAGTTTTGGAGTCATACCATCAGAGGTCCAGCTGTATGATTTAATAGTAAGAGAGCTGTAAGCTGATCATCATCAGGCTAAAGGAAGGGACAGCAGGACTTGAACAGCCCAAAAAAATGACTCCTGTGTGTCCGTCTCACACTGCCTGCCTTAGATTAAATGTATCCAGGGATTTTTTTATGTGCCCTCCTACAAACATGACTCACACTTCCTTTTCCCCCAACATTTAAGTCATATTTTGTCGTACAGGACTGTCACATCTGAGGTAACAAGGGCTTGTAGGGAAATAACATCATACTCTCATGGTGAAGTCATTTTTTCAACACACATTTTATTTATAGTTACACTGTTTTGTAGTATGTAAAGCCATCAGTGTCCTCCCCATGCATCACAGAGAGCAACAGTTATCTCTGCACCAAAGGACCTTAAACAGGCATCATCTACATTTATTGCTTTTTGTTTAGCCAAAACACATTTACATGTTGTTCAGAGACTGGTGGATTTGTCAGGTGGCTCTCACAGGTGGTGATGTGTTGGTGGAATATTGATAACAAACCCACATTAGTGAGGCCACAACCAAGGTCATCCTATTCCTAGAGTATGCTAGGAAGGTGACATCATTTGGTTGATACAATTGTGCTTAGCTGTTATTAGCCAGCTGCTCTAAGTTACTGCTTTAAGGTAAAAGTCTGAGTATTTGAAAAGAGACGAGTTGAGCACCATGCTCCAACAGCATGGACCCATGGGGTCCTTGTTCAAAAAGCATGTGACCTGACAGACTGCATATGACAGAAAGAAGGAGGAAAGGGTCCTTAAAGCCAGCTTAGCTGCTCTTTTAATTGCTCCTTATGAATATTTAATGAAACCAAGATGGAATTGAATCATGTTTTTTAACTGCTATGAGAAAAGGTGGTGGTGCCTGTGTGTATATGACCACATGCATACTGTATGTATGTGTTTCACTGCATGTTTGCATATTCATGTGTCAGCATCAGCTACATGTATTATGTGTTCATGCCTGCTGCTGTGCACATAATCAGATTACTGCAGTTCACAGTGTCAGAGGGTGTGTAATAACGGCAGCAGTGGAGAGGACTGTGTCCCCTGTGCAGGTGGCCGCTGCTGTCCTCCTTCGCTCAAGAGGAAGCTGCTCTCTGCTCTCAGAAGGAATAAATCTTTTATTTGGTTTGTTGTATTTTTAACCAAGGGCTCCTGGTCACGCAACAAAGCCCTTCTTTCCATCCCCTCGGCTCCATCCTCTTCCCTCATCTCAGAGCCACAACACACATTTCTGACACTATCATGCTAGTGGAGATACAATCGCATTCCTACTAGCAAGTAGTAGCCATTTTCGTACATAAATGAACTCATCGTGATTTTTTTTCTACTTTTAGTGAAAAAAATACAATAATCCTACATTTTTGTCAATAATTACACCTCTGGTCGCATTATTTTCTTTGCTAAACTTTTACACATATTCATCAAAAACATTATTGTATTCTTATGAAAATTTGTGAACCTTGGACCATTACTTCTTGCAGTTTTAGGAAGCTGTAACACTTGTAATCCTCTTCCATTATGATATAGCCAAATTTAGTGATCCAGACAGCCACACCCAAACATGCCCTAAAAGCTCATCCCATTAGCTCATTCTTACTTCACCCTATCTCTTTGTTACCGAGGCATGGTGACTAAGATGCTGTTTAGACACTGAGATGGGAAAAGAGAACTCTGGTTTCCCTTTTTACCTCTGGAGTACTACAGATCATTCCAGTCATTGTGTGTGTGTGTGTGTGTGTGTGTGTGTGTGTGTGTGTGTGTGTGTGTTCGTTTCTGTGTCTGTGGTGGTGTGTGTGTGTGGGGGGGGGTAACTGTGTGAGCATACACAGAAGTAAAAGTAGTGAGTCAGATGAGGTGAATGTGCGTTTTTTCCAGATGAGGTAGACAGCAGGGATGAGATGAGAGGACCAAAGGAGGATGGAAGATGAGTCAGACTGTTGACAATCATTCTCTCACTCACAACCCCATCAACCATCGACCTGAACCTGGATACAAGAGAAGGGGGTGTTTGTGTGTTTGTTAGTGTATATCTGATTGTGTGTGTGTGTTATGGCTCACAGGGGACTGCAGTGGGACTGGCTACAGATGCCTGCTTCCTGCATTTGACCTCATCAGCAGAGCAGGAACGTAAAACCAGCATTACAGTTCGCAGCAATAATTTATACAGTTAGCAAGCTGTAATGTCAACATTGCATTTTAGACAAAAGGCCAGTTGCCCAACATACAGATATTAAGCAATATTCATTCCTTAATGGGGCTGTCTTCATTATTTTTATATCAACAACTGAACTCATGACTACTTGTATGTTAAAGGGGTTGTTTATATTGATGAACCCATAAAGAATTACCAACTGATTCTACAGTTCCCTTCAGCTCAACAAGTCCTCCAACTCAAATGACAATAGCTCACTTGTCTATACCCTCAGTACGACCCATAGGAGTGTACCAGGAACAGACATACCAGAACTTTGTTGTAATAATAATTAAGGTGGTTAAGGAAGAGAAACAGTAACAGTTTGTTTAGGTTTTGGCACAAAACCACTCGATTAGGTTTAGGAAAAGATTGTGGTTTGGGTTGAAATAAGTATAACCTTAAGGTTAGAGGACCTATCTCATCATAGTTACAATAATAAATGCACAGTTAAGGATGTGGAACAGTATGGATAAAATAAACACTGTTGACACAGGAAATGAGCAAGGGTTGTTTTTTTGACCCCTCACTTTATCTCCAACCTCCTCATAAAAATTTATTACAATTTATTACAATTTATTACATGGCTTGACAATGTATGGTCAATGTGCGAAATTGAGGAAGACCATTATAAACTACTACTTCTCCACCTTAACCACTACAAAACACTACTTCTCAATGGAAAGTAGCTAAAGCCGGCTTGAAAAAAGAAAGTTGCAAAATATCTCTTGATGACATAATAATCTGATTAGCATATTTATGACATTGCATCATGTTTACATTCTGTCATCTGGTTTCATCCCTTTAGCTGTTGGCTTCTCCCTTACTCTCTGTGTTGACATATACAGGTATTTAAATACAACTGATTTACCAATAAAGCTCTTTTCATTTTTTTCTGTTTCTGTTGTCAGAAAATGGAACAAGAATGAAATATTGACCAAATTGTGGCCCATTAAGACTACGTTAACTAGAAATTACTTCTAAGCCATTTCCAAGCTGCTGCTGTGCTAAAATCCTGATTTTATAACTACATCTTCCGACAAAATCACCTTACACATAGTTAAAGACAACAGCTTTGCTTTGACTTCAGTTGTGTTTACCTGTAAAATGACCACTCAAAGAGAAGGTCGGAACCTCATTAACGTCTGTGTTAGCTGCCGTTGAGTCAATTGAATGAGATGCATAGAGATTCGTGTGTGTGGAGGAAAAGCCCGACCTCAAACTTGCAGGGCACTTGCAATTCTCTCCTACAGAAAGTAGCTAGGGTTTGTCCAAAAGGTTGCTGGATTTGTCACTAAGTGCATTTTTGAAATAAAGTCGCTAAACTGGTGGGGTTGGTAAAACTTTGTATATTTACTAACAAAGAAGCTAGGTTGGCAAGACTGCCTGTAAACATCCTTCGATGACATAATAAAAACTATTTGCGCCAATTTATGTGAAAGAGCAACAGCTAATTGTGTTACCTCGGCAATCAGTCACGCAGCCTTCGGCTGACCAGTGGCTTAACTGTCCCTTAGTGTGTCTGACTGACTGTCGGGCTGGCCACCATGTTGTGATCCATCCAAAACTGAAAACTGTGTATTGGATGATGGCTGTCGCGGTGTAATTTAGCCATGTTGACTTTAAATTAATTTGAAATGAGCAACCAAATGATGTTTGGGATTTTAGTTACTCGCCCCCTCCCCTCTTCAATGGTTTCTCTGCCTCATCTCTCCTTCTACGTCCTCACTCTCTCTTTTCTGTGTGATAACAATCAGCGAATATGAAAAGTAAATTCTTGAAGAAATGTTGGCAAATGGGTTTTGGTAGATTGTGCATGAATATTTAATTTAGTAATAAAGTAGGGTTTAGTACATTAATGGTTTTTCCACTGCTGTCAGTCCGGCAGTGCAAAAGACATTGACCCCCTATCCATCCCTCACCACTCAGCCCCTACCCCCATGCCTGTCCTCCTGTCCCAAGATTGAGGCGGTGGCATAGCCTGCTATCTGGTCTGCTTATTTGTTATGTTAATGACTGTATTTATAATGATTAGAACATTACAGATTTCCCAAAGGGGATGGTGGTTGTCAGAACCATATTAGGATACTATTTATGAAATTAATAAAATTCAAGTAATATTCAAGAGAGATTAATTGAAACTAGCAACAAGATAATCTGTTAAAGAAATTTATAGAGAAACTGAGGGGTTTGTCTTTCAGTCAGAATATCAATTTTATATTGATTTAAAGCCTTTGCAAATTTGTATCTTTCCAGTTATGGAGGTAAATATATTTATCAGGATGTACACTCAATATATAGATGCAATGATGTGGGCTTTCTGATCAGGTTACATGCCCAGAAAAATAAAAATTTGATTATTTTCCCATATAAAAATGTAGCTATTTTAAGCTAATTCAGGGCTCCGGCCTCTCGGTCTATATTAGTATTGGTTATTGTGCCTCTAGTCACGAAGTCCCTGAGTCCACTCTGGTTGGCTAGACTACCACGACAGCTGGAGCGGCCATCACCTCTGGCTCCCAACTGCTTCCTTGTTTTCTGACCTAATAACATTTTACTTGGCAGATCTAGTCTAGGTTCACCTGTGGTAAACATCTATGGACTTAAGCCAGACAGTTCTTTGGCAAAAAATGATTTAACCATGTGTAGCCTACTGCATCAGATCAGTCCAATTAGTAGCTGTTAGGCTGTCAACCATTAAAAATATATAATTTTGTGACACTGAGATACCAACAGAAACTGACAATCATTTTAATGCCCTGCAATAGTGAATCCCAGCAACACTGCACGCACAGTAGAATTTCGATGGGTGCAATCAGTCAATCAATTAGTAACAAATACTCACTGCAGTTGGTTACGCTGTTGTGCGTGTTTGTCATTACGACAATGAGAGGGCAGTGGCCAGCCACTCTGAGGCTGGGCTGGCATCAACCAGGGTGTGATCCCTCAGCTCTTGGCTATGTTTGATAAAGATTAATTCAATCCTATTTTCTGCCCTGAGATGCTTTTGCTAATGTAATTCTCTCTGTGTCAGATCCCCCCTCTCTCCCTTTTTGTGAGTCTGTTTGTCTGTCTCTCTCTCCCTCCTAAAGAACACTAAGCACCTTATCCATGTTAAGGACTAACAACAGCAGCAGGAAGAGAGAGCAGTGGTAGTGTTGTAATTCTGTACTACAGATTCATTATCTGTGTAGAAATACTGGCGGACTGAACAGCACTCACACTTTTCATCTTCTGCTTACAGATTGATTGAGTCTGCATTGGGTGCATCAGTTTGTGTATATAAAAAACCGTGAGGATTTTGAGAATAGATTTTTTTTAGTTCCTAGCTCTTCGTATGTTCCGTACTAATTTCATACGTCTAAAATCATTCATATTCATACGATGATCTTACATTAGAAACAAATTCCAAATTATGCATTAATATTCAATCAACCATAGTTTCACTTGCAGAAATCTGGAGAGCCAGTAGAGGGTGCTACACAATCCAAGTTATAATTTAATCAACCTCCCAACCAATACATACTGCCATTGTAGGCAAGTTTAGACAGGAAAGATTTGCATATCTTTTAATTAGTTACTATCGTTTTGTTGTTGCATTTATTTATATAGGCTAGCATACCATATCCTTTTTGCATGTCCATTTCAGTACAGTAATAGGTGACATTTAAACCAAGTAATAACAATGGGTAGATAATGGTAAACACTCAAAAAGATGTGTATTTGGGATTTATTTCAAGTCAGTTAAAGCTGCACAGACATCGTAGCATTTGCTAAAAAAATCGGAGTGTAATGTTTCTATTACATGTTATATAGTATTTTCTGGTGTAGTTAAGGGTGTGATTGTGAAAAGGTTGTTCTAAACAAAGTCTTATCGCCTGTTCAGCAACAGTGAGAAGAACTAGCGGTTTACATGTTTCTCTGTTGTTGGTGATTTCTACTGCAGCTCTATATCTGACTGGCTGTAGAGAGTCAGGGGTCTCCACGGGTGGTAGTAACAGTGAATGTGTGTGCATGTGTCTGTGTGAAAGTTAGAGGTTGGGGGTCTAGTGTGTGTGTGAGTGTGTGTGAGTGTGTGTGTGTGTGTGTGTAGTGTGTAGTGGGGGAGTTTATGATCTCAGCCCGTGTGTCTCTCATGTTGTCACAGTGACCTCTACTGCTTGCATGGTCACTCACTCCAGCATTCATACCACCACATAAAGTGCACTAGAGATATATACTGCCGTTATATTTACAGTCCAAACAGTGATTATATATGAGGACAAGAATCACACTGAAATCAAGGCTAAATAAGTAAATAAACCCACTTATAAAGTGCCTTGGCTACAACCTCACAAATTTTTGTATGTCAGTGGAGCATTTTTCTTCTAAGACTAAGTTTCTTTTTCGGGGTCCCCTTTACTGGTATGACCTTCCTTCCTCAGTCCAAACACAAGTATCTGTAACTCTCTTCAACACTTGACTGAAATCTCAGCTCTCCATAAAGCTCTTCAGGAGCCCTCTCTGCCTTGAGAATTTTGACCACTCCTACATCTTTCTCATTAAATCAAAATAATTTGCTATGCAAAAGCATTTTGGTTGTCCTGTTAAACTTAACTTTCATTTCAAGGTTTTTGTACGGGCAGATATTTTACAAGCTGTTTCATTTACAGGCAATGTGGCCAACTGACCAACCTTTCACACCCCTTTAGCAAGTTTTCTTCACAAAGCACTAGCTACAAATCTAGTGACTTTTTAAAGAAACCTTAGCTACTTCATACATTCCGATGAGTCTTTATTTCCCCATGAGCAAAAAGTCAGGCTTTCCCTCCTCAGATAAACCTCTCTATTTGTCTCATTCAACTAACCGCACGGCAACTGACAGAGAAGGGAATGAGGTCCTAACTTTCTCTCTAGTCATCATTTTACAAGTAAATATAGCTGAAAACACAGCACGACCTTTATCTTTCACTTGTGTGTATAGAGATTTTTTCAGAAGATATCACGCTTATAAAATCAGGATTTTAGCATAGCAGCAGCTTGGAAATAGCCTCGGTTGACTGTGTTTCAGTCATTATTTTATACTTGTTCTGTTGTCTGACAACTAAAACAGAAAAACATGTAAAAAAAACATGTACAGCTTTGTTGGGAAATGGTCTTTATTGAAATACTGTATATGTGAACACAGACAGTAGGAGAGAAGCAAACAGATAGGGTGGTAAAACATGTTACGGGCAGTCCAGCCATATACTAGGTTTCGAACTAGTCTTGTTTAAATTTTCCTAACCAAGTCCCTAAAATTTATAGAAATGCAATCCTAAATCACTAACACACTTTTAAAATCACATACATAGAGCTCAGATTCAGTGGACCACACAATTCACAAACTTACATGTCCAAAAAAAGATGTTCTCTTCCTTATCTTGATCTTCATCCTAAACAGTTGTCTTTTACCAGATAATTTTTAATGCTATAATAATTGTCAGAGTACTATGACTCTTATTGATGCATTCTTTATTCTTACTTCAGTGTTAGTGAACATGTGTTTAAAGTTATTCCATCTCACATTTAGTGGACCTCTTTCCACTCATGATGTATATTATAAGTCACTCTGAGTAAGAGCATCTGCTACATACTAAAATAAGTGTTTATTAGCCTATCAGAGAGCTCCACTCCAAGCAACACTGCATGTGGGCCGAGAAGGACTCCAAGTATGTTGAGATGTTGAGAGTCTCTTTGCTTATCCCTCTTGGCAACTGGTTAGTATGGCATTTGAATATTAATGATTACTGGTCCTAAAAGCTAGCTTTGACTGTGACCCAGCCATACTGTGAGTGTGTGTGCGTGTGTGTGTGTGTGTGTGTGTGTGTGTGTGTGTGTGTGTGTGTGTGTGTGTGTGAGTGTGTGTGTGTGTGTGTGTGTCTTTCGTTCTCACAAACACACATACACACCTAAACCCTTCATCCTTTCCTAGGATGTGAAGATCTTCTTTCTGGAGGGACTAGTAGATGAGGAGGGCTGGGATGTTGATTACTGCAGTGCTCGACAGTCAAGTGTGTGTCTTTTAGTTCATGTGTGTAGCAAAGCAGCAGGTTAAAGAGAGGGGTAGCCAGCTAGCACCTCATCTAGACTTCTTCTCAGCTGCTAGAGACATCAAGTGTAAAATTGCACACTATTTAAAACACACTCCATCACCCCCCCCCCCAAACACACACACAGACAGACACACACACACTTCCACTTTCCCCGTGGGGACACTCATTGATAATCCATTCCCTAGCCCCTTACCCTAACCTTAATAATCACAATTAATTGCCTAACCCCAACCCTTACCCTAACATACTCCCAATTCTAACCTGAACCATAAAACCAACCAGTCTATCCATGGGGATCTCAATTTTTGTTCCCACGGTGACACGTGAGTCCCCATGGGTTAGTATGCATTCAGGTTAAAGTCCCTACTGGGATATAAGATATAAGGAAACTACCTTGAGAACTGGATGTAGAACTACTTTAAGACTTATCTTAACAGAAGTATAGAATTGTCAAATTATTTTGAAGAAGTATCAAAGTTGCAAAAAATGTTATTTTAAATGAAATGTAAGTTATGTTTACAGCTGTCTGCAAAAAGTTGTACAGCACAGTTGCAGCACAGAAATACCCAGAGCACATCTTAAAATGCCACAAAACCAGACTTATATAAATAATGTGCAAAAAGGTAAACTACTATCATCATTACTGAGCAAACTAAACTAATAGGTAATACAGTGAAGGTATAGAGAGTCGTTATATTTGAGAATTGATTATTTATGATGATTTTAGGACAGTTGTCTAATTTTCTTCTCTCCTTTTCTTCCAGCAACAACGGCGTCTAGACCTGTTAACCATCACCAACTCTGGTAAGTCCCTGAGATCTTATGACTTAAACTCTCCCCCACAGTCCACCTCTCTACCTGATCACCACTCCATCACCACTGATATAAACTGTGCTATGATGATTTCATTGGAAGCTCAGTATCAGTTTACTTTCAATGTTTTCTAATTTGGCTTCATATCGATTTCACAGAAACATGTATTTTCCTCTAGCACAATTCAAAATGCTAAAAGTGTTACATAATATCTTCTTGATGTCACTTTCCTACACAAACGCATACTGCAACTTCACGTTCGGTAGTGGGGCAAGACAAAATGATGCTTGTGTTAGGGAAAACCCTGTAGCAGAAATATTAATTATTTGACAGGTGCTAGTCAGTTGCGTGAGCATATTTTAAAGGATGTTGTCTAATGATGTGATGTGTTAAAGTCATAAGGTGTATGTGTGTGTATGTATGCGTGCGTGCGTGCGTATGTGCTTGCTTGCATGTGTTGAAAGGAAAGGTCTTGTACAGCATATGGGAGACTTTGTGCTCATGTATGGTTGTCAATTCAACATGTGAGATCATTGCCTGGATTAGAAAAACTTCAACATATCCCTCTATCATGGCTAACATTTGTGTGTGTTGCTCCTGCTATGAGAATTGTTTATATTTTTACCCATTTGCCTTTAACATTAACCTTCAAATGGTACTTTGACTCATAGTTGTCTCAGTCAAAAGAAATCAGAAAATATTAATATGTTTGTTTTGATCTCATTGGATTCTTTATTTTACTTAAGTTTCCCATTATACTCTTATTATGTGTGAGCCTTTGTGCAACACCTAATACACAGACTATGTGTATAGAAGTGTGCTTACCTGCATTTGTAGTATCTCCACAGGATTGTAAAACTGTGCATGTTTCTATAAGTGTCTTTCTTAGAATATGTGTGCAGATTTTTTTGTGTATGTGCCTAAAAAATGCCAAATGGGATGTAATCTAGACTCCACCATGCATGTCAACACATTCATAAACACAACTGACATGCATTGTTCGCAGAGTCTATAAATCACCAAACTCTCTCTCTCTCTCTCTGCCTCTCTCTCTCACTGTCTTTATATATATGCACGCAATTTTAATCCAAAAATGAAAAATATTTGGTTCTCACATATGAGGACTTGCTGCTTGTCGTCATTATACAGTTTATGAAGAAACATGTTTCTGTTTTACTCAGTTGGTCCAAAGAAGTGGATGAATGTCAATGTCACTTTGGAAAGTTATATGTGGTGTTTTTAACAATTTCTTTTTCAAAGACTGAATCAATACTATCATAAAAAACTATATATTTCTACTGCAATAAATCTGTACAGTACTGTAATTCTCATGTACACTACAAACCCAGGCATATACAGTATGCCACATTGCAACCTCAACATCTATTGCAAACAATATCAAACAGATTAATTATGTAATACTGAGATACTGTCAAATGCAATCTTGAATCCCTCTTACAATAAACACTTGAGCACTACTGAAACACATGAATTAGTAGAAACTATGGATAAAATTTTTTCAGTTATTGTTTGTGAGCATATTGTAGTATTTTACTCTCAAGGGTTTCATTTTAATTTCTCTTTGCATATGAGAGGTAAAATATTTGTTTGTGGAGTTTAGTTTTAATTGTATTCAGCACACATCCAAACTCTTAAGTAGTCAGGCATGCATCTGCTTGTCCAAGTTTGACTGGATGTGAGAACATGTCGGAAAGTAGCTGCACCGCTAGAAATTTATGCCAGTGTCTTAGAGAGGCAGCTGTGAGAACGAGGGATCCACTGAGATGAAGAGCAAGGAGGAAATTTGAAAAACTGGGGAGGGGAAACAGATGGGTATGGCAAGAAGGATACAGAGTCCCATATGTCTAAAATATCTGGATGATCTAATATGCTTTGATTAGAATAATGCATATGTGAGGCTCATGGAGACCTGGTTAATTTAGCAGGTTTACAGTGCAGCTGTTCCTCAGGCCCTGGGCAGAGGCAAGACTTGCCCCTCGCCTTCACAATTTGACAGAGGACAACTAGAGAAAGAGAAGGGCAAAGACAGGAGAGGATGCTGGGAAGGATTATATATAAAAACCTTCTACAGCCAGGTATGGAGGAAAAAGGGGGAATGATTAGATTATCATACAGTTCTGTGTTCATGCAACAACTGATTCCAAATAATCTGACATGAGAGTGTTTGCTTACTGGGCCTATTCTTGGGCTGTTGATGTAGAATAGTGATATATCAAAGTCAGAAAGGAACTTTAGTATTGGCAGGTTACTAATACTATATGAATGTAACCCGTTTTCAGAAACAACAATAATTTGAAACATAGGGAACTGTAGATATACAGATGAAACGAAAGGAGTAAGTGCAGAAACAATGATGTGTGTTTTAGTGAGGGGATTTTGATTTACCTCAATTATTAACTAGATAAAAAAGAGGAATAAACATGTTCTGACTTTTACTCAGAAGAGACTTTTCTTGCCATTCTCATATAAAGACCTTGTTATTGTAGTAGTGCATAGATTTTGGTTGCTCTGCCCTTGATTTCCCATCTCACTTGATGAGCCCTGAACCTCATATAGATTGGCCAATGTATTTTTGGTCACCTCTTGGAAGAGTCTTTCTGGTGCCAAACTTTATCAGTTTTCCCAGTGACTGAGCTCTCTCTCTATAGCAATTTTATCCCCTAGCAACGGACACTATTTTCATTTTATTATGGTGGCTTATGGCTCAATGGAATTTTGCATTTCAAGTTGATATGGGTGACTGACAGTACTCTCATTCATTCACAAATCAACACTTCCTTTTACCTGTTTGGGTGAATACATAATTTGCCTGATTTTAATAGTGTTTTGCTTCTGATACTCAGAACTGCTCAAGAAATGCTGGTACATTTCTTCCAAACTATCCACCGAAATCAAGTTAAAAAGAAAATCTTTTTCTTTGTAAAGCAGCTACCTCTTTAGATGTCACATAACAATAAAAGAAAAAAATGAAGGGAACTGAGTGCTTTGCAAAGCCATTGTACTCACCAAGGTTATTTTAATTTTGTCCGCTCTTTTTTGTTGGTTAGCCAGTATGCAGAATCAACATTTAGCACTCCGAGGTCTCGTAAGTGCGGGGAAATTTCGTAAGTACAGAGGAAAGTCTTCTCTATTGCTACAAACTTTTACTCTGGTGATAATGTGATGTCCTGTTAACAGTCAGTATGACATCACATTGAATTAATCTGAAAATAGCTTCAAACTCAAATTTTTCTTTGACTTTACATCTCCCTCTTTGGATAAGGTTACAGTCATGGACACAGTAGAATTACCTTCCTTTAGGTTTTAGCTTGCACCTACATAGACTGAAATAGCTTTGATTATTTCTCAATGAAAGGTTTCTTCCTGTTACCAGTGTAGGGCTCAATCTACTGTGTAGAATATTGCAGGTATTTTATTCAGGCTGTTGTTACGTGTGGCCTTGAAAGGAAGTCTATTATATTCTTAACTCAGCAGACATATTTTATCCTGCCCTGCTGCTTATTACTATTCACAGTAGGTGAGCAGACATGCACACACACACACACACACACACACACACACACACACGCACACACACACACAGAACATGGTGAAGGTTATTATGATGGCTGTATGAAGAGCAGGTGAGGCTTTCAGATGAATGGCTCTGATAGGGAAACACAGACAGGACACCTTCTCCTTCTCCCTACAGATTAAAGGAGTTTCCGCTCCTTCGCTCCCTTTCTCCTTGTCATCCTCTCAACTGCCTCCCTCTCTGCTGTTGGCACTTCTTCTACTCATTTGAGCAACGCCCGTTATCTACTGTTATTTATTAGTGATCTTATTTTATCACATTGCCTTTGTCCTCTTGTTTCTGCCCTTTTGTGCTGTATTATTCCCTCCTTCATCTTGTCTTCGTAGCATGGACAGCAGGGGAATCACAGAGTGTGAACAAACTAATAGGCTCAAGTGGCTTCATAACGTGCTGCATGTGAAGGAGAAAGAGATTTGATGAGAATTCTGCCCCTGCTGCTCTGTTTGCCTCTGATCCTAATGGCATTCATTAACTGCACTGAAGAAAGACTCTCACTTACACATGTATTCATACATGTATTCACACACATGTAATATTATTATTAGATAAAAAAAACAACAAAAACAAAAGTCTCTCTTTCCTATTTCACACACAAGCACAATCACTCCCACACACAGACCCACTCAAGCCTCACTCTGCCCTCTTTAATTGGACACTTGAGCAGCACACGGCAGCATCTGGCTCCTGTTGAACACAGCCTGACATTTCAGACCGCTGACCTTTCCAGCCCCGCCACAACTAAATAATGATTAGTCCTTGCAACTGTTCCACCACAGTAGCAGCAAGGTACGCACACGTGCACATGAGCATGTACAGATAACGCGCACACACACAGGTGCAAACAGCATAAAACAGATCAACAAAAACACCTGCACTGAAGGCTTTGTCTTTTCACAGTGAGAAAATGGGGTACAGACATTGATTTTAGAGGCCATTGTCATTCTTTTGGCTTATCGATTAGATTGTCCTTTTCCATATCTGCAGTCAGCACCCAATAATGTGTTGTTCTAAATTAACTCTGCTTGCCTCTGTTTAGTTTCTCCTTTCCCCTTTATGCGCTCTCAGCATTACAGTGGAAAAAAGGTCAATCATATTCATGAGATCTGGGCAGATTTGAGAGGATGGTTTTGTGTGTGTGTGTGTGTGTGTGTGTGTGTGTGTGTGTGTGTGTGTGTGTGTGTGTGTGTGTGTGTGTGTGTGTGTGTGTGTGTTTTTGAGTACTTGTGCACACACTTTTAGGTTTGCGCAGAGACGTACACAGCGTGTGTGTGTGCGTCTGAAGCAATGAAGCAGCGTGGAGATAATAGGCAGTTCTCAGATCTCTCCTCTCACTTTCTTCTTTTTCATTCTATCACTTCTCTCTTTGTATCTCCATTTCCCTGCTGTTTCTGTCAGAGCAGAATAGAAATGTTCTTCATTAGAAGAATATCTTTCTCCAGTTATTCTTTGTATTTTCTGCTTTGCTCTCTCCAGACAAAACCACTGTATATATCTCTGAGGTCATTTTGTCAATTTGAGGTCATTTTGCACAGCAGGCTGTTCAACACAATCTGTGTGTGAATCTTTCATTCTACATAGTTATACTGTGGAAACAGAAGTATGAAGTATGGAAATTTAACATTAATAAAAATAAATAGTAAGGGCATGAGTATATGTAAAAAATGAACAAAATTGTGTTTATTGAGCTGATAGTCCCTACATGATGACAACCAAAATTATTTTAGCCTTATTGTTTTCAGGAAAACAACCTCATCAAGAAATATTTTCTAAACAAAATCAAAGACACTGAAGCAGGAACAACATCAACTCATATCAACAGATTTCAATTTATATTTATATTTCTGAGGGAAAGGGGGTTATATCTTTTTGGATTGATTTAGAAGATACTTTAAATACATAGACTAAATAAACAATTCAGACACAGCTACATTGCACAGGCTTTAATAGCTCCGCAAACCACCAATTTTTCCTACCAGTGTGTATAAAATAACATAGCCAAAAAAACTGAATATGCAAGTACATTTTTCTGGTAGTTTTACTTATACATCACAGTAACTGATATCCCCAATTCTACTAGTCAGTAATGAAATGAATATAATTGCAGCAAAAGTGTTTACCAGGTACAGTATGTCATACAAATCCAAGTAATCTGCCATGATTTAGACATTAAGATAACTTTATATTCTTAAAATAGACTGATGGATAAAATGATGAAATGGTGGGATATAAGATCTACAGTATTTCATATTTTAACCCAAACAGTAGACTTGAAAATTAGGTGTCCCACCAGGATTGCTCTTACATTTGCTTAGATTCCACTTGCCAGGAGGAACAGCACTTAATAAAACAAACAAACCATTAGGGAAATAAGAGGCTGTGGAAATTGGCTCAGCTTTGGTTTGCCAGTTATTTCAAAAAACCTTTTTGTCCGCTCACAAAAGTTAATATGGTCCTACCCCTCATAAACTGAAATAAAAACAAAACAAAAACTTTGCGATGAGGGAAACTATAATCAAAGTAAAACCTTTGTTGTCTGTGAAAATAAAAGAAACTACAAATTTTAGCTCTCATTTTTCATGAGCAGGGAGAATTAAGTTTTTGACTCCCACAAGCCTTATTTTCTGTCCTACAACCTAACAGTATGTACTGTGTCAGAACTGGCACAACATTTCAGAAAACAGCCAAATAAGTTGAGGATTACTTCAAACTAAATTGTATGCAGTGTGAAAGTGGGGTCATCAGATTTTTCTCTTATTTACAAAATGCACCAGCCTGGCCTTCCCTCAGCCATTTAGTAGCATCATTTTCTTTAGATGAAAGTCACTATGAAGCCATCCAAACAATATTGTGATATCCCTCACAAGTTCCCTCCCACCTCTGAATCCTATTTTCTAGTATTCTATTTCACTTTGAAAAAAAACACGTGTTAGAACATTAATCTTTCTTTTTTTGCAGATAAATGAAAGTTCACCACCTTACGTGTACCATTTTCTTTTTTCTTTTCAGCTGTGCAGACTTTAATCAGCCAAGCTTTATCTGCTTGACCAATTCCCCTTTTTTCATTCTTTCAGTTCTTATTTCCTCACTCATTTACTCACATATTTTTATATCCATAAATCTTAGACTTAAGAAACAAAGATCTAGCCAACAAAGTTTTGTGTGTATATTGCACCTTTTAGCCATGCTCACTGAATTCCTCTGAAATGTTGAATGATGACTTTATCACTCCTTAAAAATACAGAATAGTGTTTAAATTCCATTTTCTTATCCAATTGGTGACACTGCAGCAGGACTCCTATAGTTGCTGCAAAGAAAAAAGCCAGTGGTAGCAATATGCCTACAGTATGTACTGCAAACAAACCATTTAGTTAATAAGTCAAGAAGGCATAGCTTTTGGAGCTCTTATGCTGTCCTTAATACTTAAAGCAAGCGAGAGCTCTTCTTGCATTCTTCCCACTCAAACACATAGTGTAGTGGCAGTAGGATGGTAAAAGATAAGCCTGGGTTAATTCACACTGGAACAATCTTTCCGGTTTATAGTGTCCACACTGCGAAAAGTACTTTTTGCGGACTGCAGGCCACAAGACTGTGTTTCTATCCAGCCAAGGTTGACCCTTGGAAGGTGGAGAGAAAGGTATGAAACAATGCGAATGTAACTTCCTGCTTGCTGTTTAGGCCTGTGGTACATACCTGAGCTGATAAAAATCTCTGGGTGGCTCAGGGACTACAAGGTTGACTGGCTTTCAGGCTATAGAGCCGCAGAGATTTGTTTTTAGTGGAGCACAAGACTTTGCACTTTAAGAGAGGGAGGGCGGGAATGCAGAAGACAGTGGAAAAAAAAACAGAAGAACATTATTTATATAAAAAAAAAATACTATCAGGCTTTTGTGTAAATGAGCAGCTGTGAAGACAACACTTCCTATTATTGCCCTAATTATATCCTTTCTCTGTGAATTTGCATATTTTATCTCCCTCCTCTTCATTATGAGGGACTATGTTTTTTATTTGATGAAGTTAAAAAAACACATAGAGCAAAACAAAGAAGTAGATGAAGGATGGAAGAGAGGAAAAGAGAGGGTTGTGCTGGCCAGCTCATATTGAGTATTTTCCAGTTGATTTTGTTAAAGGCTTCACAGCAGCATAGCTAAATACGCAGCAGCATGCTAATGAATGGAGAACCAGTGTGATAATTTACCAGACAAAGAATGGAGGAGTGTTAGTGATAGAGGGAGGGGTAGGGTGGAGTGGGGTGGGGGGTGGGGCTAATGTTTGTCATCAAACAACTATTTAAAACCTGTCTCAAGCCTATATGCCTCCAGTGTATTTTTTTCCAGGCCCATATTACTAATGCTTAGAGTAAATATTCCCTGTGTCATCAATACGGTAATTTCACGCACTGTACACACAGTCAACAATGTGTTTCATGTTTTTTGGTTGCAGAAAAGGAGAAAGAGTGCTAAACTCAGAAGACAGTAAATGACAACAGAAGAAGCGAAGATTAAGTCTGTCCTCTTTCATAAAGGGCAATGTGACGAAGGCAGTAAACAGGCTGTGAACAGGCTGTGGGCTCTGAGATTATTTCTTTGTCACCAGCAGAGCCACCAGTGTTGCTGAGCACTGCTGTGGAGCAAATCCTCCTAGAAAGGACTGATTGGATTTTTGTTCCAGGGAGCCTTTTGTGTTACCAGCATAGGGACTAGATAATAGAGGTTGATGCCACTCTGTCTCTGTGTTATGGCTGGTGGATTGAGTTTTTGGACTGTATGTGTATGTGTGTGTATGTGTGGGTGTTTATGTGTGGATCCAGGACATTTTCTCTCTTAACAACCACTATGTCACTGTTATTCACAACCTATTGCAACCTCTTTGCTTTAGAGCCTAAAGGATGCAAAATATCGGAGCATATGGGATCCACTACCAATATGGATACCTATTACTAATAGTAAGGTTTTAATGCTTACTATTAGTACCCTGTTCCGCTGCTAAATTGTTCATAACACAGTATCCAATTTCACAAGCCACGCAAACTGCAGTGCAGATAACTCCTAGAAGCATGCTATACGCATGCTTCTAGGAGTTACCTCGCTGCCATGGACAAGGTCATTATCTACCTTTTCTCAGTTTGTACCTCAGTCCCTCTGTCAAATCTACGTATTTAGCACATGTGCCCAGTTGGTGTGTATCTAGAGTTCTGTAAGTGTAAATGAAAATCTTATACATTACTGATTTCCTTGGAGAAATTCTACTTTTAATTGCCCTGCTTTCACCAGAGGGTCAGGCATCAGGTTCAGTTATAGAATGGCAGCGCAGGTCTTTCTCCAGGAAACTTCAACACAGCAGATACTTGAACCCAAATCCTTTAAACTAAGGAAATTTTCCTGCTCATTACGCCACCCTGCTGTCCTGTGCATTAGTGTGTGACTTTGTACTGACCTCTATTGGAGACCAAGGAATGATACAGATAGATTCTCACAAACTCATTCCAGTAAACAAGCCAGTTAGAGCTGACTTTCAAAAGAAATGGTTGGTGAAGTGTTAATGTATCCCACAGTGAACATCATAAAAGTATACTGCTTTTTTAGATTGAGAAAGAAATGTGTCATCAAAACTGAGTATGCATAGGAAGGGAGTTTTGAAAGAAATGTCACCACGTGAAAATAATTGCTGTTTTAAGAGTATTGATCAACAATCCTGTCAAACCCTTGCAGATTTAGCAATTTGGTTTAGGGAATGATAAAAATTGTATTTATTACACCTTTAAAATTTGCTGTACCTTACTCTCTGTGGGGGGAGCTCAGTGAGAACAGATGTGGACTATTGTCAGGCTATGTGTCTCAGGCCATTGAGCAACTGATTGCTAGATTTGTCTTGACTGTTTTCTCCTTCAGAGAACTGAATGTGAGATAGACTGTGTTTCCCATTGTCACATCAGCTGGCATCCTGCATGTGGACGGCAGAGGAGATGCCATGTGGCATACTCTGTCATGGTCAAAACCAGAATCCTTGGAAGTGTTTGTCTGTCCTGGCTGAGGACTGTTTTCATTTCTTTTTTCATGCATAGGGAAGCACTGTTCAATAGATGACTGACTTTTTCCAAGTTGGCGGAAGGTAGTTATTAAATCAAGCCAACGTAAGTGGACGTGATTGCAAGTGATTATTGTATTTTATTACAGGTTTAAAAAGGTTGGGGTCAGCATTATTTCAGCTTAAACAGATGAAAATGTGTGTGCAATTTTGTACACTGGAATTTTAGTTTGCATACTAAGATGAAAAAAGCAGATTTGGCAATGGGTAAAAACATGAAATGGAATGATGATGCAAGGGGAAGGCTCCATGGCAAAAAACAAATTTTGTTGTACTTTGGAAATTCACGGCTCTTTCAACAGAAATTAGAACAAGGGTAACAAGAGCAGCTAGTAATGGCAAAAAAAAAAACAAATAAGACTACTGCTTGGTTTGGATGTGATTTTCTAGATGCAGCAGCTGCACCAACACTCTGTAATAAGCTCCACCAAGTGTACAGTAAGCTGCAGAAATGATTCTGGGGAGGGATTTTATATCTGTGACCTTGTCTGTCCTTGACTGCTGTGTGTGTGTGTGCATGTGTGTGTGTGTGTGTGTGTGTGTGTGTGTGTGTGTGTCTAGGTGTGAGTGTGAGTGTGTGTGAGTGTGAGTGTGTGTGAGTGAATGTTTTTTTATGTATGAGTGTGTGCGCACCCCTGCTGGCATGCATGCATGCGTGGGTGGGGGTCTGTGTCTAGCTGGTTGGTGGTTAAGTAAAAGACCACCAGTTGTCAGGGCACTTTGCCACTTTGCCCCTCAACATGCCTTTTCCCTCCACATCTGACCCTATACCCCATCGCTATGGGTCCCCCATCCTCTAGCAAGGAACAAGCTGCCGGTTGGCCTGGGCTTTATCTGCTATTACCTGTCAGATGCTGTGCACCTGTGAGCCTGGCTGCCCCTCTGCATGATGGGCGGCTGTGGTCTCTCTTCCAATCCCAGCGGCTCCCTGCTGTCAGCTACAGCAGCAATGAGGAGTTCTCTGGCTGCCTCTGTCTCTGTCTGACAGCCGCCCTGGAGGAAAGGGTAGGAGAAGCGAAGGGAAGAGAAGGAAAAGGGGGAGAAATGCCATTAAGATGAGCTGTATTCCCACAGACCAAAGCCTGCCCACCAGCCATGTACTGGGGCTCACCTGGCTGCCAGATAAGTGGAGATTAGAGGAGAGGTGACGGTAGAAAAGGTATTAGAGGCATAAGAAAAATTCTCTCTGAAACCTAGGAACAGCCTTGATACTTTTAGGATATCTTGTGTCATGTCTGACATTTGATGCAGACACAGAAAGGACACCGATGGAGGAATCTTCAGTCTTTTATATAATTTTTGCTTATTTTTTCCCTGTAGTCTATTGTTTGACTTGCTGTAGCCGCTGTATAAATTACAGTTTTGTATGCTCCCTATCTAGTTAGTGGAGAATAACAGTCTGGTGACACTGGCAAGATCAATAAAGGTCCGCAGCAGGAGGTAGAGTGGCCCTAATGAACTGAATTGACTAGTGCTGAAATATGATCAGTATTTCTATGGTGGTCATTATATTCCTTATGAAGAAGATCAATGTCTCCTGGGTGGATCACTGAGTATACACAGCATGATGGCAGGGCCAGCACTGATACCATTTTAAATACTTAATGAAGGATTTATTCAGAATAGCATTTGCCTCTGTGTGTGTGTGTGTGTGTGTGTGTGTGTGTGTGTGTGTGTGTGTGTGTGTGTGTGCGTGTGCGTGTGTGTGTGTATGTGTTTGTGTGCATCTTCCTTTCCTTCCTCTGTCTCTCTTTCAGTCAAAGGTCTTTTTTCAGTCCCTTCAGCATTAGCAACTGATGTTTTGTATGAGGCTGTGCTGTTCATTTCATGGGCTATCACTTTTGAAATTGGCAAATGCCTTCTTCATGGCTGATTAGTAATTCAGGCGGAGCTAATTAAGAGGCATAATAAGAGAAAGACTGGCGAGAGGCCTCCAACCAAAATAGGAAAACAGCATTACCCTGGACTGTAAACAGTTGTGATTGATTGTTGTAATGTGCTGCCTATAAAAGACGTTTACACCTCTCCGAATCCTTCATCTTGAAACCAGACACCCATATCTTCATTTCGCTCGGTACTTTCCTGATCTTAGAGCATCTTTCCAGAAAGTTGCCTTAATGATCCCTCTGTCTCGGCTGTCCAATGCCTGGCATCATCACTTTGCTGGGTCTGGTGTCTGTATGCTGCTGCTAAGGCTGCCAACCATCATCATGCACACACCTGCACTAGCATCTGTCCATCCTGCAGATTGGCACAGTAGCTGCCTTTAGATTGGCTTTCTACGTGCCATAAAGTTACTGTGCACACCTCCGAGCACTATAGTAATTTTTCAGCTAAATTGTAGGACCTCATCATGTTCTCTTTCTCTCTGTATGTTTTTTGTCACAAATACGTACACACATACACTGATCAGAAGCAGAAAGGAGTTGTTTATTTCATTTATCTATTTGTCAGTCGGAACTCTTTATGATTCCAGACGCAACACTGCGATGATGACGTATGTGCCCACACTCTAATTCCATCATCAGCATCATTACTGCTATTATCCCATGTCTCCCTTTAATGCAGGCTAATGGATGACCAATAAAGATAGATGAGCCTGGCACTGTGGAGCTAATAGGCAGGACATGGTGTCTGACTTCTGTCCTGACTCGAGTCTTTACACTATCAACTGCCCCCACAGATAAAACATAGCTAAAATATTATCTAGTTATTCTTTCATCTTTAATGAATCATTGTATCATCAGACATGACAATAGTTTGGGACAAATCAAAGCAGGTATTGTGTATTTGAGTAACTATTAAAAAAAAAAAAAAGCTGATTTGATTTATGAAATAAATAGCAGCTTTGCTTTCAATTCTTATAATGCTGTAAAGTCATCTCACAACAATGGGCACAAAGAATTTAACTGATGTTTAAAGTGTATTATTTGAAGAGCATTTTTCGAAGGTTGAAATGTCATTTCAGACTTAATGAAAGTAGCACCATCCTTTCTATAATTACATATGTATAGTCTGGTAGAGAAAAGTGTGTGTGGGTGTATGTAAGAAGGAGAAGGAAAACATGCACACTCACATAAATAACATAACTGAAAGTATTTGTTCATTTTTTGCTAAATGTCCCATTCTCTTTGTCCTTTGTAGTGATAGTATAAACAGATTATTTTGACCTTCACAAGTTCTCTTACTCTAACAAACCTGAGTCAGAAAGAAATGGTACAAAAGTTTCTCTTTGGTAGACTTTATGTTTTTGCTTTTATTTTCTATTGTTGCAGATTCTGGTAGACATTACAGTTAAACCTATCACAGTATTTTTAATAGTAGTAAATACTGAAAACATGGAAACAACCCAAGAAGTTCACATCTTATCAGTAGTTTTTTTTGTGAAAAAATACAGTACTTTCAATGTGTTACATTCAAAATACACCAGATAAGTTATAACTCTACACAAGATTGCTTTCTTGGAACACAACTCCCAAAAAGCTGCAAATCTCATTCCTAAAAACTACATATATGGTCTGTAAAACTGGATGTACGCACTGGATTACACCTGGAAATAACCTGACAATGAAACTGAAGTTGAGGACTTGAATAAATAAAGTAGATTTTATGCAGTTTCAGTTTCATTAAAACAAAACGTGCAGTTAAACTTTTACATTCACATAGTAGACTCCGCTTATTCTGATTGATTAGACCTCTATTCAGGTTTACAATAAATTGGGTAGAGCTATGCTGGAATAACATGAGGTCACCAAACTTGACAAAACTATACAAATTTTAAAGGCGTAACACCAGTTCTTTTCTTACTGGCATATCAAAACAGGCCTTACATGTATAAAAGTTCTTGGGAGGGCATCTAGTGAATGTGAAGGGTCGTTACTAAACCAAGAGTATACTACTATACCTTCAATTGCATATGTATAGACATAGTATATTACTTATCAAGAGAACATGACATAAATATCAGCCTTTCAGTTCGTATATGAGATGGTAAACTTTCTGTGTCTTACAGGAAACACATACACAAAACAGTGTGTTCATTTAAGCACTGCAGCCCAGTTGAGGCCAAACAAGAGAGTTCATCAGTACAGTGGAGAAACATAGCCTAAAATAATTACTGTGAGGAAGACGGAGTATATGGGTTAAGCTGTCACAATTTTGTAGCTTGGACATAGGTTTGATAAAAGCTAATAACAGCAAATGTCTAAATCGAATTTGCTAAGGATATTAATTTGTAAAAGTAACGTGTCTGCAAACAGTTTTATAGATTGTACTATGAGTAATAATATTATTCATACTATATTGACAACAAATGTAATAATTAAATGGAAATAACAAAAAGTAGTGTTTTATGATAAATATTGTACTTAATTGAAAGTTGGTCTGGAAAAAATGAAGAAATTCACTTTGAAATGTTCAGAGGAATCTTGGGTTGGAACTATGAGGACTGTCACATTTAGAAATGAGAAAAATACTTTATAACAAAATGTATTTGGGTATCTCAACTTTTATTGTCTCTCAAGGCAGACTCCCATCTTTGTGCACCTGCATGAACTTTAACATTCTCAGGAAGTTGTTTTCTAATCTTTGAAGGAACTTCTTGAGGCTGCAGGAATAAATAACTTCCTTTGAGAAATTAAGTGGTGTTTCTCCTTTAAACACTGGCCACTTCAAAGACAGAAAGCTCCAGAAACTGAACAGCCTTATGTTGACAAGTCCAGCCTTGAGGACAGGAGAGCCATTGAACAGAAGCTCAGATTAACAGTAATCCTCTGTTCAACTTCTTCAGAAGCTGCTCAAATCTCTTGTCTATCATTCTCATTCTTGTCATTGTTTGTGGGGTCTGTGTATAGAAATATGGGATGACCATGATTCAGCCTCAAAAAAATAAAAATTAAATTAACCCCTACTGGCATTTATTTTATTAATGATTCAAAAAGTAATTTCTGTCTATATATATATATATATATATATATATATATATATATATATATATACACACAATTATTATTTATATTTTATATATATATATATATATATATATATATATATATATATATATATATATATAAGAATGTGTTAAATTTTGAAAGTTCCACTTATTTATTCTTCACAGAAATGTGAAGCAAGCTAGTCCCCCAAATAACAGCATAGCTGGAAGATATAACGGTTCACTCACATTTAATACAGCCTGAAATACAGCTCCAGTAACAGAAATAAAATGACTGACATTATGTTCTGAGAGTTATTTCCATGACTTTGTTTGTTTGTTTTTAAATTCTCTTGTATACATCTAACAGACTCTGGGAGCGGTCATACAGTACAGTGAACAAACATCATGGAGAAGATGGTATTTGAAACAGGCGTAATCATAACTAACGAAATGCCTGAAACTATGAAACCAAATATCAGAGAAGGGGCTCTATATAGTTCTGCATCAGTTACTTTTCAATTACAGCAGCCCAAGCAGAACGAAATTGTTAGTGTCATTTATCGACTGCGGTGCTCTCCATTAGCGGAACAACTGAGAGAAATTCATCCTGTTGTATAACCACCTGGCTGTTTTACAATAACAAAGAGTTTATGTCTGTCACCTGGCCTTAAGTCTTTCTGGTGTGATACTAGGAACAGATGAGAAGTGCACACCAGGAAACACATAAAAGCACACAGAGACCAATGAGATCTGACCAGGCGGGTAATCATCTCAGTGGCTTTTCTGACTATAGTCACCTGAAACAATTCCTTAGAAGACAGAGTGGAGAGTATTGGGTGTCTAAGTTGATAAGGGCAATGACCGAGGACAACTGAAATGTCCTGTCTAATCGCTTAAAGTGATTCTTTCAAATAACTGCCATATAAATATTCCTTTGTTTTTAAATATTTTTGACGTTTCTATAGATATTTGTGTAAATCCTGTTTTGTTTTTTTACAAAAGCTTAAAATCTGACAGAAATGAAAAACCCTTTTTAAAAAAATATATATTATGATTAACAACAGGTGCAATAAATTAATGTGTTTCCTATGTGTCTGACACAAATAATTCAAAATTGCTTTTGAATACTTCTACACCTGACCGTCTCTAAACAATGAACTCAATGTCATGTCCATTACTCATGCCTTGACGATCAACCCTGGTGATGTGGACCAGGCAAGAGTAGCCGAGCGCAGACACCATCCCCAAACCTCCCTATGTGTATATATTTTTTTTAATACTTTGTGAGGAAAAACTGTCAACCATATCCAAAGTGCAGGACCAAAGAGAAGTAAATAATGTATGCTTTTGTTAGATTCTTTGAAGACGATATGTGCTACGCGTTACCCGTTTCAAATGTGGAAGATTTCAGACCTCTGCACAAAACAGATTTTGATAATCAGAAGGTGTATCTGGTTCACAGAACTGAGGAGAATGGCAGCGCAGGCCAGCCGTGCGAGGCACAGATCCTTGCCCTTGCAGGTAAGTTGCCCTCCTGACACACCCCGTTTTCTGATTTCCGTGCACTTTTGTCCGTCTCACCGAGTAACGTTGGTGTCCGCGGAGCTCGGAGATGTGTCAAAGCGGGTCCCTTTTTTTGTCCGATTCTGTCAAGACGTGATCAGCTGCAGTCTGAGCCACAACAACGTCCTCGGCTGTGGCTAGCTGGATATGCTAGTTAGATATGCTAAGATAAGTTTGGTGGGTAGTCGTGCCTCGTCGTCAGCGCTTTACAGATTTTTATATTCACGGCGTCGTGTTCCGAGAGCAAGCTCTCTTGTTTCGATTAGGGCAGCGCTGGTTGTTTCGCTAAATACGTGGCATGCAACGTTAGCCAGCTACACGGTTGTTTACAATATGTAGCTAGCGCTCGCTAGCTTGATGTGTATTCGTTCCGCGTTAGCATGTCAGCGTTGACGCGCTAGTTAACTCCGTGAAGAGGCAGAGCTGTCACTACATTAAAAACGCTCCCGACAGCCCCTGGGTCATCTATTATCATTTCACCAGGGGTTATGCAAATGTAGTCGAGCCGCCAGACCAGGGGATCGGTGGGTTGCGGTTAGCGCGCTAGCTAGCTTTTCTGTTTGTGCAACAGAGGGGACGCGGCGTTGCAGTGATCATCGTGTCTCAGACATTGGCGAACACAACAAACAGCAACATATCCGCCAGTAACATGTCAGCGTCGTAAGTGTTTCGTGACAGCGCATCACGTTAATGTGCTGAACTGTGTAAGTGGAAATATCTACTCGACGTTAGCCGCATTTACATCAATATTTCCCACTGTCGTTTTCTGCACTCGCTCTTTAACAGGCTACATCACTAATCCCCGTATCTGAGCTGTCTGGGCTGCAGGATCGGTCTGACCTGACTAACACCTTTACAGCGTTGGTTACGTTAAGCGCCGTATAGCTAGGACAGTTTGTACCTCAGTTCTCTGTAAAGATTTCATTTTAGTTCTAGGCTAAGAGTCTTAAAGTTAGTTTAATCTAATAGATTGCACAAACAAAACGCCCATTTTTAGGACATATGGATGAAAGAGCTCTATAGTTGCCGTCACGTTTTTTTATGCAAATCTGTCTAACTTTTTGGAAAGTTTATGAGTTTCTTCCTGCTTCTATTTCTGTATTTACCAGATACAGTAGAGGAATTTGAAGACAGTATAATGCAAAAGAAGATGAAAATTCCCAAGATGTCCATCGAGAATTCAGGAAACTCTATTGAGAACAATTTTGGAGAGGAGAGAATGCCACTCAGGCATAAAAAGGTAGGCTCACTAAAATTTGGAGACCCAGCAGTAGTTGTGTTGTTTTGGAGGCAAGGATTTTTGTACATTTAAATTGAAAGTACTGAGTAAAGGACCATTTCTGACCAAACTGTGGTTATGCTGACAGTGACACCAGTATTATGCCGTACGGTCACTCTGCCCCTTGATCACACTTAAATGGAGTTTATCTATTAGTAGCACCATTAAAATACAATTTTATAACCAAATGAAAAATTTACAAATTAGAACTATCCACGTTTACACCTTTGGGTGCAAAGATTACTTTCAATTATGTATCATAACAAAAAGAAGTAATAGAGTATCCCAATTAAGTTATTTACATTAGCAGTCTTGTACTTTGTCAGTGAGGACCCTATATAATTTCTCTCATTGAGAAAATTAGATCAACACTGTTAAGTATGGGTGCATGTATGACTGCATGTCTGTTTTGGATATATACACAGCAATAGTCTTATTTTTAAATATTTCTAATAATGATACAGTGCCACATTTCCATAAACTTGGATGACGCCCAAAATCCCCCACGCTATTTTTACCATATGCTGGATTAACACAAATTCAGCACTCTGGACAGCTGCCCTTTCACAGACAAATCCTCTGAGCGGCTCATCAAAGAACTCAGTGACTCTTCTCCTCCCAGTTCCTATTGAGATTCACACAGTCAAAACAAACAATTTGCAGTCTGTCTGTCATGTAATTTTTAGATTGATGTGTAGTTTTCACATTTGTTCTTCCTTCAAAGTGTTGGATGGAATCATATTTAGTCATATATTTAGAGCATTTTACTTATGCAGCGGAGAGATTTGCAAGATTCAGTAAAATATTTTATCTGGCCCACCCCTACACATGAAACCATCCGATTTCATTTCACCAGCCTATCCACTCCCTAAACTGACCATTGTTACTTTTATCAGGCACTGTCTCAGGACCATGGACGCCCCCTTTCCAACTCCTCCAAGAGCCTGGCAGCAGTAGTTGCTCGCCTGGAGAGAAATGCAGCCAGCTCTTGTATGGAGGGCGAAGAGGACCTGGATGAGGACCGACTGGCTGAGGAAGGAGAGGATGCAGAAGACGAAGATGAAGATATGGAGGCAGAGCATCAGCAACATCATCACCAGCAGCAGCAGCAACAACAGCATTTAGAGGTGGATACGGATTGTGTTTCTGAGGTAGCTGCAGCCGTGGTTCCAAGAGTCTTGTACGAGGAGCTAGTTCACAGCTACAGACAACAAGAGGAGGAGATGAGGAGGCTGCAGCAGGAGCTGGAGAGAACCCGTAGACAACTGGTACAGCAGGCCAAGAAGCTGAAGGAATATGGCAGCTTGCTGACAGAAGTCAAAGAACTGAGGGACTTCAACAGGAGGCTGCAAGATGTACTTCTTATGAGATTAGGCAGTGGTGAGAGACCGAGAGCATGCACACCATCATACAAACCCCTGATGTCTCAGAGTTTAATAGTAATGTTTAACTCTATCAGTCACTTTAAGAAAATGTCCTAAAATCTATGATGAAACCCTGGGAGGAAATTTAACGAGAGATTCCCACCTTGCATAACATGTAGCTGGGGCTTTAATTTGGTCTCTAGATGTGAAAATGGCAGTTACAAAAATTAACATTTTATCAATTAATAGACATCAGTGATACAACAATGAGATTATATTGCAGCAGTAAAGTTTTAATTGGTTTGATACTTAGGTAGTAAGTCCATACCTTGGAAGTTGAATAAAATGCACCATAGTTTTAAGTGTGATTAAAAGTGGTATCGTTTCGGTGCACAGCAGAGTACAAACTCAAGCTTTGCCAGATGTTGGTGTTAACCTCAGCCCCACTGTAGATCTGGACAGAGGCGCCTGGCCACTGACAAGAGCATTTAATGGACAGGCTAAAGATTAGAGCACCCTGGGGTGCTGTCGGGTAGGGGATCGAGTGCTCTAACTGATATTAAAACTCATCAGCTACATTGGAGCTTAGCGTGGCCAGCAACCAAGCCAGCTTAGTTACTGGGCTAAAATAACCACCTGTCTCGAGGCACAAGCCTGGGCCCAAGGCGGGAAAGCAAGCAGTTGGGCACTGTTCCAGTGATGAGGACCAAAAAAGTGGTACAGGTACTGTAGGGATTAAGGTGCAACTGGCTTTTTAAAACCAGCACATAATCCAATGTTATTTGACTCTGTTCTTTTTTAGTGTCATCCTCTGGTGTTTTATAAAGTTGAGTAGCAGTTGATGGATGGCATTTGACCGCAGATCAACATAAAATATTGACAGTGGTTGATTTGTTGCTTGTGTCTCTGTACTGTTAAATGTCTCATGTATTTCCAGAGCCTATGCATGACAATGGCACTCAGACAATCAAGGCTGAAGTGGTTGAACCCATTGTTGAGCCCACGGAGACATGCAGAGAAGAAGCCAACACCAGTTCCAGCTACTCACCCTCACCTAGAACAGTATACACCTGCAATGATGGGAAGGTCAGTCTCACAAGACAGAGACACTTCAGTTAGATATTCATGATCCCCTCCAGCTGGTGTGTGATTACAACCTTTTCAACTGATTTGTTTTGTTTTTCCTAGTCAGATCAAATGCCTGTTTATCTGCTACCAAACCCTCCATGTGGTCTTTGTGATGTTTGCGTCTGTTCTCACTGCCTTCATCTTTTTTCTTTTTTTTTACATTTATTCTTGAAGGCAAAAGCATTCATCCAAATGTAAACAAGCCCCAGGACTTAAATTCAAAACACAGGAGTAAAGATGCCATCACTCAAGAACTGACTGACAGGCCTTTAACATAGTTCAACAGGCAGTACATTAATGTGATGTTTTCTCATACTGTTAAAGTCTTGCTAGTGATGTTCAGTCAGTCAGCAGTCTGTGGTATAACAGGCCTCTATTTTCAATTATGTCCACCTCTTCAGTTACATTTTTCAATGTATGTGTAATTTATATGGTCAAGTGTCAAATTATAGATAGAGCCTTTAAACCTTTACTTGTGGATTATCCAAATGACCCAGTGTCACCCTTTCAGAGTCCTAAACCCTTCAATTCCCTCTCTTTGCAAATTTGGCACTCTGCCTGTGGGGGACCGTGGGAAGTAGTCTAATTTTGTAGGAAACGCTGTATTTCCTATTAGCCACCATGAACCTGGGAACATGCCGTCATAGCTGATCAGTCCTTTCCCCCTGGCTGCCCTACCCTAGCAGGAAAACAAGGTTGAGAAGATTATTATTGGTTCTGCAAGCCCAGCCAGCATCATCAGTGTTTATTAGCCTGTTAGGGTTCTTTACTCCCCCCTCCGCTGTAACTCAACCAGTGTCCTGTCTCTGATGACAGGGGGGGAATTGGTACTACAAGCTCTCGGGCCTGCAGCCACTTCAAGCGTGAAGAACACTTGCAAATTAGAACTCTCCTACATCAGGGACCTCTTATTAATTATTTGCACGAGAGGAATTTAAAGTGACTGACAGTTTACCCCTAGTGAGAGCACAAGAGGGGGGAAGAGATAGAAAAGGAGGAGGAAAGATGGAGAGAGACAGATAAACGAGAGCAACGAGCAGGGAGGATGAAAACAATCTTGTCTAACTTCGGGGCAGTAAAAAGCTTGTCTGCTGGCCGAGGGCCTAAAGCACATTAGCTGCACAGGGAAAAGCCTTTTGGATGCTAGCCTAAAGACTTTACAGTGATAAGAACTCAGAGAAGGGAAAGGGAGTCACATATGCCCACTGCTGCATTAGCTCACCTAGAAGACCAGGGCAGTCTGCATAGGCTGGCAATCGGCTTGAAGTGTTTGGTGCAGACTTATGCAACAAGCAGTGACAGTGTGTAGAGAGCTACAGGCTAAGTTTATAGTGGAGGTAATCCAGGCTACAAGCAGCCAGTGGCCTTAGCTTATTTATGTATCCTAGTTGGTGAAAGTGGTGCTTCTTGGGATTTGTAATTTAGTCTAAGTGGGAGCGGGTTGAGATGTGTTCTTCCACAATTCTCTGTGATCTCCTTTGTCTATTTAGATTTAGAGGGTTTTACCCCCAGATGGTACATTGTAGATTGGTGAACCCGGATTGTGCTCCCTCAGCACCTAATACAAATCCCCTAGGCAAGTGGGTGGTCAGCATTGTCATAAAAGGATAAAATATATAACTGAGTTTGACTATATATATAATTGTGTTGTTTTCCAGAACAAACCGATTCCTCCAAAATTTTGTACCAAATAATATTAAGTTTAGTTTGTTTCTATCACTCGCTTACTTGTATCTCTGTTGCTCTCTGTGTTTAGACTCCTTTGGTTGACAGTTAAATACATTGTTTTAACATCACCAGTATTAATTGGAATTGCTATCCCTATTCCAAATCTGATCTGTAAACAGTAATATGATAACTACTGCTCTGAAGTCTGATATTCTAGCATCTGTTGTATTGGTTGAAACAACATGAACTGGCAGAGAAACAAGGGCAAGTTCCATGCTTTTGTCCACTTTCATTTGCAAATAGTTTTAAAATGGGAAATGTATTTTTTTGTAATTTGTTTTTTCATAGACTATTATTAAAGCTTTTTGTTGTTTTTATTCAAAGGTGGCTCATTAATTAAGTAGGTGGGTAACTGTAGTAGCATTTCATCTCAAAAACATCTTATTTTCCTCCATTGATTGAGCAGACAGATCTTCAGTGGGCATTCATGGCTGACACTGTCCTATGCAGAGTAGTGCATTGTATGCATAAATGTATCAGAAAAGCTATTAGGGTGTTTTAAAAAAAAATGGAACTGATCATAGCCACAATACATTAGACTTGTCATCTTGTCTGGCACTATGCAGATAACACTGGATAAATATTGTTATCTAAAGCAGAGAGTAGATTAACATTATAAAATGTGGTGTTCACAGTGGTGTCTACACCTCTCCACAGGTACACCTCGGTGGTGGAATTTGGGTAGAGGAGGAGAAGTGGCATCAGTTGCAGCGGACCCAGGGAGACTCCAAGTTCACAAAGAACCTGGCGGTAATGATCTGGGGTACAGAAACCCTCAAGAACCGTAGTGTCACGGGAGTCGCCACCAAAAAAAAGAAAGATGCCCTGCCCAAACCTCCACTGTCGCCCAGCAAGCTGAAAATTGTCAGAGGTAAGATTTTTATTTACACTTGAGTTTAAACCCATAAGATCACAATTGTGAGATGGATGAATCCTTGTTTAAAGGACCTCTTATAAATTGAGACAAGCTGGAAAACATCAGGTACAGAACAAATTATTTTCTTTGTTCATATTGCTCTTCAGTCATTGAATTATATTCATTAGACACCAGACAAAGATAAGATCAGCAATTATTAATTCAATGTAGTCTGATCGCTAACACTTACTCCCTCCCCAGAGTGTCTCTACGACAGAGTGTCTCAAGAGACAGCCGACAGTGCAGAGATTACGCAGAGATTATCCAAAGTGAACAAATACATTTGTGAAAAGATAATGGACATCAACAAGTCCATCAAGAACGAGGAGCGGCGTGAGTCCAAGCTGCTCATCAGACAGACAGTCAAGATGGAGAACTTCACCTACGAGGGCATGTAGTGATCAACTATTGTCACACCAGCGCCTTCTGACCCCTCCCCCTGTGGTCTGCAAGAAGATTAGGGGACTTGATATGGATGGTTGGGGGATGTTTGTCACAGTTGCAGGAGCAATTGTATTCCTTTGAAACATTGGATTGGTTATTATGTGAAATGCTTAAACAAATAGACCCCTTCCCAGCTCCCTACAGAACAGCCATCACCTTCTTCAATGCCCAGTTTCCTCATTGGCTGACAGACAGCTTTACCCACTAGTCAGAGGTTGAACACATGTGAACTAGTTTAATATGAGCTGGTATGAGTGTTTTTATAAGCTTTACAGTAGAATTGGTACAGAGACATGGTTTATTGAGGTGTGAGCATTTGTGTCAAAGGAGAGATTAGATGTGATTGTTAAATTTATTTATTGTTCTGTGTCAGAACATAATTTTGAGTCATTAAACTTTTAAAAAGTAAGAGGCTATTTCCCCAGACAAAGTCATCTGATGACGATGAGGATGATGATGATGATGATGATGATGATTTATGATGCTAGCTTGCATTACATCTTAGATGTGTGGAGAGTTGGATGTTTTGATGACTACCCAGTAACTGTGGTTTCCTTATGTTTGCTGTTGGTGCTTACTGCATAGAATGGGACATCAATGTCTCAAATGTCCACATCTTAATTGGTAACAGCCATATCTCATTTTGCAACAGAGATTCTGTTGCTCCATGAGATTAGATATGAGTGTGTTCCCCCTTAACTGTAGGTCAATGACAACACACCAGTTTATTAAAAAAGTGCTAGAGGTTTAATGGGAAGTATGACTGTAATGTAGAGCCTGTAAAGTGCTATATTAGTTCTGTTGTATATGTGGACCTTATAATTATGAACATTTGCCATCACTGAGAGAGCACAAGGAAATTTTTGATGGTGCATTCCTGATTCCCTCTTAATCAAACATGTCACTTTCAGATGATTTGACTATTTAATGAGTTGTAGTGGTACAGGCATGTCTGTGCCTAGAAAGGCCTTAAATGGATTTGGCAATCACCAGGGACTGGTATGTCCCTGGGTTTTCTAGCAAGCTGTGATTGTAAATGTATAGTAAGCTGATGTGATGAAGCTTTACCTGCACTTTGCTGTGAGAATGTAAGTGGTGGCTAGGTACTATTTTCTATGTGATTCACACCATTAAGTTGAGCTGAGCCAGGCTACTTTTAACCCCCCCCCCAAAAAAAAAAAAGAAAAAAGATGCTGGGCTGCACAGGACAACGTGGGGAAGAGAATCAGAGTGCAGCTCTGCATGGTTCAGGTCATCTTCTTGTGGAAGCAGTGTTCGCTGTGGGTAAAGCTGTCTGAAAAATTGTTGTGCTGTTGAAGTTGTCTGGGCCTGCTGAACCCTATAAAGAAAAACAAAAAAAAAAAAAAAACAACCCTCTTTTTAAGCCATGCCACTGGGGAACAAAGTAAGGTCGCTCCAGTGACAGCTTCCTCTGAGCTATGCCATGAGAACTTTGAAAACTGTCTTTTTCTGTTTTTGAGGGGGGGGTTGTTTGTTTGTTTTTTTTCCTCTACAGTTGCTTTATTGTTTTGATCCAAAATGGTTTGTGTGGCTGTCTGCAGGCTGGAACCTAAATGCTGCAGATTGAAATCTCAACTGTGACCTAGCTGTGGCTAACTGTGAATCTGCTGCAGAGTTGCCCATCAAGCCTTTCTCCTCTTCACACTCTAGGTTCTTGTTTGTCGGGTGGTTTATTTCTCTCTATCATTTTGTCGGTCTTGGTTTTTGTTATTTCAGAAGTTGAAATCAGCCTTTTGTTAAGCTACCTTATGTTTTGGAGATATTTTAGTGTACATAACACATCTTTTTACTTTTTCCACCAAACTCAAAATCAGTTTCTAGTCATGCTACATGTTACAGTTTAAAATGTTCTGGTCAAGTTTTTGTTCAATTACTAATCAATGTTTTAGTTCCGTGTTACCTGACATTTTGTTGTTTCTCTTACACTTCTTTATTTTTATTAGTTTTTTTTTTCCTTTGAATTGTTGGCTTTAAGCTTGATATTGTATCCAAATGTAGATCAGTGGAATCTACAAAAAAATGAAAAAAGATTTCTCCCTTCCTTAGCCAAAGTAATTTCTGTGGAATAAGAGAGACAAGACTTTCCTTAACATAACTGTTTGAGAGAGCCCATACATTAAGCTACATTCGCAACATGATATTCGATAAGCCTCACTTAGAATCTACCTTCTAATTATCTGCCACAGTGAGATGAAAATCTGTATTGTTGTCTTCTACTCTAGCAATTGAGAAGCAGTAGTTAGATTGACACAAATCATTAACATTGAATGCACTTTAAACGTCTGAGCAATTTCTTCAATCTTAAAAAAATGTATTGTGGTATTTGTCCTTTTTTAAATGTCTATATAGATTAAGGCCTAACAATCATTGTATTATCATGAAGCACCTTAGAAAATTTTGGTTTATTGTTTTTTAAAGGCAAAAATGAGTTAGAGGATATAGTTTTGGTTTTCTTTCAGTGAGATGAGCCCCTGATGCCAACGCTCTACTACAAGTTGGATAGATTAAATATTTCCGAAATGACTATTTGAATCTTTGGAGAGTTGTATGGAGTGCCTAGAAATTCAGATTTTTCACAAGTCAAATTATGGTGGAACTGGATTCTATATCTCCATCACAACCTCATGAACAATATTTGGCCTACTTGGCAAATTGACAAGCAGAATTCAGCATCTCTTCTATCAGCTTGCTATGTTTTCATGCCAGAAAAGGCTTTGCCAATCTAAAGATATTTACTTAAGAAATGTGCAAGATGACTGGAATATTTGCTTTCACTTGATGTGTTAAGTTGCTGGTTATGTATAGATACAACTTCTATTAGATAATTGTGTGTTTTTACAAATGAGTGGTAATTGTAAGCCAAAGTTTTGAAAGCTGAGATCAAGGTATATAAGGGGGATGATGCTGACTGAGGAATCAGCAGGGTTTGCACAAAAGATGGCCCATGCCAAGGTAACAGATCTTAGTGAATCTTAAGCCACCAAAATGGTGACATATTATTGATATATTTTCTTCAGATTCTAAAAAAATGTCCCATTTTTAGTGTCTAATAGTTGTTTGTTTTTCCCTGTACAAAGCAACATATAAGGTTTACGTACGATAGCATGTATTTAAAATACATGCACTTTAAAAGAAAGACTAGATTTCTGCTGTGCAAAGCAACCTTGCTGAATTTGACATTGTGTCGTGTATTGTGTATGTGTTTGTTTCTTTGTTGTTTGATGCCAAAAAGGGGTGTGGTTTCAAAGGCTGGTTTTCCAGGAGAGTGATTATGCCTAATCCTTTAACTAAAACCATCTTTAGTTGGTGAAAGCTGTATGGAAGTTGGGTTTGGGGTTTTTTGTTTTTTTTTTTTTAGGATTTTTTTTTTAACCCAGATTTGGCTTAATCTGTGATGGCAAGGCCAATCTCTATCAAATGTACCAAGTCACTTGCAGAGGAACAGGGATTTAGCAGCATATTAGTAAAATACACCACTACCTAACCTGGCATAGCTATTAATGGATACTGTAGGCTAGTCTGGCTCTGTAACAACATCAGACCTTCACTGTCACAGTCAAGTAGCGATAGGGAGAAAATTCAACTTTACTGGCTCTGTGATCCTCTTCCTGTGCCACCTCTTGGTTGTTACTCATGTGACATTTATATGGTCTGGATTTTAAAATGCACATGTATCAAGATTATAGCAAATCCTGTCCACCTTGCTTGGTGTTTTGGTGTGTTTTGTGAACACCTGTCAAAGCTTCAGGAGTGAGGGAGCTTTATGTTGCTTTTTGACAGTTTGATTTGGGAAAAGAGATCTGTTTCTAGCTTCACTGTGTGGAACAAGATAAATGGCTTCATCTCACAGTTTCGCAACTAAGTGTACACAAGATACATTACTATTTCAGCCTCAGATACAATGTCAAACTTACTTCAAAATGGGAGGAACACATTGTTAGGCCTATATTTTTCTTAAGGTATCAGTAACTTTGTATACAATCCACAAACCGGTTCTACTTCATCTTACTTCACCGTCCTACCTCATTGTTACTCTGGTGTTTGTTTGTCAGTGACTGTAAACTATATGTATATTAAAAAAAATCTATAGGAAAAGGTATACCTTTACTCTCAACATGTATAGCATATAAATCTTGTAAAACACCTCAGTACACAAGTATCATTCTTAGGAAAAATCTGTTTTATTACCTGCTTAAAGATGCTGCTGTAAAGGGGTGTCTGTGTGAGGGGTTGTCTCTGAATATATATCTTTGCTCTTTGCTATGTCTTGCAGTTGATCAGTGGTTGTGTTCTGTCTCCGTATTGCATTCTGAGATTTTTACTGGTTGACGGTGCTACCAGCAAACAGTTCAAAAACTGATCTCTTGGACCTCAAATGGTGCTGTTTTTCTATGTTTTTATCCTCATACAGCTATGTTTTATTCAGGTGTGTCAACCGCTACTATCCCCTCAGCTAATCAAATTTTAAGCCAAAATATTTCGCAAAACTGATAATCCTGCTATTACTGTATCAACTATATGCTATCCATCCAAATATTGTAGATAGTTATTATATCCTCAGCTGTGAGTTTCAGAAGTACCTCAGAACTTGTTGATTTTCAATGGATGCATCTGCTTTTAGGACCTGTTGTCTACCAATATTACATTGTTGCCGTGTATTTTCAGAAATATGCATTTTTAATGGTTAGATCAGGTTACACTATAGATACTACACGATTATTAGCTCACCCTCAGATGACCAGTAGATTTAAAGGATACCACTGCTCACTGGTTGCATGCCAATTTGTCGTAAAGGAAATCTCAGTTGGACAGGGCGTTGTATGCTACAGTAGAGGAGGTCCTCAGCTTAAAATCAAAACAACAAAAAAAAAATAAATTTTGAGTTAAGTCCAGTTTCTTTTACAGAGAATAGATTCCATTGGTAGTTGCAGGAGAAATAATAGAAGTTATTGCAGTAAATATACAAACTAGTGCCCAATCTGGTTGAAAATAAAATTTTGAAAAAAGTTTTGGATGATTAATTTAATCTAATTACCATTTTAAACTGTGATTCCCCAATTGTATCTGCTTGTCCTTCATTGTTGTTTAAATAATTCAAATGTACTTTTTATATGTTAAAAATATGAACTTAGTCTAGCAAATTGTTCATGATTGACTTACTGTGAAGTAGAGTCATAGACACAGCACCATGCAGTGTCTGGACTTGACTTAATTGTACAAAAAGTGCATTATATTTTCTTTACCCTGTGCAGTAATACCAATGGAATCTTCTGCGCCAAAGTGTTTGCAGAATGTTTTTGTTTTTTTTTCCTGTGGTTTTTTTGGTTTTTTTTTACTCTGATCATGTCTTTGAACATGAAATGTTGCTGGGGAATTCTGCTCTACTGAGACCAGCGTGTGTTCAAATACACAGTTACATGGAAGCACTTACGCCATTCGTTTGACTGTTTCCTAATGGTTCAATTGTAAGCTTTGCTCTGGTCCAGGGAATTGACCCAGAGAGTTTTGTGTGTAATTGAATTCCTGTGCAGGTGTTGAGTTGTGATCACCTGGTACCACATCATTGTTAAGTGGAGGGCCAGCCATGGAAAGAGATGACTGGAGAGTGTTCAAACAGCAGCCTTGACATTGGTACTAAGGGGTCAATGGTAACATGGCAAATCCATACAGAACTCTTAATACATTTTCACACACATGGAGTTGAACTAAACTGAGCTATACAGGGCTGCTTGGGTATATACCTGTCTGTAATAGTTGTAACTGTATTGTAATGATCATTAGGGAAAGACAGGGTTATTATTGTAAGGAGTATTTCCAGTTGGTATGACAATGTGAAAAGAATTTCAAGACTATTGCAGTAAACACTCCCTCACCCTACTTCAGCCTCCCAGAGGCACAACCCTACATTTACAGAAAATGTTAAGTATATGCGATAAAGAGTGTACATGTCTTTGCTAAACCGGCCACACCTCTGCTATGCGAGCAACTCTTCGATGCTTAGCATCCTGTTCTGTGTTTTCTCTTGCTGCATTCAGGAACACCTGTCTAATGTATAGATAAACAGAAATAAATCCAGACTTTTATTCTATCAGCACAAAAGTCGTCTTTTTGTCATTTCTTGCCTCTTGTACTTTTATCAAAATAAACAACAGGATGAGACTCATGTTGGAAACTGAAAGCTAAGATTTTTATTTTTAATCAAATATGGAAATTATTAGTCGGGTTTTATAGAATGTTGCCTCTGTCTCCATTGTACTGTATATGTTTTAAACTTTGTGGTTGAACTTTGTGGACCTAGGGGACACAGTCGAATTCAAATGACATCAATTTTTTATCCTTAATTTTGCTGCCTTCCTAAAGGAATAGTTCAACATTTTGGCAAACGTTCAAGTTCAATACCATTCACATGTCTGTATTGTAAATATGAAGCTGCAGCCAGCGACTGATTAACTTTGTCTAGACATACTAAAATTAAAAAAAGAGTGCTCTAAACCTTGCTGGTTAACACATTCTGCACTGTTTAATCCATGTAAAAAATGTAGCTGTAAAAATAACAGCTTTAATTTAATGGGGGATTTAGGTGCTAGACAGGTTTTCTTGGTTGGGAACAGTAAATTCCTGGATTTCCTCTGCTATAGCTGTGTCCCTCTGTTTGCAGCTTTAGTCATATGCTAAGCTAACCATCAACAGGCTGGAACTCTGTATCTAATGGACCGATATGAGATAGCAGATTTGCATATTTACGGAAATGCTAAACTATTTCTTTAATTGTACCACTTGCATCAAAGAAATTCCAGAAAAAAATGAGGCAGATGGCAAATTTTGGATTATATTTTTGTCCAATCGGTGTTGCTGTACCCTATTGTTCACTATTGAGAGATATTTTTGGAAGGGGACTCTGAATTATTAGTAACTTCATTTCCTTAGGTGGTATTTTCACCTCTATCTGTGTATTTTAAAAGCACCAAATCAGTTTTAAATCTAGCCAATAACTTGGAGCCTGCTTCAGGCTTTAAATGTGTTATTTTTTACACTGGAATACCACTTAACTGATGTCAGAAGAGTTTTTATTTTCAAATTGATGGCCATGCGTGCTGAATGGGTTTCATTAAACCTTAATGCCCCTAGGCTAATGCAAATTTCTCAGCACACAGCGACCCAGTACACTTTTAATTCCGATGCAAAAATTAAAATTAGAGTTTGAGTTAGCCCTACGATAGAAGAGATTTACTTTTAAAACATGTCACCCATGAGTCTGACAAGACAGACAGATTTCCATACAGACATAGGCAGATGAGCTCTAGTGTTATTTCCCTGACAACTCATTCCACGGTACACAGATCAGTGTGTAGTTGTGTAAGCTCTTAGTTCCTTTTTTCAATACATCTGACACCAGGTTTCCATTGTCATAGGCTCTAAAGATCATACCCCAACCCTCTGAATGTGGTTTGGTTTGTTTTGGTTTTGTGTGTGCATGTCTGTGCATCTACAGTGGAGTTTAACAGTCAGAATTTTCTCACTGTCAGTCACAAGATAACAAGATGGCAGAGACCAACACTTGACTGTACTATATTTGCTCATTCAGTTCCCATGTTGCTAGCCTGCCTCCGTGCCACACAACATGCTGATGATTGGCAGTGCTGTATCTAACATGTCCCATGTCCAAACCGTACTGCAATATCAACTCAGCAGAATGAGAGCCAGGTATGATAGAAGTAGGGTGTTGACAGATCAGATTGCTTGTGAGATGGCTTGTTTGGAGAGGCTTGAATCTAAAGTGAGCCCCATCATTGAATGTTGGATTTGGTTCCACATTGGAAACTGATAGGAATTGGTCACTGTGAAACCCATTTCCTCCCTGTTTCCCTCTGAAAAGACTGAGCTCTGCTCAATCGCTCATCTCACCAGTCCTCTCCCCTGTCTGGTACACTGATGCATTTCCATATATTATTGCCTCTGTAAGCAAGTGTGTCTTGCATCCAGGCTTTTCCTACAGCCCAAGGGGACTTCTCAATATCATTATTGCTAAAGCCTGCCACATGCCTGTAATGTATTGTTGCCTGGCTTTATTGGCAGCACGATGATTCAGTGGTGGTGATGATGGATTAGTGCCGGCTGGGTCGAGCTGGGCTGGGCTGAGCTGGTCCAGACTGGGCTGGGCTCTGCAGCCTCTCTGTCTGTCGCATAAACTCTGTGTCCTCCTCACGTACTGCGGTATAGAGGGAGACATATTGTATTTATGTCACACAACCAACCTAATGAATATGGTCATTTCAGTGCTTTTATGGAGCTTCTTGGAAAATGTATGATTCATCGTGTCCACCTTTTGCTTTTCGTGCAATTCACAGTGTACACAGCAGCACCGCATAATAGGTAGCAGTAATGCATTCTCCTTATGACTTTGTTACTGTTTTGAATGTGAAAATATAACAGGTTTTATTGCCTCCTGGAAGGGGAAGTTCAGAGAGGGTGCACTGGGTGCATATGTTATCTCAGTATAACAAGATTTGATGTTTCCAGGAGCAAACACACACACACACACACACTCACTGGGTTTAGAGGAAGGACACGCAGCAGCATGTTTTATTACTGAATATGAAACACACACCATATAACAGCCACGCAGACTGACCTAAACTAAATGGCACACTGGCCACAAGCTAAAAGTCAAAAACAAAAACCCAGCTCTTGATTATAGGTTTTTCAGTCTCTGAGCTGGCTTACTGTTTTACACTGTCACAGTGATCTGGCTCTAGCCTCACTCCAAGAAAATTAATGGAAATTTGTCCTGATGTCTTACTACTTGCTGCAGCAACCGGCCACCATCGCTGCTGCGGTTAGCCTCTCCTGCCAAGAAATTCTCTTTGTTTCTCACCACAGCACGTTTGTTCCGTTAATCAGTGCACACAAGTGTAACATACAAAATCCATCAATTGAGTTCACAAGATATTCAGCATCAGATGCAGAGACATGAAAGTTGATGGGTCTGTCTTTGCTCTTGGGCATTGTTTTGTCCTTTTTGTCCATCACTAACTTAAACAGTTCACTGATTTTATTTCTATTTGACCCCCTTGGTTTGCTCATTCTGCAATTTTCTCCCCTCAAGGCATGGAAAGCTTTCTCATTACTGTAAATAATTAGAAAGTAACAAAAGAGTCAAGCTTATACTCTGCAAATTGAATCTCATTTGTGCTGTTAGTGTTATTGTATGTGGAATGCTTAATTGTGTCATTTTTTAGAGATTGGTCTAAGTTTTCCATTTTAAGCAGTCCTCATAATCCACACAACATTCATTTACAGCATGGCGCACACATCTGTATGCAAAATATGTCAAAAGTGGGTTCATTGAATTATCTCTTTTGCAAGTGATGATTTTGAATCATACAATATCTCATTTATATTCCCATCTCCACCGCCACGTTTATCTGAAAAGTGACTGCAGGATTAACAGACAATAAAATAACACTGATTTATTCTGCCTTTGCTCTTCACACACATTGATGGGCTACCCATCAAGCTCACAGGGGCTCTGCCTCCCCTGCTCCTTACATGCCTTAGTTTTTATCCGCCTCCAGTGTCATGCAGCTGCATGTCCATTCATTGTCAGCTAACTAAATGTGTGATAAGATATGCTGACTGTAGCTGTTAAATTCCTCTCTGCTGTCAGCGTTATCCTGAGGTCCTTATCATTTTTAAGAAGCTTATTTGGCTGCCTCAATGATAAAAACTGGTAAAGTTTGGAATAGATCAGCCCCTTTGGTAAGTAGATGCAAAACCAAGCTCTCCTACACACGTATAACGCACCTACCTTTGTATGTGTGCTCACACACAGATAGACACACGAATACTTTAACACAGAGCTTCCAAATGGCCTCTATTAATGCAGACGGTTCTCCCAATTAACAAGATTCAAACTGATGATGAATTTTTCATTCTCTGAACATTTAAGCAAATTATGGCTCAAATGAAGCAGGTTCCAGTGAATCACCACGGCAGGGTCTTCCAATGGCAGCCAATGTCACTGTCACAGTGCCACTCTGCACCACCACCCTAATCACTACAGCTGCTTAATATTCATCTCTCACTGCTCTCTTGTCGCCTTTCTCCTTCCTAACTCAACTCATCTCTCCTTCCACATCCTCATTTCTTTTCTCCTCCCTCTGCCCGTCCTGCTTCTCACTCCTTTCCTCATGTAACTTTAACTTTCCTCCTCTCACCCGTCCTCCATGCACCAGTCCCTTCTCTCTCACACTCCCCCTCTCTCCTCGGTGGCTCTCTCAGCATAGATGTGTTGTTTAAAATGGAAATCAACTAATTGCCCTAATAGCATTTTAATGATAATTCAATGTAGTAAATAAAGCTTGTTACAAGATAAGCAATTCTGTTGGATTTCAAGGTCAATCAGTCTGTGTCTGATACAATCTGCTCTCCTCCTTAATGATGGGAGTCAGATGTCAGAAGTTTGTTTTCACTCACGCAACCTACAGATCTAACTACATTGTCAGCATCTTTAGATCCAGAAAAATAAGCAGAGCTATCATAATACAATTCATCATCCACTTTCAAAACACTATGCAAGCCATGTGGTTTTAGACTATGGTGAATCAATAGCCTGATTTGAGCTAGTATTTCACTGTGTACAAATTAGTCCCCATTCCCAAAAGTAGAAAAGGTAAAAATCCTTCACTTGAAAAAGCAAAGAATCTCAGCACAAAGGTAACATTTAGCCTGCACCCATATTAGGATGATAGGATGGTGATGAAAATATTTATATTTAATATTCATTGTGACTATATCACATCTACCCAAGTTGGAGTTATATATTCTGTTTTAACTTGTCTATTTCTATTTCTTTTGGAGTGATTTTCACTCAGTTATTACCAGCACTTTCCAAACATGCGCCAGAAATGTATGCTCTATATTAGGTGCATGTAGATCATGAGTGTTACAAGATCACCTTTACATACAGCACAGGCCCTAGAGGTCTTTTTGTTGATCTGTTGTAGTTTTCAGTACAGCTCTGCAGTTTGACATTATCCTTTTTAATCATGTGCTCTGTCTTGAAACAAACTTCATGCCCAGTGGTTGTTCTTGCCATTTACTTGTTTGTTTAGTTTATCAAATCAATTCCTCAAGAAATTAACATACCTGAGTTGTTTCAAGTCTGCTTAGCTTTGTGAGTCAGTTTTAGCCATTAAAGAGATTAGATTTACCTTGTAATCAAAGATGAATAGATCATTTTGCATTTGGATTCTTCTGCACCCCCCCCCTTCCCCCGACTAAGCAAATTAAAAATGATGAGGAGCTTGAGCTAGAAAGAGAAAAGAATGAAGTGCCGTGAGAAAGAAAAACAATTTAATTTTTCTTTTTATGTTCTACCAGTGGTCATTGAGCTGGCCTCTTTATTTAAATGGTAATGTGAAGCCAGCTAAATAGGCATGGCGAATCGGCCTGAGAGGAGAGGGAGACTTCAAAAAAAAACCAAAAAACGCTGTGGCGTTTCAGGATCTGGGTGTTTATCTGGATCTTTCCTCCTGTCTTCTGACAGAGGGAGGCAGAGCTCGGAGCCGACTGAGCGACAAGGACAACTCTTCTCGGTGTTGGAGTATAATTAATTAGGTGTGATAAATTATACCATTTCTAGCAAACCCTGACAGCACTGGCACATCCACCCTCTAACACATGCTCAAATGCATGTGCACTCTGTTTCTCTCGTTCTCTGTATAGAAACGCTCATGCACACACACGCCTAAACATGCATGTCAGTATTTCTTAAATTCCTTTGAATAAATGAGTGTTAGCTAAATGCCAAGTGAACAAAGGACTTGAAACGCATCACAGCAATCAACATGATAGCGTAACCAAATACAGAAAAACGTGATAATTTTGTTATGTAGCTCACTGTATTTGTCACGGCTGATGAAAGCAGCACAGGCAGGGAGGACCCAAATACAGACTCTAAGGCAAGCAGATAGAGTGAAGTTACTTTAATGATGAAAAACAAGGCTTACAGGCAGATGGGTTGACAAGCAGGCAGGAACATAGGCAAGTAGAGGTAATAGGATAATATTCGCTGGTAGCAGCAACACATAGAAAACCACAGGAACATAAAGAGGAACAAAAGCAGGTGAGCCAGCAAAGAACTAGTGAACATGGCAGGTTGAAATATTGGTTTGGGTGGCGAGGACGCTAGGTTTAGGTGTGCAAGTGGCAAGGAAAGCTCAGGTGACTGGAGATGAAGAACAGGTGAGCAGGTGGTTTAGTAAACAGGAGAGAAAGCTTGGGGACATCTGGTGGGCAGATGAAGAATGGCAGGTCTGAAAGGAAGAACATGGAGATGAAGGGAAGTGAGCAAGGGCTGGAGACGCAGGTCAAGGGTAACTAGGAAGCAAACTGTGACAGTAAAAGGTTTTTCTTTGGTATAAGAAGTAGACGATGCAGCCTGTTAGAATTTTGAAATAACATTAAAGTGCTTAATCAAAGTAGAACATGGATCAGCACAACAACTAAGGGATAATTCTTTGATATTTGTATTGGCCTCTTGTTTCCTAACAAACATAACTGGACTATAACCATAAACGGGGATACAATAAGACAGCTTTTGAGATGCTGTAAACACAGCCTGCACTTACTTATTTTTTCAAGCAGCAGTGGTCATTTAAATTCAGTCAAGGATTTACCTTATTTTCTGCACGTATTCAGCTTGAACAAAATCTTTTACTCTGTGATTCCCACTTCACTATCTCTAAACTCTCCACTTTAAAGTGAGCGACCGCGATGCCAAAAGAATTCCATTAGTGCTTTGAACACAGAGCAGGACGTTTTACCTACTCTGAGCTATGAAGTTAATTGTATCTGCAGTGAGATTCAGATTTACTGTTTACCTTTATTGACATACTGCTTAGTAGCACTATCCACTACATATAAGCAGATAGTGTAACTTCTGATATGAAGCACACAGATATAACAACTATCACTTCTGTTTTAAAATACTTGCTTTGTGCATTTCTCTCAAAAAAAAAACAACAGATCAACCTTAAACATCTTACATCACTATATTTCGGGGTGATATATGCAGCTCTGATATCAGATGGGATTCATGGCTGAGGACCAAACTGACACTTGTCTGTCCTCATCAGTGTCAACCTGAACCCCAAGTCTATTGCTAAGATACACACACACACACACACACACACACACACATACAAAAAAACATGGTGCCAGCAGGTGCTCTTAATGGCCTGGTGTTAATTAGAGTCTTGTTTAGAGTTGTCAGATGACCCTGAGCCATGCAGACTGACACTAACTCCATGTTCACAGCTCTAGAGGTCACCACGCGGTCTACGTATGTGTGTGTATGTAACAGTTTGTGTGTGTTGGTAGTATGCAAGGAATCATTACTTTCTTTTACTTATTACCTTTCCAGCCAGTATATTAACACTATGCCAACATATCTTTAATTCCTGGTAATTCCTTTAATTTTCAACCAAGAACATTGATAATAATCTCAATAAATCTTATCTTTTCTGTCTATTCTCACAATTACAGAAAAGGATCAGTCTCAAAATGTGTGTTTGTGTGTGTGTGTGTGTGTGTGTGTGTGTGTGTGTGTGTGTGCTTATATAGGAATTTATTAGCACCACATCTAGAAAAAGATTAATTGTTTTACAAATTTTTGGCTCCCTTTTGATTAGTATAAATACAAATGTATACATCGCACAAAAATGATAATATATAAACACAGCTTTCCACATAAAACAAGAAAGCAAACAAAAAACACCCACAAAAAGTATGATTATATCATATGATTATATAATAGCTATTCAACAGCTCAAAACTGTACTTAAAGTAATGATAGTACCTGAGTAAATATCACTGAATTAACAGTTGCTTCTTAAAACATTGTAAAACATTTATTTTTTTCCACAGGATCTGTTTCACCAAGTTGCTTATTCACCAAGTACAATTTTTTTATTTGAGGCAAAAATCATAAGCTAATGTAAATATAATTTATTAATGCTCGTTGGTATGTCATAGGATCACACCTTACAGGTATCACGCAACAGTTCACTATGTTTGATACTGAGTCTTTGAGATCAGTTTGCAGCCCCCTAATAAAGGTATCTGTGTGGCTGAAGTACATGAGCTTTTTTTAAACTACAGTAGCAATGAAATAAAGGTTTTTCAAATTTTGCCCAAAGACAGTCCATTTTCTATTTTTTATTCTTGTGTTTTCTTTCCCTCCATGTCCCCAGCCAATGTTTTCCAACCTTTAGCAGACTCGCTGTTGGTCTTCCTTTATGGTGTTGACAGTGAGAGTGTGATCTGGCTTGCTGTGTGGAGACCAATTCACAGACTGGGAAGCGCCTCTGTTGGAGCCAAGCTGTGAGTGTGTGTGTGTGTGTATGCGTGTGTGTGGGTAAGTAAAGGAGACTCAAGCTGACAGTTTGCCAGCAGCCTTGCACCTGCACACAGCTAGGTGTTGATCTCAGATTTTGGGTGGTCGGGTGGGATGGAGGGAGGGTGGTGTTGGGTGAAAGCGTGGAGGACAGGCAGAGGGAGAAAGGAGAGGAAGGGATCTGACAGAGATGTCGGGGGTGGATGAGAAAAGACTGGTGAGGAATGGAGGATAGGTAGTCTGAGAGGTGGCGCGTCTCTGACATATAATTCCTGTTTATATGTTTTTTGGATAGTAGAACAAGTGTGTGTGTGTGTGTGTGTGTACGTGCATGCCACAAGTGGAAGGAAATGTGCAGCTGTGTGACAGGTGGGACAGGAGAGCCAATTGGATTGATGCATTCTTTCATAGGTAACTGCCAACACCAGAACGCAGCTGGGGCCTCATTTGTCAGACTCCAGGAAATAGCGTTACAGTGTGACGTTTCACTCTGTCTCTGGCACACACATCAACAGCCCTATTCCTCTGGAAGGGAGAATGTGTGCTGCGGATGCTGCTGTAATCTGGTGTTGAATTTAATTAGAGTTAAAAGGAGAAAAAGAGGTTGTAAGACAGGGAAGAATAACTTGTTTATTTGCTGTTCCATCTGTGTGTGTCTGTTTCCTGTCTTTTTGTCTATTTATATTTCAGCAGCCTGTGTGTTGGCATACTGTCGCTAAAGACTGCATAAGGTGCACTCGGAAGATAATATGTTGCTGCAAATACCGTCATGCGTTTCCTTATTCTATATTCATTAGCTGATGTTAACCTTTTGGCAGCGGCAGTGAGTTTGTCGCTGACTGCAGAGCAGGGAAACTTAGACAAGCTCTCTAGAGGAACACTCAGTAGTATGTCAGGGAACTCCATAACACTGTCAGCATAACACACTGCTGGGTAGCCTGAATTATTGAAGTCCATGGCATTGATAATTTAATATGGTAGACCTGTTTTGACAGGGAATGGTTTAAGTGAATAGAGAAAGGAAAATAAAATTGACTTTGCATTTGGTGTGACACATTGGGGAAAAACAACTAAGTTTCTTGTCTTTGTGCAGGTACAGTGTTTTCCTTTTTTTTTATGTTGCCGCCTGTATATAGGGACTTACTGCACTGTCTGACCTAGTTGGGATCCTAGAAGCGGAAGGAAGAGTGAGAGAAAAGGAGACAGACAGATGGGAGAGGGTTAATTGAAGCTGACATGTGTCCAGTGTTTGTGTGTCCCCAGATGAAACTCGGCTCTCTCCCATATGCTCGTGTTGCCTTGTTCACGCTCTCTCTAAATCCATTGCCCCTATCTGAAATAACGGTTTTCCAAGCATGAAAGGAAGTTGTCAAAAATCATTATGAGTTATTGTATGTAATGCTTCTGGTTTCATGATCTTTGCCAGTAATCCTGCTCTCCCATTTAGCCCTTTGAGTGTGCATATGTGTGTTTATGCATATGTAAATGTTTCCGGACATATGTATATGTCATGTTTATTTCTTCATGTTGGTAGCCCATCTCCATTATTGGACCGGGGTCCATGTGTAGCTGTTGATGACCTGGCTTGGTTTCAAGAAGAAAGGGAGTTGATCCATGGCTTCCTAAATGTCCCCTCTGCACAAAGCAAAGCTTGTTTCTGCTCTGGGCTCCTCCTCCTGTTATCTGGAATTCTGATGCCATCTTCCCATCATCAGAGGCATCCAAGGCCAGCTGATAACCCTCTGACTAGGCATTGTACTGGAAAAGATCTTCTATGTCAGATGCGCTGTCCAGCTATGTAGGGAGGCGAGTGTGTTCATAGCTGCTCTGAACGACCCCACTTGAAGGCTGGGCTGTTTTCTGTAAAGCTTATACCTTACGTCTGATGAAGCCTACTGGCAGCTTAAAAATGGCCCAATCTCTGACCTGTATGCAGGTGATAGTCTTCTGGATTTGGGCAAATTAAAGTCATCCATGACCGAAGTTTTACCATGTCATGCTGATTTACATCGACATAAGTAAACCTCCCTTTTTCTATATGATTTCTTTCTTTCTTTCCTTCTTTATTTTTTAATCAGTGAAAAGTCATGTTACATAGAGGGTAACCTAAATATATTGTAGACCTGTTTTTATAACTTGATTTTCATTACTAACTGTCCTTTTTCTAGTTTTTCTCAGCACATTGTCTTTGCAATTCTTTGCTTAGCTGTCAGTGTTCTGGTTGAAATGTTACAAAGTCATAGCTTGCTGTAGTTGCATGACTTCTCCCATCAACAGAATATTTTTTCATTTTACAGACCCCTCTTAGCATATTTACCATTTTTATGTTCCACTGTGGAGATCATATTCTTTTCCTCCGTCTCCCTCACTGTGTCATTCTGTCTCTCTTGTTGTTGGGGCATTTCCCAGCAGGCTTGCAGACTGGCAGAGTGTTGATCTGAGTGTCAGTGGGACAGGGGGTCTCCTTTCCCGGCCCTCCTCTCCTCCACCAGCTGACAGACAAGGTCAGGGACTCATCCCGCCTGTCTCTCTCAGCTCTTGACAGCCTGTCCTCAGGGATACAAACCCCAGACAACCCTGCAATCCCTGGCACGCACCATCACCAATTAATATTGCATCACCGTTTTATAATCTGCTCCTTCAGGGCCTACTTCTAAGGGTGTGATCAGGCAGCCTCACTTCCCTGCTTCTTGACCTCCCCCAACTCCCCTCCTTCAATAACAGGGAAAGGACCCTTCGGTGGCTGGAAAAAAAAGGGTTTACACAACATGCGGCACTTGTTTTTTGCCGTGTTATGTGTTGTTGTTATTTGTCTCTGTTTGTGTTCTCGGTTTGTTTTCTTTTGAGGTTTTTGGGTTTTTTTTTTTACAAGATTCCTGCATAAATTAATATTTTTTTTTAATGTTTTTAATAGAACTAAACTAAACTCCTGTAGGGTTAAGAGTGACCAGACATCAGAGTAGTTTTGTCATAAAGTGAATTTATCATTTGGTATTTCAGAGATAAAGGGTAGCTAGTACTGGCCTTCGGGTTCGGCTTTAATTTTATCCATGGTTAAAAAAATGGCTCCAGGGATGGAAATGACAGTTGATTGGTTGGTTCACCTCTTTGGTCCTGAATCAAATATCTCAATTATTTAATGGATTGCCATGAAATCTTATACTGTTCACCAGAGGATGGAACATATTTTTTTTTGGTGATCACCTAACTTATACTTACTAATAAATTGAATCAATGGTATTAATCAAATCAAACAATGTTAAGAAAGTTTGACAAACCATGTTGCAGAAGTTCCCAGGAATGTGCTGCACTCACAGGCTGCTTTGCTTTCACCTTCTGTCCAGTTGATCCCAGACCAGCTCTGTGGGGTTTAAGTCTGGAGACTGTGCTGCTCTTCCGTCATGTGAAGCCACTGTCTAGTTTTTTCCTTCTAATGTTTTGGGTCATTATCTTGTAGGATGAGCCGCTGACCAACCTCTATGTCTTTACTACTTGCCTTTTTCTCACTGTTCTAATACCGACATACAATACCACTTCCTGTAGTGCAGTATTCTTCTAATAATGCATCAGAGGGTGGAGTAACAGTCTGTTCCATCACTGCCTTTGTACAGAAAGAGAGTTGTTAAAAAAATCGAAAAAGTCGGGGAACCTGTTTGTTTTCTTAACTTTAATTTTCTTAATTCCTGTAAAAGAGTTGTTTTCCAAGAATATTTTCTTTTTACCTTGTGCATTTCACCATGTACCTTTACACCATTTAAGGTTATTCAGTTGACTTGAACTGCTAAAATTTCAGCAAAAACTCGGAAAATGGGGTTGTTCTATAACTTTGGACTGATAGTGTAATATTTTTACAACCTTAGGACTAATTAAAATCCAACAAATTTACCAGTGTCAACTCAAAAGAAATAGTACTGCCATCACTAGAGTGACAATTTTGAAATGTTAATGAATTTTGTTACAATAAATTCTCTCAAAATGAATATATTCTGTGCCCAAAGCCACTGTGTTTGTACTTTAAGTGAAATATAACAGTGTCCATCTCTTTCTGGCATGTGAATCTTGGGAAAGACCGATCAGAGGGACATTATTTTATGGATTTTATTCACGATGTTGACATGTTTTATCATTCTGATGCCCTGAGTTACTCTTGGAGTTGGAAACATGACTTACCACTCTATCTGATTGCTAACTGAGATGAGGAGCGCATTGCCATTTGCTTCAGACCTGTACCTCCATTCTTCAAACTCTGAACTACTTGCAGTGAGAAACATAACACCTCCTGCAACCTTAGTGGATGACTTATCATCCTACCTTGGGGACTGAGTAATGTGCTTGTGGCGCTGAGAATAGCTACAATGCTGTCCATCTGGGTTGGGGTCGGGATTGGCCCGGGTGGTGCGATGAGCCAGGAGCTCACACACACACACGCATAAAGCACACTGACGCACGGACACAAATAAGCTTCCACTCAGTGTAGAATGATGGAGGAGCGCGGGGGCCATGTGCCACACCTTGGCTGCTAAGGCACTCGCCCGGCCTCCCCTCAGCACTGATGAATTTACACTGGCCCTGCAGGGGTGGCACGAGCACACACATACGCACGCAGATTGTACCGTAGATCACTTTTTCTCGGCGCGTCTCTTCAAAAAACATCAGTCCAGAGGTGGTGAAGGGGAGGGAGAGAACAGGAACGTCAGCCAGCAGAAATGGCTACTCCTTATATCTCACTCTCCTCCTCCTCCTCCTCCTCCTCCTCCTCATCTCTGCTTCATCACGTGAGAGAGATAGAAAGAGTGTAATTTTCAGATGAGGAGCCGTCCGTCTCATGCGTGGCAGATTTTATTCAGGAAGCCGACTTGTAGAAAGCCTATGTGTACGTCGGCGGGCGAGCGCGTGCATGTGTGTTTGTGTGAGTGTTTCACAGATCGCTAATCTCTCTGAAGTCCTGTTTGTTCTCCAGGTTTGCCCCCACTACAAACATTTCCCTGATCAAAGCTGTTGAAAAGGCCTGCCACTTCAAACAAAGTATACACAAACACACTCGCGTACAGACACACATCCATTCCAACACAGCGCCATGGCAGGACTGTTGTCATGGCGACCAACTTAATCCCCGACCGGCGTGCGGTCGTTGCATCAGGCGAGCCAATCAGGAGTGGGAGGAGAGCGAGGCAAACCGGAGTCATGAGCTCCATCGCCGTTTCAACGCTTGTTTAATTCCAAGTGTGGAAGTTTATTGTCACTATAGACGCGTCGTATTTCTTTGAATGCGGTGATTTAGCGACTCAAAAGTGCGCACAGTGGTGCTCAGTATACTGTGGCTATTTGAGTCATTAAAAAAAGGAGAATTTTCATTTAAATTCACAGGCGCTCTTCGGCCACTCTTAAGCTTCCCTACGTCTCTTTCTTTTTTCTTTCTTTTTTCTTTCAGCAGTTATACAACAATTCAAAAATTCATTTTGTTGAGATATCCCAGAAGTCATTTAATTTCCAGCGATAAGCCGTGATGTTATCTTAGACATTTGATGTCAGCTTTATCAGGGAGTTGTATTAACAGCAGGTGTTACGCTGCGTTTAAATCCTTTCAAGTTAACTTACAGAGAGATGAGGGAGATGGATAACTCTTAAAATTTGCACCTTTTTTAATTGCAGACACAAAACCGAAAATAAAACTGTCAATTTACCCCAGGGGTCGAATTAAATCTTTTTTTTTTTTAGTTTACTATGCATATACTTCAGCTAGGGCTAGAATGCAGTGACTCCATCAATATCAGTTAGCTGAGGTAATATTTCGTTTGGGAAGGAGATAGGTTTCTATTATACAATAAAAGTCTTGATTATCCTGTAGGGAACTCTCATGTTAATGGTGAAAGCTAAACACACTCACTTTCCATTTTGAAACAAAAGAAAATGAAATAATAAAGGATTTTTTTTGCCCTTGTGTAAAATGCTGGAAGTAATGATCAATACACAATGTTAAGTCCGTCAGCACACACCTCTATCCCAATGGCAGCCAGTTCGTGGACCCCACACTTAGGCATCTTTGCCTAAGGAGGATGAGGAGCAGACCAGACCTGATCGCACTCACTCCAGCTTTGTCAGTTCAGTCGTGATGCATTACTAAATTGTAGATTTTTCAACAAACATAATCTAATGCTAAATTCTACATTTTCTAAACCTGAAAAAAAATGACTGATGTGGGTCTATGTTCTACCAATAGCGTTGCAAAATAATAAACGATAACCATATGGAATTTTTTGAAATTCACTGACAAATTATCAACAGTATTTTGTTTTTTTACATATAAGTATTTTTTTTGTTATCGGTTGCATCAGAGTTTTGTTGCGTTATTTCCTAATTAGATTTGTGAAAGTGGGGTTGTCCAAAATTTTAGGACAAAGCATTGCCGTCATTACAGCAGATAACGTCCCTAAAACAAGTTTCCTTTTAACATTAGCAAGCCAAGTTCATATGACAACTGGAGGAGTAACACATTGATTATCTTGGGGATAAAAGTTGAGTGTTAATGTCTCAAAACTGTCTCAAAATCTTTCCAGTGTCCCAAAACAGGCGCTTGCAAAAGCTTGACAGGAGTATGGGGGACTGTCTCCCTGAAAAAACAAATGAAGAAATGCCTATATTTCTAGAGAGGATATTTAGCTTTGAGGATTGGGAAAGAGTTGAATATACCCATAGCCAAGTTCAAAGTCTGTGTAAACGATTTATGCACCGAAATGGACTCCTTTCCGAACACTTCCTCTCAAACTTCAGAGAGAAACTACTGATTTTGAAAGAAAACTATTCTCTTTGAGATGTAAAATGGAATTAGAAAGACCTTCAGGCTATATCTTTTCATGTTTTCTGTATTTATTGAAATAACTCAATTGAAAATGTGATTATAATTGTAGATTTAAGATTTAAGATATTTAAGATATTTAATCATTAAATGCAGCACGTCTGCCACATTTTGTTTTACTCATCTCAGTGTTTAACATGTTTTTTTGTTTTGTTTTTTGAAATGGGATGTTGTCAAATTATTTTCTGGCCTATGTGGTAAAATAGCTTTCATAAACCATAAACAGTGTTTACATGGGTTACTAACACTGAGTAGACACTGACTAAACTGCTAAGCGCCTCCTCTATTTTAGGTTTATCTGTGATTTGGCAGCACCGGGTGACCCAGCTGACAAGTTTTCAGTACCTGTTACTTTGACATCAGACTGCTACTCTGAAAGCACACTCTGTAAAACAGTGCTGCAGACTGCATATCATGCAGTTTTTGGCTGGACTGCAACAGCGGGGCCGGCCCTATAAACGCTAATGTCCATGAGTGAGTGCATGATAAGGTTATAAAATCGTACAGCTGAATGCTGCGTGACTAACTGCTAAAGTAACACCAAAGAACTTTCCTCTTTCAAAATGAATTAGTGCAAACAGTTTCTATTCTATCATTATCAATTTAACACCTTTGTGTTCAATACCACTCTCATATCTTTGAGTTAGAGCCAGGGGGCGCTTGACTTAGCTTATATTAGCTGAAAGACTGGAAGCAGAGGAAAAGAAGTAACCTGCGTCCATCTAAAGTTCAAAAAACTGCATTTCAGCACCTTTAAAACTCACAAACTATTGGGTTATAGCTCATTTGTTTGATTAGCACACAAACAGAAGTGTATAAATGACAATTTGTGACCGTAGTGTGAGTTAAATGGTGCCGCTATTTCTTGACAAACAACAGTCGAACAGCAAAGCGACTCCTTGAAGTCTTGTTGTCACAGGGAAGTTGCCAGTCAACCAGCAGAAACACTGAATGTAAGTCCAGGGCAGGGAAAGATAAGCTGTTGTTACAACAATTAAATTGAGCAAACAAGCGTTCTTCCAAAAATGCTGAACTGTGCCTTTCGGTAATAAACCTGACAAGAAAATCTCTTGAGTTTGGCACTCCAGTGATAGTATCAAGAAAGACACTGTAGCAGACGACAACACACGCAGCTAGTAATGATACATGTAATTGTCTGTTTGTATAGTCATAAGATAAAGTAAATAAAGTAATGCTTGTTCCAACACAGGAATTTCATTGTTCATACTTAAATATTAGCCCGGTGACAGTGGTGGAAGATGTATTTAGATATGTCACTTAAACTGAGTAGCAATACCAGAGTGTAAAAACGCTTTCTTAAATGTAAAAGTCCTGCATTCAAAATGTTACTTAAGTAAAAGCACGTATGATATAGCATGAAAATGTACCTTAAGTATCAAAAGTAAAACTACTCATTATGCAGAATGGCAGTTTCAGAATACTATATATTTTTGGATTATAATCAGTGGTTTAACTATGTTTTATATACTGCTAAGTAGGTTGATCTATAATGATACGTCATGATATTGGTGGAGAATATTTTGTGTAATAATATGAATGTTCAAAGTAACTAGTGGAGTAGGAGAAGAAAGTGGTAGAAAAGGGAAATAGTACAAGTGCCTCCCTCTTAGGTAAAGTATTTGAGAAAATGTAATTAGTTACATTCCACTACTGTCAATGAGCTTCCCAGGCTGGTCGTCCAATGGCTCTGCAGCTTTCTCTAAAAGCAGCAATCACAGTAAATACAGGTCTTTATAGAATAATTAAACAGCTAATAGCTTTTTGAGTATATATAGAAAAAAATTGTTCAGTCTTGGCTAATTTTTAATGTATTTGCACTTCATGTCACATAAAATTCAAAATTTGTATTACGTCAGGATTTAAAGGCTGAGACCTAAAATAATTCTTTTTGCCAAGAGAACAAGGGTTTCACGTCTGGAAACTGAGTGTAAATTGGCAAAGAATCTGAAGAAAAGTGGGGTTGGCTCTTTATATTTCTATTGTTAATAAACAGACAGGGCATATTATCACACCGTCTTTGTTATTGTGTTATTGTTTTTGGTGTGTACTGGTGGCCTTTTGATTTGAGTGGCGCACTAAGTGGTTGTTAATGGCACAAACATGACTGTGATTTTAAAATAGCAGACTGCCCATTAGGCTGGTATTAACAAGGTAATGGCCTGTTACTAAACTGCTGAATGACATTGTCGCTGCTGCCGAGCTGCGCAGATTTACACTTGACCGCACACGCACGCACACATAAACAAGCATCATACAGATCTTCCATGCACAAGCACACAAATACATGCAGGCGATTTGTCCACTATATGTATAAACTGGCAAGCAGAGCTTCAGACGGGATGTGATCTACACTAACTTTGAGTTGCTCTCGAGATGCGAGGAGAAAAAAGAGAGGTGAGACAAGAAAACAGGTGGAATCAAACAGAATATAAAAGGCAGAAAAATTGAGAGAGAGACATAGCTGGGAGGCGTGTTGGTAGTTATTAAAGCTAGGATGAACTATTGCTGTTTGCCTCAGTCCGGCTGTATTGTTGTGGCTGCGAAATTATTGATAGGTAGGAAGGGGCAGAGTAATAAAGAACAAGAGATTCGTTCTGTCTATACTGCTCTGTTTGTCAGATGGGCTTTAGTTACAGGTTCTCTCTGAAAAGCAACAGTGGTCTGAACAGTGGTCTGAATGACATTTAAGAACAAACAGTGTCCTCTTTGTCTACATAGTGTTCCGGTGCAGCTAGAGGTGTTCATGTACCGTTTGTCTGCTTGTGCGCATGCAGCCGTTTTTCCAGTAGTATGTTGGGTTCTCCAGATACACAGTGATGTACAGTATACACACACACGCACAAACACACTCCTACACTGTGGTGCGGCGATAGGGCAGCGCAGTAGGGGGTATATCCCTGGGAAATCATTTCTCCCTCTCCTTTCTTCCTATTTGTAACTTGTCCTTTCAAGCAAGACAGCCCTTAAAGTTCAGTGGCACATTCTTCAAAAAAGGCTATTACTGGCTGCCTCTGATTCTGTATCATGCCGCGCACAGACCAGCCATCCCTCCTTTTTATGTTCCCCTCCTCCTGTCATCATTTTCTGAAGGCAAGAGAGGAGAAGCCAGGGTTTCAGAAAGGCCTGTGACCAAAGCCTTGAAACCTTAAGCAGTCCCCGCCTCTGACTTTGCGCTAGACGTCCATATCATATCACTAAAAGGGCCTATTGCTTTTGATACTTGACAGAGCTCCCTCTTTGTCTCTTTCTCAGTGAATCTCTGTCTCCTGCTCTATGGCAACTGTCTATCACACTCGTTCTCAACAGTTACAGGACTACATAAAACAGAGTGTGACTGTTAGAGATACGGACTTCATCTGAAAGGCATGAGGAAAAGCTTGAAGTTGTCGTTGGCCCTTAAGACTAGACAAAGAACAGAGGTTCACATACACACAATAAATAGTGGACCTTTTGTGACAGTTTTTGACACCAGCATTTAGAGTGAGTAACATTGTGATTCTAAGTATTAGATCACAGGTGTAACTCAGAATAAAACTATATTTCAGAGAGATTCAAAATATTATTTTAATAAATATATTAAAATATGTAAAACAAATATACATTTATCTTAATAACCTCCAATGACTATGTCTGACAAGGTCACATTAAAGATCTGGCACTACTGAAGAACACGATGGTTCATCCAACCATTCACTCAAATTCCCCGGTGGTAACTAAACAAATATGTCTTAACATCATTCACCTTCAGTAGTGTATGGATAAAAACACAGTATTTGATTGGTTTCCCTTGCCCTCAGCTATTTAACTTGCTGTCTTTTACTAAGTTAATAAAGAGCGACTTGACAACCTCTGAACATCTTGTTTTCACCTAACTCCATTGGTTTAACGTCTCACCTTGCTGCAGTGATGTCAGCATGTTGTGACATCACTATTTGGTGTGGTTACAGGTGCAGAAAGAACTCATCTGACAACACCCCTTAGACATGAGACAGAGGTCCAAACTTTTAGCCGGAGACGCTAGTGTAACACTGTTTTTGTTTTTCAGCCCGGCGCTAAGTTGCTTTCAGCTTTTCTGTGTTTATGCCAGTACATGACTTTAATTTGATTTCATGTCAGACATTTTCACAATGTCTGAAATAGTGCAGTCCTCATTTAGTTAATTATTGTCATGCTGTATCCACATGATTACTCACTGAGACACTAACAGGACCAGAGTTGACAATAGTAGCAGTCTGTTTGATGGTCAGTGATGGCCAAAGGCCTGCATCTCACCTCCACCGCTCTCCATTAAAATTGTTAGAAAGCCCCTCAGCTCGGGCTTGAATGCTGGTGTCCAGCTAGCACCAGGTTTAGGACAGAACATTTCCCTTCCTTCCTGTGCCTCCGATGCTCATCTCCCTCCATCAGCATGTCTCCCTTTGTCACTCCGTCACTCCTGTCGTCTGTGACCTCCACTGTCATCATGGCTGCCCTTGAGGAGCAGAAATCTCTCCATTTCACAGGGACCAGCCATAAGGGGGCTTGATTGCGGCAAATTGATCCATAATCACACAGCGCTCAGAGCTTTTTATCCTGCCGCCTCTTCATCTCCACTTAAGAGGCCCGCCGTTGGCGTATTTACATGCTGTCTTCTCAAGGGTTCCCTCTGCTCACTCCTTTCTCTCTGTCTCTTTTTCCCCTCTCTCCTTCTTTTTCTCTTTATTTCTGTCTCTCTCTGTCCTTCATCCCCTTTATCACTCTCCCTTTCTTTCTTCACTTTCTTTTCTCTCCCCTTTGCCCCCCCCCCCTTTTAGTGTCCGGATGCGATGCCAACCAGAGTGTCTCAACATGGCCATTGTAATCCCCTCCATAGGCCTACTTTGTCTCCCTCTCCTTCTCTCTGTCTCTCTCTCTCTCACAGAGACACACACACACACACCTCTGACCAGCATATCTATGCTACTAATTGCTCTCTTCAGCTACATACATATCCTAGCGCTATGATGGCCGAGGAGTGAGAGCAGAAGTAAAGGAGGACGGTGGGTGCAGAGAGACAAGGGAGTGTAGAGATAAGGAGATGACAGGACGAAGTAGTTGTCCGATACCGGAGTAATGTCATCCACAGTGCCACTCGATCCTCTCACCTTTGTCTCACTTGCATCTGTCTCTTTATCTTCTGCCCATCTGTCAAATTCAATACTGCTTTATTGGCTTGACTATAGTTCTATTACAGTACATATACTGCCATAGCAAGTGTTGCAAGTTTTGCTCTTTAGGTAAATAATTCATAATGAATGAAAACAGATAAAAAAAATTCGGTATAATTACTTACGGTACTATACAAATAAAGACGTGAGTTTGCTGCAATTGTCAAAGAAAAAGACAAACGAACTAACAAGCGGTAGATATAGATAGATCAGAGTCCTTTTAGACTCAACATCTTTAAGCCAATAAAAATAGTAGCATTCAGTATTTCCCTACCAGCTTTTAATTTAATTTCTTGGGGGCCTTAAATCAGCAGTTATGCCAACAATTTACAGAAAGTATAATTGAACATTCATCTAAAATAATAAAATGGAAAAAAAGACTTTGACACCTTGTCTTTTGTATTTAGTTACTTGGTAGGTGAAGGAACAACTAAAATACAGTCTATGGCTCTGTATATTATTATACTATCATTAAAGAAAAACTAATAATTGCAAACAAAGTATTACAAGATTATTATAAGATTATGGTTTAACAGTTGAATATAATGGTTGTAGTGACAGCCTTCAAAGAAAAGAGATATTCTAAAATCCAAAACACAACAGATTTAAAAGAGGCAGTAGTTTCATGTGTTGTTTTGCTGGTATTCTCCTTCTCTTTGTTTTTCCTTCACATCTGAGCCACTTTGTCTATCTGTCTCCCCTTCACTATCCTGTCTTTTATCAATCATCCTCTGTGTCTTTCTGTGTCTACCTGTATGTGTAAATATCCCTTCTCCGGTAGCCTTCTTTCTCAGTCATTTCAGGTGTTCAGAGAAAACACAATGGCCCCATTTCGTGAGAATTAGCAGTGTTTATGCAGGGGCTCAGTCCCTCATAAACCCCCTCCATCCACCCCATCTCTGTGAGAGTTAAACCGTGTAATGTGTGAAGTGACAGGGGATGCTTTATGAATGATGTGTGAGGAGGCCTTGGCGGTGCCCCTGCCTTCCGATAATAAGATGAGCTGAATAAATCTGTGACACGCCACAGGCTCTGCAGCACCTACAGACACAAACACAAAAATTCAAGTTGGGGACCTGGTCAATTCCCGGAGAAGAAAACAGCATCATAAAACTCTTATCACTTTAGAGCCCTCCGCACTTCAGCGAATATCCCCATCCCTCTCTGCCTCTGTTTTTCTTCTTTCTTTCTTCCTCTCTCTCTCTCTGTTTGTCCTTGAGGTGGCAAAGTGGGTGGTGTCAGCGGGTGGAGCGAGCGGGGTGTGAAGAGGTGCAGAGCTTTGATGCTTGTTGGGGCTCACTCAGCTGGGCAGTACACGGTGCTGCATCTCGTCCCAAGGCTCTGTATAAATTCAACGCCAGTGACAATTTACAGCTCGCGCCCATCCTCGATATGACGCACTGAGCAGGGCGCCAAGCGTGTCTTGTTGCCATCTCACCGAAGTGAGGCTAATTTATTACAGTGTAAAACACACAGAGCGGAGAGAGGGGGGAGACAGAGATATAGAGAGGCCTTGGTTTGAGAGTTCTGGTATAATGTGGTATAAAGCTGTGGCCAGTGTGACATTGTTGGTTTGTTTTTTTGTTTTTGTTTTTTGTTGTTTTTGATTGTTTTTTTGTTTTTTTGTTTTATTTTATCACTGTGCAGTATGGAGCAGGGTTACAGTATATACTGAAGCATATTTTCCCTCTCCTTAGTTTGCCAAAGGGTTTAGATAACCATATTTCATCTGGTTTAATATAAAATGTAAGATGCTATGTAGTGTTCAATAAGGTAACTGTTGTCCTCAAGTTTGTGTGTTAGTCTTCAAATTGTCCTTCAGCCTTCCGTGTCGGAAAGTTAGGAGACCAATGAGATTTAAAAAGTTAGCACAATCTGCCTTGGCTCAAATCAAATTTACTGTTAAAGTGGGTAAATGTATTTAAATATATTCCATGAGGCTTCGAGAAGGTCCTGACAGGGCTTCCTTTGTATCTGCTAAAGAAGAATGATGAAGAAGATCTCCGTTAATTATATCATGTCACAACTTATGAGACGGAGCCCAAAGTTCCAGGGACTGCTGTCACAGAAAGAGCTGACCAGCACAATCAGGACTGACCTTCAGAATCCATTAGATTTATGTTGTTTTTCACAGGCACTTTTCTTCTCTCCAGTAATTTACATATTTATCAGAGCCAATCGTAGTTTGACATCCTTTAATTCCTTATTTCCTCTTGGCAAGCTGCGAGAGAATGAGCAGTAATATGCCGTATAGTGCAGCGTGTGACTTTGGCAGGTGAGAGATATGCTGAGGGAGCACTTTGATTTGGAAGTGTGGGCATAAATTTTGCCTCTGCCGCTTTCACTCACTCATTGTCGCATTCCCCTCCGCCTGCTTGGCATCCACCCTCTTACCGTAGCGTACACCTCCATTCTTTTACACACACATCCCCTCTCTCACTTCATTCCTTTCTCTTTATCCCTTTCCTGCTAATTCTTATATTTCTTTCAGTCATGTGCTCTTACGGGCCCTGAGAGGACTGCCAAACCTTTGTGGCTACAGTGAGGAACTAAAGTCACAAATATATTTAGATGTCATATGCATACTTTGAAATTAGAACTGAGGGCATACATAATGCATTTTTAATTACTTGTAATATCTTGTAACAAAATTAATAGTATAACATTTAATAACATTTAATAGTATAACATTTAACATTTCAATTAACATTATGTTCATTGAGAACCTATTTTAGAACATAGCATAGGAAAGGTAAGTTAATTAATCGATTCATCAATCGTCACAGAATTATTTTGGAACTATTTTGATAATAAATCATTATTAGTCATTTATGAAGAAATATATATAAACATTTGCTGGTTTCAGCGGCTCATATGTGTGCATTTGCTGTTTTAATTTTCTGTTTTTATGTCAGTGTAAATGCAATACATTTAGAATATGGACTGTTAGTTGAAATAGATAAGGCATTTAGAGAAGTTACCATGGGCTTTTGTGCAGAGCAGACTTCACTATTTTCTGTAATTTCATACACTATATAAATAATCAACTAATCAAAAAATATAATCAGCAGATAATTAATGATTTAAATAATTGTTAGTTGCAGGCCGAATGTGCACACATTTAATGCAACCCAAAATTCATAACACTGATGTTAAGAGGAAAATGTAGCATATCTAACAAAAAATAAAGGCAATCAAATAAAGAGGATGAACTGAATATTAATTTGGGCTTCACATATAAATGAACTGTCAGTGATGCTGGTTTGACATTCAGCTCAGCTCTCTTCATGGAAGGCATTTGTCGTTGAAACACTGCTGGTCTTTGTTGTGCTTCCCTCCTACTACAATTTCTAAGAACTTTCAACAAAGAAAAAAGAGCTTTTCGAAAAAGGGAGTCAGATCAGTTGTGTTGCCATCGGAAGCTACCTTTCAGTCTGATCCCTTACCTTCTCTTTCTGTTTTACTTCTGTCTTTTGTTACGCTTTTTACCTCCCTCTCCTGACAGACCCCCACCCCCCCCCCGCCCCGCCTGCTGATCTCTACTGACACCATGAGGTCAGGAGATGTTGCTGCAGGGCTGTGTTATTGAGGCTCAACCAAAACTTAACCCTAACCTTCACGTTTTATGTCACCCACACCCTAGGTCAAAAATTGATTTTCCTTTACATATAGCCCAGCTATTGTATTTTTCTCCCCCAGGTTCTCTCTGAGTGTTGTCATGCCTATGGAATAGCAGGACTTAATTTTGTGCTACAATGCTTGGCTGGGCACAGCCCGATACAGAGAAATGCAGAGATACAGACACATAAACACAACAACTACTTGGGGAGCATTTGTGAGAGCCCTGAGGAGACATAGTCTCACATACACACACACACATACACGCATACACATAGAACAATGTGGGATAAACAGTGGATCCATTGTAAGCTCCAGGAGCCTGCTGGAAGAGATTGTTTCAATGAAGCAGCAAGGGCACACTAGCACTGAGACTAAATGCAGCGTGGCCATGATGGTTGAATTCCCCAGCAGTTGGGACCTTGGCAGCTGCCTTTGGTTTGATAGTTAGACAGCTAACTTTCTGGGTTCTTGGTTTTAGTGTAGGGAGAATGGCTGCTTAATTTTTTTTTTCTTTCCCGACTGAAGCCGTGCAGTGTACAATGCGTATGTATTTGAGTGCGTGTTATGTCTGTGCTCTTGTATCGGGAGACTGTGTGGTAGCGTGAGGTTGAGGCCAAAGCAGAATTTCTAGATGATGGAATTTCACAGCCACCGAGCACCCGGTGGCCGGCCAAACCGCAAGCAGTCACATTTACAACAAACGGCCTGCCCCACTCCATGGAGACTCCTGAATAGCAAAGCCATTTGTCTCTGTGAAGGGCACAGGGAGAGAAAAGTGAAATAAAATCAGAGGTAGAGTGCTTAAATGGAACAATGATTTTTTTTTTTTTTATGACCCCTAACCACTCACAGAGACACACATGTACACACACTTACAGAGAAGCACACACCTACCACTCTTAGGCAACAGTGAAATTAAAGAAAAGGAAAGGTGCATAGCCTGTTGCTAATTAGCATTTTCTCTGCTCAGCAGAAGTAGGTGGAAAAATCGATAAGATATTAAGTTTGTGTATAGCAATGAGGCACACAATCACTTTCATCCATTAGCAACAGCAGATTAGAGAAACACTGGCAAAAAAAACAGAAGAATTTTGACCTCTGTGGTTTTAAACTGGGCTTCAAACGCATAATGGAGACTACCTGTTTTACTGTTATTTAGCCTTTCACTTGTACAGTACTTAAGGAATTTTAAAAAAGACTGATTCTCAACATATTAGGTTAAAATAACCTCTTATAATTGAAGGTTAATTTGACTTTTAGAATAAAGCATTTTCTTTCTTTTTGATCCTGGCTTCAAATAAACCGTAGACCATCCCCGGAATTTACCCTCAAACGTTTCACAGCAGGTATCCAATAATAAATTTAAACACTTGAGATCTTTCTTCTGTATCTGAAAGTTTTAGATGTAGTCATTCATATCACCAAAATGCAGAAAATAACATCTATCTTCTGAATAATTTTAAGGAGAGAATCCAATGCCTCTCACTTTGTTTTAGAAAATCTCTCCATTTCAAAATTCTCAGGTTTGACAAGTATGTTGATAGGTTTGTTAACTCTTATCTATGAAAAAATCCAATGGTAAATTGACTGGAAATGCTTAAGAAAAGTGGCCATGGTCCATGCCCTCCAATGCAGTTAGAGCAGAGAGAGAACTGTCTAGCCAGGGAGAAGTCCTCAGCCCGACCTGAAGACTTAGCTCAAAGAAGATCTCTATCAGGTCAGACCTGTTCCTGGCTGATCCCAACCTCTATGAATGTATAATTCACCTTGCCTGTTAAATATTCTGTGCTGTGTGTTCGTTTGATGTTTGATTCATGTGTGTCAGGTCAGGTCGGTGTGTATTTTGACCTAGACTCTCACACTGGACTGTAAAGGGCTATTTGTATATCTACCTCTGATACCAACTTAAAATTGTAATGTTTTAGTCTATCTAAGGCTGAGGGCTTTTAGAATTATAGTCTATACCTCTACTAGAACTTCTGTGCATATACAACTGCCCCTCTTTCCCCCTTTGACACCCTGTCTTTACCTACTTTTATTCTTTTCTCCACCTTATTCCCTCTCCCTGAAACCCTCAAATCAACCCGCCCCTCCTACCCCCATCCCCACCCCCACCCCCCAGACCACCTGGGTCCAGAGAGGGAGAAGAAGCTGGTCTTTGTTACAGCTCGTGTTCACCCTGGCGAGTCTCCTGCCTCCTTTGTCTGTCAAGGTAAAGTTTTCATGTCGGGTCAATGCCCTGTTTCATTGGATTGATTTGGATGCTGCACACTGCTCTGTGTGCTGTTTTGTAGTGCATAACCACATGTTAGGGTTTATGATATACAATATGTTTTTTTTCAATGAATTTGATGGAGACTAAAATTAAATTTATGTGTCATATCATTAAAATGTCCTGTCTCACATGGGACAACATGGCACACTATAATACCACATGTAAATAAAGACTGGTTTTCAGGACCGAATACTCCCCATGATTAGTGAAAACAGATAAAAGAATCTGTGTTTCTTTGCTATCTAATATCAAGAACAACCGTCTGAGAATATCCAATATATAGAAATTGCTTTGTCTGAGTTCCGCTAACTCAAAACGAATAAAGCAGAGAGTCTTGTCTCACTGTGCAGTACAACCACCTAATGACTCTTGTGCTTCCTTTCCTCCTGCACACACCAAGGTGAGTGGGCAGGTTCACTCCTTTTGGGTCCCACTTGGTTGTTTACAGGTAGCAGGTCTGAGGAGGGGAGGGATGGCATGATAGAGGGCGCAGCCTTAACTTTAGCAGTGTTACCTGCCCAGCATTTCATCTCACTAAGATGGAGTAAGGAAAGTCCATTAACATAACGAGGTGCAGGGATTGTGTTTTTGAGGAAGGGACAGTTCTATCTATCTATCTATCTATCTATCTATCTATCTATCTATCTATCTATCTATCTATCTATCTATCTATCTATCTATCTATCTATCTATCTATCTATCTATCTGTCCGTCTGTCCATCCGTCCAATGTCTGAATGTGTCTGTGTGTTTCAGAGGGTGTGTGTTTGTGTGCATCATCATGAATCAGATGAGTTGGCTTCTAGCCTGCTGTGTGCTGTCTGTTTTTCTAGCGCCATCAGCTCCATTCCATTTGTATCGATTTAGGCTTGACGTCTCCTATTCCTCTCTGATTCTGATGATGCCCCCTCGCTGTCTTACTTTCTCCTTTTGTTTCTCAGAACTCAATTAACTGCCAGCTTGTCTTCGGTTTTCTATTCAAGTCTGTTTACTTCTGTGTGGTGGGTGGGTGGGGGGTGTTATGTATGTGTGTGTTTGATAGGTGTGATTGACTTCCTGGTGGGCCAGCATCCTGTGGCTCAGATCCTGAGAGATCATGTGATTTTCAAGATAGTCCCCATGCTAAATCCTGATGGAGTCTACCTGGGCAACTACAGGTACGTACACACACACACACACACACACACACACACAGACTCACACACACACACACACACACACACACACACACACACACACACACACACACACACACATATTCACAGACGCACACACGTGAATGTTTTAATTCTTAATTTGGATGCATTGCCGCATTAAACAGAATTCACACATTACATGGTTTTATATCCTGCTACGTGGGATTATATCCTCTTAACTCCACCTTTAGGGAGCTTAATGAATTCATATAGCTCACAGCAGTGCATTTGTTAGAAGATAGTATTTGGCCGTAGGGCTGTTCTCTTTGCCAGTCTCTCTGTCCATCCTCTCCTCCCCTCTGTCTTTAACGCTATTGCTGCAGCTCTGTGGGCATCCTCCTCTCCTCTATTTTCCTCTCTTGCCTTTCCCTTCTTCATAATTGCCTTTTACTTAATAGGCTCAGCTCCAGGAATACTAATGCACACTGAGATAAGCATCAGTAGCTGCCTCTGGTGTGTTTGTGAGTGCCATCTGGTGGTAGAGCCTTTCCACTGCCTCCTCAAAAATAGTTGCTATCCAACAGTGACAGTCTCTATTACATTGTGGACTGTGATTGGTGACTGATTAAAGGCTGTTTTCATTAGCTTGCATGCACACTGAGTGGCAATGAACAGCTTATTGACAGAAGGTGAATAGTGATGGTCCTCACTTCACCAATCACACATGCTCATTTCAACACATGCTCTCCATCTCCCCCTGTTTCTCTCACACACAAACACAAACAGACAGGCACACAGATACCACATAGCCATCAGAATACAGTGCAGAGCAAACTGGAAAGGATACATGCAGCGCAAAGAATCAATGGCAGTTAACCTGGGATGAATATTTCTTCATGGCTGGATGCTCTGCTTAGATGCTCTAGAGTATCAGTAACTCCTGTATCATTACCAAGGGCATCAGTAAATGTCACATGACAACAAACAGGGCAGAGCAGTGTGTATCTTTCCATGTAAACATCCAATTATGGCAATTGCAGCTTGCTAATATAACTTAAGAGTAGCAATCTACCTATTTACATTTTATAGTCTATTTATCTATCTATCTATCTATCTATCTATCTATCTATCTATCTGTTGTATATATTTTCTTAAAGATACCTTGTGGTTTCTTTTTCAAATGAAAAGTGTTGATTAAATTTCTATCCTCATAAAACATTAGCAGGATGGATTCCTAGAGGAATTTGAAACCTACTTTGGCTATGTCCCAAATCACTCCCGGATGAATATACAGCATAGTGCACTATATTTCCCCACCATTTTATCTGAGTATCCAGATTCTGAATGTGAAAATTATGCATTACATGGTGCCCTCATAAATTCCCAAAATGGGACAAAAGAGGTAGGGTCCATGGAAGATACACTACTTTCTACAATGTAATACTTTACTCTATCAACCCCACGATGTAATGCATCACATTTAATAGATGTGACTATACAATCTACCCAGGCAGATCAAAATTGGAATAATTCATGAGTCGGGAATCTTGATTTATAGGGAGTAGTGAATGAGTAAATAAGGGGGTGATTTCAGAAACAGGACTATTTACCAGTATCAACTTTCAGTGAAATAGTTTGAATCTGTTGGAAGGTTTTTGATTGTAGGAACAAGAACCACTCTAACAAACTAACAATCAAGTGCAAAATGTTTTATAAAGCAAAATAAAGCATTCTTTTCCTGTGATTATGTGTGTGTGCGTGTGTGTGTTTGTGTGCGTGTGTGTGTGTGTGTGTCTGTGTGTGTGTGTGTGTGTGTGTGTACAGGTGTTCTCTGATGGGCTTCGACTTGAATCGCCACTGGCAGGATCCCTCTCCATGGGCCCACCCCACACTGCACGCTGTCAAACAGCTCATAGTGCAGATGAACCAAGATCCAGTGAGTGATCTGACACAAACACACAGACACACATACACATGCAAACACACACATGTACACAAGTACACACACACACACACACACACACACAAACACACACAAACACACATGTCCTTCATTCAGTGCTCAACTTTGCTTCACCACAGCAATGTCTTCTGGTCGTAAGCACAGTTTTCTTTCTCCCTGCTTGGTTCATTATGTTTCTCCAATCTGTGTTTGGTGTATGTGCACTGGGGGGCATGGATAGGCCAGTCAGCAGCACTAGAATGTCAGCTAGGCTCTCCTGGCCATTCAAAACATATTATTGAAGCAAGTCTCTTTGCTTTCCATCTCTAACTTTCTCCTTCTCCAGTTTCAGTCTTTCAGTCAGAGGAACGTTACACAGGCAGGCCAGGGATTTTTCTCTTTGTTCCTGATGTTAATTATAAGCAGAGCGGCAGGTTGGTGGGATTACTGAAGGTCAGTGTGTGTCCTGGGAATACTCTGCCCTTTTGTACACTCCTCTAATCCTGATAAGAGAGGGAGCGGGCTGGGGCGGGATGCAGGGCAGGCCAGAGATGGGGTGAGGTGTGGGGCTGGCATCGGGCAGATTAACCTTTTCCCCCGGTGCTGACACACTGATCGATAAACTCTGTCATGGCAGGGTGATCCACTCATGCCTGTCATTCACATACACACTCACAAACACACTGACACATTCTCAGCCTAAGCAAACAGACATACACATAGTAACACTTCCAAAACCACAGTATGGCAACAATGCATAGACAAACAGGTGTTCTCAAATGAATGAATCTATGTTTCCCCTACCAGCATTGTTATTGTTCTGTCTCTCACATGATTACTTTGACCTGAATTGTAACTATCACACCATTATATAAAGCAATGGTTCCAAACTTGGGGGATGAATCTAAGTAAATTAAAAAAAAAAATCTGCAACACTAAATTATTTTTAATTTCAGACTTTTCACCAGCCTTTTCTTCAAATCCTGTAAAAGTTTACCTCTTCACTCCTCTAAGTGAAAACAGTCCCCAAGTAGACATTGCCTCATATTAAGAAGTCACGAGCAAAAAAAAGGGTTGGGGACCACTAACATAGAGTCACAAGCGTGATTCTCTGTTGATAACCTTCCCACCAGCACTTGTCCTCCTGTAGCCTACCTTCTCCCTGATGATTGTGTTCAGGCTTGCAGAGTTAATTTGGAGGCTTGGGCAACCGCTCCTTTTCTGTCTCCCTCTTGCCACAGCCAGTTAATCCCATCAGACACACTACTCATGTCTGGGGCTCCCAGATGCCAGTTTCAATGCCAACTCTGCATCCAGGAGGCCCTGTGCTGCTGCCCTCCATTCATGCTCATCTCACACAGCAGGCATAGAGTCTAATGAGGCTACCAGGGTTGGAGGGGTCTGCTGAAGGACTCCATTAACAAGAGATCAGCAGCAGACTAAGCTAGCACATGTGGTTCATTTACTAGTTGCTAACTTTGTGTGGTCATTTGTTTAAAAGCCAAGAGACTGAGAGGGAGCAAGGATGGAAGGTTCTTTCTGTACCTAAAAAGTGTGCCTAAAAAGCTGAGTTTACTAAGTAAGAGGTGGGTAGCTTGGAGGGCCAGGGAGTTAGGAGTATTTACAACAAAACAACATAATGCTGATAAACCTTGAAATCATAGCAGCCATCGAGGTAACAGTTGAGAGACTGGAATTAATCAATGTGCAAGCCCCTGCTCATATATTAAAGTAATTTTTTGTACAAAGAGCCAGTAAAACATTACTGATTACATCTGTAATTTAGAAAATGTTCTCTGAATCTGACCTTACTTGATGTAAATTTGAAATCAAGCACAGAAACATCACTCTAATTATTATTTGTTGGAAGAAGTCATGAGCTAGTAGAACATGATTATCCATGTATCTAAAATAGTAGTAAAGGTTCAGTTAGTCACTCACATAAGTGAATGACCAAGTCAAGAGACACAGCCAACAAGCTCACTAATGTGTCTCAAACAGCAGTCCCATTTTGTCATTTTTATTGTTGTTATTGCTTTCACAGGACAAATACTGAAAATGTTAATGTTGTCTGTATGCTGTAATAAATTTGTAACTGTTCCTGCTAAGCACAGTTTAATTGGTGAAGAGCCAAAGTCTATGTCTTCTCCAGCTGATGACTACAACATCAATATTCAAAGGACATTAAAAATAGCTTGTTTCCTGGTGTTATAGTTTAGGTTACATGGAAAATCTCAGTGTATATCAGTGCTTATAATATGAATTCATATGATACCTGTTGAATTTGAATTTAACATTAATAATATTAAAAAAAACAATTTAACTTGGCCAGGATATAGACAACAATTACATGATATAAGGAAAAACCCACCTGTGGCTATCATGACTCTAGTACATTAAATAGTTTATCATAAAGCTTTTCAGGAACCTCTGGTGTTATTTCAGCAACAATATCTTTTGATATCTTTTCTGAACTGGATTTCAGGCAAAATACCACTGCTCTGTCTAAACTCTATCTCACTGGCAGAATACACCTGAAGTCAAACCCTGTCCCTGAGTCTATAATTAGCTGCTTAAGGAGCAAATCCACCTAATAATAATCTTCAGTGTGTTGTCCATTGTATGTACTTAGTCTTTAAATATTCGGCTGTGTATTTCCAAAGTTTCAGTTTAAACTGTGAGCACTGATTGAGTTAGAGTTGCAGTTCTAAGATTATTAGCACCTTCATGTATACATGACCCTGAGTTTTTGTGAGTCACCATGACTTCTTTAGATTCAACCAGTTCTATGCTTAAGGTGAAATAATTCAAAGTCACATTGCCCTCCGTTTCATAAAGGAGCCCATTCGGTTTAAAACCCCATCAACTATTCTTGTGACAGACACCCTTGCCACTCCAAAGCGATTCTCCATCATTGTGTATTCAGCATTTCTGCTGGGAAAATAGCTTCCTTATTCTGTTCAGGCAATAACTTTGATAACTGGCTGCGAGTTCCCAGACAAGTGCCATTTTAATCAAAGCATGTTGCAGGAGCATTCTATGCTGCACTGGAACTGATGGCTGGAAACTTTTATTTGACAAATTTTTGTATATAAATTCAACGATGCTCAGAACATTTGCACTCAGCAGTGTTCATGCAAATTCCGGCGTAGACAAGAAATAAATAATGTTTTAAAATCAATGACTTAAAGACCCATCAGCCAGATCACTTTGAGCAGTTATATTAAAATGGGAATACAGAGTATATACAGTTACAGTTTGGCATAAAGGCCGTGAATTTGTCACTCCCAACAACAGACAGCCTCTATAAAGAGAGATTGCGAAATGAATGACAAGAAATATTCTCTCTTCAGAGGGAATTAAATCTAAGACTACAGGTGGATCCTGGTTTGGAGGTGGAGCAGACCAAATGCATGTTACTCCATGGCTAAAAATAGTCCACAACAAATGCACTGTATGAGTAAACAGTTTATATGTCGGGACAATCTTCTCCTGTTTAGGTAATGCTTGGTAAAAAATAAATAAATAAATAAATAAATAAATAAATAGAGATTACTTGACCTTTTTAAAAGACAAAGGTATGTATTTGTAACCAGTTTTAAATATTTCAAATAGAATGGGTGTGCTTGGTGGTGAGTTCCCAGAGGGTAGTGAGAGACAGACTAATGCAATGGTCTTTTCATGGGATTTGTTAACGATAAGAAGGATACAGAATAGAGGAAGCTTTATCTTTTAAATAGTCTGTCATATTTCAAAGGGTGTACTCACTGAGAATCAGCACCCTCTCTTCAGCTCTGTGAAGGTTTCAAACATCTTGACCTCATCTTTTGTCAGCTCAGTTAAAGCCCAACATTTCTCACCAACCTCCCAAATAAAACCACAGACTTACCTGACCTGTTGCCACAAAATGACGACGAAGGTAGTTTCTCAGTTAAAATTCAAAATATTGAAAGATAAGGCCGGTGTTATTTTGGCATTTTATCATCCACTTAGGCATTTTCAATCTCTAGTAGTAGCTCCTTGTCAATCAAACATCCTTTTCAGGCACAAGCACCTATGTTTACATCACTTTGCCTGTTTGATAAGCTGAGAGGTATCAGTTACACTTGCTGGGCTGGCACAGTATGGTGCTTTCATGTATTTTAAAAAGTCATTCACCAACGGTGGGGTTTTTTTTTGCACTGAGGGATAATTTATATCAAGCTGTCAACATCAACAAACAAAACTTGTTAATCGGATAAATTCAGTTGATGGAGTAAATATTGGGGTTACATTCATCATGATACAAGAAAGAGGACTCCATTGGGATGCCAGTATTGCAATGACTCAACTGTTTGTGTAAGTTATTTGCTACCATGTAAACTATAGGAGCAGATGTTAAACTTATCATATATCAAAGCTCTGTCGGTGGTTCAGTATTGCCTAATACAGTTTTAAAGCGATCTTGAACATAATAAATACTATGTGAAATGTAAAATAGAGGTGGGATCAATCATAACCACTGTTTTAATGACAACTAAATATTTGCTTATAAGCTGGCCATAACCTTCCTCTCCATCCATCTGAAGGCTCAAGCTATTTCATAAAATTCCATCATTTACCATCTGCAGCTGAACATTGGTCAGCAGGGAAAATGGCTGAAAGAGTCAGTGATGCAAGGAGCTATAATCTGTCCCCAAGCTACACTGTTTGTTTTGAAAAGAGAGAAATGGAGAGGAAGAAAAAAAGAAAAGAGACCAAAGAAACAAATGGACCCATCTCCTTCCAAAAGCGTTGCTTTTCCAGCTCATTTATCAAAACCAGAAGAAGAATTCCTTTTGATTGGCTGATTACGAGAAGCATTCATCACTGGTGGCCATATCCCCACAAATTTGACACTGCCGTTTTGGATAATTTGTTAAGAATGACAAAGAGGTCATTGTTGCCTTGGCTTCTTTTTGACCTTTTTAATATAAGAAAATTAATTTTCTATCTGAAAAAAATGTATTAGGTCCTGTCACAGCACCTAAATGAATTTTGCACCTTGAAATCCTCCTTAATGCCCTCTATCTCTCTTTCTTTCTGCAACAGTCATATCTGCCTTACGTGTGAAGCTAAGGATCTGTGCCTGTGTTTTTCTCCATTTTTCTCTGCCTCCATGTCTTCTCTCTCCTTTCTCTGTTTATGTTAAAATATCCTTTGGTGTCAGCCAACCATTTCTGGTCCATTTCTGCGATTTACAGCCAATTTTTCCCCATCATCCCTGCGTCATGTCAATCCCTCCATCGTCCCTTTCTTTATTCTCCCTCCACTGGAAACTGAATTGTCTGCTTTTCACAGGAAGATACAGATGAAGTTCTCACACTCTGGCAATTTTTATGGCTTTTTCAACTCAGTCTAATTTTTTTTACATATTTAAAATGTTTCTTTTGAATACCTCTTCTTCTCTGTTTTTCTTGTCTTTGCATGTCACCCCTTTTTGTCTCTACCTGTTAGCCTCCTACTCCTCTCATTCTCCTTTTTCTCCTGGCAGCCCCTACCAACAGATGTGGCAGCTTATGTGGCACTAACAGGCCCGAAGCAGAGAGCTGCCTGTGCCCGTTCAGGCTGATTACAAGTCACCTCTGTGTTCATAAACAGACAAATACCGCCATCAATTTGAGAGCACAGTGCAGGCTGAGAGGAAGAGGGCAAGGGAGGGATGGGGGGGATCAGAGACAAGGAGACAGACGGAGGCAGAGTTTTGTGTCATTTACTCTCGTCCATGAAGCAGGTCATGCCATCTGCCATGTTCTGTCACTGCTACATCATTAGAGGGTCACTGACCATGTGCCCCCCTGACCTGAATTGGCTTCTCTAACTAATGCAATGTAGGTTGGAGTTTTACAGTGTATGAGTGATATGACACTTTTTCTTTCCATCCTATTCTTGAGGGAAAGTTTGACTCAGTATGAATATTTGATTCTACACAAATTCGCACCCACGTGGATCTGTAGGAGACCTAGGGACAGGAAAAGATTAGTAGAAAGACCTTGTTCAAGGGCACTACATCTGTAATTGTATAGGATAATGAGAGTTTTCATACTTTCACCACCCAGATTTTACTTTACATTGGAATTGACTGTTCACTGAACCCAAACATCAAAGAGAGGTTGAATCGAGGGCAGATGGACATATATTCCACCTCCAAGAAGCTTCTTCAGTTCAGAAACAAGGCCACGGTCCTGGATCCTATCAGAGTGTATGGGCTAGCATCAACTGCTCTGTTCTGATCTGTTGAATTTGGGCAAGTTTACACACAGGCAATCTCAGCCAAATTTGTTGTATCTTGTATCATTAAAGAATGAATTATTGTGAATTACTGAAAATACGAAGTAACAGTACAAACAATTAAGGTTTCCCAACCTTAACAAAGTACTTATTTTTACACAAACAAGGCATCGGATTGACTTATTTTTATATTTTTTTGTTCTTTTTGGACAGCCCTGACAAGTGATGCCCTTCCGATTGGGGCGCTTGAATAAAAAAAATGCTTCTCTCAGTGATTCAAGAGGGCATCGGATAAACATCATACATACTTAGGACTAACTAGCTTAACACTGAAATGCAAACGCAATGTTGTCCCTTTATTTCCGTGTCTTCTATATACATCATCAACCAGTAAGGAGGCAAACTTTTTTCCTGTGGCATTTAGCACAATATCATGTATTCATCAGGTGCCTACCTAAGACCTCTTCTAAAAGGTTCTACTTGTAAAACAAAACAGCTATAAATGTCAGCATTACATCTTAAAAAGTCAGCAGGAGACAGCATTTTCAACAAAGCTAACTTTAGCTTAATTAGGTAGCTAGAAATTCAGAAGGCATAGAGAACTGCCCTTCAGTATCCCCTCCAGTCCCTTTGCAACCTCTAGGCTAATGTTTGCCACTTTGAAAAACATAGAGAAACCAATGTCACTCCTCCAACAGGTATTATAGGCAACTTTTTAATGTTGGATAATATGCATTACACAGGTAGGAAGTTCACCTTTTTTTCTCCTGAACAAGCAGCTTTTTCCGTCTCCTCAAAAGGTATATTCCTGCTGATGCCGAGAGCTTTATTCAGGAGCTTGTAATCCTGCTTCAATCAGCTCCTTTTCCTTTCCGTTTAATGATAAACCCGGCATTTACGGCCCTCACCACACCCCCACACCCTGCTCTAATTAATATGCAGGAGCTAAGTACTTGTCTGACAAAATTCATTCGTTTGACCTTCTAGGTTTAACACTAAACTGTTTGCGGCCGCTGCAAGTTCACCACAAGTTGAGAGATCCCAGGAGTTTCTGCAGCAGGACTGGGGCTTTTGTTTCTCTGTGAGAGGTTTAATTTAGACAGCTCGCTCTCGCTCCTGTTTCCCTCTCTCACCCTCTCAAATTGTCTTCTGACTTTCATTTGGCTGTCTCTGTTTCTTAATTGCCCCTAATTGCTTAATTACAATTTCAAATGAACAATTCTGGAGGTCAGAGCGGGTTGTTAATTGACGCATCAATCACAGCGGTGGGGCTTTCAGAGCCATCTCGGTTTGATTGACAGGGCATTAACTGAACGTTGTAGTAAGCCTGGACATGACATTGTGGGGGCTACATGGCTGTTACTACCGTTACTGCTGTTGCTGCTACTGCCCTTCACATGATGCTGTGAAGGAGAAACCCTTTGGGTTAGAATCAGGACAGGGACAGGCTTAGCTGGATCTGTGTTCCCCCTACAGTAGATTGATGGACTTGCCCGTTGTCCACATGATGCACTGTAGGGTCAAAACTACTATATGAAGAAATATCATATCATAATTTCCCATAAACCCAAGGTCTTTTTATTGCTTTTCATAATTGTTTCAGGTACTGCACCAACATCTAATAAGTATTTTGGTAATTAATCAAAGAATAGCCGTGGATTTATCATCTATTCTTCAATTAATCCAGTATCTGATTACCTTACTAATCATTTCAGCTCTATTTCTGTGTTTGCACAGAGCTCTGACCCAAAATCATTGTCTGGCCTTACATATTCTCTTCTGAATTAAAGCCAGCAAATCCCTGCAGCCAGGTTCTAAAATCTTTTGTAAAGCCTTCAAAGAATGTTGTTATAGAAGCATTTTAATGGCAGTGGTTTTGAAATGATATGTTCAACATCACATATGGGTGTCGTTTTTTTTACACACTTTTGGCCATGTAGTCGATCCACTTCCTTGTGATCTTGAGATCTGCAGTAGCGAGCTAAAAACTGATTTAACAAAGTGAGATCTGCCAGTTAACCTCTCTGTTACACTCAGCCCGCCACTTTTGATCACCTGCTTGTCCACCTTACTCCGATTCAACCACCTCTCCTCTCCTCCCTCCATCTCCTCCCTCTTTTATCCTTCTCCCTCCTCCCAGCTTCCACCTCACACAGAGGCGGGAGACCTAGGTAATTATTAGGCTGGTTTGCGTCGTCTAGACCCTGGCTGGTTGGTTGCAACTCCGTCCTCTGTCTAATGGAGCTGGAGCTACCTCTCTCACCACCTCCCCCTCTTTCTATCTTCGTCATATTCCTCCATCTTCTTTCTTCAGCACCCCCCCCTTTTTGTCATCCATCATCTAACTCTCCCTTTATACCTTTATATATATTTCTCTCTCTGTCTACCTCCCATCACTACCACAGCTCAGTTGGCCGCATTTAGCTTTTTTCCCTATCACTCCTTTTTCTGTTTTGTTTTTCTGTTGTCTCTCCCTTCCTCCTCCCTCCCACTGTCCCCTTCTCCCCCACCTTCTCCTCCTGCTGTTCCTCTCCTCTGGGGCTCCATCCATCAGGTTGTCGGGGGCTGCTAGCGGCCGACTCCCAGCCACCATATTTCACCGCCAGCCAGCCAAGCAGCTGACAGCACAGCCACCGCCAGGAAATTGCTTTGGCTGTGAGCAGAATTTCAAACACAGGCACACTGCGTCGCCTGGGCCGCCCAAGCACTGCTTCCCTCTCTCTCTCTCTTTTTCTTTCTTTCTCTCCTGTCAATCTCTCTACACCTCCCTACACACATCTCTATGTCTCTCTCTATCTATCTCTCTTTCTCTCTTTTTCTCTCTCTCTTTTTGTCTTTATGGACTTATTTCCTCCCTTTCTCTCCCCTTGCACCCCCATCTTATATGTTTTTTCTGTTTGCTCTTTCCTCCCCCTCTGTCTCTTCATACACACACAAACACAAACACACACACAAGAAACCACATAAATCGTTGTCTCTCTTTGTGTTTTGTCCATCTTTGTCCATCTTTCTCCTTGCCCCCCCCCACCCCCACACAAACTTTTACTTCCACCATTCCTCCTCTTCTGTCCTCTCATTCTTTCCTTGCTCCCCTCCTCTTTACGGCCCACAGGGAACAAGGTGTAGTGCTGAATGTGGAATGAGCGGAAAGTTGGAGGGGTGGTTTGGGGATTTGGGGTGATAGAGACAAGGCAGAAGATGAGGGGAATTATGAAAGCAGAAGTTATTAGAACCCGTTTAAGCCTGTTGAAGTGAGGATGTTTTTGCCAAGCAAGGTTACTTTTGCAGTCGTCACATCCTGGCTGGTTTAGGCTTCAGGGTTAGGGGCAAAGAGATACAACATGGTTTTCTTTAAAGATTGGACTTTTAGCTAGCGTAGTCATTAGTTAGCATATACACGTGTTGTTTGCGATCATACATGGTGACTAAGATAACGGTTAAAGCAGGTCTTTGTTGATAATGGTTAAGTTAATCTTAAAGGGCATGGAGTTACATTGGGTGGGATCATGTAGTCAGTAGAGGAGTAGTGCAACACCTTGACCAGAATAAGTCATAGCTGAAATTATCCCACCTTGTTATTAATATTAATGAATTGGAAACTATGTAAAAATAAAACTCCGGAATTGTCTCAGCAACAGATAATAGCCGCACCAATATATACATGTATATGTAACAGTGCACTCAAAGTCAAGTGAGTGACATTTTTGAGTAAAGTAAATTTTCTTAGTAATCCTATGTGAACACACTATATATTTAAAACAGATAGAAACTGTCTGTTATTTAAAATTGTTAAAAAAAAATGTTTTCACTGTGTTGGTGAGCAGGGGACATGTTACATGAAATCTTGATTTCACTGTATATGGACTCTGAAACATTTTTGTTATTTCTAAATGCCTTATGACTACATATTTACCTTCCCTTCAGAGTTTTTGTAATATCAACTTTTGCCCAGTATTGAACTTTGTGAGCATTAAATGTTTGAAATTCTTCATCCAAAACTGTGCAACACAGTATGATGGTCCTACATCTACTGACGCTAATAGTGAATAGAGAATAAGTCAAGTCGATATAAGCTCCATTTTTCTTTCACAAGATAAAGGTCTGTGTCTGTGTGTGTGTAGACCGATTGATAACAGAGTAAAGCAAGAGAAACAGATCTTATCAAATCCATTTTACACAGTGTATATTGGAGAGAAAAGGCATTACACACTCAATACAAAGTCAATATTAACCTGATTATGAATTTGTGACATCCATATGAATGTGTGTAATTGTGTGTAATTATGTGTTTCTGTAAACCATATTTAGCTCACCATCTATGTATGTATTGTAGATGTGACCTTCAGAAGGACAGTCTGATTGAAGTTATGTGTGGCTGCTTGGCTCCTTTCAGGTATGAGCGTATTCTCAGTTTGCAGTGTCTGGAGAGTCTGTAGTCGTCCCACGGGTGGACGCCTCTCCCCAGCACAGTTTCCTCAGAGCAAAGGAAGGCCTTCCCCTCACTCCCAGTGGAGAATCTGTGGTGTGGACTGCTGCTCACAGCGTTAGAAAAATATCCTATCGTTCTCACTAACCTGCTGTTTTTTGTCTCTCTCTCCCTCTGTTCTCTTTCACTCTCCTCCCTCTTTTCCTCCATCAGAGTGTTAGTTTGGAGTTCTACATTGATGTCCATGCCCACTCCACCATGCTGAATGGTTTCATGTACGGCAACGTGTTCGAGGACGAGGAGCGTGTCCAGAGACAGGCTGTCTTCCCCAGACTGCTGTGCCAAAATGCACCAGACTTCTCCTTTGTAAGTCACATAAATGAACGTACGCAGACACACCAGATAGGCAGGCTCAACATCAGAATGTCACTAGCTTCAATCCCGGGGCAAGCTCTGAAAGAGAACATGAAATGGCCCTATCTCAGCAACTGTTGGTGAGGTGGTGTTCAGCCAGGCACTTAATTGCCAACTGCTGCACTTTTAGTGGCACAAAAGTGGTTGCACTGGGTATCTCCCAGATGCAAATATGTGTAACTGCATGCTTTGGCAAGGCATTGTTTAAAAAAAAAAAAAAAAACACCTGCTTAGCTGATATTTGGCTGAGAAATAGAACACAGAGATTATATGGGTGTATTAATTACCAATATATTATGAACCCAGCAGACACATACTCATGTTAGTGAAAATGTCAACACATAAACACACACACTCATACACATACACACACACACACACACACACACACACACACACACATACACACACACACAAAGGGTGGTAAATTTTTTGTTGGGTTAGGTGTGCAGAGGAAAGGGGTATGTTCCAGTTTTGCACAAAGATTCTCAATTTGACCACAAAGGAGAAGAGAGGAAATGATTGAAGTGTAGAAAAAGAGGGGTATTAATCTTCAGACAAGTAACTTATAACAGGATACAGAATAATTAGAATAGTAAATATATCTAATGATTTCAACTTTGCAATATGTTAAAGGGTATGAGCAATGTGAAATGTTATTCTGATGTGCCGAAACAGCAGCAGTGGTGGCAGAAACCACCCCTGCCCAAAGAAATTATATTATATATAGTATAAATTCTAAATGTCGTGGCAGGTCTAAATAGATCTTACAGATCCAGATTGTGTAGGTCATTACGAAGCACTGGGTGATCAAAGTAGACCAGGATATTCTGTATAAGCAATGCAGGTGTTCTGCTAAAGCACCTCTTAGTTGGCTAAAGCTAGGTGTATTGGGACAGGAAGGGTTTTGTAGGCTGTGGCAAGTGAGGAGGGGAAAACCAAGGAGGGGCAAAGTGCAAAGTAGTAATGTGTAATGTAGCCAACTGTCGAATTCATACTCCAAACAAATAAGCGGCAGCATATTGCCAGACAGTCGGGGTGTCTGACTGGCCATCGGGGGCAGTCTGACTGTGCATGAGCCATAGTCTGACTATGCATGAGCCATAGTCAGACTGGACATCGGGGCATACCAGGACAAATCCCAGTGGGCCGCTGCATTCGTGGGCCGGTGGACAGTCAAAAAACCCATAAAGTTTTACCGACCTCCTCTGTGTGCCTGTCATTTAGGGAGTGTTTGGGAATAGTCTCACCGGACCTAAGCTTCAACCCTCACTCTCACATTGAGCTAATGTCAGCTTGAGTAGATAAATCTAACCTCAGCAAAGGCCAGTTGGTGCCATACCTGCATGGAAAGGGGATCATTTTTTCCACATTCTGTTGATAATCTTGGTTATTTTTGATTTTTTTAAACTAAAATACATACATATTAACCATTTAAAGAATTTGAAAGTAATGGGGGAGAGATACATTGAATAGAAGAGCATGTGGGAGGAAGCATCCATTCATTGACTGTGATGCACCTCCACCCAGCCACACATGCATACCCTACTGTAATAACACCTTTTAACACTTTTTATACAGGTACATTATCCACCCAACTGTTTTCTCTAAGCCCTGTGTCACTTCCACCGACCTTCATTTTCTCACTGATGGTGACATTTCATAGCAGAGCCACTCACACACATCATAAAGAGTAACCTTTATTTCCCATTGACACTCAATGGCCAGTGTGCCAACCTGGATACTGAGAGAAGCCGGACAGGTGGGTGTTCACCCACACATGTATGGAAATGTCACTGATTGTCAGTGTCTATACAGTATCTAGTGTTAGGAAGGACGAGTAAAATGCTATTTCAGGAGAATTTATCCCTCTTTCTCTCTCTCCGTCTCTCTCTCTCTGTATCACTTGTGTGACAGCTGGCCCAGGGGTCATCTCCCTCACTGTGCTTTGTCCCTCTGCCCATTCAGCACTACCTAAAGCCCAGTGCAGCTGCAGCATGCAGCAGCACAACACAATCATGGTAAACTCCCACTGGCGGCTGCCAAGTCTGCATTTCAGCGAGGCTACTCTCACTGCTGCAGAATGGAATGGAAACTTTTTCCACACTCTTCCCAAGACAGCATTGTATTTGTGTAGTATAGCTGACGCGCTCAAACCCAGTATAGACTGGATTTTGTTTTTGTGCTATAGCCACTTACGAACAAGCTTTGTGATGCCATTGTAGAAAGTTAAATCTGTTACAATACACTACCCTTCATAAGTTCTCCTGGCTTCACAAGACACTTACCCATGCGGGCAACTTAGAAAGAAATCGCTGGACATTATTGCATTTTCATTGACGAGAGCTGTCAGATAATACGGACCATAGCTGCTTTGTTTCTTCATTAATTAACAAGCAAATATACTCTTAATGCCTGTCACTGCAACCCCACCATACAGCCACACATAAGTAAAATCAAATTATTAGTCAAATATTTATAATGAAAAAATTCAAAATTGTTCCCGTGGAGATGTTAATGGATATATTATGAATAATGCAATAAGAGGTTTATTTTAATTTAGCTTGTCAAAAGCCAATTCACTTAACTATCATTGCCCTTATAGATGACATCTCAACAACTCTTATTTTGAAGAGACTGACTCCGTCACGATATGAACGCTCACCCACAGGATTTGCCCCACGCAAGAGTTGCCTTGTGATTCTTGTAGACCATTTCCACCACAGAGTACACATCTGTGCAGTGTGGACTTTTTAGTACTGTGATGTATAAAATGACACCAAAACACAAAAGCAATATGTTTTTCCTCGATGTGTTTTTCCTCTATTTTATTGTAAGTGTTTTTATTTGAGAAATAATCTGACATTCAGGTTTTCAAGGAATTTGGAAAATATTTTGTACCGGAAAGATTCAGCCGCGAAACTCTGGGCAGCTACTGGTACATTTTGAAAAGTAAGCTCAACAAATTTTATGGTGGTATTCAAGATGTGCAGAGGTATCTAAGTTAATTGTCATAGTTGTGGCTAATGATCTCCATAGGGAAATTCTCTAGATGCCAGTGTCTTGCTCAAAGATGCTATAACAGAGTGAATGTTTTGCAGACAACACGACTTGAACTGAAATCCTCTGGCTGAAGAGTCATCTGCTAGATCACCTTATTGTCTTATTTCTAAGTTGTGTTTCTATGTATTCCTCTAGTCCAACACGTCCTTTAACCGGGATGTGGTGAAGGCCGGTACTGGTAGACGCTTCCTGGGTGGTCTCCTTGATGACACGTCCTACTGCTACACTCTGGAAGTGTCCTTCTACAGCTACATGACAGCTGGCAGCAACGCACCTGTACCCTACACAGAGGAGACATGTATCCTTTAACATATGTGAACTGTGTGTGTGTGTGTGTGTGTGTGTGTGTGTGTGTGTGTGTGTGTGTGTGTTCTCTACATACTCTCTTCACTTTAATGCTTCTCTTAGAAACAAGTCTTTAAATTATAGTTGTGATGCCCAAATGGAAATACGGGCGTGTACATTCACATGGGGCACCGCTGCAGCCGCAAACCCATAGTTAGCCTTACAATGAGGAGACAGGTGTCTGGCTGTGATGCTAAACAAACAGCACATAAAAAATTCCACCTGGTGTTTTCATTTGAGTAGGTTGTGTTGGGTTCAGAGCAAGATAAGCAATGTGGAGCCTCCATGTGTGTGCAGAGGGGATGTTTTGTCTGAAGGTCAAATTGGGCGCGAACTCAGCTCTGGTGGACGGACTTGCTCGAGCATACTTTTGTTTTCCAGGAGTGTGCTTGTCTGTGTATGTGCGTTTCCTTTTGAGAAGGGGAGGGGTTCCAGGAGGAGGGGCTCCACAGGGTGGGCAGGCAGCACAGGGACCTGTTGTAGAGTGGAGATTGGGGTCAGGCAGGTTGAGGGAACCAACCATGTCGCTTTTTACGCCTCAGCAATCAGCTCGATGGAGCGTGCAAATCATCAACAAAGACCTTTAGCATCTCAACACCCCCTCCCTCCACCTTTCTCACCTGATGTACACGCACACACACATACAAACGTAAACACACACACATACAAACGTACACGCACACATACAAACGTAAACACACACACATACAAACGTAAACACACACACATACAAACGTAAACACACACACATACAAACGTAAACACACACACATACAAACGTAAACACACACACATACAAACGTAAACACACACACATACAAACGTAAACACACACACATACAAACGTAAACACACACACATACAAACGTAAACACACACACATACAAACGTAAACACACACACATACAAACGTAAACACACACACATACAAACGTAAACACACACACATACAAACGTAAACACACACACATACAAACGTAAACACACACACATACAAACGTAAACACACACACATACAAACGTAAACACACACACATACAAACGTAAACACACACACATACAAACGTAAACACACACACATACAAACGTAAACACACACACATACAAACGTAAACACACACACATACAAACGTAAACACACACACATACAAACGTAAACACACACACATACAAACGTAAACACACACACATACAAACGTAAACACACACACATACAAACGTAAACACACACACATACAAACGTAAACACACACACATACAAACGTAAACACACACACATACAAACGTAAACACACACACATACAAACGTAAACACACACACATACAAACGTAAACACACACACATACAAACGTAAACACACACACATACAAACGTAAACACACACACATACAAACGTAAACACACACACATACAAACGTAAACACACACACATACAAACGTAAACACACACACATACAAACGTAAACACACACACATACAAACGTAAACACACACACATACAAACGTAAACACACACACATACAAACGTAAACACACACACATACAAACGTAAACACACACACATACAAACGTAAACACACACACATACAAACGTAAACACACACACATACAAACGTAAACACACACACATACAAACGTAAACACACACACATACAAACGTAAACACACACACATACAAACGTAAACACACACACATACAAACGTAAACACACACACATACAAACGTAAACACACACACATACAAACGTAAACACACACACATACAAACGTAAACACACACACATACAAACGTAAACACACACACATACAAACGTAAACACACACACATACAAACGTAAACACACACACATACAAACGTAAACACACACACATACAAACGTAAACACACACACATACAAACGTAAACACACACACATACAAACGTAAACACACACACATACAAACGTAAACACACACACATACAAACGTAAACACACACACATACAAACGTAAACACACACACATACAAACGTAAACACACACACATACAAACGTAAACACACACACATACAAACGTAAACACACACACATACAAACGTAAACACACACACATACAAACGTAAACACACACACATACAAACGTAAACACACACACATACAAACGTAAACACACACACATACAAACGTAAACACACACACATACAAACGTAAACACACACACATACAAACGTAAACACACACACATACAAACGTAAACACACACACATACAAACGTAAACACACACACATACAAACGTAAACACACACACATACAAACGTAAACACACACACATACAAACGTAAACACACACACATACAAACGTAAACACACACACATACAAACGTAAACACACACACATACAAACGTAAACACACACACATACAAACGTAAACACACACACATACAAACGTAAACACACACACATACAAACGTAAACACACACACATACAAACGTAAACACACACACATACAAACGTAAACACACACACATACAAACGTAAACACACACACATACAAACGTAAACACACACACATACAAACGTAAACACACACACATACAAACGTAAACACACACACATACAAACGTAAACACACACACATACAAACGTAAACACACACACATACAAACGTAAACACACACACATACAAACGTAAACACACACACATACAAACGTAAACACACACACATACAAACGTAAACACACACACATACAAACGTAAACACACACACATACAAACGTAAACACACACACATACAAACGTAAACACACACACATACAAACGTAAACACACACACATACAAACGTAAACACACACACATACAAACGTAAACACACACACATACAAACGTAAACACACACACATACAAACGTAAACACACACACATACAAACGTAAACACACACACATACAAACGTAAACACACACACATACAAACGTAAACACACACACATACAAACGTAAACACACACACATACAAACGTAAACACACACACATACAAACGTAAACACACACACATACAAACGTAAACACACACACATACAAACGTAAACACACACACATACAAACGTAAACACACACACATACAAACGTAAACACACACACATACAAACGTAAACACACACACATACAAACGTAAACACACACACATACAAACGTAAACACACACACATACAAACGTAAACACACACACATACAAACGTAAACACACACACATACAAACGTAAACACACACACATACAAACGTAAACACACACACATACAAACGTAAACACACACACATACAAACGTAAACACACACACATACAAACGTAAACACACACACATACAAACGTAAACACACACACATACAAACGTAAACACACACACATACAAACGTAAACACACACACATACAAACGTAAACACACACACATACAAACGTAAACACACACACATACAAACGTAAACACACACACATACAAACGTAAACACACACACATACAAACGTAAACACACACACATACAAACGTAAACACACACACATACAAACGTAAACACACACACATACAAACGTAAACACACACACATACAAACGTAAACACACACACATACAAACGTAAACACACACACATACAAACGTAAACACACACACATACAAACGTAAACACACACACAGTATACTCTTTGACTTTGAAGAATTATACAGAAACTTTAAAGGCCATTCAGGTTGTAACACTTCCCTGAAAGATTTTGCTCCTGTTTTTCCTGTGCTGAGTTGAGTGGTGGCTTTTTTCATATATTACAGATGTGCTTTTGCCATTTTCAAACTTCAAACTCTGAGAGAGAGAAAAGTGCAATTTTCTTCCTTGTTGGATTCCTGCTAATTTGATGTTTTCCTTTAGTGGAGAGAGCCATGCAGAGTCTCAAAAGTGGTCATTTACAAGCAAGTCAAGGGCAGTATTGTTGGGTTACTCTTCAGGAGTGTGTGATGTCAGCGAACTGGTAGATGCATCAAGCACATACAAATACACACTTCTCATTCTCTTCATGTGTGTCTGCCTGCCGAAGCAGCAACACCCCGGCGTGCACCTCGCCATAACAGAGGGACTCCATGAATACCAGAGCTGCCAGTGGAACACAGAACACATCAGTGAACCTGACACCCAATGGACAGGCTGTGACAAGTATGCAAATGATATAGCCTGGAGGCAAGATGCTTCAGTACGACACATCATACACATCATATCACAAAGACATGCACAAATGGATAGGTGCTCACATGTGCAAGCAAGTGCACAGATACACACACACACTGACACACACATTTATACACACAGTAGACTGCACAAATATTGTTGGTATGCTTAGATGAACAGGTGTCCTCGCATGAATACCCCAAAAAAAGCACAAACACACACCTCCAGTTGCGCTGTAGTAGTTTTTGCATATGCTGATAATGTTAATGTCATGAAAAGTCTGAGAAAAATAGGAAAGAATCATCTAACTATAAAAGCCAAAAGTTTCTAAATTTCTAAAGAAATTTGAGTTTTCTCACAGCTAAAACTTTGCAGTTGAAGCATTTGAAATAGTAATAATAGTTAAAATGACAAAATAAGTTGAAGTGGCATTTACAGTGGTTGAAATATCATCTGAGGAGTTGGACTTGAAGGCACCTGAGATGTCTTGAGATTAAACTGTGGAGTCCAGTGCCACAGATGATCAGTAGTGTTGCAAATCTTTTGAACAATCTTCTTTGTGGTTTTTTTAATCTGTTATTATCTTTACATTCAATGTTATATTTCTCTCCTCATCAAATTGTAAAACTACAAAGATGAATACCTAAAGGACTAATGTCTGTAACGAGAAAGGACATTAATAGAGATTCTACACTATAAACCAAAGGTACCCGGATAAGAGGTGTGTACACATGTTGCTATGCACTTTTTTTTATATTACTTTTCTTTCTTGAACTTATATAGACAAAATTGAGCTTTTCTTAAATAAGTCAGTAGACCCCCTGTGAAGAAATATAATAATTGGAAAATAAAATCAGTGAGCTTATTCTGATTTTAGAGCTACATAAATCAGTTTCTTGTTGTCCTGTAGCTGAACATTTAAAGCAAAAAGATACTCATCACACATATTTCATTGTACTACTCAGGTTTCCGAGTGTGTCTCCTTGACGGTGACAGTTCCTCCTGTCAGGGATTTAAATCAGCCTCTGTTTGTCCCTTTGGGCAGCAGGACGTGAGATCTTTCAGTCTGTTGAATCATTATTGGGGACAAAAATGTCCCTTTCTGTATTGCTGTTGTTTACTTGCCTCTTAATTAGCATTGATAATTAGTTCTCTACGTATCAGTGCAGTGACAGGACCTGTCAGTGCATGTATTGATGGCCCTTTGCTTGTCTCCTTGTTAACTCCCGTCCTATCTTGACAGCATTCTCCACTTGTCTTGTCCATTTTACCACTGGGGGCCTTGTTGTCTGATCGTCACCTTGTCTGTCTGTCTGCCAGGACCAGGCATCAGGGACATAACGGTGAAAGCCGCTAAATGGTGTGCTGACAGTAAACAGCTGCGGTAAACAAGTCATGATGTCCCTGTCCCCTTTGTCTCACATGTCCCGTATCTCATGAGCACCTAAGCTTGCATGCCCTTGAGCCATGACAATGACCTACTATTGATTAGACAAGACCTCACACACCACAGTGACAGGGAGGCAAGATGCTGACAGGCTCCATACCTGCACCTCCATGACCCCACCAAAGCTGCATAATGATTACACAATGATCATGATAATGCCTTGAGATCCAGTGAACTTGATGATACAGTACAAACAACATTACAAGTGTTAGTCCGCTAGAATCCAGATGAGGCTGCCTTGATGTGTACTGAAGCACCTGAAGTTTTTTCTGGATTTTTCCACTACCACCCACCTCTGCAATCCAAGCTAAAGCCCACCAACTGTTTCCTGGCTTACACACACACATAGTTTCCTGCTGCAGCAGCGGCCTCGTTCCCTACCCCATGGTTTCCCCCGGCAACGGGCCAGGCAGAAGTCAGGACATCCTCTGTGTCTCCGAACATTCGCCCCATGCATGAAGTTCTCCTTCAGAAGCTGACCGTCCATCACAAAACCTCCTGTAATAGACGGTGAGTCGTGAAAAACCAAGCTGAGAGGCCATCTGCGCACGGTGGGGTCCGGGAGATATTTTTGTCACTGAGCATGCCTGGCCAAAGTGCCTCGGACTGGCACCGAGCTCTGCTGATGAAAGAGGACTGAGGAAAACACCAAAAACTTTCCTGAGGTCAGAATGAAGAATTCACGGATACAAGAAGAGTTGCTGTTTGTCTATAAAGTATACAGGTATATCTAAGTGTGTGTTTATGTCCTTGATTAGGTACATGCTTGCAAGTGCACTGTATGTGTGTGCATCAGCTTCTAACAACCAAATGAATAGCAGTAGTTTAGAAACTGCCTACATTCAAAATATACGTGAAATTTTAGCAGTAGGAATGGGAATGTCAAAACTCCTGACTGAAATATCACAAACTAAAAGATGGATTTCAATTAATTTTTGTACCGACAGTCATGGTACCCAGAGGCTGAATGCTAATGGTGACGCTCCAGGGCATCACTAATGGCTCAAAGTTTTCACTTGAGACACTATGTTACATCCTTTGACATATTTCAATATTTACTGGTCGAATTGCCCTGACATTTGGTATACACATTCATGTCTCCTTAAGAATGAATCATAATAACTTTGATGATGACTTTACATAGAGCTCCATCATCAGGTCAAAATTTTAATTTGCCCAATACTTTGACTCCATACTTCAAAAACTAACGGCATTGCCATCACGCTCAGCTGTACTTTATCTTTATTGCTGATTAGTAAACATTAGCATTGTAACATGCTAAACCAAGATAATGAACAACAAATCTGGTAAACATTATACCTGCTAAACATCAGTGTGTTACATGGCTAAATCATCATTGTGAGATAGAATGCTGATGTTAGCATTTAGCTCAAAACACAGCTGTGCAAGACTAATTGTTCCAAACAATAATTGTCCTAAACAAGGCTCTTGTCTTGTTTAGAACAATTATTCACTAAGATTAACATAAAAGCATAAAAGTAAGGACATAACCTTACTTTGTCCATCTGTAGTTTTATCTCAGTCTAATCAGTATCATCAGCTAGCAGTCTAATGAGACAGACTGTGAGGCCAATCCACCGCAAACACACACACACACACACACACTCACACACACACACACACACACACATACATACATACACACACACACACACACACACACACACACACACACACACACACACACACACACACACACACACACTCTCACAGCAAGTCTGGCCTGATGCAAGACTCACAGACAAACAGCCAGATGGGGTGTAAACATAGACTCTGGAGTCGTGTGGAGAGCGTTGCCATCAGCCTGCCGGGTGAAGAATGAAGTCTTGTGCAGACTCCCGTACATACGCGAATACATACCCTCAAAGGCCAAGGTGACAGACTTGCTACAGAGGGGCTTTCTTGCATATTCACAGGCCTAATTTACCAGGTGTACCTTTGAGTGGGTGCACGTGTGTTTGTATGTGTGTGTGTCGGTTTGTGTGCTGTTTTAGGCACGACAAACTGTCGAGCCTGAAGTGTACATCCAGCCAGCCCATTCAAACCTAGGATGGATTGGTTACAAGTTAACAGCTTTTCACTTTTATAGCAACCACAAGTTTTGTAGCTCAGGTCATTTTTTATCATTATGAGAAATTGGAAAAGAAAAAGAAAAATGACTGAATCTCCAACTTTGTCTGTATGCCAGTTGTTTCAATCACACAGTTGTGACAGATAGATAGTCCTACAGATGACAAGCCGTATCTGAGTGTCAACAAGGTAATGACAGGGGAAAGTGACAGATTATACCACTGTGTTGCTCCATCATGCTCCAGTCTGGTGAGGAATGGAGGCAGCTAAACATCAATGCCTCAAGAAAGAAGAACCTTTATGTTTTGTTTTTTGCTTTTGTTCGTGTGTGTGTTTGTTGGGATCTATATGAACAGTATGTTGGGATGTTCTCTATAGATGGGGGATGATAGAATAGGGATAGACATGTCTAAAGGGTGGATGGATAGATTTTGAGCTGATATTGACAGTGTTTTTCAGTCCATGTGCCTCAGTGACAAGATAAGTTTACTTCTGTTTAACTGTATTTACTATATCTGCACTCTTGGTGATTGGGGACATTGTTGGTATTCCAGTTCTCTACTTCTCCATTATGTGAGCATGATTGTCATCATTACTTGCCCTGCTGGCTTAATGATCACAAGCCTAGCAGCAGCACTCATAGATGCTTAGCTGTTTTGTAAAAGCAGTGAAGTTATTGATATGATCCCTAATGTAGTGAGGGACAATTGGGCAGGGGGATGATGTGTGTGTTCACCTCTGAATTTAAATAAGGCCTCAACGTATAAGTAATTGCTTTTGTATGATTCATACCAGCATCATGCATTTGGCTGACGTGAGTGAAATGCAGTTGATCTAGCCTCACTTAATTCAGAGTGCTGAGTGTTGTACCTTGAGGATTTACACTGCTCATTTCTCCAGGAGCTGGTCTCTTGTTATTTACTTTACCTTAGTGGGTGTGTTGATGATGATAGAATGGACATTATACGGGTTTGTTTTATGTAACTTTATGTTACACATGCCCAAAATCTGAGTGGAGATTTCAATGTGTCATGCATCACAGTTATTAAAAACTATAAAAGTCTTCAGTCTTCATTAATTATTCACCTTCTTCCCACATAGATAGAGACTTTAGTTTGCAGATTATTTAGCTGTATCTAGGACTGTGAACTGTGTATCTAGGACTGTGAGTCCTGAACATCTCATCTACAGACTACTTGTAGCATCAGAGCACTCTTGTTTTTCCTTTTATCGTTCTCAAATCCATCTGATTCATAGAACTTTCTTTACAACTTGTTATAGCTATTAAAGCACAAGCAAAACTAATAACATAACAATGGATCCATTCCAGCAGACATTCTAATACAATGTAAGAATTAATAATGTCATTACTTACACCTATATAACTCCAAATGTCTGCTGAAAAAAGGGTCCCTTCTACTACTAGTTGAATTTAGTAGTAGTAGTACTTTTTGGTACTTTTTGGCCACTTCTTGACAGTGTTTGCATATTACCTTGCAGCTTTAAGTTTCCATAATACAGTACTCTGGCACAGCTTCTCTTGTATGGTCTAGCACTCAGTTTGGGTACCACTGAATTATGAACTGTTTTGAGCAATATCGTCTGTAGCTCAAAGACAATTAGCTTTAACTCCGTGTCCTCAGACATGAAACTGGGCAGGAATGTGGCTCGTACCTTCTTGGATTACTACAAACTCAACAACCTCATCAAGGACAATAGACCAACTCACATTCAAAGGTAAAGCAACATTGTATCATGAAGTAGAGACTATGTCAAGTATCTATATAATACTTTACCTTTTGCATATTATCGAATGCAGTTTTGTTTTGCTTTTTCCTGAGTCATTCATGATAATATGTTTTTGTCTCCAGTTCTGAGGTGATGGCCCAGACAGGCAATGGAAAGGGCAATGGCATCGGCAGAGACGCAGTGGAAAGAGAGAGGGAAAAGAGCCAGGGTGTCAGGCACTAGACAGACGGACAGACGGATACAGACTGAGCATGAATAAAATTCAGAGCACCGTAGCAGGAGGACCCTTCACACTTCATTGCCTTTAGAAGCTCCACATCTCCCTGGCTATAAAGACTTTTATTCACAGATTTGTAACAGTGGGTTGACTGGTATTTGAAGGACTAAAATCAGAACAAGTTTCCTCCTGGGTTATTTAGTGACTATAAAATGTGGACTATTGAATCCCGAGGGAAGACAGTGGTTACCCATCTACAGTATATTACATCCGAGGCCTTCATTCAGCAACCCCCTTTTTTTTTTTTTGTTCATACACTTGAACAAATGCATGCTTCCCAGCTGTCACTGACCTATTTTATGACTTAACTTTGATAGTGTTATTATCTCTGTTGGTAATTTTTACTAATAACTCATTAAACACTTAATCATAAAGTTGTACTTGATGCCTCCTTATAGCAATAATGAGAATTTTAATGAAAGAAAGAGATATAAAACAACCACAGAGTGACACAAACTGATTATCAGTATGGGAGTCCTGTGTATGGGATGGTCTTTTACGCGTGTGTTCCTATTTTCCCACCATCCGTCCATACTTACTGTATATGAAGCATAGTTTGATATTGCGTCGTTAACATGTGTGGGTATCTTTGCGGTCACGTACCTTTAGTTTCTGTTTTTGTTCTTTACTGAAAATCTTCTGTTGTGTTTGTTAGTTAACAGCAGATTTCAGGTCGTTTTTAACGCGAATCCGTCGCCAAATGTAACGTTTACGTGCAGCGGGGCGACCGCGCGTTCAGGGAGCCTCGGATTCGCCGCTTCCCCGGTCACATGACTCCCCCCCCGCGTCCGCTCCCCCCGGCCGTTTCTGTTTGGCAGCTATGACAACGAACCTTAAAAGTTGGACGAATGGCCTCGGCGGAGAAGGAGAAGAGGCCTCCGTCCTCCAAAGTGCGTCAAAAGTCCCTGAGATGCACCGTGTACCTGGACGTTCAGGCAGTAAGTCCGTCCGCCCGCTGGCCCCTTTGCTGCGGGACACTTGGCCCGGGCTGCTGCTGCTGTAGCTTAACGAGCCGTAAGCTAGCGAGCTAGCTAGCGAAACTAGCTCACGTTCTTCCCTAATCGTCCGATGATAATGAAGAAATGGCAAAGTTCAACATAAAGTCTTTGATAACTGTCAAACAGTTGTTGAACACTTATCACCAAAATGTTGTCACTGCCCGCATTAAGTAACTTTTACCCATTCATTGTATTTTTTTTTAATTATTTGTTGTATGTTGTACTTTTTTTTATGACTTCACAGGGACACGTTCGTCTGATTTATTTCACGTAGCAAAGTCCTTTCTTTCTTTTTCTTCTTTCTTGCAACCATTGAATATATGCTATAAATGTTGAGCCGAGAGGTTAAAGTCTCTGTAGAGCAGATCTTAAATTACAGTCACTTTGAGTTTACTGGTTTTAAACGTCATGCTGTCTCTAATTTGCGGTGTCTGGAGATCAGTCATAGCTGGTGTGGTTTCATTACCTCTTTGTGTGTCAAAGTAATTCACATTAAATAGTTTAGCTCTTTTTTTTTTTTTTTTTGTTCATACACTTGAACAAATGCATGCTTCCCAGCTGTCACTGACCTATTTTATGACTTAACTTTGATAGTGTTATTATCTCTGTTGGTAATTTTTACTAATAACTCATTAAACACTTAATCATAAAGTTGTACTTGATGCCTCCTTATAGCAATAATGAGAATTTTAATGAAAGAAAGAGATATAAAACAACCACAGAGTGACACAAACTGATTATCAGTATGGGAGTCCTGTGTATGGGATGGTCTTTTACGCGTGTGTTCCTATTTTCCCACCATCCGTCCATACTTACTGTATATGAAGCATAGTTTGATATTGCGTCGTTAACATGTGTGGGTATCTTTGCGGTCACGTACCTTTAGTTTCTGTTTTTGTTCTTTACTGAAAATCTTCTGTTGTGTTTGTTAGTTAACAGCAGATTTCAGGTCGTTTTTAACGCGAATCCGTCGCCAAATGTAACGTTTACGTGCAGCGGGGCGACCGCGCGTTCAGGGAGCCTCGGATTCGCCGCTTCCCCGGTCACATGACTCCCCCCCCGCGTCCGCTCCCCCCGGCCGTTTCTGTTTGGCAGCTATGACAACGAACCTTAAAAGTTGGACGAATGGCCTCGGCGGAGAAGGAGAAGAGGCCTCCGTCCTCCAAAGTGCGTCAAAAGTCCCTGAGATGCACCGTGTACCTGGACGTTCAGGCAGTAAGTCCGTCCGCCCGCTGGCCCCTTTGCTACGGGACACTTGACCCGGGCTGCTGCTGCTGTAGCTTAACGAGCCGTAAGCTAGCGAGCTAGCTAGCGAGCTAGCTCACGTTCTTCCCCTAATCGTCCGATGATAATGAAGAAATGGCAAAAGTTCAACATAAAGTCTTTGATAACTGTCAAACAGTTGTTGAACACTTATCACCAAAATGTTGTCACTGCCCGCATTAAGTAACTTTTACCCATTCATTGTATTTTTTTTTAATTATTTGTTGTATGTTGTACTTTTTTTTATGACTTCACAGGGACACGTTCGTCTGATTTATTTCACGTAGCAAAGTCCTTTCTTTCTTTTTTCTTTCTTTCTTACTTCAACCGATGAATATATGCTATAAATGTTGAGCCGAGAGGTTAAAGTCTCTGTGGAGCAGATCTTAAATTACAGTCACTTTGAGTTTACTGGTTTTTAAACGTCATGCTGTCTCTAATTTGCGGTGTCTGGAGATCAGTCATAAGCTGGTGTGGTTTCATTACCTCTTTGTGTGTCAAAGTAATTCACATTAAATAGTTTAGCTCTTTTTTTTTCAGAATAAACCCCCATTAATTTTGTTACCCTATTTGGCAGCAGTAAAAAAGTGCTGCTGATGTGACACATCCTCAGAGGATTGCACACCTGTGACTACACGCTACAACATCCATCTTCATTAATGTTATGTTATATGATCAGTGCTTCGTTTTAAACTGGGCTGTACTGTTCAATAAACTTTCGTGTTTGTGTAAAATAAGGCTGTTTTGTCATGAAAAGAAAGCTTGACATGTCTTAACAGTTTTAACGTTCATGCACAGGTCACGTGTCCAGGAGTTCTTCTCCCTAAAAAGAATGATATCTACCTCAGTGTGTGTATCATGGGCCAGTACAGGAAGACTCCCTGTGTGCCCCCTGTCTTCCCTTTACTCTTCCACCACAAAATGGTCTTTGTCAAGGTGAGAGTAATGATAATTCATTTCAGAAATAAGGAACGCCTCCTTGGCTGGGGCCCAAGCTGTAGGACTTTCATCTGTCTTTGGCTTTTTTGTTAAGATTTGGCGGGATGACGAGTGGCATATTTTGTAAATGTCAAAAAAGGAATGTATATGGTAGTTTATCTTCATGTAACAAAAGAGCTGCATTCATGCCACAACCCTTCTGGGACTGTAACATCTATTCATTGCACTATTACCTACAGCAGATTAATCACAAAAATCTCCTTCCCAGTGTTTTCTTTTTCTTTTTTCTATTTGAATCCTTATGCATATGTTTATGCCTTTTGTTCTTGGTTAGCTGCACTTGCATTCACTTGGGGCAGCTTTCCTTCATAATTATTCATCTCTTTTTGATTAGTGAGAAGCTATTTAAGCAACTGAGCAGATTTTTGCATTAAGTCTGAAGATTTTTAAATCAGCAATCCCCCAGTATGAACATTACTGCCTCAACTCCAGATAAAAGAGGCCTTGTTTTTTTCCTTGGGGAGAATTGCAGAGTAAGACAATGGGCTGTCTGTCTCATATTGTTATAAGTATTGATTTATCTGTATACTTGTCTGTTTTACCAGACTTTCCCTGGTGTTGTTGACCCTGCTGATGTAGCTGACCTCCTCGAAGGTAAGTAGCCAACTGGGATTTGCTTTCTCATCTCTTAGTCCTGAATTCTTTGCTATGCAAGCTTATAGGCTATTAGCTGTGATACTGATCATTAGCTCACAGTCAATTTGTGCTTTCCTTCCTCTTAGCTGACACAACGTCTTTTGAGCTGATTCAGGTGGTGCCTCCAGGTATGCTTTCTGATGATGCCATTTGGGCACATTAAGTCCCCACTGTATCCACTCATTACACTGCAAAAAAAGGGTTTCTCATTTGGCTTGTTTGTGTGTGTGCATTTTTACCGTCTGTTTGTGTACGGTTTTTAGAGGGTCAGATCCTAGCCAAGATGGAGGAAAGCAGCAGAGATTTCCTGTACCCTGGTCCAAGACTGAGCTGCAGAGAAGGAGCTGCAGAGAGAGAAATACTGATGAAGAGGTCATCCTCCTTTCCTGTAGGCTTTTTTCTATCTATTCCCTTTATTTCTTTATTAATCCTCCTTTGGTCGCCTGCACCATAAAACCTTCAAGTATTAGACTTAAAAATATTGTACTGTCAGCTTAAGGGATGAAACATTTTTTGCTGGGTGTGAGCAATAATAAGAATTTATTAAGCAACTTACTCCTTTTTACAGCTAATTATAAAAGTAACTTTTAGACCACATTATCACACAATTGATCACACATATGCTGAGAGAAGAATTTGCAAATCAGAGATATGTTTACTTAAAAAAATCCTTAAAATCTACCTAGTAGAATATTATTCTGCAATAATGCATACAATTTAATTTTTTCATAACAATCTAAAGGAAACTGGCTGAAATGGACACAATTTCTGTTGCAGGACATTCTCCTGCTGGTAGATGATATAAGTCAGACAAATTGTATGTTAGGAAAACACTGTAAAATACACATTAATTGAAGTTTTTTTGCACCCTGATAATTGCTACAAAGAAAAGCTGAATAACAGTCTTCAAATGCAAATAATAGGTTAAAACTGTTCTTAATTGCAATGCCTCAGCTAAAGTATTATTCATCAGAGTTGGTGATATTATGCACAGTCACAGTGAAACCAGAGATATGTTTGCCTTTGATTCTGTACTGCATTCATGTACAATAGGATCTAGTCCTAACCAACTTCAGATAATATTTTGTAATTTGATTAATACTTTTAATTCATAAAATTGCAAAGGGAAGGATCTTTACTCTTATTTTTCTCTTGAGTCCAAAATTGTGGTTGTAGCCATTTGATAAATATTGGCACAAGTGTAAAAGGTGTCATTAATGCTGCAATATTTAAGTTAATTTAGTTAAAGGAACAAGGGTATTCCTGTCAGTTGTTGCATTTTAATGTCACAACAACCCCACATTGTTCCCACCCTGTGATCCTGCTTGATTGGCAATATTACATGTGTCATTCACAAACTGGAGAAGATTGTTGCTTTCTCAAAGTGAGTCTCTTCCTAATCTCGGTGGCTCTTATGCCTTTGCACATGACAGGCAGGTTCACTACCCAGATAACCCATTCAAAAGTACTGTCTTGTCTTATACAAAGTCACGTCATTTCTTCAGAAAAGCTGACATTTTCCTTGTACATCTGTCATATATCTTTTCTATACAGATAGAAAAACCAAACTGAGAACCTCCTCTCTTTTTTAAATATTCTCAACTCTTCTTATATAATCTCTTTCCCTCTCTACCTCCTCCCACTCTCATTTTTTCATCTCTCCATGGCTGCGGGTTGATTTTCTGTCCTCCCCTAGTCCTCAGAGGCACTAACTGGCATATTTAAGTGTCTTTAAACACCCTTCCTCTTGCCATTGCTTTTATGTATTTGTGTTTGAGGCCTACATAGCAATTTAGATGTCTCACTCCAAATGCCATATTATTTAAACATCACTGGAGCTTTTCTCTTTCTGCAATTTGTTTTCCTCAAGCCTGGCATAGATTGAAAAGTTGTGGTTGTAAATTGGTGTTCCAAGCAGGTCTGTTATCTGTCCTTTTGTCTTCATCTCCCCATTCAAGGTGTTGTGTTTGTTCCTGTTGTCTCTCTCCCTCAAGGGAATCTCCCCCAAAGTGGAGTTTGCTACGACATCAGTCATAGAAGAGAGTGATGGGAGAGACAGCTGGCATGCCTCGTCCGTAAGTATGTCCTTTTATAGAATACACATTGTGTGGAAATTTTTATACATTCGCCGTGCTTTTGTTTGCTTGTTTACTTGAGTTACATCCTTTGTTGATCTGCGAAGTGCTTTGGAAGGAGTCTGTCTTTTATTTAAAAAAAAAAATATGTTCATGGCCTTTTAGAACAGCTTTGCTGAAATCTTAACAGTTAAAATCCATCAAATTGCCACTCATAACTCAAGCTAAAAGAGTGTTAATCATTGTACCTGATAATTCAAAATGTCTGGAGTTTGAACATATCACAGCTACATACTCAACATGCATAAGTGTTGACCACAGCCATGAAAGTGAAGAGTCATCTCTAGAGTGCTCTAATGAGTGGTATCACTCACCATCAGATTTGTCTGTTCCAACCATACATACCCACCTTCTATTGTTGCCATGGCTACTGCATCTATCTATCCATACTGGCAGTGCTTCAAGGGTATCTGTGCTCTCCTTGTGAATGTAATTACATGGAGGCAGATCTATGCTGCTGATAGCGAGTCTTCTCTCGCATCTCCGACTAGCTGGGAGATGACACAGTTTTTGTCACAGAACCAGTCAGTCAGTCAGTCAGTCAGTCAGTCAGTCAGTCAGTCAGTCAGTTTTTTCTATTAACTATCCAGACAGAGGGTCACCGGTATCTTTTCCACTGTGTCCTTGTGGATTTTAAAGGGTAACTGTGCTCAGCTGCTTGAAATCACACATTACTTTTTAAAAGATTAACTTCATATGGACTCTTTTTCTCTCTGGTTGTCTCTGCCTCTTCTTCTCTTATGTGTGTATTTCAAGTTTTGTTTTTTGTCATGTTCCCATCTGTTGCCATTTTCAGTACAGCTGAAACAGTTAGATGATTAATCAATTATTCAGTCAAAAAACAAAAAAAAAGAATCATTTGACAAATGATTAATGGTAATTTTTGAGGAAAAATGCCAAACAATCTCTGCTCTCAGTTTTTCAAATGAGATAATTTGTTGGCTTTCTATGTCTTATGTAATAGTAAATTGAATATGTTAATTTTTTGTACTGCTGGTACAGACAAAAATAGGTAGACACTAAGAGGGCAGACTAATACTCCAGTGTTAGACTGAAAAATGATATGTTACTTTAAAAAAACAGGGTGAATGAAAGTTTTTCACAAACAGTTCCTGTTAGTAGCATATGATCCATCACACAGCAGTTGGCATGTTGTGCCAAAAACACCACCATGCATTTCCCAGGTGCAGTAACCTAAGCTAAGCTATTTGTTTAAATGGGATGTCATTGACAGCAAAGAAGATTGTCAGAGTGTTTTCCTGGCCCCTTAGGGGTATGTCTGGATCAGAGCACTGCTGTGGCTGTCAGAAAGTAGAATTTCTCCATTTCCTCTTTCCTAATGGCTCCTCAGCATAGACATTTCCCTGACTGCCGGCCTACTTAGCTGACAAACCATGGGCGGTTTTAATAGATTTAGACAGAGAGTAATTTCCCCCCCGAAAATACTCTAAAACTGTAGTTATGAATACACACCTAATTTTTAGCAATGTCTTACTCTTTTTCTCCCAATTTCTTGCACTCTTGTCGTCTGTAAGCTGTCATCATTCTAATTTAAATTGTTGGTTTTAATCCCAAAGTTATTTTCATTATTCATTCACAACCCAAGTTTTGTTCAGCTGTGTCTTTATCACACAATGCCAACAGCGGAAATACCAACTAATCACCGCAGACAAGCCTTCACAACTCAGGAAAAGTGACTGATAGAGGAAAGCTGAAGGAAGTACGAGATGGTGGGGGATGAGTGGAGCGAAGGGCATACTTGTCTTAATTTGATTAAATCAGACCATTCTCAAATGGCAACCTCAATGAGGATTTATTCATAATTTAGTTTCTCTTAAAAATAGTTTTAATGTTGTGTTATTTTCCTAATTAGCATTTAGATTATCTTTGTTTTACAGCCAGGTAATGCCTCTTTATAATATTAGACTGGAGATGGCCATCAAATGCAATTAACATTTTATCTTAACTTATTTATCCCCGGTTGGCATTACCCGCAGGAAGAGGGATATTGCATCGGAGAATGATGTTAGTGGCCATTAGAGTTATTGAAGTAATTCTGCAGAGGTTGTCTCCATGGCAGTGCTGACTGCGAGAGCTGTTGTTGTTCTAACACTTAAGCCGAATGATTTATCTAATGGTTTAATGGTTTCGTCCAGGGAGAATAAGTCTGTGTTGAGAGTGAGAGCAACTGCCTTAATGGATAAAATGGCTGATGCTTCTGTAAAAGAACAACATTGAGGTCTGCAGAGAAATCTAAACTGTCGGGACAAATGTTATGTATCACCTCAAAATGGAGACCTGTGGGAGTAGCTTGCCATGTTAAAACAGCATATCTACATTTCTCTCTCTCTATTCCTGTCTCATATTCTGTCCTTGAATCTCCAGAACTGCTGTCTCTCGCCCATGAAGCCATCTTTAATCCCATCCAGACAGAGTTCAGTAAAAAAGTCTTCACCATCCAGCAGGCATTTTTCCAGAATAGATGATGGGGACTGTTTCTCTTTGAAAGGTGGAAAGGAAAAGCTAAATAGTGATGAAAGCATGACAAACTCTGCACCGTCGTCATCATCATCCAGACACTGTCCTTCATCCCCGTCAGACCACAGTCCCCAGAAAAACAAGAAAGAAAAAAAATATGCCTCTCCCAGAGTGTCTGTAGACTTTGGCTACCAGCAGCCCACAGTTTCCTCAAGGACACGAGCCCTGTCCCCTTACACTCACCGTAAGATGTGCCAGCTTTCAGAGGACGCCAGGCAGAGGCTCAGCCACCTCCAGCTGGGGCCTTACCACTTCAGGAAGGAGGCAGAGAGCCATCCACCCTTCTTGGTTAGTAACATTAGATATATTCTTCCAAACTGAAGGCAACTGATAAAAATAAAGTGTTCAGATGGTTTGTTTAATACCAGCAATACACATGTTCACTGAATAGGGGTCATAACATTAATAGGATCCTGATTTTTGCTGCAGTTCACACCTCAGTGGGAGCTCCCCAAAATTCAACTTAATCTAGTGGCCAGATTAAGTGGAGGGCATTAAAAGAGTAGTGTTAATCCTTTTACCTCAGCCGTTAATGCATTTTTACGTCACAAAATTTTTTCCCTATGTGCATGTAATATGGCCTGTTGTCCTCGCACAGGGGCTTGAGTGTGCTTTAATAGCGCACAACCTGCACTTAGGCTGGCACCTAGTTATTTGTTAACACTTTAATTATGACCGTATCACTGTTATAAGATATTTGCATATAAAAGGGGGGATTTTCTCATCACACAGCCTTGGGGGATAATATACAGTCAATGGACAAGCACAACACAGCCTCTAGTCCTCAGCTCCTTCCTCCCTCTCCTCCCCACCATATTCCTGCTTGTTCATTTACATCAAATCTAATCCTGAGGTATGAATATCAAAATCCACTTGCATGCTGTTATTAAAAGAAATGATTATCTACTGAGTTGTTTGTTTTTCTCACACACATGAATGGAATTTACTAGAATACAATGGGCGTTTTATTAAACAGAGGAGTACGCTTTTCCCACTCTGGTTTTCCTGGGGGAATCTTCTGTCGACAATTAACCCTGGTAATTGAGAGTCAAGCTGCAATTAACAAATAGATACCTAATGAAGTAGCTTAGCCCCATGGTGAATGCATTATCAGTGCATATTTCAGAGCCTCAACTCCTGGTTTGTGGTTTGTGTGTAGAAGGAAGCACATTTCTATAGATAACCTGAACTATGTTGTTTGAGGTACTGTAGTTGCTTATTCTGTAAAATTCTTGTCGTTTGCATTAGGCCTTATAGTAATCTCGATTAAAAAAAACAAACAAATATTTGTCTGTTTTTGTTGTGGCAGTTCAAATTACAACAGTGTTAATAATTCTGTTAAAGAGCAAATTATTTTTCTGTTGTATGTTATGCCAGGTCTCTCGTTGCAGTAGTGTCTCTGTGATGGGAATCCCTTCATCCTCTCCCCATAGTGGTAGCATGAATCAACGCTCCTTTAGCTGCTCAGCTGATCAAACAGGTACATGCACACAAGGCCATGCTATACATGTTTTACTTAAATAGCCCTTTATCTGTTGATAATATATTAGTCTTTCAAAATAGTTTTCAAGTCTGTAAGTATTGTAGGACTTATCAAATGGCTTCTATATGTTTTCAATTTTACATTTTTACTTTCTACTACTGATAGGTTAATAATAATAATAGTTTAAAGCTACTGCAGGAATACACAGATTTGTATATGTCTATATCTATCCCCTGCTCATTCTGTGCATGGAAAGTTTAAATCACACCTGTATTTTGTATTTCAGGAAGCACTGCAGACATAAAGAAGTCCTAAAGCTACTGTAATTTCTCTCTTTTGTTATTGTAGATTTTTCTCCCCTGGGTAGTTACAGACCAAGAACACTCAGAGTAAGTCTAATAATAACAGTTCAAACCAGCAGATACAAAGAGCTACTGTTTAAACACAACAGCACATCATAGCATGAAGTTAAGTGTTCGTATATTGTGTGCTGAAGGTTTCTTTGCTGCCATGACAAAGCCTCTTTAGATTCAGTCAAATCATTGCACATACTAAAAACTATACTATAAATGAATTTTTAAATAACTTGTTCTGTTTTATTATTGTATTTTTGTTAGAGTTTTGTATCGTTTAGATAGTCAGAAAACGTTTCTAATGTCATCCTAGCATACCCTTTTCACTACAATCAATCTTTCAATATACCAACTTATACTCAAGATGTTCTTAATATTGTGAACCAACTTTCAGTGTAAAAGTAGTAAAATATGTGCTTAGACTCTGCAGTTAATGGATTCCTTTCTAAACTCTTATTTAAACCCTGTTGCCCTGTGACCTTGCTCAGGTGAAGTCAGCTTCTGTGAGGGTCCAGACATCTCCAGAGACACATTCCAGACCTAAAGCTCTGACCAAACCCCCTGTGATTGGTTCTGCCCCTTCTCAGTCTACCCAGGTTATGTCAAACTCCAGGAGTTCTCTGAATCTCAGCAACCATTCCCTCAGAGAGAGGTAAAGCACTTCCCTTCAGCCCAACCTTGAAATTATCAACTCATTTGCTGAATTCTTTCCAAAATATATTATAACATCATCAAAGTAACAATCATAAAACTGCATTTCAACTTGTTCATCGGTTAGTCTGACAAACAAGAGCAAGGTTGGCTGCATTGCACACCCCCATAACTCTCTGTTAATGTTGTGACAAAATGATAGAAACTAAGCAGCAGTAGCTATTAGCATGCGTGTTTATAACTTTGTGTTTCTACTTGTCATAAAGTGTTGTTCCATTTGTACAGCACTATCAGGATCACCTCTGAGCTCTGAGGTTGGCCTGTCTAGCCACAAAACCAGATGATTTCCTTCACACTCACGCCAAAGAAGGAGAAAACATAATCCTCTTTTCTGGGGTGTTTGCCCTGAATTTATCCTGATCCATCTGTGCAAATCATTGGTGTTTGCTAAAAAGATCTTAAAAGCAAAAGAGACACCTGTATGAGTTTCCAATTAATGTGTACAGCAAATATATGGCAATCTCACGAGATGATAGTCATACATTGTCGCTGCTTTGTGTGTGCGTGTGCTCGTTCACATCCAATCTTTAATTTTGATCACACTCGACAGGCAGGATGAAACCCCCTCCACCTCTTAAATTACAGAAGCTGATGTCTCGTCATGTTTGTTCATTGCTAAGAGAGGAGGCTGAGAGAAGGGAAAACAAAGAGGAAAATGGTATTGATTTGCGTTTCAGCTTGCGTCTGATGCATTTGACCCGATGCATGCTTTAATACATTCAGAGAAACCTTGTCATCGATCATGGCAGCTTTGAGTTGAACACCCCGATGGGACCGATGTTCCGTTTTGTTTGTTTTTTTTTTTTTTGTTTCTGCTCTCCTTCCCCCTTCCCTTTTGCTCAGACCATAAGTAAACATTAAAATCAATAGGCAATCTTAAATTGCAAAGTAAATTGTAGGAAATAAATGATACTTTTCTCTCAATTGAAAACGCGACAGGAGTTGTAGGGTGGGAGATTAGAGCGGGCCTTTGTAGATTCCCTCCGACAGGGAGAGGGGCACGTCTTACCACAAATCTTTGATCTATAAAGAAAATGACAGATGCCAGTGGCAACGTTTGCCCCCTAAGCCCCGAAGTCTCAGTCTATTCATGTCTCTGGATGATTTGTCCTTGATGACTTTTTGAAGCAGGTAGTGAGTTTATGTGATTACAGATGAAAAGCTTCCATTCCCAAACTGTGAGCCTGGCCAAGACACCAGTCAGTCCTTCAGTCAGTCGTCACCCCTCCACTCCCTGCAAATAGACAGGAGTGAACAGTAATAAATTGCAGTATTGCCTCTCATCCACGTCTGTCTGTCAGTGCAGTCTGTTATTTCACAAATTCCTGTGGCCAACCGACAGACATACTTATACTGATGAAGCACATCAATGCCTCCAGTTCAAAAGGGATGCACAAATGGTTGAATGTAGAGGAGCCAAAATCAAAATGAACATTTACATGGGGGAAACAGTGCTTTTAATTTCAGATTATTTTAAAATGATGATGTTGAGCACAGCACACACTAAAAGCATCTGTTTTGTCAGTGTCCTGGCAGTTTCAGCCCTGTGTCAGCTCCAAATGATTTATGTTAGGTTATAGCCCCGTCTAGTGGACAAAAGAAATACCTGTCACAATACCTTGAAGGGAAAGCGGTCAGTGTTTCTAAGTAATATGATTTCGATTTTAAACAATTAACTCAGGTACGTGATTGACAAAAAGCCCGTTTTCAAGCAAACATGTCAAACATTCTCTCATGTGCAGTTTTGCTTTTCTGTGTTGTATAGCCTTTAAACTTTTTGTCTCTTGGACTTAAAGCTAGTGTTAGGGAATACTTGATGGGCATTTTCACCATTTACTGACATTTTATACGCTAAACATTTTCTTGTTTTTTGAGCCCTTAAAACAAAGCCATCTACTTGCAATCCAAAAAGAGATTCTTTCCTTTTCCCCAAAGTCCTGAAGAAATGAAATTATCCACTAAATCACCAGTAAAAAAGCAAAGATTAGTGACAAGTTAGAAAAAATAAGCAGAACTTTGTTAAGCAGAACTTTATTTTTTGTTTTGCTTTTTTTTTTATTTTTTATTTTTTATTGTTTTATGACTCCTCAACTTCATCTGGTGATGTCTTGTGGGGTTCTGAACCTTCAGCTTGGAACCACTGGTTTAATCGATAATAAAAAGAAATAGCTGTTTGGTATATGCAGGTATATGGGACTAAAGTACTTTATTTGGTTTGAATTTGCCATCTCTTTTTTATTTTCCTTAGGCTCCAGACCAGTCAGCCCAGTCCATCCTTTTGCGAGGAGATCCACAGTCGAGTCCAGAGGATCCTGCAGACACACAGAACCACCTGGGATCACCAAGTGAGCTCTGACCTTTAACTTTATAGCGTAAAAATTGACCAAATAATATGAAGTTAAAGGGCAAAAACTTCTCACTGATAAACTAACTATAATAATGCATAGATCAAAATCAAGGTCCCTACACACACATCCAGACAATACACCCTCTTAAACCTCATGATTTTTTCATTCAAGCAGTCAAACCTCAAACAAGTATCTTAATTTGTCTCAATTTTATGTTCATTTACATTTCAAACCTTCACAGGCACCTGCTGATCCATGTTTACCATCATTATTAAGCATGGACTTTTGCAGGGGTTATGTTCAAACACGCAACAGCACTGCTTCCCTTCCATACCATCAGCTTGGCTGTGTTTTAAAATTCCTCGATGGTGAAAAACAAACTGAGACTTTGTCTAATTTCTCTAAAGCTCTGTGTGAAATTGGCTTGGCTATAAAGAGGCATCATTTTGTGCATGCTTGTTTGTGTGTGTGTGTGTGTGTGTGTGTGTGTGTGTGTGTGTGTGTCGGGGGCGGGGGGGGCATGGTGGATGTAAGCTGCAGCTGTTAAGGGCTCAGCGCTCTCAAAACAAAAGAGAAACAAGACGGTAGCCAAGAGCCACAGTTGGGAGCCAAGCTGCAAGAGACTGAAGAGACAGGGAGGAAGGAAAAAAAGGAAAATCCTGAATGAAAGAGCAGGAGATGCAGAAATATTTTTGCTTTAAACATCCATTAAGACAGTCATTCAGATCCATAGTACCACATTAAAATGTCTAACATTGAAAATTAAACCAGTATGCAGAGTTTGTATGCATGTGCTCGACAAAGGCTGTCTGCTCTTTATAATGAACACTTGGCTAAGTAGCTTAAATCTTTTATTATTGCTAAGTAAATGAAGTGCATCTGCATTGTTTTCTGTCAAGAGATTAATTTTAAATAATACAAAATGAAGAAAATGTATGTATCCCAGCGGCAATAGGTAGTATTCAATTCAACTTTATTTATATAGTGCCATATCATAACAGACGCTATCTCAGGGCACTTTTCATATAGAGCAGTTGTTTATAGTTATTATTTACAGAGACCCAACATTTCCCCCATGTGTACAGGGAATGATCACTAGGTTTTCTTCAACAAAATGGATAAATTTTAACTAAATTTGCAAATAGGATCTAATAAATGCTCAAACTAAATCACTTGTTACTGAGTCATATTGACCAATTCCAATCTTTACTCAGAGCTGGAAGTGAAAATGTCCCATCTCTTACTGAGTCAGCATGTGTCAGCTGCTGCCAACTTAAGACAACAAGTTACAATGCATAATGTTATCCTAACAGAAAGTCAAACTACTATCCAGTGCATAGAAAAAATTTGGTTTAAAACAAAGTGACTCCTTTAACATCTGAAAGCCTGTAAATGTGTTTTTCAAATTAATCCGAAACCTAGATAGTAGAATATGTCTGGGGATAGAATTTTTAATACCATTTCTCTTCTCAGCAGGCAGTTTTAATAACCCTGCCTACTGCATCTGCTTTACCATCTTTATCATCATCCTGGATTTGATTTTCACTTGAAATAGAGTTTTCATTTTCAAATGAAGGTAGCAACACATTGTCAAGTTGAACATTCATATACAAGCCTATTTAAAATCTGTTCTATTTTAATATGACAGTATTGCATTGCAAATGGTGTGAATTGAGTTTGCCTTTCAGTGTTAATATTGGAAGTAGTGATACATTTTCAAATATTGAAATATCTGAAAATTAAATTTAGCTACTTGATAGTCATTCATATGAAGTCATTTCTGAATAAGCCAAACTAACTGTAACGGATGTCACCTTCAGTTCATCCTCTGCTTGTTCTGCTTTCTCTTTGTGCAGGAATCCTTATACTCAGTTTGCAGCCAAAGCTTGTGAGGCACTCAAACACTCATTTTGTTAAAATCTGGTTCTCCCTCATTTTTGTGTGTTATTGGGGTTTTTTTTTTATTATAAAAAAACAGTACATAAAATGTTTAAAAATGTGGCCTGTATGCGTTTGACATGTGACCTCAGCATTTGACTGTATACAACACCATAAAAACAATGGAAACTAGACATTTGTTCTGTTTGTTATAAATGATAGTGTTATAAATGAAAGATAGTGATGTTTCATCCTACAGAACAACCACAAAACATCGATGCCAGTCAAAAGACAATATTTTAATGTAGGTGCATGTTTTTTTTTTTTTTTAATGACAGTGATTACCGCACATCAAAATGTCTGTACGGGTAAATTTGATTTTCAAAAATTACTGTTTCCATTGTAAATATAAAGATGTACATATTCAGTTATTTAGATAACTGTACAAAGCAATGACTACTTTTAATATTACACATATTGAATCCACTTGATTTTGTATCTTTTTTAAGACAGTTTCTTCGTGTAGACAGATAAAATCAATCCATCTTCAGAGATGAGGGTTTGTGAATGGGAAGGATTCAGTAAATCTTCATGTTTAAGTCCCAAAATAAGACTGCTCGTCCAATCATCAACAACCAACCTCCTGTTGAAGAGCTGGAAAGGAGACCATTATCTATGAAAGTCCACTCAAAGTCTTCAGATTTACTTCTTATGGAATTTATTCTTCTTCTTGTTCCGCTTGCCAGCTCCCTTTGCTGCTTTCTCTGTCATAATTTGCTGGTATTTCTTTTTATTGTTGCTGGTGAGAGAAGAGGGAAATATGTTTGCATTTTTCAAAGTTGATTCAAAGGAACCATCATTGTTACATTGCTGAGAGACTTGCAAAAGTGTAAGACTCCATTATAAACAGAAATACACAGTCCCTCCTCTGAAATCAACACCATCAATAATTAAGTACATCTACACTTTTGGGACACCTGAAAATATATTGTAGAGCAAACAAACACAGAACAAACTGATTAGTAATATTCAAGGAATCTACTGGATAGAGATCAGCAGTACCCATGTGATAATATTTAGCTGTTAAAACCAATTACCAAAGTGTTGGTGTAGACCAAATGAATGATGCGCTTTTCTCCACTCCACTAGTTTTACATACTCAATCAAACAGACAATTGTTTTCTTCTTTGTACTCGATATTAGTATACAAATATAGGCAGTACATCTGCATAAAAAGTAAATCTATTCCTGCCAATACAGAAACAGCTGCTGCTGGTAAGCTATTTGTAGGAGAGAGAGGTAATGTCTCCCTGAAGACACACTGGTTCTCTGACACTTCCAGTAGACACTGAAACCATGCCAGAGGGGTGACAGACGTGTCACATTCACTGATGGGGTTGAGTGGCTGTGTGACTCGACTTACTGTCTGAACTCTGCGTCAGCCAGCAGCTCCTCCACCATGGTTCTCTTCCGCTCCTTCTTGGGAATCCGGGAATGATAGAAGTCAACTGCACTGTCCACCACTGTACCAACCTGTATCGCATTTAGACAAACGTAAACATAAAACACATTAAAAGAACCTTAAATGTAGTTTGATCTTGATTATATAAAAGCAAAATTCTTGTGAGTGTCACAGACTTTATTTTTGCACCTTTGTGCAGTTGTTAATTTGATCTACAAACCTTTGCAACGTTGAAAAAGAAGTTTTGTGTTTTATTAGGAGGAAATTTGGGACTTATTTGTGGGGTTTTCTCTTTTTCGCACCGACCTGAAAATACTTGGGAAAGCCATCTCTGTCATTCTTCTTGTAGAACCTCTTGGGGTCCATGGAACCTCTCATCTTTAGGACTTGAAGGTCTCCTTTCATCTCCTGAGAGAGCTCAGGGGCTTTCATATTAAACCAACCATCCCCTGTTGATTTCTCTCTCTCTGCCTGGGAAACAAAATGACTTCAGTTATTTTAAAAGCATTGGATGTACAGAACTGGAATATAAACTGCTGTGATACAGCATTTATGATGACTACAGTGTACATGTTGGGCATCATAACTGAATTAAATAATTTATGATAGAAGCAATAAACATTTAGTAGATAGTAGCATGTATAATATTCATGTATAAACCAAGGCATTACTCTGTAAAACTTACTCTGTGTTTCAGTTTTAAAGCTTGTTTGGATTCACTGTATGGAGGCACTGCATCCTTCTTTGCAAAATCTGGTCCGATCACACACTTTTTCATTACCTGTGGACCACAACAAAAGGTTTACAGTACAAAGCATCAACTCTGTTGACTCTCCACTATTTGGAGATAAGAGGCCATACTCAAAAAGAATTGGAGAGAAACCATGAACACCACCATCTCAGGTGATATTGGGTTTACTTGTCCTTGCATAACTATAAAGATCATTATTCATTCTACATCACAGATCACCTTCAAGGGGGATAAAATCAATCACTTATTTACCTCATCTTGGATCTTCTTTTCCTTTAGTTTTTGCAGTGAACTGGGGCGAGGTTTTGATTTGCTGCCATCAAAATTGATGTATAAACCCCCGAGCTCTTTCACTCTGATGCCGGGGTCAATGCGGCTGGACAACCCTTTCCTGAAACAAATTGGCACAGAGAAATTTCTTCAGGAGCAGCAGTCTTGTCTCATTTTCATCTCTGCACGCCGTTTTAATAAAATATAATAATGATGCGTCTGATGTGTGTCTGCACTGTCCATATGTGCCAAGCATTTTAAGGACAAAGTCTGGTGATATTCTGTATCATTCTTTCGAGGCAAACCCGACGAAAAGCCCAAAACTACCCATGAAATACTAACAACTGTCTGTGTGTCTAAAGCCTGATATGTCGTATTCCTCTGTACTATAGAGCTTCATTGTTGTTCAAAAGCTATTAAAAACACATTAGTGAGCAACACTGTAGCACTGGATTACATGTTGGTTCCTTATCATGAACATTGACACTATGGTTTATTTTGAGTCTGTTCTACATACACTGTCCTGACGTCTGTTGCCATAAACACTCACTAGAGCACAAAAGTGTATTTATCCACAACTAAAAATAGTCCCCAACAAATGCTCTATTTACTCTTACTCAGTAACATTTGCCAAAAACTACAGAGGATATTATTTTGCCTTTTTTTATATCTTTTTATTGGTGACATGTTTTTAAGGAGTTCTGTTTTCAGTAGGAACTAAAGGTCTTAGAGCTGAGGGCCAGAGACAGGGTAATAGGGTTGTTATCAATCAAAAAAAATCTTGGGTGACAAAAACTGAACCTACTTTTCAAACCTTTTGGATCCATCTTGCTGTAGAACCAGATTTGTGTTACTACTGGCACAAAGTGAATTACGTCAGACTATTTTCTTGGCCAAGAGCAGTGACTCCCTGGTCCTTTGCCATTAATGTGGGGCAGCGATGAACATGTTAATTAGTGAGCCTAGCGGTCATTAGTGATTATTCTTACACTAGCTGCCTCCCCCCTAAGCTAATAAGCTACTGGCTAGAGCTACATAATCAGACAGATGAATGGTATTGAGCTTCTCATCTAACCCTATTTCCCAAAATGTCAAACTACTCCTTTAACAGGATTTGTTGACAATATGAAAAATATTGCATAGAGCCAATTTCACCCTTTAACAGTCACATGTTGCAGATAACTCAACCTTTACATTTGCATCTGTTAGTGTGGATTTTATGTAAATAAACCAGTCTGAAGCTATCGCTTTTCATATACTCACAGCTGGGGATTTCGACTCAAGAAGAGGACTTTCGCATCTTCATCCTCATCATCATCATCCCCCTCCTCATCCACAAATTCCTCATCTTGCTCCTCATGTTCAGCTTCTTTATTTTTTTTCTCCTCTATCTCCTCTTCTGGCCTCTCCTTGTAGTAATGTTCATCTGCCTCTTCTCCAGGCCGTGTGTCAATCATAAACAGTCCTTCAACTGATTTGGCTGCTGCTTCTGGCTTCTTGGAAGGTCCTCCTCTCTCCTCCTCCTCCTCCTCTCCAGAGACTTCCCTCTCCTCCTCTTCAGAATATTCATCTTCATCATCACTGCTATCCAGCAGGCTGATTACTTTTTTGTTCTGGACAATGACATCTTTAGGTTGCTGTTCAGAGTCTGGATCCACTCTGATCTTGCGCTGCTGCCTAGATGTTACCCGAATGGACTCGACTTGGACCGAGTCAGAGTCAACCACCTGCTGAGCATCTGTGCTCAGTGTGCTGACTTCCATTTTCTCCTCCTCACTGGGCTGGGTTGCTATGACTGCGTCCTCATCCACAGCCTCATCTTCCTGTGATGAGTGGGTGTCCAAATCTTTCATGAGTTCGCCCTTCTCCTCGGTGATTTCAGAAGCCTTTTCACATACTGTTAATGTAACTGATTGGCAAGGTTTTATCGGCTCTGATGACTGAATCATTCCCTGCAATTTTTCCATCTCTAAGGTGTCTTCGTCTTTATTTTCAGCAGTTGGCTCCTCCTGCTGGTCTTTGGTCATCACTGCAGGCTCACTAACAACTTCCCTGTCTCCCTTTTCCACTCTTTTTGTATCTGCATCATTTGATTTGAGATCAGCACTATTTATTCCTCCTTTTTCTTCTAGTGTTTGGCTCGTAGGTTCCTCCAATAGTGTGCAATCTGCGTCCTCAGCAATCATCGTGCTCTCTAACCTGGAGTCATTTAATGAACTGTCCTCTTCAGTCATGTTTCCTGCTTTTTCTAAAACAATACACAAGTCTTTGACTGAGCGTTTGGATGCCGGAGTGCCCCGACTGCTGTTCCCCGAGCCTGTGCGGCTGCTGGAGGGAGTTCCTCTGCCTCGTGGGGAGCAGGGGCTACCCATTGGAGAATGCATGTCTGTCAGCTCAGAGTCCGAGTCCACTGCTTTGGGACCTGTGGATCTGGTCTTGACCCGTCTACGAGTGGTCATACTATAACTGGGCCCAGACTCAAACCCTTCTGAGTCACAAGACAGGGGCTCGCTGACATCTACAGTGGCTTTTGCCCCCCCTTTTGCTGCTCTGGTCTGGCGACTCATCGGGGCAGAGGATGTAGAGCTTTCCGAGGCCTCATCTAGATTTAGGGGGATGTGACTTGTTGGCCTTCTGGATTTTGTGGCTCTGCGGCTGGTGGACTTAAGAACTTCAGCTCCTGAGATGCTAGATGTGCAGCTGCCAGCATCTGAGACTTCTGAGTCTTCAGTTTGTCGTTTGGAAGATGATCTAGTGTGAGCAGTTTTTCTCTGACTTCTGGTAACTCTCTTGGATTCGGACACCACAGCCTTGCAGGGCTCCTTCTCCAGCACCTGGTCAACTTTGACATCTTCTGCCGCAACACAAGAAACCGTTTTCCTCCTCGTGTTCCGGCGACTACGTTGGGGAGTTTTCGATGCAGATATTGCAGAGGAGCACGACTCCACCTCAGATACCTCCTCATCTTCCTGATTTACTGCACAGGTCAGCCTCCTCCTGCCTCTGGCCCGTGTCATTGGTGGTTCATTGTCAGATAATGCAGAGCAGCAGGACTCCAGATCTGAGACGTCTGCTTCATGGGTGGAGCCCACTGGTGTGCAAGGCTGCTCTGGACTGTGGAGTCTGGAAGCTCTGGTGCATCTTTTCATCGAGGATGGTGGAGATACTGGAGGTCCCCCCTCACTTTTCTCAAGCTGATTACTGGTCTCCAACAGGTAATGATGAGTAGGACTCTCTGCTTTCTTAGCAGTACTCCGGGTTTTCCGGCCAGTGGAAGGAGTGGCCTGTGTGACAGGAAGAAGACAAAGTCAGTAAAAAGGTTGTTCTAGGGAAGAATATATCTCAAAGAATAGGGCTGCTGTTAAAATCCACCAAAGACCAAAACCAACAGTGTTATTCTGTCCCTGAACACACTTTGTCTTCACCTTTCTGTGGGATCTGTTTGTCAGTGAGAAGGGACCTGTACTCTTTAATATTTGTAAATAGAGGCCTTTAGGAAAATAACAGCCAAAATATCTTACATCTGCTCTGCAGCAAACTTATTTCTTGAGTAGATCTCAGAAGAGCCCTATTTATAAATTCAGAACAGAGTTGAAGTTAAAAGGGAATTTAAATGTTCTTGTAGTCGTCTCAGGTGCACTGCACCAGGATCTGAAAATGGATCAACTGATTTCTTTGACTGTATTTTAAAGTTTTGAGTCGTCGATTGCCTGAATCTGCATGGACGTGGGTAGAAGAGTAGATTCTAAAGTTAAGTGGCTTTTATCTGATTTTCCGATAAAGACATTGCTGGTTTAGTCAGAGCTCTGATCCTTGCACTAGTTTAAGATGATCTCTCACAATCACTCTGGTCTGCGAATTAAAGATCCCGACTCAAGCTGCTTACAAGCTCATTTAAAACGCAGCTTCTTCTCTGCTAAGTCTGCACTGAAGACGGAGTGGTGGTGTCCACGTGTGTCACGCCAGAGTGGAAACACGCGTGGGCAGGCTTCGTTCACCTCGGGCTTAGCCTTTACACCACCTCTGAACATTGCCACGTTTAAATAACTTGTCTCTTTTAGACGTACCGGGACGTCGGAGGGCTGGTCGGAGCTCGTCGGAGCGGGAGAGCTGACTCGGACCCCTCTCCTGGTGGCCACCATCTTGATCGAGGCTCCCTCTCTCTCTCTCTCTCTCTCTCACACACACACACACACACTTCCGGTGTCAAGGCTAGACTCGACTAATCGACTCACTCACGTAACACGCAGACCTGAGCAAACGATCGCAGAGCTGCGATCCAACTTCCAATCACGGGTCGGTGGTTTTAAATGTTTTGTTTTGTTTTACCCGCCGACGTGTTTCTTGTTGATCATTTCTGCAGAGTGGAGAGGTTTGCGGGACGTATTCATTTTACTCAAGTAACGACGCCGCACAAAAATACCGTTGCAATCGGAGACGTCAGGGAAGAGGCCCAATGTCGCGACAACCTGCACATGAATACTCAACTGTGAAGCAGAACATTTCATTACTAATGAAGATGAAAACGAATGAGCACAATTTCTGAAACGTGAGATTCACTAGTGTAATTTATATGATTTCCCCAATATGCTTGTGACTCAGCTCAGAGCTTGAGTAGCACTAAACATTTTTTTTAAATAACTTATGATTTAGACACAAATTTACATTATCACATATTCTACAGGAGGAAAGTATTCACCAGTTTTTGTCTTTTCAGTTTAACCAAATCGGGGCCCGATGAGCTCAGGTTCAAAAGCCCGTTGGCGAAGAAAGTATGTGAAACAGTTCAACTTATCATTGATTGTGTTAACACTCACACTAGCCCATATTTTAAATGTTTAAACCAGAGTTGACAGTAAAAAGTTTTTCATCATTTTAATAAAGCCAGTTCATGATATACAGATATATGACAACATTTAATATGTTCACTGTACAACAGATCATTTGTCTTCATGAGATTCACTTGACCCTGCTTGGGAAAAAAAAAAGATTCATAAATAAAAACTAATTCCTCAGCATTAACAAATTTTCTCATCTTTCTGACATAGCTTCAAGTGCTACAGTAACACATAGATGACATCTGCCGGCTATTATGTCAGTCTCAAAATACTGCTCTACTCTCAACCCTCAAATTAATCATATGACTGTGGGGGGGGGGGCGCATTTCAATGCTTTGTCAATAACGGTGCATGGTTAGAAAAAAAACGCCACAAAATAGTTATATACTGTATACTTACATAATTGTCTGTTTTAGCAGTTAAAGGCTAATTCAATCTGTATCATAAAGTAAAAAACTCGTACATAGTTGGGTTTGAATTAGTGCATCACTTTTCCTCAACTGTGGAATGCAAATGGATTTATGTACAGCAGGAAAAGTCAAAACTGCATGAGTAATATCAGATTTCTTCACTGTAGAGTTTTCACTTCTCTTTTCAAAATGTTTGGAAAAATTCCGTACTAAAACAATAGTTTTCTACCTTTTTCTTTTTGCTTTGCCTTACTTACATCCTTGAAGCTTGAGTCACACAATTCACACAGTGGAGACAAAGCAAGTATGAGGACAGAAGGAGCAAAAGATGAGAGGCACTTCACATCAGAAAAGGGTTAAGGAACCTTCATCTTGGATCAAAGTTTAGCAACCAACATTTTCCCTCATTGAAGCAGCCTCTACTGTGTTGATAAATGGCTGATCAGTCAGTGTACTTGTCATGGTGAGAGCCACCATTTGTGAAACTCTCAATTACAGTCTTCTCTCTCAAAACAGACACTGGGTTGACCTTGCATGTTCATCTCTTATTTATGATCTCACTGAGACAAAAGGTAATGAATAACCTGTATCTCTTAAACTGAACAAATCATTGATGAAAAAGATGTTTATCTGATTGATAAAACAATGACTTCAGATTTCATTTTGGTTGGCAGCATCCAGTATTAAGAGCTGTTACTTTGCATGTAGTGTGTGTGTATGTGTGTGTGTGTGTGTGTGTGTGTGTGTGTGTGCGCGAATGAAAAAGGAGGAAAATGGCTTCATCCCTTTGTCTTCTTCTCTTAGTGTGATGTGCTAGGGGGTTGCCTTCCTGGCACTGACAAGGTAGCCCTTAGACTTGATGATGCCCCTGCTCTTGACAATAATGGAGTAGCGCAGGACCCACTCCAGTCTCCAGTCACCGATGCTCAGGTCCTGTGTTCCCTCCTGCACAGCCTCCTGGAAGGTGGCTGCTGACATCAGCTCTGAGGATGGGAACCGTGAGGCCAAGAAAAAAACAAAACACAAGTACGTGTGAACTATGCAGATTACACTATGCAAAGCACATAAAAATGAGATACACTGGTGCTGCAGTGACCCCAAATACAATGCACTTGTTTATTTTCTTTGTTTTTCAAGAGAAAAGCTTAAAAAAGATAAGTTTGGTGTTTTTCCATAAATTTTCTTATTTTCAACAAAACAACATGAAAATACTCCATGCTTTTCTCAGTACGTTCTGACTTCCTGTCCTGTCCTGTCTGTGGCTCTCCATCCGAAGCCCATCTTTAGTAAGTAAATCTCTATAAATGGGTCACAGATGTATACATTTATATTTTTAAATGACTCAGTAATTCCAAAAAACAGCCTGGCATTGTAGTTTTTAGCAAATGTTACCCAAACAGGAGTAAACTGCATTTATTGGGGACTATTTTCAAGTACGGATTGATACACATTTGGATTGCTGGTAAGTATTATTCTCAATTAACCTTACATCACCTATAAACTTCACTATTTGCATATTTCTAATAAGATGCAGGTCTCTATTTCTAATAAGATGCAGGTCTGGACTTTCTTTCACCTTTGGGATCATTGTGTGTGAGCAACTGGATGTCAAACTCCTTAGCAAAGGCTGTCAGGTCAGGAGGCATCACACAGCAGGAGGCCAGGTTGACCTGGTTACTGCTGGGCTTCACCTGGTCCAAGAGAGGGAACATGATCGATGACTGGCTTCATTTGGTTCAACACAGAAAATGACCCATGGATCAGATCTTTCAGTGGTGCACTGGCCAAAGCCCAAAACCAGAAAAACATGTTCCTGCTTGCTTTTTAAAATCTGCCATACTGACCTATTATCAGAAGTCAAAATCACTGTTGCCTCTGATGATGACAAATATTAAGCCTCACGTGGTCAAAACTCCCACATACCTGAGCCCAGTTATAGAGCTGTTCCAGCAGATCTTTGTCCAGGTCAGAGGTGCCAATGGCAGCAATCCGCTGACTCCTGACCAGGGTCTCCAGATCCTCCCAGGCTGGCTGAAGGTGAGCCAAAGTTTGGCTGTCACCCTCCTGGAGCCCAGGTGGTGCTATGATAACAGAGTCGAGCTGGGACACTGCCAGTGTCTGGCACGCTGGGGATGAGAGCATGAGTAGAGATCAGTGAAAAGATTCACATCAAATGTATATATTTTTTAATGGCATATTAAACTTTTGCTGAAGAGGTTTAAAGCTTACCCATCTCAACTGCATCTCTGATAGAGGACTGAATCGACTCACACAGGAACAGCTTGACTGAAAGAACAAGGCAATCGTAAAAATGTTGTCACCCACATACTATAGTTGTTTTTCCAGCTTGTTTTTAAGTAGGAATACTCTGGTCAGTCATTTCCCCATTGAATTTTCAAATGGTTTGATCAGAGGTCCTCTAAATAGGTGAGAAAAATAAATGGAAACCCCCAACAGTTACACTCATCTTTAATGCATAGTAATTTACTACATGGCACTACATACAAGGAAAGAAATCAGGGACACTGAGAATGCGTTTACATGCATTCTAGTAACGCAGTAACCTGTTTTTTCTGAAACAGGCACTAACATTCAGCACCTCATCAGTAACATCTTTCTTTGACACTAGGGTTAATACATCTTTTTAATAATTTAAGACATAACAAATAAATAAATAAATAAATAAAAAAACAGGTTTATCCAGTTATACCACATTTCTCTCTGATTAAGGAGACCTGGTCAAGTTTTTGAAAATCCTTTGAAAGTGTTGCTTTAGATTTAACATTAGATATAATGCTCTTCATGCAGACTACAGAACCAGTACGGACCTGAGACCTTCACCTCCTCCCTTTCTTCAGGTGTAATAGCATCTGTTTCCTGGGAAATGGAGCAGTCTAGTGTATCTGGAAAGTCCTGCATGACAAGAAATCAATTTATATTTTCACCTCACATACTGAGTCACTGATGGATTTTAAAATCATTTTGCAGTCGAAACCTTAATTAATGACCATCATGTGCACAAGACAAACTTGTCCCTTTTCACAGGGTAAACCACTAATAAATTTTCTCATCAGTTACATAATTTTTTGGAGAATTCTGCAGCCATTTTTATGTCTGACAGTGTACAAGCATAAAATGAAAAGTGCTGGTCTGCCAACTTTTGTGGTTTTATCAGCTTATTGTTAAGCTCATATAACCGATCTGCTATCAGAAGTGACTGAGTATGTCATGGACTACTGAACGGATTTTATTGTGTATAAGAGCTGATAAGTGATACATTTATTTGACACATTTATTACAGTACTCTTACTCTTGTGCTGCGTGTGCTTATTTAGACATGTGACCAACCTGTCAAATTTCTGTCAGATTTATATAATTTGGTATATGTCTAAAAAGAGACTTAGCACAGCAGGACACAAACACTGAAAAATTAAGAGCTTTATAATATGGACAGGTTACACAGCATTACAAAACCTGTGTTTTTTCTTCACAAACTGGGGAGAACTCAAGATCAACGACTCAAATATCCCAGTGTTCACATTTCCCTGCAGGGGATGTGTCTAATAAGTTCTGTATTTTTAAGTGTTTAAGACCCCTCAGTTCAACTCTTTCCTCCACCATCCCCATTTGAGTCCAGTGGGCGTGGAGATAAAAGCTGAAGCAGATTAGCTGAGCCTAGCAGAAACGGCCAGAGCAGGAGTGTGTTCAGCAGAAATGGTGGTTCACTACATAGGCTCCTGCAGCCTTTGTAATCTCGAGTTCAAGTTTTTAAGAACATTTAAGTTTGAACAAAATTGGCCCGTGGCTTCCACTTTCTAGAAGTTATATTACCATTGATGGTTAAAAATTCCAGAGCCAAGATTCTGTGCATCCACCCCACCCACCATCCAACCCAACAGATAGACACACATTTGGACCGGCGCCTTTGGCAACCAGCACTGCATGAACATTCATCGTGACAGCTTCTTTTCAGTAGGCCTAGAGGCATCCTTTGAAGTCCAACACTACAGTTATTTTATTTTCCCAAGCACTGGAAATCCTACTACCCAACAGTGCAGTAGCACATTGTTGTGTAACTGTAGGTCTTGCCATATCTGGCCATTAATGTAAATGCTATTGTGTTCACTTCTCACCTTTACTACACGTGTACACAACTGGTGTATGCTTTGGTTTTACAGTGTAAAAGAGACTGAATTAACTACTCTCACAGTAAGAATCCAGTAGCACCATATGAAAACATTATGCAACATTACAAAACCATTATGTAAGCATTAAAAATGAAAACATCACCCCACCTTGGATGGTGGCTTTGTCATGGAAAACCAGTCGCTCAGCGTGGCTTGAATGCAGTCTTGCAACTGAAATACCAAACAGAGAAACACTGAGTTAAATTAACATCCCTAAAACATGAATAGTTTTTAGGTAGGATCCCTCAAACTTGATTGAAGCCGAAAAGCTTTTTATTCTCGGCAGAGTCCAAACTAACATCCGGAAAGTAGCTCTGCCAATTCCCGAGCCTTAATGTGTTATAGAAGAATGAAATAAGTTGGACAAATTTCAAAATGTTGTAAATTCTACCTCTGCTATACTAACAAGTTCTATGACTACTTGCATCCCTAGTTAAAAATCAAGAAAATGAACTTTGGACTAAGGCTTGCTGGCACAACACATAGCACACATAGCACCCTGACTACAACCATGCTTCAGGGGAAACGTGCAGGAGACATTTTAGAATTTACTGCGATGAAAGTCATGTCATCTAACCAGGATCTCTCGGGAAAGGGCTGCTGCACTTCAGTAATACTATGATGAACATCTATGCTGTCCAACAACTATGAACTTAACAGATCGGTCAACTGACAGAAAGTCAATTGTCAACTCTTTTGATAATCGATTAATGGTAAAAGTAACTGGTTAAGCAACATGTCAAGACTAGTTCCAGCTCCATAAATGTGATAATTAGCTTCTTTTCTCTCTCCTGTATATAACTGTAGATTTAATATCTTCCGGGTTTAGCCTGTTTAGCTGGTCAGGACAACCTTTGCCTTGTTTAAACTACTTTGAGTTCTGACCTGATGGCGCTGCCGTATCTCAAAGGTGGTAAAACTATAATAATAAAAAGAAAACAAACGGTGTCAGCAGAGCAAACGTCTGCAGGAGATGCTAACCGCTCGTTTGCTCTTCCAAGAACTAGTTTTATCCGAATAGCCTTCAACAAACTGAACTATTCACCTCAGGACGGATCATAAAGTCACTCGATTACTTTCCCTACATCAACACGCCCGTGTCCGACCGCTGTTGCTGTGCCGACGGTTCGCTTTAGCTTAGCTTACATCCTCTAAATGCGGACTTTTGTCGATCACTCCAAGCGAAATCACGCATGAAGTGATTCCGCTCTTTATACGAGACTCACACACCGTAACACTTATCATCGCCGGCCAACACACGCCGGGCCGGGCGGCCGGGTGAATACTTAGCCGGGCAGCCTGGCGTTGACACGCCGGCTAAGCTAATTAGCTACCGCGGTCGGTTAAACTTCCGTGGGTCCGAGAGCGGACCCGTCCACTCGTCGGGTTCCCCGTTACCGCACCTCCTCGCTGGGGGAGCCGGGGCACTTCTTCTTCAGCCGGCTCCGGTTGACCAGGTTGCCGGTGTGGAGCCTGAGAACCTTGGCGTGGTTCAGCAGCATCTTCGCGTCGGTGCTCGGAGGATCCATGTGGGGCTTTTCGCTCTTTTCTCTTCGGGGCGCTTTAGCTCTCACGCCGAAAGAAAGAACCGAGCCGAGCCGAGCCGAGCCCGGTTAGAAACGACGGAGTCAGGATGACTTGCACTCGGCGTCGCCGCCTCACCGGCCCGTCCCGCTGGATGCTTCGGGGGCCGTGATGAAGGTTTAGCCGGGTCGGCGACGCCCACACTGGGGGGGGGGGGTTGTCGGCGAAGAAAAACCCGGTCGGGACGACGCGGAGCTGGATGCGAGGCCGGCGGCCGCCGAACGGGAACCGGCTCCGAGGAACGGACTTCCCGCGACGGGCGGCGGTTCCCGCTCCGACCGCTAGATGGCGCAGAGCGTCGCCGATAAACGCTGCGCTCACGGTGTCTCGGCCTCTGTCAGGTTGTTTGGTTGAGTCGGCGACGACTTGGGGCCGATTCCTCGATAAGTTCCAGATGTCTCATGCAACATTCTCCATATTATACCCAAACTATAGCCGCGCACGTTTGATATCTTTGCAGGATTTTAGATCTCGACCGACTAGAGTTTAAAATGAAGTTCTTTGGGACTGAACAGCGTTTGGCTGCCGTGGCATGAGTCTGAGCTCACCGGGGCCCACCGGGGCCCACTGGGGGTTTAAGAGATTAAGCGCTGGTTTCACATAATCGTACTTGATTAATTCCATTTTCTTTCTACTTTGTATTTCTACTCCACTAAATATTCGAGTTGTCCCTTTTTACTCCACCGTGTTCATCTGACAGCTTGATTTATTTTGCATACTAAAATTTCACGCAAGATGTGGTCGGGAAATTTGACAGATTCGTTTGGATGTATTATTAAACGTCCCAACAGTATTTAAATTGCAACGAACTACAACTATTTTAAGCCAGTCATCATGGTTGAGCAGTAAAAGTGAATATCTTTAGGAAGAACACTTTCCTGGTATTGTGCAATCACTCCTATCAACACAAACCACGAGATATCCTCTTCATTGTAACTGTTAAGGAAGGACTTATTCCCATCAAAATGAAAGTGCACGAAGCGAGGTCAATGAAGAAATTTTTTTTCCCAGATTTAGTTGGGTAAATGTTTTTTGGCTGCACAGGGTCTTGACCTCATTCCCGTCTAACAACTTAGGAATGAACTGGAACCCTGATTGCAAGCCTGACTTTGTCACTTGACATCACTACTCGGTCCAAAAATGCACTCCTGCCTGAATGACAGGAAATCCTTGCAACCAGGTTTTGGATCTTGTAAAAATCCGTTGCGGGAAGAGTACAGATTTTTAATGCCACAGTCCATTATTTTGAAATGAGACACATTTAACAATAACATATGAGAATACTGTTCAGTATTCACATCCTTTCTAAACATATACAAAGCTGATTGGATTCATGATCCAGAAATCATTATCCAAATAAAACCTAGATTTGAAAGTTCTAAAATCATTGCAAGGACGAGATGACCAAGTGTGGAAGTATGTGTATAATCCATCAATCTAGTATTTGTCATGTTGTAGAAGAGGCTTTACAGAAAATATAGATGAAGTTCATGGTAAATAAAATATCAATCACTATGTGTAAACTTGTAGGTTTTTAAGCCAGTATTTCTGTAGCCTTGGAACTGACTGCTTGGCAGCAAAAGTACTATTATTTAATCCAAATCAGAAACATCTGAGGGATTAGTCCCAAGCCATGTCAAATTCAGCTATATTTGGAAAGCATGGAAATAAGGCAAAGGTCCAGTACGCATCTTGAGTTTCTTTAAGAGAATGTTTTCCTCTATGTTTCACCTAACATTTCTCAGCCTTTCTCTACTCGGAGCTTGTTTTATCACAGTCGTGCATAGTAACTCACATGCATTGTTTCTTAGTTTAAAATGAACTTGAAAACAACATTTTTCTTTTCTTATCTTATCTTATCCTGAATGCTCTTTTTTCTGGAAAAAAATTAATTTAACAGCAGCACGGTAGATATATTTGCAGGTTCAACCGTGGTTACAATGGTGCAGAAAACGTAACGACCTAGTATTCCCCATTGATACAGACTGTAAATGGATAATCATGCAAAGGGCCAATGCAAAATGGACAATGAGATACACCTCACGACAGATTCAACATTGGGCATTCTTCATGATGAGTTTTGAAGCAGGACGGAGGAGTATACTATAGAGTACCTCTCTTGCAGATATCACAAGAGTTGTAAAATATGGTATCAAATTTCCTTTAAAAAAATGAAGCTAAATTCTATATAAAAAATTAAAAGCCTTTTGGGATTCAATGATCTGATTGCAAGTCAGCACTAAAACTCTGAGTGTATGTCGAAGGAGGTGGGTTAAAGGATAGATTTTGTGTCAGAGGAGGGCAGCTTACACATGTGCGCTGTGAGAGTACAGAGACACCACAAACTGCACTGGATGAGAGCTTTTTCCTCCCAGGGCATCTACTGTAATCCCGAATCTGAGCAGGCACGTTTTCAACTTTCATTCATATTAAACAGCTCCCTCGTATTATTCTTGGTGCTTCTGTGTTCCTGACTTTAAAGAGGGGTTGTTATGTGCTCAAGTGTTGGGTTTATTAAAATGTAAGAGATAAGGGATGGAGACGGAAAACAAGCTACAGTTTATCACAAACCTGCGTCAAACACCACTCGGGATGCTTGCGACGAAACAGCTGCACACAGCAGGAAACCAAACAAGGATTTAATTTAATTTTTTTTTTTTTTAATCAGGAGTCAAGGACTGAACCGTTTTCTTTCACAAGAAGCCAGATGGGCGGGTTTGTGATGGAAAACATCGTATCAAAACCCAACAGGGGGGTGGGCGTCTCTGTCTTTAACTTTCTGTGTTGCTGTGCTTTTTGATATAACCTGCTGATTTCTCTGCAGTGTGCAACACACGCCGAACAACCGCAGCAGCCATGAAGTTTCAAGCCCTTTTCTTCCTCCTGCTCCTCGCCTGCATGCACCTGAGTCTGGGACAAGGTAAGAGGAAGGAGTTTGATGCGATTCGCACCGGAGCTATGATATTGTAACGACATTTTAAGATAAATATAATATTATAGAAAACTGAAAGTGTTATTTGACTGTGGAGAATATGTCTGTCTTGCCTTTTTTTTTCTAATTTCGGGGCAGCTTGTATTTCAACATTTACATTCATTTTTGTGCTGTTACTAAATCCCTTCTTTCAATCAGGTGATTTATTCTACTTTCACATCACCACTTTGCTTTAGACATGTCTCTGACATGGGGATCTTGTGGCATGTTAGTGAAATAGATTAGGAAACGTTAATTAAGTAAAGCTGCTGACAGTCATATATACCGACATGTTGTGTCGACTACAAAAGAAACAGTTTATTTTTGTTTTGTTTTGTTTTGTTTTGCATCAGTACTGGACTACTAAGATGCGAATTAATCATTTTAGTTTGTAAAAGAGAAAGAGTTTTAAGCTGCAATGCATAAACATTCTATACCTTATAGTCAAGCATTGCAGCCAAGGGGTGTTTGGTCAGCGTGGTTGTGGCCCGGAGCTCGGGGCATCAGACTGAGTCCAGATAGCTGCCTCCTTCAGAGAGCTGGCATTTAACGGGAGCAGAGGTGACTGAGCCTGGAGCAATGGAGGGGAAGGGAACACATGCAGACCACATGGCAAAATAAATAAATTAATTAATTGAATTTAAGAAAAAAATCAATGTAGCATCTTGGCTTTTTCAAGAAGAAAAGTAAAGTTTCATTAAAACTTTTGCCCATTAAACTATTTAGGAAATTATATTACAAGAACTAATTAGTCAAGGATAGATGGTAAAAAACCAAACCCAATAACCCAATGACCATTTAGATTAGTAATTAACTACTTACTTTAAGCAGGGCTAGAGTCTAGGTCTGCCTAATGAACTCCCGGCCTCATTAAATTTTGCTGCACTGTAAGGTCACTGTAATTATCTGGAAATTTCATGTTTTTATTCATTGGTTATTGGTTTCTACATTTTTATCACCCGATTGGAAGCTCTAAATCGTTTTCCAAGACCTTTCCCTGTTGGCAGAATTAAATGTCTGTTGAAAAAAAAAATGAAATATTCCCCTATAAGATGCTAAACCTCCATAATTAAAATGCCAAAGACATGACATCAGTGTCATCAATCATAGCTAGAGCCCTGATGTTAAGATTACAGGTGACAGGTTGTGTGCATGCTGTTAAATCTGCTGCAGAGCATGCTATGGCACACACCTCTGCCAAGTATGTCAGTTATACTCTAGATCTTGGTAACACTGAACTAACTAAGTATAAGTATACTTAGTATAAGTATAGTATAAGTATAGTATAAGTATAAGTATAAGTATATGTATATATATAAAGTAGATATAGAAGTAAGATCTAGAATAATATTTAAAAAAAAACATGTCTCCCCAAAGGCGACATTTTCAATCGGGGGCAGTTTATCTCTCTCTCAGTCTCTGTGACTGCATCTCTCTCTCTCTCTCTCTCAGGTTCGTACGGTAACTGCTGCCTTGGCCATGTTTCCAAGATGTCCAAGAATGCAAAGAAAAATATTGAAAGTTACAGGATACAGGAAACAGATGGTGACTGCAACATCAGAGCCATTGTGTAAGTAACAATTTTCATTGCCTTCCCTTTTGGCCCTTAGTGAGCTTTTTGTTTATATTTGTTGAAACTTCCGACTGTAATAATTTGGCAAAGACTAATGGTAAAAGAAACAGTCTGATTTCTGAGGAAATGATTGACCCACACTAACAGCAGTACTTTCTAATATGCACACTCTCACCGATAATTTCACCGATACACGCAGGTTCACGGTGAAGATGAAGCGCAAAGGTAAAGATCGGTGGTCTGTCTGCGCCGACCCACAAAAAGATTGGGTCAAGCGGCTGATTAGGATTGTGGATAAGAAATTGCAGATATAGGTAAAAAGTCACACAACATTCTTGCACAAAGATGTAGTTCATTGCCATACAGCACATTCAAAGCCAATTTAACCTCTCCATCATAAAACTTTTGTCTTTGCAGACCACTCAAAGGAGGGAAAGAAGAGAAGAATGGGAGAGAGGAGAGCAAATGTTAACCTCCTGCCTGGTATCATATATATATCATGAAAATGGATTATGTTTCACTAGATTAGATATTTCCTGTTGCTGACAGAGAATGTAAATCATGAGCACAGTTCACTAGGATGCCAACATACCAAATTGTCCAAGTTATAGCCAGCATAGAAAACTTCATTTATATGAGCCATCACTGATAAATAGAGCCTGCTAGGAATGAGCCACTATTTGGCAGCTTTCAATTGTATTTGCTGAGTGTGTATGTGCACCTGTATATAAGTGTGTGAGTGTACAACATGCATGTAAGAAACACTCTAGGGTTAAGCTGAGAGGGCTTTTTTTTTTTAAACAGAGTTCCGTATTTTTGTATCAATGCTCAAATTGTATTTCGTGTTTCCATATACCAAATAAAAGACCAACTCAAACAAAGACTCTTTGTTCTATTATAATCAATCAGAAAAAAAATCAACATAAAGATGTTTTAGATCATTTCTATCCTGATTTAGTCATCCAATGGTTGTTTTTTTTGGGGGGGGGGTTGCACTGTTGCCTCAAGGTGGCATTTTTACTTGATAATAATGAAACAAAGCAATCTTATTGCAATCTTATTCCAGTATTCTCTCAGTTTAGATTTGGCATCAACTTGAAGCAATGCCTGACAACATGATCGTTATGTGAACGTTTTAAAACTTGGCTCTTGCAGCAGTTGATCTACATCTCAGAAACCCAAAGCTGGTTTTCTTTGGTTCGATGATACTGCTAATGGTAAAGAATTGACTAGAGAGTTAAAAAAAAAATCTTTAAGATTCTCAGCCATCAAGTGCAGTGTGACTTGATCAAAGTAAAGGTTCACAGTTTTTCAAGTCAGTCTTAAAACAACAGTCAGATTCTCACATGTATTATGAAACAGGTTTTTTCCTTGTTAAAATTAGCCTTCCTGTTCATTCCTTCTGTGAACTGATCCCTTAATAATGTGCTTCTGATGTAGGTAATGCGAGATAAAATCCTCAGTCATCATTCTGGGAAGAAAAGTGAAAGTTTATATGAACTATAAAACTAGGAAGCATAAAATTTCTTCTTTGTGTTTTACCAGTTACTTTTTCCTTGTTGAGCTGCAGTAGCGGCATAGATACCCAGAGAGGAAATTTGGATAGACACTCACCTGATTTGACTAATTCAGATGGATGATGCCTTGTTTTAGCTTCAGGTAAACCTTTCAATATATGCTTGCTCAGATGATGGCTGTCGATTTGGTCCCCCGTCACCTATATATGAATTGTGTTAGGAAAGAATTTCTTCACATCCGGTATGAACAGGAGGAGTGATTACAGCAAACAAAAATTGGGGGCCATTCTGAACTAGTCCTTTAAAATGTTTGGGCAAAATTTGCCATTGGATCTGTTGCTGTTGAAGTTCACATCAAGTATAGGGGACACATCACACTATACTGCTTAGCTTCATTATATTTTACACCTAGAAACTGACCAGTACTCCAGTATGGAATACTACCTGGCCCCAGGTAGTAAAAAAACTCAACCATGTGTTGAAAATTTAACCCTGTGAGCACAGGGTCTGCTGTTAAGAAAAAGACAGAGAAAAAAGATTAACCAATAATGCAGGACCTAAGTGATAGATAAACTTTTGTAAGATAATCATTTTGAAACAAAGGGAATCTGGGGTCTAGTAATTCAACCTTGCAGGTCATGGAATTGTGGTTATGTCTTGAAAATGTTTCATAACTCCTCCCAGACATTACTCATTTACAAGAACTGCATGGTCTATTGTGAAATGTCCTCAGAAATCAGCATCAAAACCACAATGTCTTAGGATCAATTCAAGCTGTTGATTTGATTTGATTTGCATTTTGTCCTCTTAGCTTTCTCTTCATGTTTCCTGTCTGTCAGTCAATCCATCAAATTGAAGGCAAATATGCAGAAAAATAACCTTAACAAACAAAGAAACCAAAGCACAGCTAGCTTTCCATTAAACTGTGTCCCACTTTACTTCAATTTTTGTCTTGATTTCTTACAGCTGTGAGCAACTGCTCCATTTCTTTTTTGCATTGCATTTTGGAACAATGGACTACACCAGCATCACAAGCAGCACACTCATAAATCCAGCCCTGAATGGCCTTTTTAAAGTTATCTTTCCTTTTAACTTTTCCAATGTGAAAACACTTAAAACCTGTTTAGAATTAGTATTTAGGATGGATTTAGCATGTCATCAAACCTAAACCACCACAAAAAATCAATTTAAGGTTTAGCTATTCTGAACTCTCAAACACAGGTCGGAATCGGTTCAATTTTACAAATAAGTTAGATTTAAATAAAATATTAAAAAGCTACTAAAGGGAAGGAAAGCAAGTCTTCTGACTGTGCATTGTGCCAAACTGTTCATTTAGAAAGAAGTACATTTGATGTGGGACCAACTCATGTTGGATAATCGTGAGAAGAATAAACCAGACCATGATAGAAAACAAAAAAAGCAAGTATTGCAAAGACCAGCGCTATATGTATCCTTGTTTTTCACACCCTGAAGCGTTGAACACTAATCAGTTACCAGAATAGCACAGTTGACCATCTTTTGGTTCAGATCATTAGTGTGAGAATAATGACCCAGTTAATGTGGGAAAGATAGTAAGCTGTGGCTGTCAACTGAAGCCCTGAAGCCGTTTCTCCTCTTCTCACCTCTGACTTAATTAGTTTAAGTTTTTTTATGTTACTCCTTAGAAATAAGACCTCACCCACAGTTTTTGTGCTGTACTTCCGAAAACAGATGTACATTTACAATTTGTTACGTGTCAGGAAATCACAGGGATGTGTTCAATCTTGCTCCATTTCTGCCATATTTCATACCTGTCTTTGGAACATTTCACATAGACAGTTATCAGCAGATAATGATGAAAACTGGTCATGCATTGATATTTGTACATCAAGGACCAAAGTCAGTGGTCCAGTTCCTGATGCTATCAAACTTCGAGTAAATCATCCGATCTTACTCTGACATAATTTGGGCTAAAAGTAAAACTCTTTGCAGCAATGTTAATAGACTGGTGCTTGGATTCAAGAAGAAGGTAAGCTGGATCATAAACTGTGTGTAGACACGTGTGTGTGTTCCAATAGGAACTGTGACAAAAATAACATCTGCACTTAGATCTATCAGGAAGACATAAGGAAATAGGTTCAGAAACTGTGGTCACAAGCACTCAATAAATAAACTTGTCAGCGAGAACAGTCAGTAGACTATTACATAGAGAGGGATATTACAGTAGGGTTGCAGTGCATAAACCCCTCATTCCAAAGATGAAAGCACATGTGGGAGTTCAGTGGTGATAAAACTATAGGCACTGGTCTACAGAGATGTGGGGAAATGTTATATGGTCAGATGAGTCCTCCTTGACCATATTCTCCATAAGTCAGCGAGAGCATGTGTACCAGGAGAATGGTACAGGCCTGAAGGCTTGACCCCTACAGTGGGGGTGGGGAGGTTTGGTGGCTCTGTTATGCTGTTGGGGGCATTTTGCTGGCATGGTCTGGCTCCTCTTGTCTCCTTAGAGGGATGGGTGACTGGAAATCAATACAGAGTTTATCCTATGGTGAAACATTCCTATCCTGGTGGGAATCATTTCTTTCAGGATGACAGTGCCTCCATCCATAGGGTACGAGGAGTCAATGAATAGCACGATGAGTATGAAAATGATGTGAATCCGGCTCTGTGGCCTTCACGGTCACCAGATCTCAACCCAGTTGAACAGCTTTGGGTCACCATGTTAGAGAGCGCTCTCCACCACCTACATCAAAACACCAAATAAGGCAATATCTTTTGGAAGAGTGGTGTTCATCCCTCCAGTAGAGCTCCAGCGACTTAGAGAGTCAATGCCAGTTAGCATTGTATCTGCTCTGGTGGCATGTGGAGGCCAAACATCTTACTATGACTCTTTATGTTGTTTTTTTATTTTGATTTGTCATGTCTATATATTATTTAAAAAGAAAATTGGTTTTATATGGCAAGGTGGTTACTCTTTGCAATCTGTTTTAATGAACTAATTTGTCTTAAATTCAGAGCTCAAGGCTGCTGCCAAGTGCAATTACAAACAAATGCTGACTTGCTTTTGCAGTTAATATCTTGGTTGGTCATTATATTACCTGGGGGTTGGTAAAGATAAAGACACAACATACTTTATATGAATGTAACAGAAAAGAAAGAGCAGAAGATTAAATATCTGATGCATAATGTTTAAAAGGTTATTCAACTAAACATTCCTAATTCTGTTCAGGCAAGTATTTGTTACTGAATCAAAGACACTGATTTTAAGAACCATTGTGGCATTTACTGTCTATGTGTGTTGGTAAGACAATAAACAGGACCGGCTGGAGAGAGGGAAAGAGAGAAAGAGAGAGAGGGAGAGACAAAGGGGGGGGGCATGAGGGAGGAGAGAGAGCATAGCACAATAATGGGACTAATAGCAAAGCTAATAATATTACCAATGAGCCTAATAATTTCAGTCATGGAACTAAATTAAATGGTAACAGTAGTAATCACCATAATTTAGGAAGTGGCTTTTGTGGCTCATGGGGCAGAAGATGGTCTGCAGCCACGGATCCAGACTCTAGAGCATCAGAGGAAGAAAAACCTGCAGAAAGTGACAGGAGGAAGAGGAGAGAGACAAGAAAGCACAAAACTATGGGAGAGAGAAGAAGAATGGTTAGTAATTAGCATTTTTGGGATATTAATGTGCACAGGGAGCCCGGCACATAACGGAAAGTCCCCCAGTGTCTTAGGCCTAGAGCAGCACAGTGAGGGGATGGCTCAAGCTGAGCCTGAGCCAGCTCTGACCATAAGCTTTATCAAAGAAAAAGGTTTTAAGCCGACTCTTAAACATGGAGAGGGTCTCTACTTCCCAGACCCAAACTGGAAGATGGTTCCACAGCAGAGGAGCCTGATACCTGAGGGCTCTGCTGCCCATTCTACTTGTGGAGACTCTAGGAACCACAAATAAGCCTCTATTCTGGGATACTGGGAGCGAAGTGCTCTAATGGGGTAGTAAGGTACTATGAGCTCTTTAAGATAAGATGGTGCCTGGTCATTAAGGGCTTTGTAGGTGAGGAGGAGGATTTTAAATCGTACACTGAACTTTATTGACATCCATCTTTGATCACCTAAATGTAAATGATTTACTCAGGTTTAAACAACTCACTAAAGAACCTGTTTATTCAAAACAGAAGCTGAAGACAGATGTTTTTTGTTTAAGTTTCATGTCAGTGCCACAATTAAAATCATTCATTATATCCTTCACCACTTTAAAGGATGATCCCATTGCTGAAATATTGCGCAAGTAAAAGTGGTAACAGGGGTTTTTACACCAGAAATGTTGAGCAAGAGCAGGATTCCTATATAAACAACAAGTCAAGACTACTCTTTGGCACTCAAAGGGACCTTGTAAAAAACTCCTGTTCTCTGCTCCTGCCCACACATCATGTAAGCATTTCTGTGTGAACAGGCTGTTGGCTGAGGGTTCAACATTTTATTGCAAAATACAAAGCTTATAAAAGTGAAAGTCTCTGATCAAAAACACAACAGTGACATGCAGATACTGGCCGATTGGCACTAATTGGCGAGGATGATAACAGGCAAAGAATGATGCCTTTCTCACAGACTGTTGTATCCTCGGGGGGAATTCACATGTGCAGGGGAAGTCGAACTAAAGGACTATGTGAAGAAAGAGCCACAGTTTTCAGAGTACAAATTCAATGAAATAAAGTGTATCTGTCTCAAAGGAACTCACAGCATATGTTTTCATCATTCTGTGGAATTCACAGATGTGAACATGAATTGTATTTCATCAATAGCTCTTACATGGAAAATCACTGTACACTGGCTCAAGAGCAAGAATTCAGGATTAACCATGAAACAAGGAATCATTCAACATCTTAGTACAAACCTCTTTGTAAGTGGTTAAAAACTTAGCTGGCGTCTTGCATGCAGCAGAAAAAGACAACAATATTATCCTATGATAACATGCCTCCTGCTGGAAGTATAGAGCAAGAAGATTGTATCCAGAGGAAAAGATTTGAGAGCAAACAGTTTAAAATCCTTGTTTTAAAATACTTTAATTAGGATTAATGAATTTGGCATGACTGATAACTATAATTATTTATACAGTGTTGCATTAAATTCAGGCAATTACCCATTTAGCATCTATGAAAATCTTGCCCTAAAACATAAGCACAATACTCAACACAGACTTAGATAAAATTTAATTTTGACAAAACTTATAACAATCAATGTGCTCCAGACTTTTTCCTGTCACAGTCATAAAATGTGCATTGTAGTTAGAAAGTTTTCGAATAAATACCTTAAACAAAGGCATTTTAGGCATCAGTTATTGTGTTTAAAACACACAAAGAACACTCAGGACAGCTGGGGACTGGTTTTACATTTTGTCTATTTTTCCAGCTCATTTGTTCAAAATTAAGCTTCTTTTTTTTTCTTTCCTCCAGGAATTGATCCACCCAGTGGTTTCAGGTTTCATTTCTCTTTGACCAAGCATGTTCTCAGTGTTCCCCTTATTAGGATTACCTTTTGCCTTGGATTAGTTCAGTAAATTTATGCTCAGACTAAGAGAGAAAGGAAGATGCTGATAGCCATACAGTGACTATTGAATGCTTTGCGTCAGTAAGCTTGTTGATGATATAATCAGTAAAGAAATCCATAGCTAATTACTTATGAGAGACGCCCTAGTCTATGAGCTATTATTGACTTAGAATGTGGGACAGAGGAATCCTCCGACTCTGGCCTCAGCCTCTGTGCATGCCCGCTCAATCCAGCACTGTGCAATACAACCTGAGTAGTTGACTAGCATATGTGCATGTGATAAAGTGCTTGTGTAGCCACACCTAATGCAGTCAAGTCGTTTTTCATTACAGTATAACACAGACAGCAGAGGGAGTATGTTTGCCCATAGATGCTGCAGACCATTTCTTCAGGGTCCTATACTCATCAGGGTGAAGAGCTGAGTAACCTACAGCCTCCACCGACCTCCTCTTCTGGACCCGATGGAGGAGGATCCGGTAGGTCCCCGTCAATGGGCTCCTACAGTCTAAGCAAGGATTGTTTTGGAAATGGACTGTCACAATACCTAAATCAGACAGCAAACTCTTCACCTCCTGTTCCTCCACACACAGAGCCTGGCCGGCCTTGGCAAAGTGGGCTGGGGACACTGGCAACAAGACATACGGATGAGGGTACTCAATCCCCCTTAGCCAAGCACTGTTTGAAATCTGTGTGAGAGAGGAGCGGTCAGCAGGCACAGGCCGCAGCATGCCCTTAATGACCAGCTGGCAGGGATCGGGCACATAAGCAGGGATACTGTAAGCCCCCTGGAGGATGCAGCGCTTCAGCCTACCTAGGCTGTCCCCGTAAAAGGGCACAGTTGCCGTCACAACGAAGTACAAGAGAATCCCCAATGCCCAAATATCAGAATAGCGTCCAATGTAGCCTTTTTCCCTGAACAGTTCAGGAGCAGCATAAGGTGGAGAGCCACAGAAGTTGGTGAGGAGCTCATCAGGGCTGCTCTCTTTGCTGAAGCCAAAATCTCCGACCTTGATGCAGTGGCTAGTGGTGTAGAAGATGTTCTCTGCCTTGATGTCTCTGTGGACGATGTTGTTGTCGTGCTGAAATATTACAAAAAGATTTCTATAATTCAGTAGGGGCTCTGTTTAGATATTTCATATTTACTTTTAAGCAAAGCAAGGATTAACTTTCTAAAATAATGAGTTTTACGTTCCCTGTTATTTTTTGTAGTTATTCTAATTGGATTGTTGCCACACTGAAACTTGGGGATGCTGAAAAATGTTGCACTGTTTACTTTTTACTGTTCACATATATTTATCGAAGAGTTATATTTTCAAGTTACTTTTAATTTTAAGACTTCACATTGAAAAAGCAAAAGCAGCTAATAAAATACAAAGCATCTCTAGAGATTAAACAGCTTGTTTACAAATTTTTTTTGGCTTGTCTCTCCTTACAAAGGGAGTGGGACCCTTTGCCCTTTGCAAATGTCAGTGAGTTTTTGTCAATCCACCGAGGATTGACTTCCCCCTCTAAAATTCTCAGATGGTTTCATTTTAATAATTATTTTATGTTCAAAAAGTTGACAGGAGGGGGGGCATGAGGGAGGAGAGAGAGGAAAACAGAGAAAAGCCAAGCCCCTGGTGTGAAACCACTGGACTAAAATACCTTATTTAAGTAGCTATAAACTAGCTCCACATTGAGCAGCTAAAACAGTTCAATGCTAATTACACATTATTGTATCATTATTATCTGACAATGTCATATATTATTATATATCTATGATATAGTGTATCTTCAGATTGTTTTACTTGTGTTTTTTTCTGAGTACTTCTTCCACCACTGATTATTACAATTTTTTATTAACACTAGAAAACAACTGAATTTTAGCGGGTTATGTTTTCCAGTATTGTAAAATGTTTGTGTGCATCAGTAATTTTATATTTAGATGGGAAATTGTACAATTGCAATTTTTCATTTGTCACCCAAAGTCCACATTTATGGGGCATTCTAGTGGCCTCGGGGTTTAAGATGCTAATCACATAATCACAACATCCCTGGTTTAAGGCCGTCTGAGAAATTTTTGTTGCATATCATCTTCCCTCCATCTCCTGGCATCTCTCTACTGGCCAATATAAAAATGTATTCACAAATAAATCCATGAGCCTGAGACACAGACAAGCACAGATTCATGCTTCTCAGCAAGTGATGATCAACAGTGACACTGAGGCTCACCATGTGTTTAACAGCAGAGATGACTTGTGCAAAGACCAGCTTGGTTTCCAGGTCATTAAGCTTCCCTCTGGTGGAGATTCGGGAGAACAGGTCTCCGCCACTACCATACTCCATCACCAGATACAGTTTCCCGCTGGTCTCGATCACCTCGTAAAGACGCACTACATTGGGGTGGGACAGCTTCTCCATGCAGCTAATTTCTGAGGAAGTCAAAGACAGGCTCTTCTTCTCTAGACGCAGCTTGTCCATGACTTTGACAGCTACTCTTTCTAAACAAGAAGAGGAGGGGAAGGGTTAGAAATCAGTGATGGATTTAGACAGGGTCTGATGAAGTGAAAGGCCAAAATGAGGGCAGAGATATGTTCAAGAGACTTATACACACGAGAAAATAGGGAGATGGATGCTATAAGACAAAGGCTGAAAGAATTTACTTGGCAACTATTTTAATAGAAGATTGGTGCTGCATTATTCTGAGGTATGACAAAAATGTGGCTAAGACTCAAGAACCCTCCTTGAACATTTCAGAGTGCACACACACACATATATATGGATGTAATTTTCATACCAGCTTCTCAATTGAAAATAAAATCACTGCAGGATTCAGGGAAAACCTAGGGTGATGTGAAAGTCTAATTCAGGGAATCAGTTGTTGTCTACTGACATGAAAATTATTCACAAACCTGTAATGTTATTTATTTACAACTACTCTTCCCTCAAGGTACATGTGTGTAACAGAAAAAGCTTGCCCAGACTGGACAGAGGGAAATGGCATTCAAGTTAGATGTAAACCAGAAAACATGAATCATCTTCAGATGGAAATATAAACACAATCATAAATTAACTCATGGTTCCCGACCTTTCGTCAAGGCATGGATGCCCAGCCTGACAGTAGAGAAGTTGCCCTGCCCGATCTCTCCGCGCAGCTCATAAAAGCCAACCCTTCGACCGAGCATCAGGTCGTTGACGATCTTCTCGTTGTGGGCCATGTCATAGACGACCCTCTCAAAAGGTGACTGCCTGAATCTCTCTGCTTCGGTCAGCTCTGGCAAGGCACATTCGGCAGCAGAGGCCAGCGGCTTGGCTGTCGTCTGCTCCTTCGGAGCCTCATCTTTGGATTTTTTTCTTGCTTTCTGCTTTGGCCATAGGTGTGTTTTGATGGCTTGAAAAGGAATTTAAGAAACAAGAAAGAGTTTGACATCAGTGCAGAGATCTGACTCTCCTCTTTGAAACGGCGCAATAACACTGTTGTTTGAAACAGCAGAAACATTAGGATACATGTACTTTTTAAGTAATAGGCAGGGCTGACCTCCATGTTAGCTCACTCTCTTGTGAAGGAGGCAAAGTGTCTGGCCTTTTTTACATCAGCCTTAGCCTAAGTCTTAAGCTGTTGGTGAAAATGATGCACATCATGTATGAAATGGAGGCAAACAACTGATAATGTAGATTTTAAGTGAATTCACATATATGAATATTTACTAATGTAATATGCTCTTATTTCAGACATGCAGTACTCGGTACAGTATTAAATCTCTTCTCAGGGTTCTCAGGGCAACTGCTTTTTTCATTTTATCTGACAAACACTTACAACTCTTACACCGTTGTGTTGTCAGTGTTGTGACTAGAGTCTAATTAGTTTTGCAGGTCTAGACAGATGCTAATATATTGTTGGACTGTGTTAAATCAATTTCAACATGTAAATTTTCATTTTTTATGACAGAAAAAAGCAGGATGAATCAATGTTTCCTGTTTTTTTCCCCTTTTCTGGGAAAAGGAAAAAAAGGACAAAGTTTGGACACAGTTCTCCAGACTCAGCACATATCTTTTAAAGCCTGGCCAAACAATTTATTTTTTCGCTAAGTGGGACAGTTTTTGGCCCCTCTTTTTATGTCAACCTTACAAAGTTTAACTTTAATGTTGTCAATCCAGCATTACACAAACAACAATGGATGATAGGGTCAGATCTCAGGTTTTCTTCCATAAGGGCTTGCTGTTTGTGTTTCTTACAGAGTACATACAACTCTCAGCACATGTAAATAAGGGGTTAAAGTATCAAACACAGCAGGCAATGATCAATGACAATGATAAGTCTAAAATTTGAACTGAAACACTGAACTGTTACCTGAACTACAATGTTACAGTGGTTCCTCCTGTTCAATGTCGGTTAAATTTAGAAGGTGGTAGGCTTATTTCTCCGAGTGCCCAGGATTACTTGCTTCTTTTAGAGACAGTATTAGTGGGTCACTTCAGAATGCAGAGGGCTATTTATATCGTACTAACGGAGGCCATCTAGACTGGCTTAATGTTAACATTGATTAATAGAGCTGCCAAATTAGGGTTAAAGTTCTTGTTGTAAAAATACAGACCTCTGGCACGGAATTTTTGAAGAAACGCAGATGATTAAACGCTACACTTGGGTCAATTTGAAAGAAAACTGACAAACAAATTTCTTTTCTTTTGTTTCACTTTCTCTTCGCTCTGGTTGCAACCAGTAAAATCCATTTTACATATGATATAAAGAGATACAGGTACAAAGCATATGTTATACTGAAGGAAGAAAACACCGGCAAAAGGGATTAAAAGGAATTTAGCAATCCAACAAATTTTATTGATGGTCCATAACTGATCTATACAGCATTAGGAAATTATTTATTAACCATTGATAAAGCCATTAGTTACAATTTATAAATAAAGGGTGTCGCATCAGAAACATATCAGAATTTTAAACAATATAGAAATTTTGTGCAAACTTGAAAACTACAGAAAAAAAGCATATAGAGCCAATAATTTTACCAGAGAGCTGTGGGTCCTTCATGTTTGTCCCTAAGGCGTTAGCATCCGACTGACTGAACATGAGAGTGGAACTTCAGAGGACTAAATCACTCTTCACAATCCTATTAACGCAGTGTATTAGAAGACTGCTGATTAGGTCCGCTGACACAGACTGAAATGATGGAAATGCTGCATAAACACTTTTATAGAATGAACTAATGATACCACATATTCATTTTCATAATGATGATAAAGGTTATATTTTAAAAAATGCACAAATATTGGATTTTTTTTTTTTTTTTTTGGATTGATTATAGCAAATTTCTTGCAAATATGTGAAACTGTAAAATCTGCCTGGTAAATTATGTCAGGGACATCAACCTTTACAAATGTGAAAGTCTAAAGATTTTTTTTTTGATACTTTTCCTAAATGTTTGACATATTCTTCACAACATCATTTTTTTCTTCATCCTAGTAAATCCTCATTGAAAAATAAATCTTATATTAGAAGCACAATAACATGTGTTGCCAGGAAATTAAATTTTCGAAATATTACACATCTAAACATTACCTTTATAGTGCACTCAGGAAGCTATCTAAATTCAGAAGAAAAAAAAAATGTATATGTTGGAAGAGACGTAAAAGAGTGTTTACAGCTGATTTCCACTGCGCCCCCAGTGGACCAAGACTGAGTAATGTTGGGGTATGTCCATTTCAGTTCCCGTATGGGAAGTTGACAAAAGTCATATATGTTTGAATCCAGAAGAAAACGTTGTAATCCACACGATTGTTGTCGAATTAAATTAAAATATCGGTAGTGTTTGTAACCAACATTTAGACATAGCCATACTTCAAGGCGGCGACGTGATTTGATTGGCGTTTACCTCTAGCCAATAGCCAGGCCCCGATCCGCAACCTGTCCAATCGCTGATGAAAACTAGTTGGCGGGAGAGGAAGAGGCGGGACTCTGAGCGCCTGGCTGACGAATCAGCACCAGCCCTCCGTCCGAAGGCCGGAAGCACATGTTGGCGCGCTGCTACCGAGGTTGTTGTCATGTGCGACATGTAGCTAGAAAACGACAGCGGTCGGTGCTTGTGTTTCTTTTAAATAAAATAAAATAAAATAATAACTTCTGTGTAAAGAAGTGAAAAAAACAAAAACAAAGCAGAGAATGGCTGCAACGGTGGCAACGCCTATCACCCCCACAGAGCTCGACCCTGACCGGTGCGGAAGCGAGGAGGAGAACCGCGGGGCCGAGGCGGAGGAGGACACCGGCCAGCAGCAGACAGGCCCGGCCGCCGCCGCCGCCGCCGCCGCCGCCGCCGCGGTGAGCCACAGCCGACTGTCCAAGCTGCCGCTGGCCCGCATCAAGGCGCTCATGAAGACCGACCCAGACGTGTCCCTCGCCAGCCAGGAGTCCGTGTTCATCATCGCTAAAGCCACGGTGGGTCCAGCGGCGACGCGCACCGCTTTCTGCCCCTGTGATACTAGTTCACCCCCCCGAGATCGAGGTAGTCGGTACCGAGGTGATGATGCTGATGTCGGATGATGTTTTTTTCTTCGTAATATATAATGGGCCTGTTCACTAAAGCTCAGTATAAACCTCAACAAACCTGTCAACATGTGCACACCACCTGCAACCACTGAGGATCTATGTCACCTGGGCTCTCATCCTTGCTCTACTATCAGGAGAGATGTCTTCCAGTGACTCGGTTCATTGTTACATGTGTAGGCTGCACAAGTAATCATATAATTAATGGTACTATCAAATACGGCAGCAGCAGCAGTGTCATATACAAAAGACACAAAAGCTACAGTGTTTGGCTTTTCAAAAGTCTTGATGATATTAATGCTCTACGCTAAGATACAATTTTAGGGAAAGCGTTTAAAAGAAACTTAACCAGGACTTTGCTAGATGCAAGCAAAGTGTGGGAGAGAATTAATGCGACTGCTTATCGGATAATCGATAATCAAAGGATTTTTCAAGTGAAAATTGCTTCTTTTAACTAGCAATTCCTGTAACATTTCCCCATTAAAGCTTCTCAAATGTGATAATTGTATGCTTTTTTAAATCATTTGATTGTAAACTGAGTATTTTTGGATTTTGGACTGCTGGTCAACTAAAACAAGCACTTCGAATACATGATATTGGGTTTTGGGAAATTTATCAATTGCAATTTAACAATTTATGTTAATCTATACTGAAAATAATTGTCATCCACAACCATAGAGATTAGATTTTTTTCTAAATTTAAAGCAGAATGAATATAACAAGTTACGCCTGGTTAAGAGAGAAGTGGATTTTGTAAGTAAAAATTGACAAACAAAAAGTTAAAGTCAGGAATGTGAAATGCATTGTGCAAAATCAGATCTCATTTCCTTTTGGTGTATTTGGGCTCAGGTGAATATCAATACCAGTGGGGGGAAAGTTATTCCTTTTGGGTATCCAATTCCTGATCTCTACCAGTTTCTGAGTTTGTTTTGGTATTAAATGACAGAAAAATACAAATTATCTTTCTTCCAGGAGTTGTTTGTTGAGATGATTGCCAAAGATGCCCTGGTGTACGCCCAGCAAGGGAAGAGGAAAACTTTGCAAAGAAAAGACTTAGGTAATGACAGTACAGAAATTCTTTGCTGTTTGAAAATACATACAGGATCGTTGTTCTTTAAAATGGATTTAGGCTGCTAATGTTGTTCAGCTGATTGTCCAGAAACATGAATTATTTCTTACCAAAGTTGGGACAATGCTGATTTTCACTGTTATGCTGCACTGATTACGATTTTTAACTTGTAATTTTGCAAACATATGATATTTGTGAGATCAGCTGAATTAGCTCTTAAAAGATGTCATTCGTCTCAATCAAATCACCTTCCTTCTCTTTTGTCTCAACAGACAACGCAATAGAGGCCATAGATGAGTTTGCGTTTCTTGAAGGTAAGCGGTATTCTCAAGATCCTTCGCATCATCATTGCCTGAATATACAGTAGCTATGTTCATACAACAAGTTGTTACCTGCAGATCTGATTTTAACTTTATGTAAACTTTTTTGCATTATCTTTTTACTGTGAGAAATATCCAATACCAGGCAGGGATGAATTTCCCACATGTGAAAGAGACATTCAGCACATTCATGTACATGTGTACAAATGAAACAGACTTGATTGACTTCAGTTTATACTAGTATATGTTGTATGTTGTAATTCTTCTATACCTTCTTCCTAGGCACTCTAGATTAAAGACTGCTTCAGGAGACCAACTGGAACATCGATTACCTACAACCATCCAAGAAACTCTTTTGTTGCAGGGACACAATTTATTGTGGAAACCTTTGTGGCAAAATTTTTTCTCTAATATCTGATGTTTATAAATGTTTTTTTAAAATGTGCCATTAAGATTTTTCATACTTTACTTAGAAGATATCAGTGGTGATGTGTATATTACTTGTAAATATTTGTGATATACTTCTGTACAATGGAATAAATTTAAGTCTGTCAGAATGAATCAGTCCATCTTTATCAGTTTGTCACAGCCTGAGTTACTGGTGAATTTGAGACTTGCAAGACGAATATTGTCCTATATTATGTGATCAGTGTCAGAATACAAGTTCACAAGGCCTTTAGATTTTCCAGATTTGCAAAATGACTTGTTTGCACTAGTACATTAAAACAAAGAAAACAATGCAATGCACAATCTAAGCCCCAGTGTAAAAATTACTTCAAACGGAATTTATCCACAAGGTGCTCTAATGACTTGTAGTTGAACTGTAGGATAAAGTTATTTTCTCATTTGGATATTAATTGCTGTTTTTTTCGGGGGGGGGGGGGGTCAGCACTTCTCAAGCACTGGCAATATTCCCTATCTTTCTATACAACCATTTTCCTAGAGCTTTTCTCCCCAGCTTGAGATGTTTACAAAAAAGTTCATTGCAAGCAACACTAACCCCCAAAGCTGGGAAACTAGATAGTGCATTGCAGTTTCCTCTTGAATTCCAGTAGAGTTCAGGTGGATTGTTTTTAACTGTATTAGGGCCATGATGCTGATCCTGGGACCTCTAGGGATGCAGGAACTGTCCAGGGTACTGACCTGTCAACACGTTTCAAAGACTTCCTCCTAGCACTAAAAATGATGGTATGTTCAACATAATTGATTGTATTTTCTTGGTTGAACTTGTTTATTTATTATTTATTTTATGAAATTTGAAAGGGGTTTTTTGGTTTGGTTTTTTATTTTTTTATCTTGCTGATTATTAGGGTGATATCAATCTGTGGGACTGTTGCCAACTTGTACTGGTTCAAATTTACTGCATGATATTTCAGTTGGACCAAAAGAGACTGACACATGCATATGTAAGAAAGGGAAAAGATTCCCTCTTAAGGTCTTAAGTAATTTTTGTGTGTAAAGTTGTTGGTTTGTTTTTTTTGTTTTGTTTTGTTTTTACAAGGTCAGGCTGTTTCTAATATTGTGCATTGCTGAAAGGAGTCTACAGCCCTTTGAGAGTTGAAAATAAAATCAGGTATTAGTACATTGGATTTTTGTTTTTTGAAATTAACACCAAACATCTAAATTTTTGATAGGGATCCCTAAATTCTGGTTATATAAGAACTATAACTGTAATATGAACTGAGTAGGATATCATACAGCTGGAAAATAAAATGAAGTAAATGCTCCCTCATGGACAAACTTTAAAGTGACACCAAATGACCACAAACATCTGTTCCTATCCTGCTGTTTCTTGTTGGTTATCAGCTGACATGTTTGCCTATACTGTATATGATAGGTTAATATCAACCTTGCCAATATTGGTCAGGCTCCATCTCGGAGCACAGAAAACCTTAGGTAACAGATGGACCAGGATGGTTTGCGTATTTGACACCATGGTATATCACTTTCTCTGTTTTACGAACAGCAAATCTCTTTGAAAAGTAGTCAAGTCGTAAATATCATGACATTGACATTTATTTTCACACCCATTTAGCTGCTGTGAGCTGTGCATTTTTTTACATGTACAAGCCAGTGGTGAAATAGTGAAGATTAAATTTCCTGCTCAACATGGTGACACTGAGAAAATCATATCATAGAGCTTCAAGTTTGCATTAGGAATTTATCTGAATCTCTCCTGACCTGGGATGTGTGTTGTTCTTCCTGGCAGCATTTGTTAAACACTTCCAAAGTGTTCAGTTTCACACTGTAGGCACAGTCAAGACCCCTCGAGTTTTTGCAGCGGGGATTTTCAAAATAAATGCCTGAGTGTGTTTAAGCTGATTTTCTGGGTTTAGTGTTTCGGGGAGTAATGAAACAGAGCTGTGAGAAGCACAGATGTTTGGTTTCAAAAGAGCACCAGTCAACACCCTGCAGAGGAATTTCTGACTGGCACAAGGGAACATGGATTGCTCTTTTCTAATAAAATATAATCACATGTCGAAGGACTGGACATCATTTTATTTCCACAGTCAACAAAGACATTCCATTAAGGAAATATCATGTGAAAAGAAAATGTAGAGCCTCCCCCTGTCCAGAGAAGAACATGAACAATGAATCTGGTGCTTGCTGGCCAAATGGTCCTCCTTCATATTGATGGAAAAATGGCAAGCTGCAAAAATACATTTTGATCCTGTGTCTGTCTGTGAAAATCAGACTTAATCATTAATTTTACTGTCTATTTCAAATTAACTGGTGAAACAATTTAAAAGGTCTTTTATGATAAGATCACAGGTGCAGAGTAAATTAATTTTACCTTTAGATGAAATGCAACCAAGTCTTTCTACAAATTGTGAATGTTCTGCTATTCAGCTTTAACATATTGGGAAATATGCTTAGTTTTTTTTCTTGTTGAGTTTGTTGAAAAGATCAATAGCACACTTGCGTCTTTATTCTAATAAGGAAACCAAAAGTGTTTACAGTCATACTACCTTGCCTCTGTGACGCTGCAACCAGGCACAACAGTTCTCTGAGCTAAATGCTAATGTCTGGATGCTAACAATGGCAAAGGTAATCTTATTTTAGCCTGTGAGCATGATAACATTTTTGTTAATTTGCATTTAGCATAAAGTACAGCTGAGCCTGATGACAATGTTTTTATTTTTGCCGGTATTTGGTGATAAACCAAAGAGGTGGAGAATTTAAACGTTTTTACAGGATGATGGTGATAGATACAAATAGAAGACATCACCTACCATTCATCCTGAGCGGCTCTTGAATGTTACTAAGAAATTTTATGACAATCCCTCCAATAGCTGTTGAAACATTTCACTTAAAACTACAAATGTGAACCTCACTGTGACATTAGAGTGAAAGTCAAGGCATCACCAAAGTCATTAACACTCATTGTCTGGACACCATAAATGTCTGTACCAGATTCCATGGCCGCCTATTTAATATCAAGAGATTTTGCTAAAAAACAAAAATGCAAATAGACTGTCAACCAGGTCCAAAGTGCTGGACTGATCAACAAGGCATGTCCTTCTCATATATAGTGCCATGCCACTAGAGTGGCTATGCTATGGCGCTATGGGAAACACAACTGTAACAAGAGGGAAACACTAGCTGAAGCGGGAGCAGACTTTGACACAAGACTGGCCCTCTCTATGTGCCTGCCCACTGGGGTTGTGCATGAGGATGTGCTGCAGGAATTTTCCTGGACTGGGCTCACAACCAGTCACAATCGAGTTAGTTCATGTGTGTTAACTAATTAGACTAATTCAAAAGCAGCATGCAGCAGTGAGATTGTAAACGAAACCCATGGACAAGAAAATTACAAGGGGTAAAGGAGGGGCAGGAAACATGACACAAAATGTGATAAACATTTCCTGATTTTTCGTGTAGGTTAGCGTTGGGGTACATATATAGGTAATTGCATTTATCCCCCCAGGTTTTGAGTGGAAAAAAGGAAAGGAGCACCTTAGAGATATTTGGGTAGCCCAAAGATTTTAGCTCTCAGAAAGTTTTTACCAAGGTCTCAGACCTTAATTAGTGTGTTGTGGCTATGGTTTGTTCACAGTCATCATCAGGAAAGGCCATGTGATGCAAATTCCAAACCTTTGTAAATATTCTGACTCCCTAAACCTAGTCCAATCAACAATCAGCAGCTGCCCAGCTCTCTGAAAAAAATTGATGCCCACAAAGCAGAAAGAGGTTTAAGAAGATAATGTTTTCAGGGAGCTGTTTCCTCAGTTCGTATTATAATTAAGAAATGGCATTCGAAAGGTGGAGATCAAGATTTGGTCTGGAAGACTAGGAGAATTTTCAGAGAGAACCGCTTGTAGGATTGCTATAAAGGCAAATCAAAACCTTGTTTGACTACAAGAGACATTCAGGCAGATTTAGCAGACTCTGGAGTGGTGGTGCCTGTTTCTACTGTGCAGCGACACCTGCACAGATATGACCTTCATGGAAGAGTGATCAGAAACAAGCCTTTCCTATGTCCTCACCAAAGAAATGTAGCATTAGAAATTCTAAATAAGTCTGATGTATTTTTGAAACGAGTCCTGTGGCTGATAAAGTTAAAGTATATCTTTTTGGGTACAATGAATAAAAGTATTTTTGGAGAAAAAGGGGTGCAATTTCATAAAAAGAACATCTCTCCAAGAGTTCAGCACGGGCTGGATCGATCATGCTTTTGGCTTGTGTTGCAGCCAGTGGCACGGGAACATTTCACTGGTAGAGGGAAGAATGGATTCAATTAAATACCAGCAAATTATCGGAGCAAACATCACACCATCTGTAAAAATGCTGAAAATGAAAAGAGTATTGCTTCTGCAATAGCATAACGATCCTTACCACAACTCAATGGGCAACCTCAGGAGGTGCAAGATGAAGGTTCTGCCATGACCCTCATGGTCTCCTGACCTAAACATCACAGAAAATCTATGGATAATGCTCAAAAGAGCAGTGTATGCAAGACTGCCCAAGGATTTTGTAGAATGCTTCAAAAAGCATTTACAAGCTGTGATACTTGCCAATAGAGGGTGTTACTAAGTACTGACTATGCGGGCTGCCCAAAGTTTTGTGTTGCGCCCTTTTCCTTTTTTCTCATTTTGAAATTGTAAAAGATATTATAGAAATGTGTCATTAAAGAAATATCTCATCTTCAACTTTATGCCCTCTGGAGCTAAGTTCAAATTCTACTCGCTTAACTTTTTACAATAAAAGAAATTTTGACCAGGGGTACCTAAATGTTTTCATGCCACTATGTATTAAACCCTTACTGACCCAACCCAGGAAACTCCCTCCCTCAGGCCAGTCCCAGCGGATTAGTCCAGGGCTGATTTTCTTTCCCACCGCTGATACAAAGTATTTACGTCCTGCAACTTCTCTCTTGGAAAACCCACTCAGGTACAGTAAAATCTCTTATCTCCAGAGGAGTTCACCGAGCCCCCCACCCCCCGACCCCACATCACCAGGTGGCCATACCATCCTTACATACTGCACATCTGAGCCCCCCCAAAAAAAATAGAAAAACATTACCCATCAGCCCAACTATTCACTACTGCAGTTTTTTTTTCTTTTTAGATCTCCCACATTTTCGAGTCCACACACCTTGACAGGCAATATTTTAATCACTGCAAAGATATGCAGAAAATGCATCTGGTTCACAAGCAGACCTGTAGTCATGTGGAAGGTATGTTTTTGCAGCTGAGATTCCAACCTGATTTCTTGGGTCAAATTCTTCAACAGTTGACCCCACCCTCAACACATACACGCATGTATATACACATTTTTACCCCCACCTCACCCCTCATTGCACAGACTACATATTTTCACATCCAGGGTTCTTATATGCATGACCACAAGGGACATATTGTTGCCTTGTTTTCTGAGTATGCTTGTTTTTCCACTAAGTGTTTAAGGAGTTGAATAAAATTTGTTGAATGTCAAGATGTGATGAACCACAGGAATTCAGGCAGACCTATATTGTCCTGCCCCTACAAAATGTGCTAATTACATATCGCACATTAGTGTCCGAAGCATTATTTCCCTATATGAGAGGTTAAAATGCTGCCCAGCCTATGTCTGCTATTTTTCCAAGAACATCATGTCCAAATCATTTAGGCTAATGGAGTGTGATGTATTGTTTTAATTTGGAAGCTTAGTTTATGTATTTTATGTAACTTTGGGAACAATTTTATAGCAGTTCTCTCCTCATCATTTCTGCGAGACAATTTAATGCCCCCACCCAAGTAGATTTAGTGGGCAGTTTTGTAAGTCAATATTGGTGATGAATGTTGCATTCCCATGTCTTTTTGGTTGTTGATGTACCTATATGTATCTTGTTTCCCCCTGCAAATAGATGCAAATAACTGGCCAAATATACAATTGTAATTGTTGTCCAGGATATCTACAATGGAAAATCATAGATACATTTTCAGTTATCTCAACCATCAACAGTAAATGTCAAACTTTGGTTTCAATCCAGCAGGAATAACTTGAGGGAAGATCCAAGTTTCTCCTCCATCCAACAGCAGTTTTAGTAGGGCTGAAAGAAATACAGCCACAAGACTTGTTACATTTTTATTGACATGTGAGGATGCAGTCATGCACATTCAAAATGTTTGCTAATCAGTAGTCATTCTTGGAAGTTACCAAAGAGGAAATAAACTGCTTTTAGAAAAACAGGTAAATCACGGTGGCATCAGTGTTTGTCCATTTTCTCCACTGGATGTGATTTATTGTGAGTTAGCAGAAGGTTAGTTCAATGTTAGTTCAAAGGAAGGTTAGTAGAGGGTTAGTTCAAAGAAATATGTTTCTGAAACAGATGCCGGCCTGCATCAGTTTCTCTGGTTTTTCCCAGTAAAATCAGGTCCTTATGCTGTTTCCTGTTGAGGCCTCTCTGTAAGGGATGAAGATGCTTGACTCTCAGATAAAGTCTCCAGCTTATTCTTATGGTATTCAGTTAATGTTTTTTATTATGATTTATGGGCAAAAAGGGTGAGGCTACAAAAACATACTAACAGCACATTTTTCAAACATCTGAATCACTTTATTGACCAAATATATTACATTTACTTTGTACCCAGTTGCATTGGCATGAGCCAAGCCATAAAAAGAAATGAAAGCAAAGAAACCCTTCCAAATTTGTTCTCCATATTAGAGGCCTGATTGAATGGGCCAAACACAAGCCTGTAAGTTTGTAAGTTGTGACATTTATCACTAGAGACTTGTAACAAAAGGCTTAAAACATGCTACAGTGTGAGTTTAAATTAGATATACAACAGTGTGTCATCAACCCAGGAGGGAAACATCACTTTGATGATAACTTGAACTAGTGGGAGCATCAAAACTGAAATCAGCAAGATGCCAAGGAGAGAACCCTGTGGAGCACTGATTTGAAAATTAGTAGATAAAGAGGGGCTATTCACTATAATGATTAAGCAAACCTTGTCCATATAGTCTAGCATTTTTTGGGTGATAAAGAGGCAGGGGGGACGATATCCATAAAAAAGTCCAGTTAAGTAATCATATAAAATCAAGGGAAAGAAGAAAAGAAATGGGTCTTAAGAAGCTTTTAAAAAGATGCACACTGATTTAGCTTCTCTGAGATTTTTTGGGAGTCTGTTAATAATTACCAGACCGATGGGACTCAAATGCTGAGACTCTGAGACTCGGAGACTGAGGTCAGATGATAAAACAATGATTTTAATAGTCTTAGTTTCAGGCAGTTCACAGGTATAGCGATCTGAGCTGTGCAGGCAGATTTAACAAAAGGAGTCTTAGAATGAGATGATGGACAGCAAACGGGGCTTTTCTTCAGTCCACAACTGACAAAAAGAACAAAGGTAGCCAGAGCACTAAATCCAGTAGCCAAAATTCGCACAAACTCTCTCTCAGGACAAGACAGGTCACTTATGGCGGGCGAATGGTTCTGTGACTGATGGAAACCGGGATTAGCAGGCATACAAGCAAAGCAAAATTTTTCAAGGTACTGAGTCTAGCGAGTTATCGTGAGGAGCAACGGACAGTTTCACAAGTACTGGTGATCTGGCCAGGTCTTTTGTGCTGCAGACAGGTGAGGTCTAATTGATGAGATGATAGGCGGCAGCTGCGCAAGCGAGGTCGAGATGAAACCTGTGGAGAGCCGACCAGCCCCACCCTGAAGGAGACACAGACTCACAGACAGGGAGAGGCAGACATGACACAGAGGGCAGGGAAAAACACATGTCACACTAGGTGACGTGAGGAGGGAGAATGCAGATTCCTAACAGAGGCTGTTTTGGACTCAATAACAAAGGCACAGTTACATAACGTACATGTAACATCTCATATCTACAACCGGCATTTTATAATTATTCATGTATACATGCTCTCATTCAAGGTTAAGTTGAGCTAATGAATGCAGTTTATCACAGGTTCTATGCTGCAAGACTGATTCAGATGCATAAGTCAGACACACCTACGCTTTTGGAGTTTCCACAGTTGCATTAGACGGCAGAGTTAATATTATACCATTTGTAAATTATTATTTTTTTGCTATTTAAGTGCCAATTCAGGTCTGATTATGCAATAAAAAAGCTACAGGGCGATTCCTTGTTGATTTCACCTATTAAATCTTTTCAGTCCTGGCAGAAAAATTGCACTGAGGACAAGAGACGAGGTGGGATGAAAGAGGAATTTAAAGCCTCAAATGAGACAAATGAGGCTTGGCATCTTGAGTGAGGCGACAAGAAGGGAGAAATGAGCGAGAGGTGAGATGAGTGTGAAAGAAAAAGAGAATGAGGAAGGGAGTTTAGTTGAGCACGAGAATGACTGAAAATGGAAAAACAGAGGGTGGGAGGGAAAGACGGCAAGACAGAAAAAAGAGAGGTGGTGGAAGTGAGTGAGTGAGAGATAGGCAGGGAGGTATAAAGAGAGGGAGGGAGTAATATAAGGGAGGCAGCCATAGAGGGAGAGGTGACAGAGTAGATTATCTTCCTCTCCTCCTCTCCGCCAGCCTCATCATGGTCATGCTGCATATGTTGACTGTTATCTCTCTCAGTGTTATCCTCCTGGTATCTGTGGAAGGTAGGACATAGCCATAGTTACTTTGTGTGCATGTGCATGTGTTTGCGTGTGTGTGTGTTTGTGTGTGTGTTTGTGTGTGTGTGTGTTTGTGTGTGTGTGTGTGTGTGTGTGTGTGTGTGTGTGTGTGTGTGCTTGCGTGCATGTGTGTGTGTGTGTGTGTGTGTGTGTGTGTGCGTTGCATGGCTTGCATGCACCCTGCAGGTGGACAGTGTAGCAAGAGAGCGATGGCGAAGACAGAAAAAGGAGAGAAGAGGGAAAGAGGGACAGCAGCAGCAGCAGCAGGAGCAGCAGGGAGGGAGGCATGGATGTAAACAGAGGGGCAGAGCAAAGGAGGACAAGCATCTGAAATCACATAACACTCACATACAAAAAGAAAGCAACTGTGTCAGGGCTCAGTCTGTATGATGGTGTCGCCTCGTCTGTATTTTGCAATGTTGTGAAAGCACCAGAAGTGCGATAATGTGCCTGAGGATGGGTCCTAGATCATCTGTGGCATAACAAAACAGCACTGTCCTATTTTACAGCTCTTATTGTTCCTGCTGCTTTGGATCACACTTTAATTTGTTTACACAATTGCTTTGGATGAAAAGGCATCATGGCATACCCTCCACAAAAGCATGCTCTCCTCCTCTCTTTCTCTCACTTTCTCTTTCTCATTTCACTGGCATGGTAGTATGTTTTGCTGCACAGTGGGATGCCATTGTAATTCCTCATGTAATTCATTACCATATGTGAGAATGTACATTTACCCAGAGGGCATGTGCACATTCTGCCTATAAAAGCTTTCAAAATACTCTGTTTCGGTCTCTGTAACACCAGAATACTGACTTCAGAAAGCTTAAAATCATGATTCCGTGAAGTAATTATGGATTTAAAATGTTTCTGTATCTGATTTGAATGTAATTTCTGATAATGTACAAAAAGGAATAGAATTCAAAACTTTTGTGGCTGTCATGATGTTGCCTCAGTCTCCTGTTTTCAATTGAGAATGGGATTTACACACTGACACGACCTAAAATAAAAGCTAAAATAAAAAGTGTGGAATAAAAGGCAAAAGTCAGCATAATTTATTGAGTTTGACACCAAGGAACTTCAGTGTAACTCTTACATTTTTCTATTTCCCAAATTCTTTCTCACTGTGTTTCTCTGGGTTTCTCTCTTTCGTTTCCCAGGTAAAGGTGTGCAGATGCAGAGGGATGTCCAGTGCTGCATGTTGTACTCCCAGGGCAAGGTGCGTACCAAAGATGTGTTGCGGTTTGAGGTGCAGACGGAGGGGCCCGACTGCAGTATACAAGCCATCATGCAAGTATTTCAACTATCCACTAGAGCTAAAGAGCACACAGCAATCTGCAGGCATGGAAAATATGCCTCTTGTTAGAGGAGGACAGAGCTGGGCTGAGAGGCACTGTCGTCTTTCCAGGTCATGTTGTTATGGCAGGGCTCAGCGCTGTAATTGCCAGGGAAGTAAGAAAGGAAATATGTGGGAATAACAAGCCATCTGAAAATACCTTCCGAGCCAGCTGAGCCCTGCCGCAGCCAGTCAGTCAGAACAGCAGGGTTTAGTTAAGTAAACCATTCTGTATTGTGATATCCATTGTTTCCAATGGGTTGAAGAAAGCTGATGTAGCTGGGGAATGAAGAGCTTGCTTTTTCATGTGGTCCAGTTAACAAAAACATGGAATTCTTATAGATACAATAGTTCCTTTTCGTCCCTGCTATTATTGTGGTTACCAACTTCTTTTCTTCAACTTTTGATCACAGTTTCACCTCTCTCCCCCGGAGGAAAAAAAAGGGTGTATTTCAAGTCATCTTATAGCATCTCTTCTTCGTGATTCCTTTGTGCTCAAATTCTCTGAAGCTTTGCTGCACATGACGGATGTCTTTGTAGTGCTCCACATTACTGCTGAATCATTGTTTTTGCCAACCTTGTGCCTCTGCTTACGACAGTTTGTGATTCTGTGTTTCTTTCCTTTTTCCTCAAAGATCACGAGAACCTTGTACTGCCATCCTGTATTGTGTAATTTGTATTGTCTTGTCCTAATAGTCTTTACACAAAGAAGGCGGTGAAATGTGCAGACCCCAGAGACCGGAAGGTGAAGAGGTTGCTGAGAAAACTCCTGCAGAGACAGAGAACCAAGGCCCATCGAACCATGTGGCTGCTTCCTCATGACAACCTGCCTGTCATGTCAGAGGTCAGATACAAGCTGCTTTACAGCTTCATGGCCATTACACACTCCAGAAATCCAGTGTTTCAAATGTCATTAAATAAAATGTAATACAGTCTCATTTATTTTCCAAAAGTAAACACTGCGATCTACTGTGTATCATGTTACCTGAGGCATTAACAGAGTTCCTCTTCTTGCCATCCTCAGGACAAGAAATATAACTGGGCAGTTCTCAATGTGGAGTGATAGAGCGGAGGAAAACGTATTGTCATAAGTGAGATTCTCTTTAAACCTTTGTTGTTACTCATGCAAGTTCAGTGCATTATGTTTGATATGTATATAATATGTAAGAATGCCTCTTTCAAACATCTCATCCTTGAGTTTTTGCATTCCTCCCACTTTTCTACAGGCCAAGTTAACTTTCATCAGCTCGTCTTCTTAACACAGCGAAACTTGCTGATTCTCCGATCATCTCGTGTCTCTCTCTGTCTACACTATCTGTCCCCTTGGGACCAGACCTTGGCAGCAATACATATTTAAATGGCTTTGGATATTTAAATATGAACTGTGCTTGAAATATTCCCAAACACTTTGCTGGAACAGTCTCAACAGAGGAGTATTTACTTGTAAGATAAGTTGAATTGATTTTTTTTTTTTTTTTTTTCCCAAATGGCTCATACTGTTATTCTCCGGAGTCTGCCTGGAAGTGTCTCCCTCTACAACATCATAACTACTCGTGGCTGATGTGAAATCAGTGAAAAAGTTGTAATTAAACAAATGATAAATGAGCAGTGATATTAATGTTGTATATCCGCAAGACACCCTATGCTTATTTGTGACTTGTATACCTTCAGTGATGTGTAATGACACTTCAAAGAGTAAAGTCGATGGGGTTCGTCTCAGTGCACTAAGTGTGCAGAGTATTGGGGAACTAATAGTGTTTTGCACCTCATTTTGTACAATTCAGACCCTAGTTGTCTTAAAGTTTAAAAGTGCTTGTTCGGGCTTTGACCTTCTGTATCTGACTGTTAGACAGGTGAAATCGAAGTGGGATCAGAGAATTTACCTGGATTCAACTCTCTTAATCACATAAAGAGCAATTGTTCCTGACAATTTGTTCACTTTGTGTATTGACTGTTTGTAAACTCAGCATGAAACCTGAGTCAAACTTTTGAGATTAGGCCCTCAGACACCGAGCAGTGTTTTAAATATCTATTTGCAGTTTACATTTGTCTTTTTTCAATAGTAATAGTCCGTCACTAAACTATGCCAAAGTATTCATGATTCAACTCACCACATATGGCAAGGCTGTTAAAACTTAGAGGGCTCAACTGTGTGTGAAACACACAAGTATTGTATTGTAGATGAATGCACTGTATGTTAAAACACGGTATCTCAAGTGAGCTATTTTATAAATTAATCTGAAACAATAACCTAAACTGCCTTGCTGTCTTTTTCTGGGTATCTTGTGCGTGTGAATGTCTTAATTGCTTGCATTGCCATGAATGTAGGTATAGTCATCCATATTCATCCCATGTTGAACTATATTGTTTGGGTGATCCCTTAACTTTCCAATTCACTATCAGGTACATTTAAAATTTGTCCAGTAGTTTGAATTATCCCCAAATACTAATACCATTCCCACCAGCTGCAACTTTACAGCATGTTTACTGTTGATTAGCAAAGTTTAGCATGCTAACAAGCTAACCTAAGACAATGAGCACGGTAAACATTACACATTTTATCATATGAGTAACATATTGAATATAAATTATGTCAGTATTGTCACTGTGAGCAGGTTATCATACTGAGGTTAGCATTTAGCTCAAAGCATTGACTGCGGTGCCTAAGTAGAATGTGCTAGCCAGCAGCTAGTGAGGCTGTAGACTCTTGTTTAAAAACTTGTTAGGAACCACGATGCCGTAAAGTTTATACTTTTAGATATGTAAAGGGGGTTTAGATACATTTAGTATTGTCTGCATCAATGAAGAAAATAAAAAGCTAATTTTGTGGGCATCAGTCAGTGAGTGAGATCTGGGACAGATTCGAAACAATTTGCAATCTAAGGCATTTCAGTAACGACAGAAACTTGTTAAATTTAGACAGAAGAACACAAAGTGAAGTTTCTCCCTTTTAGCGATCAACTGTTTACATTTAAACCAAATGGTATTAACATAGAACCAATGCAATTAATATTGCAAACATCTGACCCATGTTTGTGTCTTAGAGCACAGTCTCTGGCCAGGAGTAAAATCCTCCACCAGGGGTAGCCAAAAACACAATGATGAGATCCGCAGTTCAATTCCTGAGCCATTTATTTGTCATGATTTTAAGCTTTCTGGAGTCATTTTTCATAAGCTGTCCATCAAAAACGCTGAGCTGCTCTTCTTTGAGAAATAACATTTTTGCCGAAATAACATCACAGCATCATAGTAGCATCGTAACTAAGGTCAAACCTCTTAATGAGAATAAACATGGCACAAAGTCATAAGAGCTTTCAAATAAAACAGTATATACCTTTTAACTTTCATAATAATGCACAACACGTTCCTCTAAAACAATCAACACCAAAAAGCATAAAGTAACTGTAGATTCAATTCCTCAAGTCATACACAAACTTCCTTCACAGTACCTGTTCACAAAACAATAAAAGTAAATCAGTGATTAGCTTGCAATATATCATTCCTGGCAAAATATAACAAAATCAGATTGTTTGTCTAGTTGATAGTATAATGCGGCAAACACAGACAGGCAGGTGTAACGGTGTACTGATGTTAAAGCACACTGTTGTGACCATAAAAAAAGGAACAAAAAATGGTCATTATCTTGTGTAATGTTTCCCTCTCTTGGTTCGGACAACTGGAAAACTGATTTTATTTAAAAAAAAAAAGATTGAAAGAAAATTAACAGTTTCAGAACAAGTATTACCGTAGGTAGGTAAAGCACCAAAGAAACACTTGAATTACTTGCAAATATTATATTTATAAGAAAGATAAAACAGAGAGTGTAGAACATTCTACCAAATCACCTGAAATATATCAACTTCAGAATAAAAAGTAGCAAAGATTCTCCTTCCCACCATAGTTCAGTGTTTTACTGTGAGCAAATTTAAATAATGTAAAAAGTATTTCAAACTTGAATATGGGATCTAAAACGATTGATGTATTTACATCCTATTGATATGCTCCATTGAGTAACTGAGTATTTCAGTGTAGCACTGTAGAAGGTCCATTTCCTAAAGTCCTATTAGAGGTAGTCATGATGTGTGACAAAAAATAAGTATTTGTCAAGAAGTATTAGGGTCATGCAACAGAAATAGCCGAGTAATGAATATTTACATATTAACAAAATTGGAAATATGGTGCCATTTCTTTCTAATAATACTGTGTATTCTACCACTGATGCTTGTAGGAAGCTTTATGACTCTCTGACCGTATGGATCATAAATTATACAAATCTTTGAAAAACCTGATGAAACTGAAAATGTTTTTAAAATGACTTTCAGCTTCATTTGATATATTGAACTAACTATTAAGAATGTCCCCCAAAGAACTGGCCCTTTTAATAGCAGTAGATATGTTAAGTTTCCTAAACAGCACGTTTTTATTTCAGTAAGCAGCCCCAGGCCAGGCCTTATAATACCTTGTTTTGCAGACAACGTTTTGTATTTGAGGTTAAGATGAGAGTTAAGGACACTCTGAGAACCCCAAGCTCAAACGACACTTGTAACTAAAATGCTTCTGGTACATGAAACCCCTTCGGGTGTGGTTTATGTCTTCACATTGTGGTCTCACTGTTACGGTGATTGAGAGATTCGTTTTCCTGGCAGATGAGCTGGTAGGGCTTCTCGTTCTCCTCGATTACAGAGTTGCGCACCTCAGCATCCTGATTCTGCAGCTCTCCACGTGAAAGGTGCTCCACGATGCCAGCGCCGAGTGAGTCACCCAGCACATTGGTGGTGGTACGCAAGCGGTCCCTGGGGTGACAAGAGGAAGGAAGGATCAGAGGAAGACAGAAAAAAAGAGATGGAAAGTCGTTAAATACAGAGAGAAAACATTATCGTACATCCGCGACGAAAACACTTGCAGCTCAAAATATGAGAATGTGCCTCTAAACACAGGCTTTCTAATCTGTCACTCTGCATTATGCATCAATAACCTTTGTGGTGATGGGACCTCTGGGCTCTCTGAAGCTTTACTATGACATTTAGGCTGCCAGGGCCGTAGAAATGTTACACACAGACCAATCCCCATCAAGCTGACATTTAGTGGGAACTCACAAGAACCAATCCACGGCGATGATCAGTGTTATGTCCTCTGTGGGCAGTCCCACCGATGTCAATACGATCACCATGGTAACCAGGCCAGCCTGAGGGATGCCTGCTGCTCCAATGCTGGCAGCAGTTGCTGTGATACTGAGTGGGCGGTGGGAGGGATGGAGAGGAGAGTGGATATATTTAATAAAGAGAAACAAACAAACAGCACATGTGCACTCCTGCAGGAGTAGTAGAGCGATAACTGAGGAATAATAAAATTATAAAAATTTAACCCCAACTGATCTGGTCACACAACAACAGTATGTTTGTAATAAACTGCAGGGAGTTCTACACATGTTGTCAAGAATAATATATCAATATATTATCGTATTATATGCTTGCATGCAATACAATATGTACTGTATACCCCTTTCATCTACGGAAAAAAACACTTGCTCACTCTCTGAAAAGCCTGACCTCAAACTGTGTTCACATGTTCTCCTCTGGAATTAAGTGATAATAATGACGCAGCAGACAGATGTGTGTCAGGGAACAATTCTGGACACTGTGCAATATAAAACCAAAGTTAAACGAGCGATGATACGATAATAATTTGGTACTTAAAATACACCAAAGTTAGCCAAAAAGGCTAACTCTGTGGTATCTGGACAGATGAAAGAAAAAGGAAGGTTGGATTAACTGAATGCAAACAAGCAAAGACTGATAAATGTGAAAGCTAATGTCACCTTATGGTAAGAATCTGGCCAAAGTTTAGGTCCATGTCATTGACTTGAGCGATAAAGATGGCTGCCACAGCCTCATAAAGGGCGGTGCCATCCATGTTGATGGTGGCACCCACAGGGAGGACGAAGCGTGTCACTCTCTTATCCACATGGTTGTTCTCCTCCAGACAGCGGAAGGTGATGGGGAGGGTAGCAGAGCTGCAGCAGGCAGGGAGAGAAACGCAGCCTCGTGATTTGATAGTCAGACATAATATGCAATACATGAAGTTTATCTAATATATTTAAGATAATTTCAATATACTGACTTGTTTAGTATTTTATTTTGAATTATATTAATAATGCAGTTTATGTTATTTCACTTTTTGTAGTTATATAGACCGATATTCTATATGAACATTCAACAGAGTAGAGCAAATAGCGCCAAGGCAGTTTATTTTGATTGAGTCAGTCATTGCTTTTGTCACCATCTCTGATACTTGCACCTACCAGCAGTGAGTGTGTTTCTAGAGTGTGTGACTTTGGCATTGTTTTTGCTGCTATGACACCCCTATTTCCCTATGGGATAATCGTATCGAATCATATCATATTGCATCACATCATATGGCATTGCATTCTTACTGCGTTATTATCTTTTATGTCCTGCTTCCCTGTAATAAGCTGAGCCTCTTGTCACAAAAAGAATTGTGAGTGTAATTTGTAGCTCCTTGTCTGCTGTTCTGTAAGGTATAAGGTAGTTATATACTATGACATGATACAATTGAGTTATAACGGCTACTTTTTTAAAATTATAAATATTCCTGCAATCAGTGACACATACAACCTTCAGTGTCCTAAACCCCAGTGTCTGAGAAGGACAGAGGATGAGACTCACCTGGATGAGGTTCCCAGAGCCGTGATGAGTGCCTGCAGCAGACCGCCGATGAAGCTATAGGGATTCCTCCTGGTCACCAGGAAGTAAAGCAGGGGCAGGACAAAGAGGCCGTGGATGAGGAGACCCACAATGACTGAAACAGTGTACATCCCCAGTTGACCGCCCACCTCTGCCAGATCCTTCATCTCCACGATCTTCCCTGCAATCAGGAACATGATGCCCACTGGAGCATACCTGGTAAAGTGATTCAGAGGTGAGGAATGAGTAAGGAGGAAGAAACCGACACACTGAACATCTACAGTTAGTGAAAGTTAGCTTTGCATTTTACAGTTTAGCAAAAATAATTATTTCCGAACTGCAAGTGTTACACACTGTCTTCAGTAATGAACATATTCAACACCTTTAATATCTTTAGCAGGTCATTAAATGTAAAACTTTATCAATATACCATATCAAAATATAAACTACATAAACCTGCCATACCAAACATCCCAGAAAAAGGATGAAAGAACTGTGCCCTGTGGAGAAATGTACTACACTTTTTGAGGTTGGAGGTGAGTCTTTACTGACCAGATGATGATGGCCACCAGCCTCATGATCGCCTCGTTCAGGCAGTCAAAGAAGTCTCTGAGGGCCTGGCCCTGCTGCTTCAAGTTGCCTATGACCATACCGAAGCACATGGAGAAGACCACCAGACCCAAAGCATTCACTCCCCCAGAGGAGCCGGACACAGGGACCGTCTCCTCCACGGTCTCCTGTCATTGAAAAAGGCAGGAAAGGGAAGCATTGTACTGATTCCAGAACAAAATGGGTTTTCTTTCTTTTTGGTGATGTTTAAAGTGGACATACATTGAAGGATTTAACAACTTTTCATCCCACTCAGATTCATACAATCTATAAATGATCTTGTCTTTCACAGGATGTGCCCGCCACCCACCTGTATGGTGTGCAACACCCTGCTGAGGTTCATGCTCAGGTTAGCGTCTGTCACGTTGAGAGAGTTGGTAAGATTCAGGGTCACTGTCACATTCCTTGTTTGAACAATCTTCTTGTACACAGTTTTATACTGTAAGACAGAATGTGGGATTTAACTAAAATTATATCAATTCTGTTTGGGTCTGTAAGTCTCTGAAAGTCACATGTGAGGCAATAAATGTGATTTCACAGTGACTGTGAGATTAAGATAATGTGTGTTTTTTACATCCTTTTATGTCTTTTGATTTGTTCTCTTTGTGGATGGTTGAGGTAGTTTAGGAGATGGATTATGAAAGTGGTGATATGATGTGAAATTTGAGGGGGTTTTTGTGACTTCAAAAAAAGAAAATCAATAAAAGATGGCCTCACCTGCTTGAAACAAGCTTCGACCAGATTTGGGGGAAACATGTTCCTGGGATAAAATTGAAACAAGACCAAATGATTCACAACAGGTTGAAAATTATGTAACACTAGACTATGTTAATCAATAACAATTTTCGAATAAGGTAACTAGCTACTGGCTGCTACTTCATATTTAACGTGGATACGAGAGTGGTACCAATCTTCTAATCTAACTCAGCATTTTTGAAAATGTCAGACTATTATTTTAAAAGTTAGTGACTGAAATTTGTATGATGAAAATTGTAACTATGTGGACACTCAAAACAGCTAGATACAGTATCAACACATGTGCAATTTCACAAATCAGTAAAGTTTCCAAGCTGTTATTACCTGATGAGATCCAGAAAAGCATCAGCAGCCTGAACTGGTTCAATGTTTCCATTGTTAGCAACAGGACTATCTCTGTTGCCTTTCCCGGGCCGGATGATTATCACAATGACAATGCCAATGAACACAGCAATCAAGGTGGTCACCATGTAGTAGACCACTGCGCGAAAACCCATTTTTCCTGACGCTTTGCTGTCCAAGGAGGAAATACCTGAGACATTCATTTTAGAATTTAATCAGTTTGCTGTAAGTTTACATTTTGTCATCAAAGTTAATTTTATTTGAAATACAACTGGCTATTAAATGTTGAAAGGGAAACCTAGTCCAAAGCTTACAAGTAAACTAGCTGAGTAATATTTGTGTAAAACTATACTTGTTATCAACCTAAATCACAAAATAGGGCTGAAATAGAGCAAAGATCTTAACCGGCAGCCCGGGAAATTCCCCAAATGAAAATCTGGTGTCATTTTTAGAGTCTGACCAGTAACCTACTATAAACTAGAGTCTGGGATGATTAAGTGTGTTTGTTCCTCTGTGCTTGTTCAAAGCCAACCTGTGACCAGACTTGAGATGATGAGCGGCAGCACCAGCATCTGCAGCATTCTCATTAGGAGCTCCCCAGGAAAGGCAAAGTACTTGATCTCCCTCAGGGACAGGTTGTGGGGGCGTAGAGCAAAGCCCAGGATTACACCTGAATAAATTTTCACGCACACGCACACACAAACACAAACACAAACACAAACCAACGCTCAACCGAAAATGTACACAACGTCAAAAGAAAGTCAAATGTCTGAGGAGAAAACGGTGTTAAACGTCCACCAGGCTTTGACCTGCACTCACCCAGAGCCACAGCAGCAACAGTGAACAGAACGAACAGGTTCCTCTTGAGAAATCCTCTGACGCTGTCCCTGCTAATGGAGCTCATCCTCTCCTTCATGCTGCTGGCTCTCCTCTCCATTGCCCTGCGTAAACGCCTCCTTAGGTCTCCTTTCTCCGGCAAGGGGGGTTTCTCCGTGTCCTCGTTCAGGAAAAGACTCGCACTGGTGGGTGGCTTCTCGTTCATAATCAGCTCCAGCACCTGGTCCAGGAGGCAGGTCTCGTGGGAAACTAGGCAGGGAGAGGATGACATAGAGGGGAAATAATTTGTCACATGTTATGACTATCTAATAGATTGGATGACATTTTTGATAAACATGTAGCGTATCCTCTAAATAAAGATGAAGAATATTCACACATATTTTGTCCAACAGGCAGAAAATATAATTGTGGAAAAACACATGGTGATTGATACATGCTGACTGGAAAATATTAGGCTTGGCTTAATTTTTTTTCCCCAGATATTTCATTTCTTCCTCTCAGTTCCTAGAAAGTGAATACCACCCATTTCATGTGAATGGCTCCAGTCTTGTGCTAAAATATTAGTAGATGGACAAAACACTGACCAAGAAAAACTGGATTAGTTGTTGTGGAGCAAAAATGTCTTGTGGTTCAGGCTTCTCTAATGTGATGTGCCACAGTCACTTTCAGTTCTTGGAAATTGCAGTGGACATCTTGCCCTACTTTTCTGAAATTTTATAAACTAAAGGATTAATCAATTAACAGAAAAAAAACAACTAATAAATCAATAGTGAAAGTAATTAGCCTCACTTCTGACTTGGAGCAATTTATTACTCAATCAGGATTGCTAGCCAGAAATGGAAGGAAAAATACTCAAGGTTAAAATGTAAACATGTGATTTCTTCATTCTCCTTTCTAGTGTAAATACACAGAACAATACATTGCCTTGAATATTTGTAGTGTAGTTCTGATTCCGTAATTGTACAACTTAAGCTGTGTTTACTGACTTTTTTGTACAATAGCAAGTAAGTAAAGTAAGTAAATCCTAGCTCTGCATCTACATCATTAATGTGATATTTCCTTATATATTTAAATGGATAAGAGCAGTAATAATACTGCAAAAACTTCAAAATATGGAATTTCTTTAGTCTTACCGTGCTCTCTCTGCTGTAAACACAAAGCAGTCTGTGTGTGGCATGTGGCAGTTGGTCTCACTTCTCCTTATCTATCTAAGCTAATATGTTTCCTCTGAATCACTCTCAGCAAACAGACTTGAAGCCTCACTCATAAACAACAATACTGCTGACCTCTGTATCCACTTCTTTTACCTCCAATATGATCCCTCTGAGCTCCAACAACTTTATATTTTTATTTTCCCCTGGGGAATAAACACTAACCATATGATCTCCAAAGAGTTCATCTATTCTGTTTGCATCATTCGTGTCTATTGATTTTCTTTTGTCTATTGTTCTGAGGGAGGTTCACATCTATCTATTACATACAGTACAATGTAAAAGACCTATTGTTGAGCAGGTTGTGGGCTGATCCTGGATAATCAAGGCCATTATTTAGCTTGCTGTCAGATGCAGAATAAGTGGCTCTCATACAACACTGTTCACACTTATTGCCCATAAGTGTGTGTGTATGTGTGCATACATAACTGAAGCACAAGAGGGAACATCTGATTAGATATGCCACACAGGCACAATATTTTAAAGTGCTGCTGATCCTATTTCACGATTTCTGTGTGCTAAATGAATGAGAGGGCATGAAGAGGCACATCAAATAATACAGCTGTCTACGACACGTTTCTACAGTTCTACATTAGCAAGGAAATGGACCACCACTTATAATAAACTGTAATGTCATCCTTTGTGCATGTTCAGTGTAAATCAGAGTAACAGACCCCAGTAAACAAATCGATGAAGGAATAACAAAGCCTTAGTGAAGGAATTAAATAATGAAAAACATCAGCTGCTGAACATAAAGACAGTGCACCGCTTTATACAATATACAATAAAACTGATTATATCCCTGGTCAATATCTCTAAAATGTTACAAAGCTTACAAAGTTCTATTAATTTAGCTGTATTTGTTTTTAGCCAAAGCCAAAGAAGAATAAAGCCAAGTTTTTTAAAAAACAGAAATGTTTGACTAATTAAACTAAGCCGGATTCAAGTCAGGGACATACTTGGTCAAGTCATAGTTTTCACCATTTTCTTCTTTAAAAACAGTTGTGTGATTTTTTGCAGCGTGTCTGGGATCACTGTCGTGTTGGAAAATTCCTCTCCTTCTGAGTTTCTTGAGACTTGGAGTCATCTTTGTATTCAGTATTCGGTTGTGTACAAGCAAGCATTCATAGCGCCATCTATAAATGTCACCTCCCTTAAACCTTGAACTCATGCTGCCCAGTCAAACTGCTCTGTCCTGGTCAGGCTCTTCTGTCTGACAACCAAAATATCCACCATTAGATGAGCAGGAAACCAGTGATAAACATTTAAACATTAAGCTAGAAGCTAGGAAATTAGGGTCCATAATAATAATAGAAAGCATCATTAACCCTGAGGAAGCATTTTTATATAGATAGTGAGCAAAAGGTAACATAAAAATACTTAACCTTATATCAAAAATTACCAGCTAGTAAATATCTTAAAATTGTACTCAGTGTCATTATCGCTGGCTTTACAGCTGGTGGTGGGGCATGCATTATGTACGGCAGAGGCATTTTCCCACCTCAGTAGAAAGCCAATTCGCACTAACATCCTAAAACATACTGGGACACAGGGATCCCATCTGATCCCACTGTATCTGCCTTGTTGATACTGCTTTAGAGTTTTTATATTTTTCTACACCGCATTAAAATCTCTCTCAAAAATTGCTGAGACATATACCCATTTTATGCACAAAGCATTTTTAACCAGTCCCATAAATCAAGAATTGTTCCTTCAAAATCAAAAAGGCTGTATGTCGTCATGAATGTAATACAGTTGCAAAAATAGAATAGAATTCAATAGAATTGCTAATTTTCTGTCCTGATTAATTATAATGTCCATTATTCTCCTCATAAACACACATAATACAGAGAGAAGAAGCTTCTAGGCTTTGCAAACTTCAACAAGCTGCTCACTGATTACTCACCACTCATGGTTTACAGTCTCAAACAGTCCGATCAAAGTCAGGTGACACTCTCCGCCTCACAGGTATCAAGAGATTTAGAGTGTGCAAGAGTGTCTGGAGCTGACTGGTACAATGACAGGACGTCTCACTGCTCGACTCTCATAAGCAGACAGACATGAAACGGCCTCTCATACGGTCTGACCTTCTCACACCTCCACACACACACACACACACACACACACACACGTGCGCACATGCACACTGTCAGCCAGCCTTTGGCAGTGCATACCAAGTCCATCAGATCCATCCATTTAGTTTCAATCCTCTAACCCAACTCTGCACCCTCAACCAAATTTCTCTACACTAAAGATCTGCTTTCCTGAACATTTTGCACAGAAACCAGTTCATGCTTTCATGCACACAAAGCAGTATTTTGTACAACATGACACAGTAATGTCCGCAACAACAGACCCAGACCAAAATCTTTGGATTGTAGGTGGAATTTACAAACAAAAACCGGTATACTCATGAAGACTACTGCTCAGCCTGTGTAAGCAACTGTACAATGCCTTTGTCTAGATTGGGAAAATAGCCCATGACGTCATCAGGGTTAACTCCACTTGGGCCTGGAGACTTCAGATTTTTAACGGTTGTGTGGACTTTGAAAGACATGGGTGTAAACCGTCAGAGGGGGTATACTAAACACTGCTAAGTTGTATTACAAACATTGTAGGATCTAGCATTTTTAGAGTTTGACCATACTAGAGACTAAAGGTTTAGTCATGGGTGGGTGTTAAAGGGTTATGCTATGTGCATAGGCCACACAGCTGCACCACAGGCTACACCTTAGCTGACATACACCCCCTCAAAAAATAAATCTACATTCTGGGGCTATAGTGGCTACAGAGATACCATGAAGAGACCACAAAGCTATGACTGATCAACATAGTATGGTTGTGTTTCCTTCTGCAAGTTCCTGATGCCAGAGGACACTGTGAAGTGAATGTTAAAGAAGCTGAAGAGAGATTCAGCAGTATTGTCCTTTTCAGTAACACATATCTGACGCAACCCTCTGCTCACCACAATCACCACTCTCTATCACAGCGAATGAAACAAGTACAGCAACTGCATGGATGAGTCTCCTTTGCAGAGATGAGATAAGGAGAGATGACAAAATGAGAAATGCAAGATACCAGGATGTACAGTTGTGTAAGTACAACAGGTTTTGTTGGTTTTATAAATGGATGAAATCCTCTACTGAACTAGAAATCAAAACTGGTATCTGGTGCCACAGGTATCTGTGATGGGCCACCTGTTAACCCCCTGATTTTACTGCCCATTCAAACATAAAGGCTCCAACACTGCAGACTTGAAAGAATGACATGCATTATGAATTAAACCTCGAATAATGTGCGGTGGGGTGACATGCGCAAGTTAAGAAAGATTCAGTTATTTGCAAAAGTCCTCTGGGCTAATGGGAGTGAGGACCTGACAACAACCAATTGTGCTTGTCTGATTCCTTCAGGGAAACAGAGTCACAGTTTGTCTTCCATTTAACTGCATAAAATATTTCACAAAACAAAATGAGGAAAAGCTGATCATTGTAGTCCTCAGCTTCCCAGTCATCTATGAGAAAAACTTTAATGACCTCGTTGGGCTTGAATATGAAAAACTATGCATAAAAACGTGCCTTCCAGGAAATGAACTACTTTGTCATGCACCAGAACAGTAGCAACAAGAGAAAATACTATCCAATCAGTGTATGTAAATTACATCGACATTTAACATGCCTGCAACCTTCCAGATTCAGTGTAGGAAGGAGAGATGCATGGATAAGTGGTAAAAGTCAGGATAACTTGGACTTTTCCCTTAAAATTTGTATCTCACAAGTCGCCAAACTATATGGAGGTATAATACCAAATTGCTGAAGTGCACTTTTAATATGTACTGTCACAATCCTGCAAGCATCAAGATGATCATAATGATATAGATAATGACCAAAAAGATAGATAGATAGATAGATAGATAGATAGATAGATAGATAGATAGATAGATAGATAGATAGATAGATAGATAGATAGATAGATAGATAGATAGATAGATAGATAGATAGATAGATAGATAGATAACTTTAATTACAAATACATTTTTTGATTATACATTATATTCTTTCTTGCAATTATTTTATGACATGTATCATCCACATGAAACTGGCTGCAAAAGGAGAAGGAAAGATAAAGTCTGATACCCTGTGTCTGCCTTTGAATGGGTCAATCTGTCATGAAGAGATAGATCCTCTCCTCTTCCACTGGCGGTTCTTTCTGAAGATGCAGGGAAACAAGGATTAAAACTTCTCAATCTTCAACACAACTTTTTTTTTGAAACCCCGTCAGACATTTTAAAAAGGGGGCAGGGGGCAGTTATTGTTATTGTTTTTTTAGCCAACTACAAAAAGACAAGTTGATTCCAAAGACAAATCTTATACCCACCTCTGTCTGTCCAGGACGCTCCTCACGCCGTCATGCGGATGCGCTCCTCTCTAATACGCAGCCGATAGTGAACTAGTGTTGCCCACACACTGTATCTCCCCTCTTCATCTTCATCATCATCTTCACTGTTATCTCCGTTTTTTTTTTTTTTTACTATCGAGTGGTTTGCGCTGGTCCACAGAGCCTCCGGCGGAGAGGAGCGCCTGGGAGGTCTGCGTGGGAGGAGTAGAGAACCCTTCAAGAGAGAGACAAAAAAAATGAAGATAAACCACCTGCTGCCTCTTCCACAACAACTGAAACCTGTGAGAAATTCTCTCAGGTTAACACACTTGCCTCTTAATGGATTGCACAATTAGTTAAATGCCACATGTTGAAGGATATATCCATTTCATGATAACATGATAAATTCCTTATAAGATGAGGATACAACACCCATTTTGCTTATTGATCACTGGATCTGGCTCATGACGGAGCCTATGGTATAAACTCACAGCAGTCATTGCTATGACAACATGCATTTGCTCATTGCTCAGGGTCTGATCTGAACCACTCTGGGGAGCTCATGTATTTGTAACCCTTTGGCCTTTGGCATCCAGTTGCCCAGCTTTTCCACTCTCACACCCACTCATGATAGTCACCTTCAAAAAAGTTACATTGATATGCATGTAGCTCACCACAAACTGAAACAAAAAGACCATCATAAGCATGTAATTTTTTTTTTGCCAACATACACCCATTTTCAAGCTGCTAATCATGAGGAGGAAAGGATACTACAGCAAGAGATTCCGGCTAACTACCAGTGGGTTTGTACAGACAGACAAAAAAAGAAGAAAAACAGTGCAATAGGCAAAATTTCAAAACTGAATTTCAGTAAACCATCATTATTTAAACTCTAGAGCAATGTCCTTGGGGGGTTTTGGGGATACCTCTAAAAGGAAGATCAGCAGACTTCGTCAGGTATTTTTGAATTTGACGAAGTCCATAAAGTATTCAGATAAGTAAAAGTTTAAACATTTACATTTCTATGACGATTGGGAAAACTCCATCTGCTGAGGAAGATACTGTGACGTGATTGAAAGCTCCAAAGGAGCTGCTAAATGGGCCCTTTTAAAATATAAAAAAAAATACCTTTGGATCATATTATACAATTTTACATAATCAGTATCTTGGGAAACCCAGAGATCTTTACTGGAAATGATGATTCCAGTTCTCTAGGTTTAATTAACACATGGCTCAACAGCATACGTTTGTAAAGATGGAACCACACTCAATCCAGCAGAGTCAGAAGTTAATGATCAATAATCTTCCTATAACAAAATACCAAACTACTCCTCCTGTTATTAAAAGAATAAACACACACAGACTATCTCTGCATGCCCTTACATTTTCTACAGACATTCAGCAAACCACTTCTCCAGCCATTTATTACTCCTAACATGTGCATGAATCTGCTGCTGTGGACTTCCCCCTGGTTCCAATCTGATGTAGGACCAAAGTGATAGGAGCAGATTGCATTGCCATGGCAACACAATTATCCTGCCATAATGTGGGAGGCATGGATCATGTATGATCCATGTTTAGATAGTGTAATTATTCAACCACCTGCAGGAAGAAACCTTTATCTCTGTGTTCTCCTGGTGAAATTACATTCTTTTATTCCACCAACAAAGTCTTCCATTTTATTCCTTAATACAACATTATAACTAGTTTGTTTATCTGATATGAATTTAGGCGTCAGCCATTTTTGGTAAGGTTATAAGATGGTTTAATAAGTGTAAAGTTATCAAGCAAATTAATTAAGTCACTTTGAGAGCCATGGCAACAAAATTATGATAAGTAACTGCAATTTGTAAATGCTGATTAAATTATAGCACACGGCACCTCCTGTAATGAAGTGGGCCACTCATCGCTCCCACTTAAAGCTATCCATTAGTTACCTAGCAACATGTAGTGTGTTAATGTTGTAGTACTGGTGAGAGTAAACTCACACTGTGTGTCTGAGCACTGGCTGAGATCCATGCAACCACTTTGCCTCATAACATGGTATAATAGTATGATGATGCCCAGGCAAGTGGAATGGAGCCTGCTTCCCTCTGTTCCAGGAATAAAAATAAAGCACCCCCCCCCACACACACACTTCATCAATTATTTCTCAAAGGGGGATTTTAGCTCAGGGTTGCCCTAAATCAACCCACTCCCATGATGTGGCACAGACCAGGTATTTTTAGGACTTAAAAAGGATTAAACAGTGAATACGTCTCAACTAGCTCCTCAGAAAATATTCAAAAACACTACACTTCTTACCATCTGCCATAATGTAACCAATAGCCAACACAATCTCTACACCTACAATAGAGGTGGTAACGTGTGCTGAAAAAGCAAATGTATGATGATTAGAGCTAGCGCTTTGGTAGTCATGAGTGTTAAAGAATGGGGAGAAAGATTTTTTAATGTTTTAACTATAACTGTTCTTGAGAAAAAAAAAATGTGGCACAATGCATCCAAAAAACAAAATCAACATGAACAAGCAAAGCACATTAAAACTGTCTCACAAACTTCTTTTTAAAATAGTTGCTCTCTGCAAAAAATTTCTCTCATTTAGATGCATCATGGACTATTTTATTCTACAAGTCCTCAGTTCAAAGGCCAGTGATTGGCTCCAGACTCTCATATTTAAGAGATGAAAGTAGAGAAAGCTCTGTATCAAAATGCCTCGGCAAACACAGAAAGGTCAGGGAATAGATTCTTTGCTTTGAAATGTCACCTGATTACTTTATAACTGGCCACATGTAAGATAAAAAAGGCTTTGCAGTGTGGAGAGGAGAGGGTGAAAATAGATTGGTACTTCAGATCTTATTACATTGGTGCTTTATCAATAAAGGATAGAGAGGCAGATTTAGTTTTCAGTTTTTTTATATCTGACAAAGAGAGTAAACTCTACACAGTCAAACGTTTGTACTCTGCTGGCAGTTTATATGTACAAAATCTGGAGGCGTACAGACATAATTCAAATGGAAGATACTTAGAATAATAGTAAGTGATTTGTCTTACATTACACTAATCTCTAAATGTACCACTGTAATGAAATTCTATAATCTGGGGGTCAGGGATCCCCAAAGGGTCTAACAATAGATAATAAAAGGAATATTATTTTATTTCTGTCAAACAAAATGATGTACAGTTCTCAAATTTTTGAACTTTCCCTCAAAATACTACATACTTTCACCTTGTTCGGCCTCTTAAAAGTCCTTGAAATGAAACAATTAGATAAGGAAAAAAAATCTTTGATAAAACTGTTTATAGTTTATGTCAACATTAAGGCCATAATCTGTGAAGATTGCCTTTAACTTCATTTCAAGGGCTCACAAGCCAGAACATTTGGGAACCAGTACTGTAAAGGTTTCATTCCAAAATGATATTTTGTAAAAGTGTTAAATTGACTCAGCCAATGTAGAATATATTATGAGACGTCTTTTTAGGCAGATTGTACCTTCAGTATTCATTTATTGTGACATCAGCAAAATACCGACTTCATATTGCCACACTGCTTTACCAGCAATAATGCTCTGTTTTAACAGAGGGTATTTCATCTTGGAATGACAACCTATGTTTTATTATATTGATCGTTGAATTGAGTTGTTTATTTTATATATATCAAATCGTTTTATTAAAACATACACAAAACATATTATCATAAAAGACCCAATAAGATCTCAAAATATAAGATTAGTATTGTAATACCAATTTCAGCACTGTAATATTTCAAAGCCAAAACAATGTTAACGATTAATACAAAATCATTCACTGCAACGTTATGTAATACATACTGTATCAGAGGCAAAAAAAATCATTGTTGTGTTTCAGAAACCACAGAGGAATGGTTAAATGGAAAATAGAGACAAATAGGTATCATTAAACTTAGTGGTTTTAAGTTTTCATCTAAGGCTGCTGTGCACACTCCGAGTAATAAAACAACATTTACTCCTGCTGGTTTTACGTTTACAGTTTCAACTTGAACTTTTGTTCACTGAGAAAGAACATGTTCAAAACATTTCACAGTTTGACACAATCTGAATGTGGCCAATTCCAGTGTGAAACTCGTTGATTTGCTTGCATCAAAACAGCAAGTCACCAACTTTATCTTGCTAAACCTGATAAAGGTGATTAACATTGAATTTATTTAAAACAATGTGTAAAGTTTCTTCTGAAAGTAGGTCCAACTTGTGGAATATTGTTCATATGGAACTTGGAATTAACTTGGAAGAAAATATGCATTTTGAATTGTTCTTTTATCTTAGCAGACACAAAGGCAGGATGTTGCTTTCCCACACATGTAATAGACATCGACAACAAAAAAGATTAATTGAACAGAGAAGGAGTAATTATTGGAAAGACAATTGTATGTGGTAAAAAGTGTATATTGAAAAAGACTTTGCACAGTGTGCTTTACCATTATTTTATAAAACAGAAAATAGGAAAAAGAAAATAAGGACAAACACTTCAAGTCTAGTCTCTTTAGTCTTTAAATGTATAAATTCAAAGGTTATAATAATCAGAAATTAACTTTCTTGATTTTTTCAGTTCAACAATAAATCTTTGGTCAGTTGTAGGCAAAAAGGATAATAGATGTGTTTGATGGCTTGCATTAGAATCGCTCCCATCGAGCTCCTATCAAGAATGGATTGAGGATATTTGGCAAAGATCGACTATGTGGGAGTAAATCAAGAATATTGTACTACGCTATTTAAAAATGAATGTGTAGTAGAGCGATATACAAGCACTATTTTTGAGACAGCTCCCATAAACTAATTCCAGCCTGCTGATGTTCAAACAAGCAGGAATTTCAGTAATTAGCAAAAATATATGCATAAACTATTCATGTTTAGTAAACAATACTTAAACAAAAATTCAGATTTTTCTCAAAATTAGTCAAAATGGAACATGTGAGTTCTTGAACGCTTCTCTGCATGTCAAGACAACAGCAAGTTCAGTTGGTTTTCTGCCTTCTATGCATAAGTCTTATTGACTAGACACTAAAGTTGGGTTTTAAAGACTTGTTACTAAGAAACAAATCTCTGTATTTTATTCCCACCGTGAATTCTTTATTTAATCTGAAAAAAGATTAAGATGAAAGGTTTTTGAGTGTTGCACATTCCCGTAATTTACTTCCCCAATCAGTTGCATATGGATATGCTACAAAGACGTAAAAAAAAGTAGAGCAAATAACTTAGAGATGAGTTTGAGTGTGTATGAAAATGAAGAGCACCCTCTCATTGTCCAGCGACTGAACAGAATGAGTAAGAATTGACATGTCGTTCCCATGACCTCAAGCCTCTGGATATGCCCCCTAATCATTAATTATCTCATGTGCTCTGTGTAGTATTTTTTGCATTAACACGCTTATAAAGGCCACAGTGCAACTATCATCTGAATTATTGGGAGCTCAATACATGAGTGTGTTCAGTCCTTGGCTATTGCATTAGTACTGTTGTGCAGCTATGCTACTGTCCAGGGTAACAGTTCATAGATTGTCGGACAGCGTCCTCCAGAGACTTTCTGGTTACCAGAACTCGCACCACATCCTCCTTCTTCTTTGTAAGTGTTTTACGAGCCTGGTCGTGGGTCACCATGGTCATATCCCAGCCATTCACCTGGGAGGAAGAAAAGAATTTAGTTTGAGAAAAGCTGGAGTCATTTTCTCATACTTAGGACCACACTGATTTACAGAAGGACAAGCTGATCAATGCTCCTGATGCAGCTCCAGCTGCATCAGGTGTATAGATAGTGCCATCTTGTGGATTTAGACAAAAGCTTTATTTCACTACATACCTGCATTATTTTGTCTCCCATCATCAAGCCTGCCATGTCTGCTGGTCCTCCTGGTGTTATCCTGGTCACATAGATGCCCTTTGGACAACACAAACACATTCACTGTTTCCTGTATAGCCGTACAGTACAATCAATACAGACAATCAAAAAAAACTCTAACAAAAAAGACACGGAAAATAAATTACACATAACAGACACTGAAGTCTAATGAAGTCTCTCTGCTTCTTTAACTCTTATTGTAATAGTTATTCTGTTTCATTCAATTGTAGCATAAACTAGGGTGAGTATATTACCAAAACCATCAGAATATGTTAAAGAGAAAGTGTCTTGCAACATCCCCAGTAGGGCTCTGTACCAAACATGGACACTTTTGATGCACCCACCAAATTGCCTAGATACTACTGATTACTGAAAAATGCCCTGTGATTCCAAAATTCCAAATTTCAATACCTCAGGAGTTAATCTCATCGGTGTCAGTAAGCGATAAGTATACAGCGTGCTTCTACCAAGACCTAATACTGCCGGTGATTGGCTGTCTAATGTAATGTTACATAGAGGCAAGCATGAAAAACGCTACATTAAGCCCAGTGATGGGCTCGTGTGTGTGTGTTGTATTTTGAGAGGCTGCGCTACAGTGTGCGTCGCATAGTAGGTGTAAAATTGCCTACCAGATCAAAAGAGTGGCTCCATTTTATCAGGCTCGATACCAGTAGCTCACTATGTGATATAAACTTAAAGGACATTGCTCCCAAGACCAACAAAACCCCAAATTATGATGATGAGAACTCAATAAAACATGCTTAGATTACTATTTTTGGTGGATAAAATCCAGAGTGAGGAAATGGTTATGGACAGTCTATACAAGCTGTATTTTTGTAGCCAAATAGTGATCAATATTCATTATAATAGTTTCACACATAGCTTCTAGTATTCAGTTTATATACCAATAATAGTTGCTAAAATGGGACTGCAAATAAAAAATATTGTCATTCTTGATTGTGCCATTGACTTTTTTTTAAAATAATCAATTAATTTGTTCTGTCTATAAACATTACAAAATAGTATAAAATGCCCATCACAATTTATTGGAGCCCAAGGTAACATCAACAAATTACTTGTTTCGTTCCACCAACTCACCAACAGTCAAAAGATATACAACACAGAAAAGCAGCAGAGCCCCACATCTGAGAAGCTGGAACCAAAAAATGTTTGGCCTTTCTCTTGGTTAATTACTTAAACTTAAGATCAACTAATTGAATAATCAAATAATCATTAAAAAGACAGTTAAACAAAACAGAAACCCAGTGTTCTTTTGAGAATGAGTAATAATAATAAGTGGTATTGAGGAGATTAAAAACACCTGCTCATATAAACTCACAGCTCTGTGAGAATGGTATTTTAATGCTCAAAAATACCTAAATGAGAGGACGAAAGGTTAAAAAGGTAGAAGCCGGGAGGTAAACCTAAAAGAAGACTTTTATTCCTCTGTGATATGACTTTGTGTAAACCTGCACTATTCCTTCCCATGACCTCAGTTGGGTGAGGCTGGGTTGTTCCCACTTCAGGCTACAGGTAATGTGTTCAGGCTTTTCCCTTAGGTATATCTCAGTAAAGTACTGCTCTAGCACCACTGTACTTCAACAGAGACAGAAATATGATCAGGAATAGAAAGTAGTTAATTAGTGAGTTTTACAATATTATTAATCAACTTGTATTGTTGTGTCCCAAACAGACCCAGAAATCCAGAGAAAAGCCAAATCTCAGGATCAACTTTACTGCTACATCTGTCTAATGTGAATTAAAAGGCTAAGACTTTAGATATAAACACAAATATATTTTCTGCACTTTATGTTATATGTAAGACTGGGCGATAATTCATCCACTATTTTTAATAGATATTCTCTGCTATATTATCTCAAATATGTCATTTGTCCTTGGATAAGAAATTTACAGCTGTACTTGATCATCTTTCTATATAATTTTAACATGACGAAAATCCTCACATTGAGATATCATGTCTCTCTTAACAAAGGCTCACCGAACAGACTGGCAGCAGTGCAGAAATATTCCCTCCTAAAGTTTTTGAGCCAACTTCGTCCTTCTAACCAATCAGCAAAAGCAAAAGTCAAGGATGGAAGCTCACAGCTGTCAGTCACTACGTGAACACATTTCTGGTCGACTACCCCTCTCGCTCCAAGGCATCAAGCCACAATTAGCTGCTGGAAAAACTCGTTATGGCTGATTCACAGGTTAGCAATCTCCTGATAACTGCATTATCTCAGACAGTGAACATGACAAGAATGTAGATGGTGGGGTGGGCATAGTGTGATACAGGAGGAAGAGGTAGGAGGAGCATACAGTAGAGCATCATGTTAGAGCTAGCCTGATTTCCAAAGCTTGCTTATTGTAGACTTTCATTATGATGAGACTATAGGATTTCGTTTCATTTAATACTTAAAAAATGTTTGACTGAGAAGAAACATGAGTTTAACTTGTTACCTTGTGATTTTTTGATCCTTCCAATAAATTTGTTACACATCAATAAAGGCTCAATAAATATTGAAGCATTAACTTTGTCCCTATCACCCATCCCTTGCTGTAAAAAATAAAATAAATAGATTAAAAAATATAAGTTTTGTATAACATTTTTTTGGGCTACACACATAAAAAAAAATATAACAAAGATACAGGAATAAGATCGAGAGGCCAAAACCTGTACCGTGTTTAAAATTACAGTACATAAAGAGCTGATGGATACACAATGACACACTCACACACAGACGCACATAGACACACACAGACATTTACTTTGTCAGTCTTGTCCTCAGAGAAGGGGTTCTGCCCAGGGTCCTGGTCTATCCCTCCTCCGATGCTGAAGCCCAGGATCAGATTATCTCCATGTCGCAACTTCTGGATCTCAATCCGTTGCTGTTTCACAGAAGAAAAACAATATCAGATCCATCTTCACAGGGCCTAACCAGCCAATTTAAAAACACAGGTAACAGTGACAAGTCCATGGTCAGGGAAACAGGCGGTCATTCTAAGCCATTTCCAAGATGCTGCTCTGCACTACTAAAATCCTTTTTCCAATGACTGCGACCTCATCTGACAAAAATCACCATACACAAAAATTAAAGACAACAGGTGTGATTTCTGCTACATTTACCTGTAAATGATCAGTCAGAGAAGAGGTTAGAAGCTCATTCATGTCTATCTCAGCTACCATGCGCTCAAATGAAACGACAGAGAGATGTGCCTGCAAAGGGAAAGCCTGACCTCGCACTTGTGGGGCAACACTGGCAACGCTTTTCTTGGGAAAGAAGGTTAGGTTTGTCCAAAAACTCGCATTTGAAAACTCCCTAAAGGGGTCTGACAAGTCGGTAAATCTAGTGACAAAAGCGCTAAAGTGGCAACACTGTCTATACCCCCCCCCTGCCTGATTATATGATACAAACTATTCTCAACTATTCTCAGCAAGAGCACGGACATTAGCATTTATTAGGTCCTGCTAAAGATGCATGCATATTCACCAATCAAACAATGTAACAGACTGTGTTTGTATATCTTCATGAAGTGAAGCAATACAGAAGATACTGTGCAAGCAGAGAGTCAAGATGTTTCAAATTTTTTAATCAAAATCTCAACAACATACAGCTTTTTGGCCATTTTAAAGCAGGAAAATTACTCTATAGTACATAGCCAAGATACTGCTGTGAGACCATGAGGCACTGATTTTTCCACCACAGACATATCTTATTAAATTTCAGCACATGACACATGGAGGATTTCAGAGTCTGTTCCTTAGTTACTGAAGTCCACACTGGAGCACAGAGGCTTTATTAGTGCAGCCCTACCCTTGACAATGACAAGCAGCTGCAGACTCATGAAACCAGATGGAGGGATGAATCTGACAGTAAGACTTGTCACAAAACTCTTCAACACAAAGGCTGTGTGTGTGGGATGTTGAATAACCAGACAGTCTCTCAGAGGTGTGGCTCATACAGTTAAGTCTGAGGAAGTCTGGAGCCATGTTGTTACCAGGTAAAATTCATTCAGTTAGGACTTGCTGGCAAAACAACAAATGTTACTAAATGCAAACAATTGGAATTTTAAAAGGTAGCATTAAATATCACTTCTTTGACAATGACGTGTCATAACTCTTAACTACTGGACTATCAGTGGTGCATAACCGGGTCAATATTGTCTCTACACTGTTGCCAAGACATTTTCCTGTATATTACTGTTGTTGTTGATTATATACACTCCAGTTGGTAAGCAAGGAACATATATATGCAATAATCCAACATCAAACTATTGTTCTCCTTCACAGTCCACTATGACACCTCCGAAAACTATTTTATCAGCAGTTTCTAAAATTACTTATTTGGATCAAAACAAATAAAAGTACAAAAATTACATGTCTCTGAAGAAAATCCATCACTCTGGATGTTTTCACGGCTCATCTGTAATAAACTTCAATTGTAACATTAAGTTGATGAGTTACTTGAATTTAAACAAGACCAGATCACTGGTCACTTTTCTGACACCCAAGTGTCTCTGGCCAAAAGAATTAACAAAATGAAATCTGGGACAAGTTTAGATCAATCTTTTTTGTTACCAGAGTTTACTTTAGGGATCAAATGACATGTTGCTACCTCAGTTTATGTATCTAAAGGTCTTGCCTACTATAAAGTTAAACACAGAGTCAATTAGCAACAAGCCAATTAACTGAGCAATTGATCAGCTGACTGAAAGAAAACAAACTGCGAGCAAAACCCGTTAATTGGTTAATCCTCAGCTATCATGCTGCTCTATGTTATATTTAAAAGTCAATATCTTGGGGTTTTAGACTGTTGGTCACACAAAAAAATGTCCAAATGTAAACTTAAAGGCAACTATGGCCTGGCGGCTATTACAGCAGCTATTGCAGCCATAATCTATCACTTCTTTTGAATAGATCATAAAGCATTTTTAAAACATATTTGTATGTATATTTATATATTCTAACTCTGCACGAATGGCTTCCAGAAAGGCTGAATCACAGCAGTGGTGACGCCCATCTGACAGAGTCGCTGCCTTTCGAGACACATATTTCTTAATCAACAGCCGCTAGCAACACGTTAGCTACGTGTTATAAGGCGAATCCAGCGCCACGTTTTCCGATGCAACTGTAAAACGAGTTTTATGGTTAAATTTACAAACTGTCCCTTCGCGAAAACGCTTCGGTGCGGCTGCTTGTGAGATCACCTCTCCGCGCAACTACGATTTACTCAATCTGACTTTAACAAAGAAAGTCGTTGTTTTTTTTTTTTTAACAGCGATGCTAACGTAGAAAACCGGTGAGATAATTCAGAAATTTAGCACAGACGCGGTTTAAAACGTTGACTCCGGAGCAGGAGCCGAACAATAGAGTCCCGTCGGAAGGAGACAGCCCCGCTCACAAACTCACCACAACAGCAGTTACTGGCTGCCCCGGGACGAAAGACATGCTGTCCTCGAAGACGTCCGGGTTCAAATATAACGCAGAAACTCGCTCAAAAAGAAAAACGAAACCCGAGCAAAACGGTGGTTTTTAACAGAAAAAGTCAGCGTTTATCGTGGCGCGACAACTTCCCGAGACCTGTACGGGAGCGACCGCGGGCTGTTCCCTGGCCGCGATCCAACGGCTTCCCACACTGACGTCACTTCGGCTCCGCGCGTTTTGTAGCACCGGGGGTAGTCCGGGGGGGGAGGAGGGGGGCGGTGTTCGGATGTCGGCCGTCGCCCCGGTGGCTCCGTAAAGTCGGGGGGTGGACAAATCAAACCCTCCCAGGGATCGTCGGCGCTCCTCGGGTTCCGGGGTGTTTTCCTTAAAAGGAAGCGGCGACCAGGGACCTGCTCAGGTCACCGCGTCCACCCGGAAGAAAAGCCGGAGGGGCGGTTCTAATGACTCCCTCCAGGTATATATATTTAAAAAAGATATATAAATAATATTCTGCTTTTGTGGGATCTCCACAAACAGTTCAGTTAACGTGCTGAAATATTCCTTTAATTACACCTAAACCTTCTTCTTCATTCAAAAATTATAAAAATCCATAATCTATGGATATGCAAATATTTCTAGTTTCAAGGTTTAAGGACTGAATGCTAGATGTCTCCTCGCTCACTGAAAAGTGGAGGCATGCGTGTTTCCAAAAAGCACTGGTGTGGCCTCCGAATTAGTTGTGTTGCATGAGAGGCTTTTGGCAGGCACAGAGAAACTTGTGAAAAGAAGCTCTGCATGGTCAAACATCAGGCTACACAGTGAAAGCCGAGCATCACAGTGAACAAGAAGAAAAACACATTTGTTATATATTAAATATTTGTCCCTTCAGCCGCTAAATACTCCATTTTGTTCATCAAGTAGTTGCTAACTGTGTCTGTCTGCTGTTTTTTGGGTTTTTTTTTTTTACCGTGTGCATTATAGAGCTTGTTCTCTGGAAACACTCTAAAATAAAGATATTATATAGGAGTTTAACACCCAAAAACTTAGTTTACCTGCTGCATGGGAAAATGACACTATTCACATTGTTTTCGCATTGTTTTCATGTGCAGCAATATGAGCAGTGAGAGTGAATAATTTTACTTTTGAAAATATTATCCAGGTTACTTAATAAGTCAAATTCATACTGTGTATGATGTAAGCTTTAAATAAACATTGTTAGTTGGTAAGCTATGTAGCAAGTAGGAGAGTTACAGTTTACTTTTGAGGGCTTTATTTTTCAAATTATAAATTTTTATGGAAGCCAATTACCACCAGGAGAAAGAAAAAAGGAAAAAACAATCAAAATTGTTAAAGAATTAAAAATAATCAAAATGAACTTTCATAATTACAACATAGCTATTCCAAATATTGAGTTAGTAACTCCGGATTCTGAATTTATCATTTCAAAAAAGTGATATAATCATACAGAGTGTTATTCCGATAATTCTTAAGCCATTATCTATTAGTTTTTTCTTAGCAGGAAAGGGACTTCAATAATAGCATATCTGTACTTCTGTTTAAGTTAAATGGTAAAGCAAGTCTGCTTGAATATGACACCAGTGTTTAATGTTGGAAAGTAACTAAGGACATTAACAGTACTGGGTAGATACTGTAATTTTCACAAAATTATCAGATTATGAAATATGATGCATTGTTTTTGGTAAAAATGCAAAATCCAACTTGGAATTGGCTCTGTATGCTACGACTATAGTCTTTGAGTAGATAATGTGGTTTCCTGCCACTAGATGGTAGTGTATAATGAGACAAGTGTTTTCTATTTGTATGATATGGTCTGATTTGGTAACCCTTCATTTGAAGAAATGAATGAATGGAATGATGAATAAATTGCTCAAAGCATAAAATAACACAAAATCTGTGTATAATAACAAGCTGCAGCAGCATGAACCCCAGATCTGTGAGCTATCTGGATATCACCAAAGCCACAACATTCAATGTTCAGAGTGAGAACTGAAGTGAAAAGAGCACTACAGAAAACTACAACAGAAACATAAATCTGTATATGCTCAGTATGGATGAAAAAAAGGTTTGTCCCTGTCAAAATCAACTGTCTGTGCAGTCTACTATACAATGAGTGATAATAATGTGCTATGAAACAAACGACTGGAAAACAGTTACAACAACATTGGAAACAAATACAGCTCTAACATTGTTTAAAGTGCTTTATTAGCTCAGTCATATAACAACAGTACATGTACATAGATATATTATGTAGTCATCGACATAAATGTGAAATCTCCTTTACACTAGCCATCCTATTGAAATAATGTGTTTGGGGAAATACACATTTGTCCACAAGCTGTGTGAAAGTAAATTTGACCAACCTGTAGGTTAGTACTTGTCAAACAAGTCTGAGCAGTATCTGTACTTTTTCTCTGCTCCAGTTTCCCCGTCACATTACTGTTAACAGATATGCATCCGATGCTACAGTATACATCTCCTGTATTCAAAGCAGCTGACATTAATCATGTCATTTCTGATTTACATGCGCTGCACAGAACTTCCTCTTGCAGACTTCTCATACTTGATTACATTACAAAAGAGATATGTATAGACATTTAACCTGAATTTAAAAGCCAAAACAGTGAAGGGGGCAGCAAAGTAGCTTCAGCTAGAGACCTATATAGATTACACTTTTGCATTACTACTTCCTATGTAACAATTTTTACCTGTATTAACCAAATAAATTGAAAATAAAGCATTTACAAGTTACCGGTACTAATTACTGTCACATATGGACAGCAATTTAATCTATTTTATAATTATACTCTTAACTTTGCACAAAAAAGAATAACTGCATTAAATTATACATATCCAACAACATTCATGCATCAGTAGCTTTTTTAAAGGAAAGAAGAGGTATTTTGCACACTGTATATTGCAAGCTCCCTAAAGTATAAAGAAATAGTCTGAAATTTTGGGAACTATATGTGTTTACCTCCTTGCCTTGAAAAAAATACACCCACATGTCTGTGTGGTAAATATTAAGCTATAGCCAGCAGACAGTTAGCTTAGATTAGGACAAGAGTGACAACATGGTGACAGGTGCTGTCCAAAAGTAACCAAAGCCACATATCAGGACCTTTAAAGCCATACGACTTCTAGGAAGGGACAGGTAACTTCCTGCCGCCTCGAGCTGAGGCTAACGAGCATCCAGTGCAAACCTTACAGCCTCCTGCCAAGATGTAGCCCAGCTTCCATGTGAAAATGGATAATGAAGGGTGAACCTCTGCATTATTAAACCTTTGGGAGGTTTCAGCGTTCAGTGTTTTTTTTTTGTATGCTGCTATGTCTGTTTATGCTGTTTGCTTGTACCGCGTTGGGTAACACTTTCTTTTGTTTGACTCAATCATATAATAAAGTTTCAGGCAATCTATCATCCAGTCATCAGTCCATTTTTGTATTCTTTTCTAAGAAGTTAGTCATGTATCAGTAGCCTGGGGCAAAAGGAGGAGGTGGCAGGTACTCTTGAGGTAATGCTCCATCGATCAGCGTTGCACCAGTGTTGGAAAATGGTGCCCCTTTGAAGGTTTGGTCCCCTGTGATCTCCTGGTACTCATTCTCAGTGTTTGCAGCCCTGTCAGTCACCTCTGGATTAATCTCTGTGTACATATGCTCCTGCAAAGTGCTTTTCCTCTTTTGGAATTTCTTCTTAAGGTTCTTTAGGTTGGTTACGACTGATGGCTTCACTTCGTGGTTCTTTACAGGCTGGACATCACCGCCGAGCGGGTGTTCAGTGGCTGGGGGTGTTGAGGGATGCTCAGGGGCAGAGACAGTCCTAATGCAAGCTTGGTTCTGCTTCAGTGGAGGCACATAACTCCGAGCAGGGACTTCAGGAGGCTGGTCAGATGGAGGGTTGTCGACTGTGTATTTCTTCCTGGTCAATGGCACAGGCTTGAGTTCACAAACAAGAAACATACAGGATAGAAATTTATAAAAATAAAAGGAGTCCTTGCATTTGAATGTTAAAGCCATTAAAGGTGTTGTTTCAAATGCTAAGTACAGCTCTTAAACATTAATTTATCATGACTGAATAAGTGACACTCTAAAATAAAGTTATTATATAGGAGTTTAACACCCAAAAACTTAGATTATCTGCTGGATATCACTTGATGAGATTTGGCTGACAGTGGCTTGGCAACATAAGGAAAAAACCTCACAAATGTTATCCAATTTTGATTTAAAGATCGTAAAATTCTGATTTGTACACCAATTATACGACATGAGATGATATGACATGACAAGTATGGTTCAAAAAAACTGGAATGAACAATCTTGTTAGTTACTAACAGAAAGCTGGTTCCAAAATAAACCTTCGAAATGATTGTGTATCTGTTATTTTAAGAATTTTAACAGTCTGCCAAGGTCACTCTTACCTTTGCTTGAAGTGTGGAGGTGACATGAGGAAAGTCTTCTTTTAAACATGGATAAAGTTTGTTTGTCTGGCTGCTTGGAGACTGGAATGTAAAGTTGGTCAGATTGTTTGGTCGATAAGGAAGGGCAGGTGGGATAATCTCTTCTTCTGATACTGGGTGGCTCCTGTTGACTTGCAAGGAGTTGTTTTGCAGCAAACTCGTGTTAGGTTTTGGATGTCTTTGGGGAAACAGAAGTTCTGCGTAGTCTGTCTTGTCATTTGAGGACTAACATAAGGTCAGATAGAGAGAGTCAGAGACATGACCCATTTTGTGATTGTTTTCTTTCTGCATGGTGTACAGCTGATAAGCAAATAAGCAAATAATTTAGGATTAACTCTGGTATTGCATGCACAGTAAAAGCCTAAAGGAAAATGTGCAGTAAAGATGGTGTATTATAATTGTCACAGCTAAACTGAGTTCACTTTAGATTATAAACTTTATAATACAGCTAAATCTCTAATTTATTGAATGCCTTTTCAGTTCAGGCACCTGTATGCAGGGAGGATAATAAAGACATTTCCCTCACCTGTCCACAAGCGACAGTCAGCACCTCACTGAAAGGCATTATGGGAGTTCTACGATGAAAGTCAACGAGGTCCTGCAGAAACCGGTGACACCTATTCTCCCCTACTATGGTGTAATGGCCGTCCTCCAATGCATCAATCATGAAATGTCTGCAGCGGTCATCAGCACTGAGGAGTCAATAGATGAGAGTGAAAAGGAGAGGACTTTGAACTACTAGACTGATGAAAAATACAGTTCCTTTAGCGCTACAAACACTCACCGATATGTGAGAGTGTAGCCAATCCTGGTCTCACTGACTCTAATGAGGAAGTAGCCAGGAGGCTTTGACATGAGCAGTTCCTCTGCTGTTCTGCGCAAAAAATTAACACACTCAAATTACCACAGACAAAGACCCCTTTCACACATGTAGTTTCATCTGTAAATGATCCAGCGAGGGGTGGTATTGTCTATAAATTGCAGCTGGAATTAGTTTTCTGTGATAATCACTGGAGACATTTGTCAGATCAGTAGCTGTAAGAGGCAAAAACATAAACTGATGAAGTAACTATGGCATATAATGCTCCACATACAGTGGGGTCCAAAAGTCTGAGACCACTTTCTCATTCATTTGAATCAAAAAGAGAAATGTGAATTACTCATTATTTCTCTTATATTATTGTAACTTTATTTTATGGCTTGCCTTTTTCTTTTACTATGCAGTATCACATAGCTATACATATAAAGATTTACAATTACTTCTTTAATATGACGTTAACTCAGATCAGTAGAAAAAAAAACATCAAACCATCTTATAGAAATAAAAGTTTGACATAAATAACCCCCATAAAATTATATTATATTCCTCTTACTTCCTGGAAATTATCCCATGAAACCATTCCGGGACTATGCCATTCCTGATCACAGACTGTAGCTGGGACCCTGTGAACCAGGTAAAGGCATCATGTTGTCCTCGTAATGAATGACTCCACTCCATCGTCCTGGAAAACAGCTCATCTAATCCTCTGTTGGGTCAGTTGGAAAAATCACTAAGCACACAGACCTAAGAGACCATGATTGAGGGCTCACTGAGTCATACCTAAGATACTTGTACATGGCGTACATATCATACAGACTGCATGTCATGGAAAACTGAACAAAACGAAGTTCCACAAGTTCCACAAGTTCCACAAGTTCCAGTTGTCCGTCGCAGGGTAATCCCCCATTCCTTTCTGGTTGAAGAATCCCCCACATTCAATACATGAAGACTTTATGTAATTATGAGGAGTCTGGGATGAGTTACCGTTGACCTACCAGCCTATAAAGGACACTCTGCTAAAAGCATTGTAATAGGAAAAGAGTTCAGATGAAGTATAAGAGTTCTGGAAAGTTCTGCAGCCACAGCTGCAAGTGGTATAAAGTAACACTATGAAAAGCAGATTGTCTGTTTGCAATTACAAAAATTTATAGCCCATTGAAGTCACATAAAAGTGGATTTACCACTACACAGCACATACCAGGTACAGATATGACTCAAACACATTCCTGATGCTAGGTGGATGTTCTACGTTTACTAAAAGATTATGCATTCAAATGTGAATCATTTGAAATCTTGGAACAATACAGCATTAATCAGCTTCTTTATATCTTTTTTGTTTTCTTAATTCCTTTCTCAGCTTCACATAATGTCACTGAACCATTGTCACCTGAAGTCTGATCTGTGATGTACTGGGAACCTTGTTCCTCACTTGAACTTTTCCATAAGAGAAACCCCATAATGATTCTTTGGGGTTTTTTTTTATTATTATCTTTCTTAATCACAAACATGTCACAGATTTTCTCAAAATTTAAACATCATAAAGATAATTTACAAGCAGGATGTTGACTCTAATTATATTATTTGCAGCAGAATAGCCTTTGTTATACTTTTTAATTTTTTAAGAAGTAAAACCTCCTTTAATGTGCTCAGTAATCAGTAAAACTGGTAATGGTTTTGTGAATAAAACTCATGACAATTTAAAAAAACAACAACATAGCTCACAGAAAGGATTACTCACCTTGTCTGGCAGCTCTGTGATAAAAGGAAACAGCAGAGCTCACTCACCTGAAAACACCTCTCAGGGGGTGGAGGCAAAACATTAACCAAGCAGCAGCAGCTATCACACAGCCCCACCCATTCAGTAAGCACGCTAAATAAGGTAGCCAAAAAACAAGAGCGGATATAATAAAAGCTGTCCTTCATATGGTTGGACATCATGAATATTTAGCCTACTCAGATGACGTGAGAGGCTTCAATCTTACCTTCCTCAGCAGTTGCATGACATTACTATTATTCAGTAACAGTTCATAGAAAAGAGGTGGAGCCTTGATAAGTGGCGATAATTTAAAAAGAGCACTTAACTTTCTTGGTTTGACAGCTGTCCAGCTTTATTCCAGTGACAGATCTGTGTTAAATGCAGGAGGCACATATAGTGTGTATAGAAATGAATCAGAATAGGCAAGCTTAACCTCATGTACAATTTTTGTCATTTGGTTTGACAAACATATAGCAAAGGTGGTGGCCATATCAAGAATTTGGTACATTCTTAGAAAGAAGAAATGCACTGGTGAGCTCAGAAACACCGAAAGACCTGAAAGACCAGGGAAGACAACTAAAGTGGATGATCACAGAATTCTTTCCTTAGTGTAGATAAACCCTTCACAACATCTAGCCAGGTCAAGCACACTCTCCAGGAGGAGGGTGTATCATTGTCAAAGCCTACAATGAAGACACCTTCAGGAATGTAAAAAGAGAGGCCAGAGGAGACTTTGCCAGAAAACAGCTACAAAAGCCTGCCCAGCTCTGGGATAAAATTCTTTGGAAAGATGAAACCAAGATGAAATTGTACCAGAATGAAGAAGAGTATGGAGAAGGAAAGGAACAGCTCATGATCCAAAGCCACCACATCATCTGTCAAACATGTCGGATGCAGTGTTATGGCCTGGACGTGTACGGCTGCCAGTGAAACTGGGTCACTGGTGTTTATTGATGATGAGACTGCTGATAGAAGCAGCAGGATGAATTCTCATGTTCTCAAGCTATACTATATGCTCATGATAGCATGGTGCTTCACAGTACAGATGGATAATGAACCAAAAAAATACCGGGTTCCAGACTTCAGGCAGCCATTGACAGTAAAGGATTTTTTATCTAAGTATTAAAAATAATCACTACCCCCCTACTATAAGTGGACAGCGGTTTGTGTGAGTGTGTCTGTCTGTCTGTGTGCTCGTCCCTGTAACTGCTCTGTCTAGGAAGCAGCTAGGGGCAAGAAACTTTGAGGGAACCTATTTCCCAATGAGGCCTTTCAAATGACACCAAGTTCAGTTGCACCTTTCTTTTCCCCCTTGCTCATCTACTGTGCAATTTACGGTAATACTGTCACTAGGCAAGTTGTCTTGTATATTGATTAAAATTCACTTAGGTGTGACCTTAACTATAATAGTTACTCAGGTCCATCTCAGGCTCCTCTCAAGTTAATTTACTGGATGGCCATAAATATTACTGTGGGCAATCAAGAAGTAGCTCAACAACAACTTCCATTTTGTTCCCCTTTTACTCTTTGACATATTTCTGTGAATGCGACAAATAATGACCATGACCTAAATATAGAAACACAATATTCTTTCTATAATATCTTATGAAATTTGTGTGTATGTGTGTGTGCTTTTTCAAAAATGTGCCATGTACCTTTTACCACATCACTTCCAAATTCAAGGGATTCAAGGGAAGTCAAATAAAAGCAATAAAAAGGGCCAAGCTAAAGGTTCAAACATCTTATAACTCTGAAAGGGTCCCAGACCCTCTTTGCAAGACCCAAACGGTGCTTTATTCTACACTACCTCAACTCTCTGAATGTTTTCCTCTAGTGTGCTGAATTTTAAACACCAAGTTCCCTGCTGAAATTTGGGAACATTTTTGCCATTTTGGTTGACAGTTGGGAACACTGATCGCCCTATTCAAAGGTATGCTAAATGTCAAATAAATGTCATAAAGGTTATTTCCTTGAATTTTGACATTTGGCATACTTTTGAGCTGTGTGGTTTGCATTCCCAAATGTTAACCTAAAAATGTTTCCAAATGTCAGCCAGGGACTTGGTGTCCTCTGTGCTCCTAGTGACCCCGGACTGTCAGTGTCAGAGGTGCTTGGAAAAGCCCCACATGACCTAATTCACTCTGTGACATCTAGGGGACAAAAAAGTTTTATGTGGAATGATCCATATACAAGTGAGGATGGTTGGAGGACTGAAGAGTCATCACCATCTGTTAAAGTTGGCTGCTTGGTGATTATCTGTTTTTTTTGTTTTGCATGCTTTTGAATGGGTTCGTCATCCGTTCCAAAGTTAAATTTCATTAAATTAAATAAATTATATTTACTCAGTTAAATTAAATAGATTTATATTAATTAAATTACCTCAGTTAAATTACACAAAATTCAGTCTATTAAATTTAATTGAATTAAATAATAAATTAATTAAATTTAATTATATTATTATAAATTGTATTAATTCTTTGGCACTTGGCAAACTTAATTGGTTTGTCAATGAAATTAAATGTACTCAATACTGATTTATATTATTTATTTAAATTACACATACAGAATTAAATTACTATGAATTAATTCAACTATTGTCCTATTAATAAACTGAGTTAAATACAATCAAATAGAGGGATACAATAGCCAAGTGGTTTTAATAATCAACATTTCCTGTGTGTCTTCACTGTTTCTCAAATCAAATACATAAAAATGAATTTCGTTAATTTAATAAAAATTTAATTATGTTCAGTGTATTAAGTAAAATTGATTTAAATTAAATAAACAATATCAAATTTACTAAATTAAATGAAACATATATTTTCATTAGTACAAATTAAATTTACTTGAATAGATTGAGTTACATTATTTAAATTGTATTTTTTCAATTTAAAAAAATTAAACTAAAGCCATTAATCCTGAGTCGATGGGTTTCATACATTAATGTGGGTTTGTCCAATTAATTTTTTAGCCTCTGAAAATGAGGGCCTATGTACAAAAAAGGCTGCACTTCTTTAACTAATATGATACTTCTGTTGAACCCCTTGAAGTGAAGCTGAAAGTCTACAATCGCATCTTGTTGGCTTTGTTTCAAATTCATTGTGGTGTACTGGGGCAAAATTATGAAATTTGTGTCCCTGTCCAAATAATTATGTACCAAACTCTTTTTGGGTTTTTAGAGAAAGGTGAACAGCTGCTGGTTTTCTGATACTTTTTTAATATGCTAATACTGGACGAATATGTGCATGTGCAACAGCGGCTCTGACTTCCATCTGTTGTTGCAGCCAGAAAGGAGCCTCTCACAGACAGGCAATATCTCCACAAAAAGGTTCAGCTTTTGGTGACATTATTGGTGCTAACATATTAATCGTTTAATGAACTGATTCAAGTAAAATCACTCATAATGCTTGAAGTAAAGAACCAATCTGGAAAGTTTTCCTCTTCCAAATGATGATTGTCTAAATGAAAACCCCCTAAATAGAGGTCAGTCTCTCTCGCATGATTTCTCTGCCAGGATAGCAGAAGTACTGGCCTCCAGTTCAAATGTTTTTGTGGGGCCCTTCTCCATTTACACATGTACAATCTACATACCCAAACTACCTGAAAACTATATTTAAGCTGACTGTGGGCGACTAGAGTTACAGTTTTATAAGCATTATAGCTCTGCCCTTGGAGGCTCTAGGTACTGGGCAAAGTGGTAATGGTAGCATAGTGTGGGCAGCACCAGGCACAGGCCCAGGCAGTCTCAGAAGGTGGCTATATCAAGAAGTAGTACGTGGCATTTTACTAGAGTAGAATCTTTTCCATGCTCATATAAAGTAGGTTTTGGATGACAAGTTGTAAACTCTGCTTAATTACGTTTTAAGATTATAAGTCAAAAAAAATGTTAAAATAAACCTCCCTGATATTACATATTTAATATACACAAATCTACAATGGTAAACAGTGGAAATATAATAAGTTGACTAAACGTTTTTTAAGAATCTCATTTTTAATAAATCATCAAAAGTACACTTATCTACAAAAGGTGTAGATCAATAAGATTTATGAAACTACAGTACAATCATTGTAGCTCTTATTTACAATTTTTGAAGTATTTAATTTATTTCCCATGAAATACATCAATAAATCCAAATTTAGTTACAGTCTGCTGAAGATACAGTATGTTGACTTGAGTATTAGCAGATTTAAAATGGAAGAGAAGTCCAAAGGACTGATCAAAAGAGGAACTGAACTCATTTTACACACCAAATTTAAGTCAACCCTACGTCTAAAAACGGATCTTTTTCTATGTGAGAGCCAGCTGAACCAAGAGTGATGAAAATTTTGAGTTTAGGCCTTCAAAAATAAAATGATGATTTAAATCCACAGGTTAATGTTCATGCAGTGGCAGACTCACTTCAGCACAACTACAAATAATTTGCCATCACTGTAAAACCTCTGAGGTGATTTTAACCAGCTTTCAATTAATTTCCAATTTTTACACCTGAACAGTTCAACCCAAGCAAATACAATAGAATTTGGAGTGACAGCAGAATATAAAACAGGATATTGTGCACATTTCTAATCTCATATAAAGCTTGTCAAGTCAAACGTGCAAAGCTTTTTGAGGTTTTCTACGCACCCAGAATGCATAGCTCAGATGGCTGTGATACTGGGCCAAAAGAGGACATTGGATATCTGGAAAGAGGAAGGAGAGGGGAGGACATAAGAGAAAAAGATTGGGCGTTTGAGGGGTAGGGGGAATCTGGGGTTCCCAAAAGTATCAACAGGGATGCAAATGTTTAAAAGCTGAAAAAAAATATCAATGAATAGAAATGTTTGTAATTTTCGGGGGGGGGGGGGCATCTTTAAACCATAGGCTTGTCGGTTCTCAGATGTTTTTGGGAAACCCAGACAGGGTACAGGGAAACGTTGTGCATGTATATTCTTTACTTTTCATTAAGACTTGCAACAAACAAAGTCAACAAATGTTAAGAACTTTTTTAACAGAAAGAAAAAAAGGAAAAGTGCATAATCAATAAGAACATAAAAGGGCACTTTGTCATTTGGTGCTATGTTTTGTTTCACTCCATAAATACTGCTACAGCACAGCCCCTATCCAAGGCCCTGAAAAACAGTTGTGTACATGTTCCCCCATTGGAACTGACAACTGGAAGAAATATGAATGCATAAAAAAAATGATTTTATCATTCCTGTGGTTCCTTCTGTCACTGTTGTGTAACTGCATTGCCTCCAGCTGTTAGAGTTAGGTATTGCTAGTCCAACTGTAGAAGAGCATAAAATAATTGTCTTCCTCAATCCTAAATACATCACGCTTTCCCTAAGAATAGATTGCAATACCTAAAAATAGGAAAGCAACTATAAAATGAAACTGTGTGCCCCTAACACAAGTATACGTTGTCAAGAACCCAGCCGCACTGCAACCAAGTGAATACTTAAGACTGACAAAATCTGGACTCTAAATACACTACATTGCACATTTAAGTGTTTACAAGAGGAATGAATGGAATGTTTCAGGCTAAGAAATCAACAGAAAGTGACTAGAAAAAGGTAGACAAAGGACATGTAAACTCCAATGTTGATATGAGGAGTAAAATGCACTGGCACTACTGTTTCATCATAATCAGTAATACATATTTACATGTTTCTTTTACCTAATGTGGATATACAGAAATCTAGGTCACCCAGTCTGTACACACGATGTATAATGGTTACAAAAAACCCGACACAAAAAAAAAACTCCACTCAACTGGGATTGTACTCTGTTCACCTTGGAGACATACAGTAGGTCGCATTATTTGACAAATTAAGTATATAAAAATTAGAAGCCCACTAGTGTACACATATTCTGGAAGCATAATGTGGGCTAGTTTTAGAGATAAGGATTGAATAAATAAGACTTTGTTGAGTGACAACTGGTGAAGGAAAAAAAAACAAACAAAAAAAACAAAACATCACCAAGGCATCATTATTGTAAGATAATAAACCGAAGGCAAGGAATGGTTACTTACAAACAGCAGTTTGACCACTCTTAGTTTCTCACGAAGAAGCAGTCTTTAAAAGTAAAAAAAAAAATGCAAGGAATTAAGTTGAAACCATAGATCTAAGGATCAATTGTAAAAAAAAAAAAAAAAAAGTTGTAACAGAGGCAACAGTAGACTGGTAAACCAATGTAGCAATAAACTTTTGTTGTTTTGTTGTTCCTAGTAGATAAGCACAGGACAAACCAGAGAGATAAGGAGGAAGACAAGTGGAGGAGATGGATCAGAGTGTGCTCTGTCCAGTTCTGTCCAGTGGGGGACACAGTTAAGGCGATGGTGGATGCAGACGCTCTCGTCTCCTCACAGGAGCGTGCAGCGGAAGAAACTGCTCTTCTTGGGCTGTTCTGTAATCTTTACTCCTTGACTGCTGCCCTGCGGGCTGTTGCCCTCCTAAAATACACACACATGAGAAACCACAAATATGAGAACGGCAAAAATAGTAGTACATGACACAATACGGATACCACACAGTGTTCAGTACTACTAGTTTTTCTAGCAATTCAGGTTACACTTTTCTACATTCTTACCAGCTTCTTGTCCATTTTCGCTTTGATGTCTCTGGCGAGGGTTAAGAAGGCCTGCAGATGAAAACAAGTAAGCAAATTAAACCATAATAATTGCAGCAACTCTGGGTGGGTCCAGTGGTTTTGGACAAGGAAGAATAGAGGTTTAAATTAAAAGCAACAACACCAGACGAATGTCGCCACAATTCAATTGGCTATAATTTAATGGTTTAATATGATTACTGTCTTTTGTGTTATACATTAACCACAGGAAGATGGGCCCATTAACTGATTGTAGATTTCAGCTTACACGGATCCTTAAAAAAAATTTTAATCATAAAGAAAAATATTGTTCCACTCTGGTAGTGTAGTGAGGTTGCTGTTTATTATGGTTTATGTTAGTCTGCAGTCATTTTGTAGTCTAATACTTGAATTTTTATATACAAATAGATAAATAATACATCTAATCCCTTCAGTGTTGTGAATTACTCAAACTCTATTCTCACTACAAATGCAGACAAAAAATACCCGAGGCCAAACTCTCAGTAACAATACTGTCAACTGTGAATTAGCAGAAAAAGTGGGAACTCACATTCTCGACATTGATGTTCGCCTTTGCACTGGTCTCCATGAACTTGATACCATACTCCAGCGCCAGCTGACAGTAGAAAAGAGACAGAATCCCCTTCAGAAAAGACAATAAATATGTACACCAAGAGAGAAAGGTTCTAGTGTACTTTATCACCCCACCTTCTCTCCTCTGTCTTTGGACACCTGTCGCTTGTCATTGACATCACATTTGTTCCCCAGGACCATCCTCTCCACATCTGCTGAGGCATGCTGTGGAAGATGGAACGGCACGGTGAATGGCACAGACAGGAAAATCAAAAGTAAAAAATGTTTTACATATTTTCTAGTCGTTTGTAAATATCAATATGAAAATTAAAAAAAAACACTCATGTGTAAACAGGAGAGATGAATTGCAATATTTGTACAAAAGTGAGCATACATAACTAGACACATTTAACTAATGTAAAATATTTTACCTCTTCTATATTCCGTATCCAGTTCTTGATGTTGTCAAAGGACTTCTCATTAGTAATGTCATACACTAACATGATGCCCTGGTGAGTTCAGAGACAAGAGGACTTAAGGTTACTGAGCAGCCAGACAAAAATGAAGTCATTCCATAATAATTCCTTAATAATTCTCACTAAATCAAGTGTCTAATGAGATTTTCTTTTTTTACTGTTCATGTCAACATTTATCAGTGATGGATTACATGTCTCTGCAATAAAGCACACACACGCACACGCACACACACACGCACATGCACACGCACGTGCACAAATAAAACAAAGGAAAAAAACAACAACAATCCAGTTAAAACTGAACTAAAGGAGAGGCTAACAAATGTACCACAATAATGCTGAGTGCACAACCATGTGTAAAAATTAAACAATGCTGGGTGTGGTTCTGGTAAAGATTTTAGCAGAACAAGAGACAAGGGTTGACCACCACAGATTCAGATCCCAGAGATGATCTGTAGTCATGTACGTGTTGCAAGGGTGACAATGCAACTTACCATAGCTCCTCTGTAGTAGGCTGTTGTGATGGTCCTGAACCTCTCCTGTCCTGCTGTATCCCTACACAGAACACACTTTTTAACTTAGCCTTATAGATTCACACCACCCTGCCCAAAGCACCACTTTTTCCTCATGATTTTAAGGAATACTTATACAGTAAAGAAATAAACTCAAACCCTGACTTTCTTATTTTTAAGTTTTGCATTGATAAACTGCCACCCTGCCCAAAGCACCACTTTTTCCTCATGATTTTAAGGAATACTTATACAGTAAAGAAATAAACTCAAACCCTGACTTTCTTATTTTTAAGTTTTGCATCGATAAACTGCAAATTAGTCACTGCTACATCCAAGAGTAAGTTGCGTTTTTAATGAAAAATGCAAAACCAGCAACTTTGAGGATAAGGCAGCCACAGGGCACAGCTGTTATTGGTCAAGACATTGCTCTAATGCTAACTGCTCCTTAAACCACAACGTCTCATTTCTCCCTTCTACGAGTATTAAATATACACATACAATACATGTACATAGCTTAAATAAGTCAGCGTGCTGGAACACACCTTGGACGGCATTACACTGTCTGTTTTACCCCTGCTTCCATTATTTGTGCAAGGGTGAACATATCACAGGCTACTGCTGTATTGAAATCACAAAAAATTAAATAGATGTTGATCTTCTCATCTAATTGTAGGTAAGACAAAAAGTAAGCAAGTTTCCCAACGCATTCCTTTATTGTACCAGTATTTGCTGAGGATACACTGGTACAAACATTGTCTCATCGGTTCAAATTTACTAATAAGAGCAAATATTTTCTCTATGTCAAATGCAAGGACAACCACAAAGTTGTGAGTGTTGTCAAAGGGAGGACAAAAAAGTGGTAAAGCTTTAAACATAGGACACCTGAATTGTGCTTTAATAGCATAATGTTGTAGATTGTCATACTGTTGATTATAAAACTATATATCAAACACAGTTATTGTTATCAATGCACATATCTTATACTTGCACTAAAACTTCTACAGACTCCTATTATCATAATGAGTATTCAATAAGTGGTGAGATTATATTAGATTCTGGTGATATCACAGCATCATGACATTCATACAGTCTTAGCTATTGTTCTGCTTTACAATGATCATAAGGTTCACACTCGGTTGCCAGTTTATCAGGTAAATCCAACTAAAATTAACGCAGCCTAATTCAACAATGAAATGATGCAACACAACATACTTTTATGGTCGTAATGTTCAGTTTTGGATTATGCTGTTTTACAAAAGGGCAATTTGATGCCTCTAGTTTGTAGTGCTGTTAATGTGTATTGCCTTATACTGGGAGGGGTTTCTAATATTTTGCCCACACAGTTTATGAATGGGGGAGAGTAAATACTAGAGGCACCTTGTAATTTAAAGCAATATCTCTTTATGACCTTCATGAAAGTAGGAAAGACAGCAGGCCTGTTGTACTAGATAGTAGTAGTTTTAGCAAGAGGTACCTTATACCTTGGCAACTGTGAATCCTTCTTCTACCATAGCAGTCAGCTGTGAAATGAATGAATGAATTGCGGGACTCTCTTACCATATCTGTAGCTTGATCTTTTTCCCATCTAATTCTATTGTTCTGATCTTGAAGTCAATACCTGAAGGAAAACAAATCACAAAACACATTGTTGGCCCAAATTAAGAACGACAAAACTGTGAGGGGGGGATCAGTGGTGGCAGGTTTCACTCACAATGCTACTGATAATTAGAGCAGAGTAATGAATGCATGTGTCCATGGAGGTACAGAGAGATGATCTAGTTTATTAATACTTTCTGTAACGTTGGCAGAGAGAGAGCAAAGTACATTCAGCTGGCCAGATGAAAAAAAATGACACTGCCCAATAACGCTAGCTCACAGAGACTTAGTGGGTTTTTAGCTCAAATCAACATGGTTAATGTACATCTAAAGGCTTGGGTGCAGTAAACATCTTTGCAGACCATACATCCAGATGCTTTCTGAACATCACTGCTGGTTAAAACATCACAAAATATCATATAAAAGTTACCTCTAGCCGGGGCTGCGTTCCGACTAGCGACTAGCATAACATAAACGCTAGCAAGAAAAGTTAGCAACGAATTAGCACGACGGGCTGGGCTGCTTCTGTGCCACTTTTCGACCGGGACGAAATTCACTCAAAAACGACTTTTACCCACCTATCGTAGAGATAAACGTTGAGTTGAAGGCATCTTCTGAGAATCTGAATAGCACGCAAGTCTTTCCGACGCCCGAATCGCCGATTAAAAGTAGTTTAAACAAGTAATCGTAAGTCTTCGCCATGTTATTAGCTAGCTTACTACTGCGGATATCCCGCCCGGTGTGGAGACGGAGACGTCAGCGCGCCGGGCTGTCGTGTGGTCAAATCGACTGCCACTCTTCTCTGTCGTCGTGGCTCCCGGAAGTCTGTTGCTCTTTCGTTGGGTGCGCTCGTTTCGGTGTATACGGTCGCCCGGAATGAAAGTAGTTGCCGGTTACCGACAGAAGCCGCCACCTGCCCAACTCGACAACAGATGGATGTTCTCCCTAAATATCTAGTGATGTTTTGGTCGAAATGGGGCGAAGTATTTGATGCTCTAGGGGCAGTTATCCGCTTTATTACACCCGTATTACCCACCAGCTACGTTAGGAGCCTACATGCAGTTTATAAACCCGATGTAGAGAATAAACTTATTCCAGTTTTTCTTTGCCTAAACCTAATATAACCCCGCAGTGAACCCAACGTGGGGCCCCGATACAAGGCAGTTTAATATGATCTCCAGGCAGCCGGACACCAACCAGTGGTCTCTAACTGAGTGATGGGTTAGATTAATCAACCGTATGTCAAAAAATATAATACGATCAAATAAAAGATCATGATGAATCGATTGGCTGAATGTCAAAAAAATAAAATACAATAAAAATAAAAGATCATGACTAATCAATTAGCTGAATGTAAAAAAAAAATAAAATACAATAAAATAAAAGATAATTAATCAATTAGCTGAATGTCAAAAAATGAAATACAATAAAATAAAAGATAATGGCAGCAATGTTGAAAATGAGTGAAATAAATAAATAAATAAAGAATGAATGAATAAATAAAAACACTGTCACTAGCTTCTCAAAACTCAATACATTTGGGTTTGTTTGTTTTTTTGCTGTTGTTTTGTTGCTGTTTTTTTTCCCCCCACTTTTGGACCATAAATAAATAAATAAAACAATTTGACACATTTTTCACGTTGGCCTTCAGGGAGTAATGGTTGATCGTTTCATACACAGAACGATCAATCAGTTTTTGAAGACAATACTTGTCTGACGTCTTGATCATAAGAATAATTAGTTTCCCTGTGGTTTGATTATACCACCATGCTGTTGGGTTGATTACTTGGATCACACGGGGGAAATAATCATCATGAGATGGAGGATGGTTGATGGTTGATATTCTAGTGTGTTGTTATCCAGCTTGTCCAGATCACCAGAGTCTACCGGGGAAAAAACTGCTGTTGTTGAAACAATTACTAAATTATCTATCCGTGCTCTTTGTGCACTCTTGTTCTGTGCCATTCATAAAGTAAAGTAAATTATTAAAGTAACATAATTATGTTCTCAGCATGTACCAGTGCAGCCAGTATTTGTTGCGCCTACCTCAACGCAGAAGACCCCGCCTTCTCGGTCTCCTCCGGTATATATAGTTAACGTCTATCATATGACTAACTGAGAGCTACAGGTGACCGTGTTGATCGAGGCCCATTTGAACGCATCACACTTTATTTCATCGTTTTTCCCTTGGACGAAAACTCAAGAGTCACCTGAGTCAAAATGCTTGTAAGTGAAACTTTTATAGCATTGCTATTATTTTTTTCTGGTCAGAAAGGTTGTAGATCAGATCTGACTGACAGAAAGATGTTGGATTATCATGTGATTTATTGATAATAATAGAAATATAATTAGAAATGTTTATTGATTAGTTGATGCATGGGCTGTAAGGAATAAAAAAATGCCTTAACGTGTAGATAAACAACTATCTGCATTCAGTGGTAAAGCTGTCAGTGAAGATGTCCGAGCTTGCCTGGACATGTCTGTGTTGCTCTAACTAGCAATTCAATAATCAGATACTAGGGGGCGTCAGGGTATAACCGAAGCATTGAACAAAATCAACACCACTTCGTCTTTCAATGACAAAGTGAAGAGAAAAAAGAAGCCTTAATGGAAACATGAAATCCTGCTGTTGTCGCCATTGCAGTTGGCTACGGATCTGATGCACCCCGTCTTCGCAGAGGAGAGGAGAAGACACAAGAAGAAGAGGCTGGTGCAGGGTCCCAGCTCCTACTTCATGGATGTGAAATGCATAGGTCAGGACTATGGGCCCCGGTTGCACCAGACATCCTTTCTTCCCTTGTTTAATTTATTCTTTTGAATGTATTTTTTGGATGAGTCACAGCTTTATAGCGGTGAATTTTCATTTGTCTTCAAACACTCTCCAGGCTGCTCCAGGATCGCCACCATCTTCAGCCATGCCCAGACAGTGGTGCCTTGTGCCGGCTGCTCTTTAATCCTCTGCAGGCCACGAGGGGGAAAGTGCAAACTAACTGCTGGTGAGAAAAATGTCACAAAACTGGTACTGTGAATAAAATTGTTGTGAATTATCCCAACTATATAAATGAGTGAGTCTATCTCAGTTTGTTTTTATTTTCTTATTTTGACTACATGGAAATACCAAATTTTTCATTTTTGTCCATCTAGGCTGCGCCTTCAGACGGAAATATTCCTGAGCAGATGTGTACCTGTGCATCCATTACTGTTATTACTATTGACCATGGGCAAATGAGTCCAAGCCTCACACTCAGTGTTTTAAAGCATAGCTGTTACACTCTCCTAAGTATATCCTAATCAGAGAAATCACCTACAACTATATCTTGATAATGTAGAGTGAAGCCCTGTGAGGTTGAATCCGACAGAGCAGGGAAAAGGAGCTTTGTGAGTATAGACAGATCGAGAGTCATATACAGTAAAATCAGACAGTCCCATGTGCTCAGATTGAAGTGTATGTATGCAAGAATGAACCGATGAAGCTCCTGATGTAGAGTAGCTCGAATACAACTGTAGTACTCAAGTAAATCATGTTTTGTAATCACCGAAGATCCACAAAAAAGTCGAAGGAGTCCGGATTTCTGTAAAATATTTATTAGACTGACATAGAGGGGGTTGGTGAATAAAATATTTCAAAACGGCCTCAATCAAATGTGAGGCGTTTTTTTTGTGGCCCTGGCACGCAAGAAACTGTGATGACGATCACAAACAAAAATAAAACATTTTAAGAATTTATTGTCTGTCTTGTGTGTTTTCTTTGGTCTTGAGAGTTCCCATGGCAAGAAGTGGTGTAAATAAAACAACCCCCCACCCACCTACCCAAAAGAAAAAAAAAAAAACAAAAAACAATACAACTTCTTGGTTACCTAACATTATTCTACTATATACAATAAGTATCCATGGTTGACAACTTAACTGAGCTTCCAGTAGTTTGGGGTTTAGCTCACTCATGTAATACAACATATAGAAAATTTAGTAAATATCGGCTACATTATGGTGAACTGTTGGAATGATGCAGACGGTGTTGATGATCAGTTTATGCTTAAGGAACAGTACCACAGATTAGACGGTGATGGCATGGCTTAGATACTTTTCACGCACAGCTCTCAGATTCTGCAGATTCCCACAGCAAAAAAAGTAGAAGAAAATCTTGTGGATCTTCAAACTGTGGGCTTTAGGGTAATCAGTCAGAGGCATTTCCTTTTAGGTGAATGTAAATAAGCCTACTGTTATTGAGCAGCATGGGCCTTGGACTGTTTATTTATTAATGAAACCTTTGGATTGTTTATTTATTAATGAAACCTTTCCTTAAACTCACCTGTCCATTTGACCTGTTACTGTTCAACACAAACAGATGTAGGAGGACACTGCTGAGACAGATGAGTCGCATGTCCGTTAACTTGTAGCCTCTTTAGGTATTGCAGCATAATCAGAAAAACAACTGTTGACTGACTTCATATCACAACTGGATGGCATTTCAGAGATACACTAATATAAACTGAGAAAATAACCCTATGCCATCTGTAGCCTATGTATTAATTAGACAGAGGCTTAATGTATGTGCACAAAAAATGTAAAAATGAGCCAGTTTAAGTGGTTAAGTGACCAAATCTGAGGTTCCTTTGGGTGTATTAATTGCCAGTTCTTTCTAAATGAGTGGTCAAAAATCATTTCTGGAGAGAATTTCTGAAATCCCAGCTGGAGATTGAAAAAAATAAGAGATGGGTTTAAAATGACTTCTGATCTAAAAAAGTTGTGCCTTATGAAAAAAAAACAAACAAAAACAAAAAAACAACAAAAAAAACCCATGAAGGGACAGACATTAAGTTAACCACCCTTTTACGTAGGGGAATAAAGATTTTACAGCTCAAAATGTGGAATGGAGTTGAACATTTAATGGAATGTTACATGACGATCTCATCTTCTCCAGTTTCCTCTCTGTGGGTTTATAAGCTGTTCAGTTCCTGCAGGGTCTGGTCCAGAACTTGGTGCATGCCCAGATTCTCCTCTTTGGCATGTGATAATTTATCTGGAGAGAAGAAGAGTGACATGGTGAACCCTCGACCACCAGGGGATAACACTGCTCTCACAAATGCAATGTCATGCTAATTCATTCTCCTTTATAGGTTTGTCAAACAGCATCCATTGAAAAACTGCTCTGTTTTACTGGACAGATGTTTTACATAACTACTTTGGTTAAGTTGTGCCACATGCAAAAAAATTCAACCACACCACAGTGCCTTCCATGCATAAACTGCTGATTCCTACTCTGCTAAGTTACTGTTAGTGAATAAGGCAACACTGTGGAGTTGTTTATTGTATAAAATGCTAGTTTGTGTAAATGGATTTGACATCAATGCATACTTTATGGACACATGGATTAATAATATCAGAAAGTATCAAAAAGATGTTAAATTTAAAACAATATATTTTTTTAAGGATCGAAGGGGACAGGAATTTGCGTTATTTCACAGCAAAACCTGAGTAAATCTCACCAGAAGAGCTCACCTTGTATAACTGCTAATCAGACGGACAATGTACAGTAATTGTATTATAACAAACTGTTGGGTACCTAATTACAAAAATAACAGAGTGCATGGTAAATGTAATCCACAGCTGAGGCTATGGATTAACTGTTTCACTATTCTATCTTACACCAAGGTATATGCTGCTATTAATTATCAAGAACAGAGAAATAAGCTGCAAAGTAGGAAAGAAAAAGATTTTTTAATTAATCTTTTGCATAGCAAGATGGGCAGAAGGCACAGATAATCCACAGAGAGAAGATATTGAGTCCAAAACTTCAGAGAAAGCCCAGGAAAGTGAAGTGAGAAGCGCAGAGAAACAGAGAGGTCAGAGCATCTACAAAGATGTCATGTCATTGAGGGCATGGTCCAGCTCCTCACTAATGGCCTTGTACTTCAGCTTCTGAGCATACAATTCATCTGGAGGTCAGAGGTCGGCAGGAAGTACAGGCAGGTGTCATGGACAGGAGCGACACAAAGCCAAGCCAAAAGCAGGACAATGAGAGACAGATGTAGGCAAAGAGCAAAGGGAGGAAGGAGAAGACAAAAAAATAGGTCAGGCTTGTAAAAATGATGCACATCTATTAATGCTTGTATTTCTTTTGCTGGAGGAGCTTTGCATACTTAACCCTGCCCTGAGTGTCTCTTAAACCTGCTCAAGTAAATCTATTAACTCAGCTGCTTGTGTTTCAACAATTAAATAATGTTGACCTAAAAATATCTGAGCACATTCTGTCCTCTCTTCAACATGGCTGACTTAGAGTAGTTGTCCTTGAGAAACAAGGGTCTTTTATTAACTTGTCTTAGGTAAGGAGTTTCCATATGTTTGGCAGGGAAGCCTTTCCGCAGAAAAATTTCCAGTGATGCTGAAGTAGGACACTCCTTCTGGGATCGATGTCAAACTGAACTATGTCATTGTGCATTTGTGCAGTAAGATAGCTCAATCATGACTCAAGTTAACCACCGGCCTACTGGAAACCGTGCTAAACTATCTGCTTGCTGTTATCAACAATCTTTATTGTACTCTATTTTATTGACGCTGACCATAATCTTGGGCCCGATGACTGGCTGTTCTCAAAGACAAATGGTATTGACTGCCCGTATATTGACTGCCCGTACTTCATATCATATTGAAAACACTGTACATTTGGTGCAAAGTGGGGGAAATCCCCAACATTTTACAACACGAGTGCTATTGGCCTCATACCTTCCAGGTCATCGATGGACTTTTCCAGTTTGGCCACTGTCCTCTCTGCAAACTCTGCACGAGTTTCAGCCTGACAGGAATACAGACAGAGTGGGTCACAGGGTACGTCAAGAAGCTCTAAACAATGAATACAACTTGCACTACTGGAATAGCATAGGTTTTAAAGAGCCTTTATGTACTTTCAAAAGTAATGATAAAAATGATGTGTTTTACATATGGGTTTTGAATGCATGCACATATTACCTGATAAAATGAATAACAATCGTCTAAAATCATCATTTAACTGACAAAAATTACTAATCGTACATGTGTCACCAAAATTGGGCTTGACAGAAGTTGATTATTTCCTGGCATTCCTGCCTTTTTAAATTACGTATACAGTAAAGAAAGATAGGAAATGTACAGAAGGAATATGGGGGATGACATGCAACAGAGGTCTCTGGCCGAATTCTGTTGAGGGACCACTGAACATTTCAAATGACCATCCCAGTGATTTTTAGAAGTACTGAAAAAGTACCCTTATTTAAGTATGATATTGCTTACTCCTTTCACGTTTCACTCAGAGTATATACCAATGACACTACAGCTTTTTTTGTGAAATCCTTCATTCTGCTGTGGGATCACTAGAATCAGGATCTCACCTCCTTCAGTTTGTCAGTCAGAACTTTAATCTCCTCCTCGTACTTGTCTTCTTTTGCTGAGTACTGTTGACAGACAGAGACACAGATAAATAATAGTACCCAAATAGAACATGCTTTAAGTAGAGCGCAGCCCTGCGCAAAAGCAATGTCAAATAACAGAAACCAGACTTCAGAAAAAAAAAAAAAAATCTAATACGTAGGGGGCATGGGAAAGGTTAGAACCCAATAAATCGAAGGAACGCCCCATCACTCCAATATGTTCAGTTCAAATTGGTTCAGTATTTTTTTGTGTAATCCTGTTGACAAATAAACAAACCAACAAACAAACAAACAGATGGGTGAAAGCACAACTTCCTTAGCGGAGCTAATTAGTGGAAGAAACACTAATACAAGCTCACACATGCTTTCAGTTCCCACACACCATCGGACAAAGATTTTAATTACTCTATGAGAGGCAGAACCACTCCCTTTATGGTGCTATATAAGATAAGGTGTTGGCCTGGCCTGGCTTGAGAACAGGTTAAACTCTGATGCCAACCATGACAGGCCTTACTGAACAAAATGAAGGTATGTACTACAAAAAGAGAGCAACCATGTCTTAAAGCTGGCATGCTGCTTGTCTGTGCCTGGGGAGGAATGTAGCAAACAGGAAGAATGTAATGCAGGTCTCTACTGGCTGCTGGTTCACATATGCTGAAACACCTTAAGCAGCCATTAACCCTAAATATAAAAACAAGTCAGTGGCTAATTTGACTTGTGCTTTGCAAACATATATCTAAACAGCTACATATCAATGATAGTCCGGTCTTGGACTCTTGATACATTCAGGTTTTCATCTAAACAGCCCCAGAGAAAATAAAAGGTTAGGTTTTTAAGTGGGGCCTGACAATACTCAATTATAATAAAGGTAGTCTGAAAAATTACTTTGATGATGTGGTGTCCCTTCACTCAAATTACTGCCCACTCATCCACAAGAACAGCACAAATGATAGGCTACAGGTGAGTGGAGATCTGCTCTGTATATACAGAGTATACAGTATATATTTAGGTTGTGTATGTATGATTGTGAAAGAGAACTAAAGCAGCACCACTGTTAGCTTTGTCTTAATAGTAGCTAATATGATTTTTTAAAAACATTTCTCCACTGATGCATTTTGAGCAGAAACATTGGCTCTGGAAAGGCCAAAGGATGGTCAGAGTCAGTAAACACATCCTGACTTGGTAAACAAGCGGTTTTCCCTCAGTTTGTGGCCAGCCTTAAACACGGGTCTGACATAATGTTTAATCTTAAACATTCCTGGCAAAAAAAGACAGTTTGCTACAGTCTGCTATATTTTTCCTGTGTGGAAAAACTCAAGGAGGGAGGCTAAATAAGAAATATCAAGAGGTGAGTGTAATAGTGTAACAATTTCTTTGGGTTAGGACGATCAGTCATTGCCGTGTCAATCGCATACATGCCCCATGACACACTCACCTTCTCAGACTGGGCTTCTAGGGACTTCAGGTTGTTGGTCACATTTTTCAGCTCCTCCTCAAGGTCACTGGCTTTACTGTGGAGAGACACATCGATAGATGCGTGGGGGTTTTTTTGGAAGTGCAACGGTTGATGGCGCGTGTGTATTTGTGTTTATATGTATTTATGTATTTGACTGCTCATTAGGTTTTACCATTCTGAGAGCTCAGCCCTCTCCTCAGCTCTCTCCAGCTCTCCCTCCAGGATCACCAGTTTACGAGCCACCTGGGGAAAAAAACATTAAAACAATTCAGGACTTGAAGCACAATAGAATCAAGACATGAATAGGTCAGATTAAAGAGTGGAAATGCCCGAGTCGTGGAGCGCATCCCAATCTAAGGAAGTCAGTCATGCCCCATACTACGTCCTGCTCACCTCCTCGTATTTACGGTCGGCCTCCTCTGCGATGTGTTTGGCCTCTTTCAGCTGCATCTCCTGAATCTCCATCTTCTCTTCGTCCTTCATTGCTCGGTTCTCAATCACCTTCATCCCTCTGAGTGCACAGGACATAGAGATTGTCTTTGATTAATGATTCCAAATGTACATGCAAACAAGCTTCATGGGGATTTTTTTTTTTGTGAAAGCTAGTTGTTGCAATAAATTAGGTAAAACATGTGAATAATCAAAACTGGAATCCAAATTCCGGGCCATCCCACAAGAAATTATAAGCAGGAGTCTCAAAGAATATCAAGGTTGTTGCTGGTTTAGTGCGATTTATACTGACCTCTCGCTCTCATCTGCAGCCTTCTCAGCCTCCTCCAGTTTCTGCAGTGCTGTGGCCAGCCTCTCCTGGGCTCGGTCCAACTCCTCCTCCACCAGCTGGATCCTACGGTTCAGAGCTGCTACATCACCCTCCGCCTGAAGGAGAGGAAAAAAAAAAAAAAGGAGGGGGGGAATTTTAGTCATTCATTCATTCATTCAACATTAAATCATACAATCATACTAGCTGGTCTTCCCATCCCCCCTTTCTCCTCCTTAAAACAGGAAGAGAAGGAAAAGGCACGAAGAGGGCAGTGAGGGGAGAGAGACGAGTCCACAGGCAGACAAAAAATATGAACAGAAGTAGGGACAGCTCAATAGAGAAAAACTATTTACAAGCCTATAGATCAACAACCAGATCTACAACCTGTACACTTGTTTTAACTGTTTTGCAACTCTGTTTTATCCACTTCTGTATTAAAATGAGTTTATGTATTCTGAGCACCAAACTCAAATTTTATTACTTTAAATATAAAATGAATTATGGAGCAAACAGTAACTTTTCCAATGTTTCATTTGACCACTGCAAAGAAACACATTGGAAGAGGCAGCTACAAAAAAACATTCAATGCAACTGAATTATGATAAAATACCTCAAATACAATCATCTAAATATAACCATGGTGCAATAACTGCAGGGAGATATTCTTCCTTATCACTCAGCTCCCTGTCATGAAGTTCATGCAAATTCCCTATCACACTTTAGCCTGAATCAACTTAAAGAAGTCTGACTGTAAGTGAATTAAAATACTTTCAATTCCATCTGTGCCATGTGTAAGTGAGATACCTTAATCTATTCTCCATACTCTCTCTTGGGTCGCTCATATTTCACAAATCAATAGTTGACTCAAGCTGATGAATATAAGTAAAATAGAGACAGCTGGAGGTCCTGGGAGAATCCTCTATATTTGAAGGGCCTACCTGTGATAAACGGTTTCTGATGAAACACAAGCACTAACTGCTGAGTCTGGCTGGAAATTGTAATCCTTTTTAATACCTGAAGATCACTGGACTTTGGATTTGAATGAAATGCTTGCAGAAACCCAATTTCCGGGGACAGTGAATGCAGAATTGGGGCAAGTGGGGAGAAAAAATGGGCTTCTTCTCATCTACCCTTGGTAAACAAAGGCTGAGAGAGGAAAAAGAAAGCAAACAGACAACTATACAGGCATTTCCTTTCTCCTGGCCAGGGAGTTCATCCAGTCACCACCTCCTAGGGAGCCACATTCAAACTGAAAAACCAGCCCAACTCAGTCCTCATACAAAAGCTACCACAAAGAGACTTTCCCATGTTAAAATGTAAGTTTACAACCACAAAGCACTGCATAGCTGCACTTCTGAACTGTTACAATACTGAACCATTCATTCAAAGCCAGTGCTCACACAAGTTTACTACATAGGATTGAAACGAGGCAGGTGAGGATTTGTTCAAACTAACATTATTCTGAACACTGTTGCAAGGCAGCTGTTAGTAGGTCAGTGACTCATTAGCTACTCAATTCTGTCCACATGTCAGATCAACAGTCAAAGGGCCTGCCATTCAGTCTACCAGTATGTGAGTCAATCTGCTACACATTTGGTGAGATAAAGGCCTTAGGCCCTAGGCCCTAGTCACTAAAGGGGAGAGAAGTGGCATTGAGGAGGCGAGGCGGCGCCGCACAGAGAAGCAGAGCGCTCAGAAAGCTCAGTGGAAAAGAGATATTAAGTCTGTTTGTGCTAAGACTAACTAGACCTCAATCCAGTCTACTCTTCCATTCTGTCATGGACTCAGGAAATGAAGGCATGGTTTCCTGCTTGTTGGCAGCTGCCACTGGCCTCTTTTAATTTTTAAGATTTTTCTCCATGTTGTCTCCATGTCATTTTAGACTGCTGACTGGCCAGTCAGTCTTTCCATCTCTCTTTTTCTCTCTCCCTCGGGTTTCTTTTTTTTTTTTTTTTTTTTGTCCTCCCCCTGGTCCTGCCCTACTGCACCCAGAGCAGCCAGTGGAGGCCGCTGATATGAGACAGGAAACGTCTGTCGAACTAGCGTTGACGTGTCTTAAAACACCCAGTACTCGACAGAAGAAAACCTAACCCCCACACAGAATGAATGAATAGTCATAAATCGGTCGAAACATCTCGAAATCTCATCAGCGGTGTCCTCTACACAGGTCTGCAACTGTCGACACTACATCTGGCTGGTGAGAAATGTTGGACAGGATTAAACTGGAGCCTGAAATAACAGATATGGTCACTTCCTGAGTCCTGTGTGAAGCAATGTGTTGTGAAGAATGCCATTTGCACACAAACAAACGTGCTATTCATGAGCTTTAGGTCAGCTACACTGGCACATCAGATGCTTGAATGCACTTCGAGAGACACACGCACGCACACTGTGAAAATATGCAAACAGACACTCTCACTCTGTCAGTCTCTGCCTCCGTCAAACAAACGCACACACATGCATGCACGCAGGCACGCACGCGCACACACACACACACACACAAACACACACACACACACACACACACACACACACACACACACACACACACACACACACACACACACACACACAATTACCAGCTCGCAACCTGCTAGTTTCCTGCCCGGTAAAAGTAAAAAAAACAAAAAGCAAAGCCCGAACATATACCACTATGGTGGTTATATATCTATGCTCACAATCGAAGGTGAACAATCTAGTGCTTCATCAGGCATCAGATATCATCAGATGCGTACAGCACATACTTAATGCCTCCAATTCACCGAGCCATGACCAAAGAAGACAAGAGCCTTTCCTGTAAATCCTGAAGGTAATAATGAAAATACTTTCCCCTCTGTTGTGTTAGAATACAACTCAACCAATGCTAAAAGGACAGCGGCACAAGCGCTGTGAAAAGTATTCGGAGCTCTTGCACGAAAATAATTACCACTACTGTAATGATAAGATAAGGCCGTTAAGATAAAGGCCGCAAGGAATGAAAACTACTACGTGGAATGAAATTACTACAGGAATCGATTCAAACGTCGCTTTGTAAATGAGGAACTTGAAAAAGGTGACAGGAAGTCAGCAACTCAACATCCTTTCATTTCCTCCCTTCGATTGTTCTCTCTCTCAGAGCCGGTTATTTTCTCTCTGTCTCTCTGGCCATGCCTCTTCCTTTGGCGCCCACTTTGCATTCCCCAGCTGCCAGGGACGCACACCGCCTTATATGGTAAAACAAACTATGGAGAAGGTTTGTGGTGGAGTATCAGCAAGATTGTGGCAGAAAGCTCACATGCACAGAGACAAACACACACAGACACAGACACACACACACACACACACACACACACACACACACCATGTATATAAGTACAAGATACTGGTGCTGCTCTGTTATCAAGCTGGTTTAATAAGTAACACCAGAGCTCTCTAAGAGGTGAGTGCTGCTCTGGTAATTGATGGCTACTTGACAGTTCCCCTGGACCAGTTAGTGCCTTGCTACAGGAAGTTTAGTCATAGTTGTGGCAAGATTCCAAAAGAAATAGTTCAACATTTTGGAGAATGTGCTCGTTACTGTCTCGCCGAGAGTTAGATGAAACCAATGATATCACCCTCAAGTATGTACAGTAAATATGAAGCGACAGACAGCAGTCGGATAGCTCAGCTTAGCTTAAAGACAAGAAATAGTGCTACCGTTGCTCCGTACAAAGGTAACGAAATACGCCTGGCAGCACCTCTACGGCTCACTTATTAACATGTTGAATCTCCTTTGTTCAGTCTACACTGAAACCAAAGTGTAAGAAGTGTAAAAGTGGTTTAACAGAGTCTTGCTGCACCAGAAAACCACTTGCAAAACCACAATGTGTAATTTTAGAAGTTGTTTTTTTTTTTTAAATGAATTTAACAAACTAGATCTCATGCATTAAGTACTGAGCTTTAGAGAGGCCGGTAGGCAGCTTTTTAGCTTTGGAAAAAAGAAATGCTAGCTGTGCCAGGCTAAGCTAACCGGCTCCTGGCTGTAGCTTCATATTTACTGTAAAGTCAAGGGGGTTATATCAATGCTCTCATCTTACTCTCAGCAGAAAAGCAAATAAGTATATTCCCAACAATATCAAACTCTTCCATCAACAGTCAGTGCTGTCTGGCAGTTCTCAGATGCATCAAAAAGTGACACAAATATAATACAATATGTTAGAATACAGGACTCTTGTGTGCTTTTCAATTGACCTCTCTGTCACTGATTGACTAACTAATGTCCATTTGTGACTTGAAGCTACAGCACAGTTCTCCTGGGACTTACTTAAGAAGACAGGATCAAGGACAACTGAAAGAGGAACCTAATTACTGGCTGATTCCAGGGCAGTGGGCTAATGAGCAGCGCAAAGCTGTTGGGGTTCAGAGGAAGTTATTCCTGACTGCACTGCCTGCTACTCTCGACGTGAATATATACGTCTATGAGCATGTGGAAATCTTTTCCCATAAAGATCTGGCACTGAAAGACAGCTACACACTGTACGGAGCTGCCTGTCACGAGGTACAATATACGATAGAAGGTCATTAAACTTCCAGACAAGTATCACAATCCGCCCTCTCTGTGCAGCGTCTAATCCCAACCAGGAGCTGATGGAAACTCATCTGTCAAATGACAGGACTCCACAAACTACACCAAGAGCTAAACCATTCGGAGACAGTTGCTGGATAAATCTTAATGATAGTTTTGGCATTGAGAAAAGGTATTAAATTGTCTGGTCTCTGGACATATAGAGAGCAGGTGATTTCACTATCTGCAGGTCAAGTAAACATCCTTCCAATAAAAGTTTAATAGGTTCTTTCAGGCTGCATGAAGCCCGTTTCCACCCTGCAGTACAACCAATGACTTGCTAACAGATGCAGAGCTCCTGCATTGTCAAAAACAGCACTTAACATTATGTAAGTGTCCCACTGAAAACTAAATGCATCCATAAAGGGGGAAAAAAAATAGCTGAACATGCTGGATTTGCAGTGCGATGGTTCTCACACTGCTACATAAAAATTGCTCATTTCCATTCTCTAAATGCTACTTAATGACATTACAGCAAATTTAGCTTTGCTAGCACAGACTGTACACTTCTATTTTACTCCTCGCTTGAACTAGAAGCCACAACCTTAGCGTGCATAATCAGCTTAGCCACAAGCCAGTACCATGGGAGTGTTCCCCAGAATGCCAACGACGGCCAAAAAGCATCAACATGTGGCAGTTATATTTGGAAAGTTGAGCTATTCCCAGAGAGAAAGTCCAAACACAACAGTGACACCAGGAAGTAATTCTTTCCACCGAATCTGTCTGAAGATCAGGGCAAAAAAAATTCCAAGTTCACTGAGCACACAAAGCTCCAAACATACCATCAGTTGATTTTTCAGAACCCTGTGAGCTGAGAGAGGTTGTACTTAAGGTAAGCATTATTCCCAAATTGCTTCCTGCAATTAGCTTCCATATGAGATGTTAATGGTTTAAATGAGTACAGTTGTATGTATGCAGAAAACAACTTTCAAATTCATAGTCATTATGGTGCTGTAGATGCAGAAAAAAAAAGAAATCGGGCAGTTATCTATAGAGAGACAGACAGTTTTGTCATTCAAAGACTAAAGTCAAGTGAGCTCATGTGGAGATTTACAATGTTTTATTCGTATTAAACTTTCACTGAAATTGTACACCACTAACTGGAATCACCATTTACGACTGTGGGAGCGTGAAGTCCACCACACACTAATCTTCCTGTTGATCAGGGCTGGACTCAGGGACAGGAAGCGTCGGGAGTAGAGGCACAGGAAATGCTGGACCAGAGACGGCAGACGACATCCTGGGAGGGACAGTGGTCGCAAAGCTAATACTTTGGTGGAGTTTTGAGTCCCTTTTCCATTTTTAATCTGGTTTTAGGTAAGGGTCAGTACACCACAAATTTGTACTGATGCTTGCTATGTGTTCAAATATTATATATCAGCATGGAAACTAATATCTTTTCTGATAACATTAAAATAGCAGAGCAAAGCAAATCGATTCTTTTAAGCTTTTTTGATTCCTGTTTTGAATGTTACTGTTATTATTAAAATTATTGAAACATGCTTATCACAGATGCAAAAGTAGTATCTCAGATATTGTTGTTTGTTTCCAAATTTATAAAAAGCAGCTAATTTGGCTCATCTGTGTTGCTCACAGAGCTCTCAGGCTAATGGACGAAGTATCAATGATCATCTTTGACCTGACCCTCTATGCTGACCTTTCAACCCCCAAACAAGTGTAAAACTGAACATCTCATTGAAAATAATGGCTGATTACACACACTGATCAGGTCAAATGACCATTTCAAGACTATTTCACGTCTCTGTAACCTGATAAAGCCTTAAATAATGAATGAGCAGTTGAGTAACCTCTCGAGAGGCGTCAAAACTACATTAGACATAAAACGGAGCAATTACTTTGAGATTTTAGCAAGCCATGTGGCCAAGGGTTTTTTTTTTTTTTGTTGTTGTTCTTTTGCCTACACATTTTCTAACAATGATTCTTTACCATAATCCACTCAGCAAGATTCCTGTTTTGATCTCCCCGTGATACTATGAAAGAGTTTTTGTGCCAAGGAATAACTCCAGGTTGTCTTAATTACTCACATATGGGACCACACTACCTCTGTTTGACTGTGAGCACACATGGGGCGAAATGTCTGACAGCTGAAACTGCTTTTACATATTAAAGCTGACAGGGATGAAATGGATGGACTTGTTCCAAAATGTAACATTTCCACCCTGCAGATAAAGGACAGTTTCAACCTCCCAATATTAATAAACCTATGAGCAGTAATAACCTAACCATAACTATGTATAATGTAGTTGTACACAGATAAACAGTCTTTTAAAGTCCCTTTTCATGTAGCCATCAACAACCTTAACTCCCTCTATGAAGCATTTAAAATTGGATACTGAAATACAAAGTAATAGTGAATGACGAATGCAATCGCTGAAAATACACATGCAAATTAATAAAAGCATTTATCTACTGCTTATAAATGATAAATGAAGGCAGTTAAAGTAAAGTGTTGCCATTTGTGTTTTAATGTCTCTAAAGTACATGCCTGCCAAGTTTGAATTTGTCAAGTTTTACCCACTTGTCTTGTAAAGTGTGTCATGTTTTTTTCAAATGGTGGATATATTAATTGAAGAATAAAAGTCAACTTGTTTAAATCATCTTTGACTAAAAAACTCATGAATGTGTCTCTACTATTGAAATGACACACTAACCTCATTTACCATCAGGAATTGATTTAAGATGTGTGACTTACTATCCCATTTACTATACCCACTATATTGCTTTTGATTTAGTTTATGACTGTGGGTTGGTACATAAATATTTAATTGAACGTATCAAACTTTTACAGGCCATTACAAGAGTGAAGAGAAAGAGAAATCATCCTTTCAGCGATTGCAACATCCTTAACATTTAATGTTGAAGTCATCGTATGTAACATGTCCCAGTCATTTAGAGACAAACAGACAACTATGACCAAAAATGATAAACTGTGAATATTTCAAATGAACGATTAATAATGTCCCTGATATCAATGTATGAGTCACTATCAGAATGAATACCCGCAAGCTGGGCGAACACCCTGCCTTAAAATTAAATAGATGCCCTGTTATCTAATAGGCGTCCATAACAAAGGGGTCAGTCCTAAAGCAGGCCTGCTCCTTTCATCATCTCAGCTGCCATATCTTTACAGCCACACCTTCCCCTCCCACTCTCCTTGAATCTTCCTACTTGTCCTGTCGTTAACCAGCTCCTATGCAAAAGGTACTGCACCGTGTGCCATAAAGTAACATGTGAAACAAGTCAAGACTGTTACTTATCTGCGCTGCTAAGCTTTTTTTTTTTCCTTTTTCTTTTCCGTGGCCTCTATCTTTACTGCGTGAGGCTCGGAAGCTCAGATGTGGGTAGAGTCAAGAGACAGGGTGGTGACAGAGTTGGGCCAAGACACTCAGAAAAAAACAGATGAGACACTTATGACACATCCCTGCGTGTAGTTTGGGAAACAACACATTTGTAGAACTTCAGCAATGACTTGTGCTAATTGCAGCCCTGATTGTGCAACGGCTGCTGTGCTGAAATGTAAACACCTAACAGGGCTGACCGTGACTTAGGATTATTCATTCATTTGATACTGATTAATCTACTGGTTGACAGTTGGGTCTATAAACTGTCCGGAAACAGAAACAAAAAGCCAAGCACACCCAAAGATATTCAGCTTACTGGCATAGGGGGACCAGGAAAACTGGAAAAAGGAAACTGGACCCAGAGATTAATTATCTATTTATTTTTTTGCCACTTTAGCTTTAAATAAATCTTTAAGTAATTAGCAAAATCGACCAGGGACTGATCGTCTCTGTGCTAGTTGAAAAAGGTACTTTTCTTTCTTCCCTTTTTTAGAGGGCAGCCCTTTGAACCCCTAATAACAGAGCGAGCTCGCGTTTAACTCTGCGCCCTTTCTTTTCCTATCATCTGCGGAGGCAGGGCGGAGCAGCTACTAGACCCTCAAGCATCCTGCTGAGGGGCCACTGGGGCAAATCATTAAGAGTGTGAAAACCGAATTTCCCTGGAGAATCGAATATATCACCCCTTTACTCCGAAAGGTTATCGGCTCTAAAGGCTGATAAGAAGCTACAAATATAATAGAACCAATACGTTAAGTAATGCCTTGATTTGCGTTATAAGAAGTAATCTGTTGAGTCTAGTGACTAAATTCAATTTTGCACAACAGGTTCAGTGCTGTCTACGTGGTCCACATTATTCCCAGTGGCGTTACAGAGGCCTGCAAGTGGGACAACAATGAGCATGCGCGGAGAACTGCAGGAATCCAAACTTTTTTCGTCGGAGACCAACGCCTTGCATTGTGGCACCACCGTGCTCGAATGAATCAATGACATGCGCTGCCGGGTCTTTACAGAGCCCGAGATCCGAGTGTGAAGACGGTATGAGCCCGAGCTGAGGGTGGGGGTGAGGGGGGGGGGGGGAGAAAAAGAGGGAGGTCATGATAGAGGGAAAGACCTAAAGACAGACAGAGAGGATTTGATTGTCTCACTTTCTCTCGGAGCTCCCGTTCACTGTCCAGCTCTCTCTGCAGGACCTGAGCCCGGTCCTCCGCCTCGTCGGCCTGCTGCTGCAAACACTGAATCTTCCTCTTCACAGCATCCAGAGAGTTCATACCTGCCATTCTGGACTCTTTTCTTATTTAATTTAAGACTACACGTAGAAAAAATAAAACCCCACGCAAACACACACGCACGTACAGAGTTGAGACCTACTTTTGGGGTGTGCAAAATAAAACGAGAAAAAGAAACCAGTAGGCAGCCGCCTCGTGCGTATTTGGTTCAGGAAGTGTTATAATCAGGGGGAAAAAATGACTGATCGACGAAATAAAAGAAAGAAAACTCGATGTCCGTCCAGGGCCAAAGTCTTTGGAATGTCAAGGAAGCGTTCAGGTGCAAGTTATATAACCGGGAAACGCGGGTGTCCGGGCGCTCTCCGAAGGTTTCTTCTTCTGGTCTGGGGGAATGTAAAGTTCATGAGCAGCGTAGAGAGGCGTCCTCGGGAATGTGGCAGTTTTCGGTCCGGTCGCTTCGGGCTTGAGGAGGAGGATTGGTGGAGCTGCGCCGTGAGGAGAGCGGAGAGCGGCGGAGAGGAGCTGCCGGAGGAGGAGAGGGACGGTCCGGGCGATGAGGTCAGAGAGAGAGGCGGGGCGTGCGTGTGGGCGTGGGTGTGTGTCTGTGTGTCTGTGTGTCTGTGTGTGTGTGTGTGTGTGAGTGTCTGTGTGTGGGTGTGCGTTTGCGTTTGCGTTACTGTGTGTGTGCGCGTTTGCGTTTGTGTGCGTGTATGTGCCTGTGTGTGTGTGTGTGTGTGTGCGCGCGTTTGCGTTTGTGTGCGTGTGTGTGTGCGCGCGTTTGCGTTTGTGTGCGTGTATGCGTGTGTGTGCGTGCATGTGTGAATGTGTATGTGTATGTGTGTGTGCGTTTGTGTGCGTGTATGTGTGTGTGTGTGTGTATGTGTGTGTGAGTTTGCCTTTGTGTGCGTGTATGTGTGTGTGTGTGTCTGTGTTTGCGTTTGTGTGCGTGTATGTGTGTGTGTGTATGTGTTTGTGTGTGTGCGTTTGTGAGTGTTTGCGCTTGTGTGTGCGTGTGTGTGTAAAAATCTGATCCCTGTGACTGATGTGATCACTGCTAGGAGACTTTCAAGAGAAAAAAGAAAAAGCCAGGCTGAATTACCTTCAGTTATTGTAAAGGTGCAGTTCCCATAGTTTAGATGTCACACACTAACTTCAACCATTAAATTTCCCTCTTCAGTCCTAAGTTGAAAGTTTCCAGCTTGCGTGACAATGTGTTGCTGCAGAATTGCTGTTTTTTTTTTGCTTTTTGGGTTTTGTTTTGTTTGGGTTTTTTTTTTTTTGCTATTTGTAAGCTAAATGCTTGAGATATATGTTTCTTTATGACTAAAATTATTTAATATAGATTAAAAAAAACCCTTAGAAAGGAACATCACCCCTGGCTGAAAATGCATAAAGCTCATAGACACAACCTGTGACATGGGTTCATAATTATGAAGGAGAATTAGTGAAAAGGTGTAATATCATATGTCATGTAAAGCTAGATCTGTATATTATTCAATATTATTATAATAGTTACTTTATATTAGTATTGGAGTACATTTTAATCAATAAATAGCAAGAAATAATAGTACAGAGGTATTAAGGATATATCTGAGGTCATTTAAAAAAATGTCCCATTATAGTTTGTGTACCTGAATCCCTCACTACTGCAGTATATTGGTCACAGTTCTTTAAGGGACCCTTAACAAAAATGTGTGTATGTAAATAAAAAAGATAAAACAGTGTCATTTGATTTTTAAAAACTTAGAATATCAATATTATGGCATCAAAAATCCAGCACGAATCAGAAATATCATTTGAAGAAATTATATTTAATTTCATATGATGCCTCTAGAACGTTGTGATCTTGATTTTATTTTGAAATTAAAGTTTTTGTTTTTCAAAATAAATGCTCTTATAAGAAACGTAGTGCCGGAGAGGTTGCTATTTGCACAACTGTCAAACATAATAGCTCTAATCAAAATCCTGCTTGTATTATCAGTTTACTTTTGGACTTGTGTTTTTGTTGTCCGAATGTGTGTTTTAGTTGCTCTCGTTTTTTATAGCCATTATATTGAGCAGCGTTGTGTCAGTGGTATATCCAGACATTTTTTTTTCCCAGTAATCTAGAGTTCAAGTTTTTGACATTTGATGAGTGAATGAACGAAACAATCGACATACTATATCTCAGCATGCAGATACCTAAACACATGGCCATAAACTGAGAGAGACACTTTATGTCTCAATACATCTCTGGGGAAACCTGCCACAATGAATCTTTAAGTGTGCAATATTCATTATAAATCTTTTGAGGAACTGTGTCACTGTCTTAGGGGAGTAAGTAAACAAAGATCATCTGTAGGTGATCTCCATTGTGTGGGTGTAAATCAGATCTATGCTCCATCTTTCATGTTTCTCTGCCAGCTCTGCCTGTGTTTACCTTCATTGTTTCTTCCTCACATGATCAGCCTGAGAGAAAACATGGTGGGCAGACAGTGAAGAAGAAAAAAATCCTCAATCAATCTCATCTGTTGATCGAGTCTTTCTGCCTGATCTGCACCGGAAAAGCTGGAAGCATTGATTTCATTAGACGCAGGAGTGGGGTGCTTTCTGTTTGCCTTAGCTGCATTCCACACATACCGAAGCGCCCCCGCCCCCCCATCTCCACACACACACACACACACACACACACACACACGTGCGCACACACACACACACAGTCCGCCACCAGAATCCAGCTTTCCACTAAAAGAGTAACTGTTGCTGTGATGAATGTTTTTGTCAACACCTGCTAAGACGACATGCTGCCACCTTTATCCTTTTACATCCTGTGTGCTAATATTGTGACCCAAAGACACTTTGTCTGACCACTTAATCTGGCAGTGAACTGTGATGGCCTAAATATCAGCTCTACCAGTTGCCGGTGTGACTCTTTATAACAGCTTGCTTGTTAGGGTCTTTGGCTCTCTGTTTTGCTTCCCCAGCCCCCTTCAGGTTTCCAATCAGGTCGTGCTCTCTGTGTGAATTCAGATGTGTAATGACTTGACTGCTGCCTCTAATAAGTGACATGTGGAGGGGAATTCATGGAAGTAGAGCAGAATAGCTTTGCTGGCTAGAAAGGTTTGTGTCAGACTGAGGGACTTCACTATAATATATGTCGTAGTGAACATCTATTCTTAACTATACTTTCTAAACATACTTTGGCACACGCAGGATTGGAGGCTACACCTAGTCAGTCTCAAACCACAACTTTGAGAAATACTTTTTCCAGGGGCCCACTTGACCCACTTTGCATGTGAGGCTTCTCAAAACTGTTCTCAGAGTTTAGTTAATCACTGCGTTAGGATAACTCAGCCTTCTCAGCCTTCGATTCTGTGTCCGTATGTCAGACACCTCCCCTCTCTTTGTGTTTAGGACAACATTGTATTTCCCGGGGATATCCTCCCCAAGACTCAAACAATACAACATCTTGTTGGAAGCTACGATGCTTTTCTCTCTAACTATGTAATCTCAGTGGAATGATTTACTGAATTTTACCTCTCGCTTTTAAAATTTAATTTCACTGAGAAACGTGCATGACCCCTTTTTATCCTCGTCCTGAACATAACTGATTCCCTAATAAGGTCCTTGTTTAGATCTGGATTACCCCACCCCTCTCTCTCTCCTTCTCTCTCTCTCTCTCTCTCTCTCTCCTTTCCTCTCTCCTTTCACTATCACCAACACACTCATAAGCAGACACACACAAGTAACCACACATGCTAAAATGCTGGATGAACCGACGCTGACTGATATACAGAGCTATGCTTTGCAGTGTTGCCAGAAATCTAAAATATGATCTTTGTTCCCAGATGGCAGCCAATTAGCTGCACAAGAACTGTTTTTCTAATGTTCCACTATATTTAATGAAATTAATTATTTGTGTGCAAAAAATACGCTAACAAACTAGAAAATGAGTTTTTGTCTGTTGTAGAGGACACAGTCTTCCCAGTATATGTTGACTCTATACAAGATTCACATAGGTTTCCTCAGAGGTGGAGGAAGCAATCAGATCTTTTACTGATGTAAATACAGCAATGTTACATCGTAAAAAACAGCCCATTACAAGTAAATGTCCTGCATTAAAAAGTTTAATCAGAGAGGAACTCCATAGATTTTAAACATCTGACTCAGTTCACTGGCTTCCAGGCATATGTCAGAAAAGCCGTTTGTTGCTCCAAACAGAGCTGCCCGAGGTCTGATACATTGCCTAAAGTGATGCCACTGGTGTCAGCAAAAGTTTGATCTGCTATGAGTTTGAAAATGGAAAAAAATCTGGACGTGGGGTTAGAAAGAATTGAACTTGCCAGACTTCTGTAGCCTGCTCCTTATCACTGCTAGACACTCAATGCCATATTAGCTTATACCAGCAGAAACACACCTGTATCTCCATCTCAACTGTGGGCAGTCGAGTTACCCTATGGGTAATGTAGGCACCAGGTTTTCACATGGAAGAAGAATGCGTTTAATGAAAATAGGATATCTCTGGTTAAGCTGCATCAATTTTGATCATTTTTTTTTAAACAGTAGTGGAACTTTAAACTGTAGTATTCAATGGAGTATGTGGTGACAGCACAGCAGCATAGAACTGAAACACTCAAGTAAAGTAAAGGTTTCTGAAAACTGTGCAAATAAAATGCAGTGTTTCAGAAAATGTACTTACAGTTCTGAGCTTTTCATCATGAATACAAACTGTCGGAGGCTTCACACTGTGCATTTACATAAACGTATAAGGTTCATGATCGCTTAGAGTTGACTTGAATGTATGTTGGAACTGTAAGGTGAAACCCAAGCTGGAATTTGGGCTAAAAGTAGGAAGACAGTGTAGTTAACACGGATTATGATGATGATGATGACAAGCAGTGGTGTTTGTCTGTTAACATTTTCTGCTCTGGTTTGTTGGTTTGGGGGACCTGACTGTGTGTGTGTGTGTGTGTGTGTGTGTGTGTGTGTGTGTTTTGGTGTGTGTGTTTTGGTGTGTGTGTTTTGGTGGGTTAGGGGGGAAATAGTTTATCCATGTGCCTATCTTTCAGGAGTGTCAACACAGGAATGTAAGAGTCTCTGAAGTGCTCCAAACCATTTCACAGTGGATCAAAGTAAACCCACAGCTGGTGTTTGCTTAGAAATTGTACAGCAGTGAATAATAGGCCCTGTTTTTCAGTAGTGCTATGGCAACGTGTGTGTGTGTGTCTGTGTGTGTGTGTGTGTGTGTGTGTGTGTGTGTGTGTGTGTGTAAAAGTTGGAAAAAGCAAGTTATTAACAACAAGAGCAGTAGTTTCTCATAAATATTCAGCTCTTGCTATGGATTCAAAAGAAAACAGTGCTTTATCATTATTATATGACTGGCAGTTACCTTTCTCATTGTCAGTCAAGTGAAGTGAAACTCAGTTGACCCCCCCCCCCCATGTCTACATAGGGTCTCTATAGTGTTTAGTGTGTGTGACCCTTCACTCACGTCTGCAGCTTTCTTCTCAGACAGCTCCAGTTTCTCCTGAGCATCTTTCAGGCCCTCAGAGAATTTATCCAGTTCGTCCTCCGTCTGCTTCATCTTCTTCTGGAGGTCTACTAGCTCCTCCTCCAGCTACAACAAGAAACTTTGTTAGAACGCTTCACCAAACTCTGTCTCTGCTTAGAGTCTGTTCATCCAAATTTTCTATCCAGCCCTTTGCTCCACTGTATTCAATACATTCTGCTCTATTCCATTCTGTTTCTTTTCTGTTTTGTTAAGCTACACTGTTTTGGCAATAAGTTAGATTTAATTGGTATTTTTATATCGTGCTGAAAAATGCAGAAACCTCTGCTGATATGAACAAAATAACAGAACAAATCTTTAGTACATTCTTGTTTTTACTGTGTTTGTAAGGGGTTCATTCTGATGGGACGTCAATATGGACAAGGTGTTTAAACTCAGGCTACTGATAAAGCAGCTGTAGGTGATTTGAGGTCATTTTATTTACCATGTTTGGGAACGTTTAAATGGTAATGGTTTACTATCAGTCTCTCATGACAAGAACCCTGGTATGCAGAGCCAGAGGGTCAACTGTTCCCCCTAATCAGTGTTCCCACTCTGAGCCCATGAAGCACTTCTGATAATCCTCCTGAATTCCACACTGTCATTCTCTCCTGGTTTCTAAAAATACAGCTGTTATCAGTGAGAACACACAGACACCGGGGACCATGGGCCTAATGTGTATGTGCGCGTGTGTGTGTGTGTGTGTGTGTGTGTGTGTGTGTGTGTGTGTGTGTGTGTGTGTCTGTGTGTGTGTGTGTGTGTGTGTGTGTGTGTGTGTGTGTGTGTGTGTGTGTGTGTGTGTGTGTGTGTGCGCGTTTAATCGCCCATTTGTGTGACTACATGTTCTATTTGCATGATGTACTGCTCTATGTGTGTTGTCTCATGTGTGTTGGATCAAATATGCTTTATGACAGATGTCTGCTCAGACAGAAGCTCCGTTAACTCTCTTTAAACTGGTCCTGGAGGGACGGATGTCACCACTTCAGACCAAATCCTGATTATGGGTGGTCTCATCACCTGAACTGGCCAGTACCACAGCATGAGAGTGTGATGATTTCTCTTAGCACTCTCTTTGAGCCTCGCTGTAACCAGCTCAGACACTTGCTTATTGTTCCCAAATTCAGCTCCTGTTGATCTCTTTCAGTATTTGCAGAGTGTGCTCTGTGGGGGGGTGCGGTGACTTTGGAGGTGTCTACTCCAATTTTGTGAAGCAGTCAACAACAGTGAACAAAAGTAGGTTGGATGCTCAGATTTGTCACTAATGGTGAAGTTTAGCTGTAACTGAATTAACTACACAGTTATTTGACAAAAACGGAGACTATTTTTTAAGAGTTTATCTCCTTGAACTTCAAATATTTTACATCTATGACACTACTCAAATCAAACAGTAAATTAGCTAAGAGGACTGTAGTATAAACAAAGGGGACTGTTTACATAGTGTTTCCTTAAAGGTATGTCTGGTATGGTGTCAGTGTTTTGATAATCTTAGGAACTGGACAAAGAGAAAAGCCTTAAAGGAGAAGCATACAGACATATCTTTCTTTTAGATAGAAAATTCTTTGTTTTGGAATAGATTTAGACCATAAGTCATCGTTAAAGCCAGCACTATATAATTGCTCTTTGTTTTTTGTGCTTTGTTTGTTTGCCCGATATCCTAATATGTATATTTTATATATGTTATTATTTGACATTTGGCTTGTTCATGCCTTATGCCATAAAACAGCACTTCTAAATTAGATCTCATTGCTCTGACCACTGACCCGTCCACCTTTTCTGTCCTGCTCTTTCATTCTCACCTGTTTGCATTTGTCCTCTGCTGCCTTCTTGTCCGTCTCCGCCTGCTCCGCTCGGTCGATGGCATTCTCCTTGTCCAGTTTCAGCATCTGCATCTTTTTCTTGATGGCCTCCATGGTGGCTGCTAGGTTGTATTCTCCTCTCTGAGATGATAAAGAACAGCTTCAAAAGCCCAAGTCTTGTCTCTTGTTGTAGTGGGATGCAGGGGAATTCAGTGCTGATGAGAGTCACAGTCCAACAAAGCTGCAGAGAAACAGAGAAAGATAGAGAGAGACCGATAGGGAGAGACAGAGGGAAGGAGACAGAAAGAGCTGTGAACAGAGATGGAGAGTTGAGCCCTATATGGGTAGTTATTTAAACTGCAACAGAACCTGCCTCCAGTCTCTGATCACCCCCTCCTCCTCCTCCTCCTCCTCCTCCTCCTCCTCCTCCCATACCCTCACCCTCCTTCCTGCTATCCATCCTTTTTCTCCATCCTCTCCCTCTCCGTCCATTCCTCCTTTCATCCCTTCACTCACCACTCTGCATCCACTCCATCCCTGACTCCCTGACTATCACTCTCTCAGACACACACTCAGCCCTATCAAACCCCCATCCAAAGGTCTTTCTGAGGAATGGCCTAGCTGCTGGACTCCACTCACTCACTAATCTCCTTATTTGGGTTGCTGTGTTTTCACGGAGAGACGGCGATCAGACAGCAGAGAGAGGAGCGCAGGTCCTGTTTCTACATTTAACCTCCTGTAAGTGGATAGAGTCCCGCTGGCAAGCAGCATTTAGCACTTGGGGCCTTTAAGAGTGTGCATATTAGATGATGAGAGAGAGAGAGACAGAGACAGGGAGGGAGAGAAAGGGTGAATGCAAAGTAGAGGGAAGGAGAGTTAGACAGATAAAGAGGGATAGAAAAAGAAAGAGAAAGGGTTCCAATGTTTAGTTTGGTTTAAAAGAAAAACACAGTACTAACTTATATTGATAACACATGCAAACAAAGATAAATAGGGATTAAATGAAATGAGTGGGCTAGTATTTTTCAAAGATTGGTTTGCATCACTCAGCTGTAATAATCTAGGAGGTAATGTGATGGTACCTGTGTGCCTCTATCACACCATCACTAAGCAGTTTTGGGTATGGCCACGCAACTGTAATTCAGACAGCTCCGGTACGGTTGTTTCAAGTATGATTATAGGGGGCGGCAGAAGAAATCATGTCAGTTTGTCAGAGGTTACAAAGGTCCTTGTAAAATTTGAGCTCTGAGTTCTGTGCACCTGATGTTTGAGCCTGTTGAAACCAGATGGAGAATCAGAGTTTATGTGAACAATGGAGGCCTGTGTCCAAAATTGCTCAGAGAGAAAGAGAGAGAGAGTAAGTGGAAGAGAGAGAGAGAGAGAGAGAGAGAGAGAGAGAGAGAGAGATCCTTGGATATGAATGTATGCGCACAATGACAATCACAAGCAAATTTATGGACAAACATATGTATTCCCCAGGACTGGCTATTTCTAGATGCTTGTCTAAGTTTGTGTCTAAAGTCTTTCCTCTCTGTTTCTTTCCAAAATGATTTACTAAATCATTGCACCACGATAAACTAAAAAATGTTGTAGTTGTTAGGGACGTTATTAATGTTTAAATCGATTGCTAGGAAGTCTGTAGTGCTGCCCAATGAAGAGAAATCAACTGGCTCTGCAAACAGCCACTAGCATCACAAGTTGTTGAGTGGGAAATGTCCTATCATGCTAATCTAACCAATGCTATATTTGGTCATTTAGCCAGGCTAGATTATTAGCACAGCGATTGGTAATTTGAGGTATATTGTGTATTTTTGTGAAATGTCAGTTTAGATCATTCTTAAACAACTTAATGAAATATCAAATCAGCTATGTCGACCATATTCCATACATACTTTTTTATCTTCTCTTTGCTTCAAGCCCATTTAGCACTTTTGAGCAGTAGATAAACATTTAATAAATGTTTTATAAGATACTGTAATGTACTTGTAAGCAGTTTCAAGCATCTACTAATGAATTTGTCAACAACTGTGACTCTTCCTGTGGGCACCCATAAGTAGAGGCTGGTAGAAAAACAGATAACGAATGACAATATGGTAAAATACAGATGTAATTGTATGAAATATGTTATCATTGGAAAAGTTATAATTCGTTCACAAATACATTACATTAATAAAAACTTTAAAATGTCCTTATAGCTTCCTACAAAAACATTACAATGTGTCATAAACATTATCAAATATTTCTATACTGCTAATAAATGCTAAATAGCAATAGTAAATGTTTCGATTACAACTAATCTCAGTGTAAAAACTAGTTTGTCTGGCACATCCCAGTTTGAATGTATTATAATAGCTGGTGCAACTGGCCACTGGTCAAAATGTTTAGTCACTGTATGGCTTTTAGTGCCTTGGCAGCAACAGTTCACCAGTCTGACTAAGTAATAAGTAAAGGACAGATAGCTGATGTATGCTACAGGGAGTTTCAATGTGTCATAGATATTTTATACCTTCAGCTCCCATTACACCTGATCTGTCAGACTTTGATTTCTTCTCTTGTGTAACAGTTAGTCCCTTGTTGCTCTTTCCCATGCATTAGTTCTGATGTATGCAGGCCATAATGCCAGAGTGTTGCTGTCCACACTCAGCTGCAGCTTCTACCTGTTACATAACCACTGGAACCATAATTTTTAGGCAGGAATGTGCTATTGGGAATTATCAAAAGGACACTGTCATCCGTTATTTAACACTTGCGATAAATCCATATTGTTGGCATTCTATGACAGGGATGTTTTGAAGTATTACAGGCTTTACTGCTGATGTAAAGGCTGTGTTTCATAACACAGCGTTATTTACAAAGATCCTTTATGGGCAGAGGAATCCAGACCTTTCGACAAATCCACCCCCCTGTTTCAATACATCCTAAAACACGAAGCTTTGATTCGAAGCATCTGTGCCCTTTGCCTTCAAAATCTTCCAAAAAACAAAAGTAAGGATGAACAGCTCCAAAAAAAAGTCTCTTTTCAAATCAGATTTTATCAGGGGTTGAGGTGATAAATAAGTACATTGTGGAGAAACCCTGCTGAAACCCTGCACTTCTGCTGTTTTCAGCTGTTGATGTGAGCAACAGCTGTCTGTAGTGGAGGAATTGCAAAACTGACCCACAAACCAAAATTTCCCTCTTTCTGGGGAACAAGAGAGACAGCCCGGAAAAAAAAAACAGGATGAAGAGAAAAATATCAGAGCTACATTATAATCAACTGTTACTTGGTGTCTGGCAGCCTTTCAAGGTGACTGCAACTTGAACAACAATGTAGTTAGGTGGGGAGCAAGCACTTTACATTTTTGTTGTTTGACTGCTGATATCTGTTGTGGCTTTTTACAATGAAAACCGGAGCTTCAAGGTGTTGTGATGATAATAAAGAGTCTGGGGATTAATCCAGACTAGATTAACTTTTAAGGGGGTTCAACATTCTATTTACCGACGGCCTCTGGCAACTGAATGCAAATTAACTAAACCACAGGGTGGTTTATTCAGCTTTTCCTGACATTAAAATACTGAACCAGATTTCTGGATTTGGATGAAGCCAGCTGGATTTTATATTAGACTCTTTACTGCCTGTTTTCTGTCTGCCTGAGTTATGTGCAAACTTCTCAAGTCATTCTTATTCCTTTAAAACCAAAATCACAAATCAAAAACTTGCCTCAGAGGTCTTCACAGCGTTTAACACCATGTGCCCTTAAATCATTGAAAAACTCCATAATCAAACCCTTTAACAAGAAATTTTAAATGAATACAGTACATGTCTTAATGTAACAAAGATGTGGTGAGACCTGAGCTTGTGTGTTTGATAGCATGGGTGTCTCAAACAGATATGTAATAGTTTTAATATCCTTAGTAATGGTAAAGTCATTTGGTTTCTAAGAGCAGTCCACTGAAAGCATCCCTTCCATCCTAAACTTCAACTGTAGCAGCAGCAGTCCTCTGCTCTGCTCTGTGAAGCTGCAGCTGCAAGACTCCCGCTAACACTGCAGGGATGTTGCCATCTTCCAACCAGCCTCTTAGTCAGTAATTCAAGAGTGTAATTAAGTATTTTCAATATCCTCCCCTGATGTACCAAGTATGCTTTCTCTTACTGCTGCTCAACCACAGAAATGCTGCGAAGGGGCCCAGACTAAACACGAGGAGGATATTTTGCAAATGCAAGTTGAGTAGGCAATGAAAGTGTGTGTTTTTGATTTGTGATGGAGAGCAGGGCACATTGGAGCGGATGAGAAAGGGGCAGAGAGGGAGGGCTCTATGGACTTGTTTCCTGAATGCAACTAAACAAAAATGCCGTCATGTTTTTTTGCACAATCGAAGCTTCAGTCCTTCCGGCAGAAAATGAGGTCTTCTTTGTGTGCTTGTGCTTTATGTGCGAACTCCTGTGGCCTTGGGGTGGAAACATATCTCATGAGTCATTTGGGCAGGCCACCACCTGGACACTGGTGACACACACTCACACTCACAGACACACACACACACACTCACACACGCACACACACGCACACAGTGAAGCACATCTCCTCTGTAACATTTTGTCTCTGCAAGCAGAAGCACACGTTTCCTGTATGACATCGAGCTTCTGTGCTGCCTGGGGTGATTTCATGACACACACCCCCCCCAGCCAGCCGCACACACACCTTCTCCAGAGGCATTTCACAGATGTTTGGATCATAGCTAACCAATCAGCAGGAAGTTGGCATGTCTGAACTTCTCTCTGCTTCGGGGCAAGTAAAGAACGTCACTGTTGGTAATTCTGTAGAAAGTAAAATCCCAAACATGCACACACCGCTGCATAATGTGATGTCAGAGGACACACATTTGACTGTTTCACAATTTCACCGTGTCCTCATCATAAAATCAGAAATGTGCATTGGTACGCGTATGATGTACCGGATGCCTGGTGAATGTGTTGTTTAAATGTAATTAATCTCACTCAAAGTCTATCTTGTTTTTTCGATTGGTCTTTCCTTGGAAATTCTTTTACGGCTCAATAAAGCTATAGTCTAATCCCAATAAGTCAGTGTGCTGATGAAGAATTGCTGTCAGGTCACCCAGAAACTTAAACCTGCAGTTCAGGTTCAGATAATGAGAATTTAATCAGCTCGCATAAACAAGGGCACAATTGCTCGCATACAAAGTGGTGAGCTCAGGGAACGTGACTTGTTTTGCTGCATGCCATGTGTCGAGTCTTAAAAATATACACTGACTTATAGAAGGTCAAAACTATGAAGTTTGGAACTTTGAAAATCATGTTTTTTTAAATATTTAGCCTACTTATTCATTGATTTTGATTAACTGATGTGTTTTTGCACAATACAGTATGACACACTATGTGTGAATTTTTTTATATAACGCAACAACTTCCTCTGTGTAGGACAGGTGAGAACTTTCTATACTAATGAATGAATGACACATCAAATGCTTGCGTTCGAAGAGCAGAAGGTGAGAGGAGAGACAAAGACAGACAGGCAGAGAGACAGATGAGACAGAGACGGTTGAGGAAACTAGTTTGGAATTTTTCTCGGTAGTTTGTTCTTCACAGTCCACATTTATCAGCTCCATTTTCTTTATTTCTGTTCATTTGACAGCACCCTCCACTCGATATCAAAACTGTTCTCCAGGAAGTCCAGGTAAAAACAAACAACAAAACAATCTAAACTAAACTAATTAGTAGTCACAGTCTGCACAGTTGATCAAGATTACTGGCCTCTTACTGTCTCTACTTTAATTTTGTCCACTATGCTACCAGTGTGTGTCTTTTTCAGAAGTTTTTTTTTTTTTAATGCTGTTCTGTTACACTGCAGTGGTGCATATATAAAGTATGTTTTAAAGTTTTTAACATATGATTAAATACACTACATATTGTCTCCTTAAATATGTCACTAGCTGAAAAGTGATAACAGACCTTTGCAGACATACAGTACGTAGACAAACTGATCTAACCCAGCATCAGCAGGACTACACTATATAGTTATACTGCTTTGGTAGCATTGTTTTCTAACAGTCCTGCCAATACAGCCTAACTGAATTAAGCATCACAGTTCATTCTTGACCTGGTAAACAGTAGTCAACGAAACAATCTTAACTCAAGGTTGCCTTTACTCGATTGCTCTGGAGGGTTTGACCATATGCAGCCTTTTGATTCAATTCAGCCGATATCAGTATGGTCAAAAAGCTCCAGCACAGGTTGAACTGAGTTGAAGTGATTCAATCTGCATAATGTGTGATGTGGTCAAAAGCTCCAGAACAAGCTAGTATGTTGCAACTGAGTCAGGATTGTTTTGTCAGCATAACCAGAGACATAACCAGGATTTTAAATTGAAACAAACTGACAGGAACAGGGACACGGTGAAAGAACACTTACTCTTATGAAAGATAGGCTGGGTTTTTACATAGACAAAGGAAAATACATCGATAACGTCAGACTGGTACAGTATGCGATAATTACGACTTGACTCTGACATGATGGTGACACACCAGCAGCTGTAGCTCTGGCCCTCAGTTCCTCAGCACTAACCTTATAAGGACAACGTGTCTCTGACTCATCCACTATCAGACTGACTGACAGGCTACTTGACAAGCCGACTGTTGATGGACAGGAAGCTGGGAGCTGAGGCGTTCTGTGACTTTAACCTCAAATGATCCCTTAAAGTTGGCTTCATTATCACTAGCCACACGTCTTCCCCACATGTTCTTAAAGCCTCTCATTTTCTTCCTGTCCCCTCCCACACTTTAATTCCTGACACCCTTCTCCTTACTTCCCCACTTCCTTTCCTACTTCCTTCCATCGCCCACCGTCTTTACTTTTTGTCTCTCTTGTTACCTTGTTTTCCTTTGTGACCTGTGTTCACCTCCTGTTAAGTAAGGAAGTCAGTAGGGATCACACAAAGACACACGTGAACACAAACTCATACACACACATCTGGCTGTAGCTGGATTTCACCACTTTTTCTGGGAGTGGAAAAAGGAAGGCGTGTATGTGTGTTTAAGTGGGAGTGACTGATACAGCCAGGGTGAGAGAGGATGAGGATGGGCCCAGCCTCAAGCCCCAGAGTCAGAGCAAAGAAAGCCCTCCCACAGGAAACCAGCTCTCCACTGCACATGGCCTTTTAAGGTAAAAAACTCCCCAAAACTCTTCTCACTAGGGAATAGGGCTAAGATATGGTCACATTTAAAGCTACAGAGAAAGAACGGGAAAGGCAGGGTGGAAGCCTGTGAGTTGGGAAAGACTTTATGGAAAAGTTAACAAGAACAAAATTCAAATACTTTTAATCAGAGAAAAAAAAACAAAACTCTGAAGTGGGAAAGCCTCCCTGAGCATTTCCTTCTTTTTGTTAATCAATAATGCATTAAGAGTGCGGTCACTTTCATGCAACATGGTTAGTTATAACTCACATTTTCATAACATTTCACTATCAAAGCATTTATGACTGACCGTTCACACCATTCACTGTATCTTTATGGCAGAGATGAGAAACACTCATGTTGTCTGTCTGCTCTCTGAGTCATATTAAGAGAAGAGGAGTGTGGGAAATAGACCCCATGCATTTCTTCCCCATGGGAAAATAATCTACAGCAACTGTAAAAAAAAAAAAAATGTGTTTGAAGGTCACGATGGGATCTCATTTGATTGTAAAGAGAATTATACAAGCTCCTAACTTCACCGTACTTTATCTCTTTTAGTAAATTACAGCAAAACCTTGACTGCATTGTTGATTTAATTAACATTCCTGTGAGATACGTGCTAACAAGAGATGTAATTATGTACATGTAACATTCCTGTGTGATGGTTGTGGTTTAATATCTCTCATGACCTTTTCAGGAACATCTCCGACTCTCCTGATGTTGTTTTTCTAGACAAAGGCTGGTGTTTATGTATCAAACCAAGAGATGGACTGTGTTTTAACCTAGAACATAGATGATGTTTTCTATAAAAAAAAATTGACAAAATGCCAGTGACTAGTTGCAATAATCAGTGAGTCAGGATATACTGTAAATGTAGATTAGTGATACTGAAGTTTGGAAGCACTTGGCATGTTCACAAAGAGGCTGTCTGTATGTTGTGATTGGTGAGCCAACCATAAAAAGTGGTACATTTGCTGTCAAAGAATAAATAATAACCACTATTTGTCTCTGTGTGTTCGTTTGTGTGTGTGTGTGTGTGTGTCTGTGTTTGTGTGTGCCTTGCACTGACAGTCATTTAAATGTGTTACTCCTGCTCCTGGCCCTGCCCCACTGAGACCATGACAACATGTTAAAACAACCCTTAGTTCCCTTAATAGCTTTTGTCATCAGCAAGTGTGTGTGTGTGTGTGTGTGTGTGTTTGTGTGTGTGTGTGTGTGTGTGTGTGTGTGTGAACATGTGTGTGCATGTGTTTGTATTCTTATGTATGCATTTGTGTGTATCCCTGCTTTGGCTCTGTCTCTTCTTGCCCTCTGTTATCTGGCCCACCATTTGCCTCTTTGACATTGCTTGCAGACGATGTGTAAATAAAGATCACAGTGGTTGAATGGCTGCAATGTGAGCATGTCTTGCACCAGTTATTCAGAGCGCTTATCACCTCATCACAGTCATTCATGAATGAGGGGCTGACAGGGCGAGAGCAAAGACAGGAGGGGAAATACACAGTGGACCATTTTTGGTGACAGAGGAGAGGAATCTCTCAACCTGGTACATGGTTTGACGGATGGGAAAAATTATTCAATTTGGAATAATGAATGAAAGTGTACTCTCAACAGGAATTACTTCAGACCTCATCATAGCTCAATACATAGATATTTGCAAAGCTTAATGCTTCTCTATAGTTTCCCCTTCTGTTCACTTTCCTGATTTAAAGCTGCAATAATTAGTTTTTTTTTGGTAAAACTTCATAATAAAGGTACAAAACATGTATAAGTGATGCAAAACAAATGCTGCAACTAATGCAATGATAGTTTACTGTATAAACTGATGCAAGATGTGTGATGAATAACTGTTGCTCACCATTAAGAAATTATGAGATTACTATGACTGTATGATCAGTGGCTCAACAATTGTTTACTCACAGCTACATCATGCATTACTATGCAAACAATTTAACTTGAATTCATGCATGTCATCAGCAGAAAAGCACCTATTCTCATAGAAAATGAGCTTCTTTCTTTCAGACTCTGTGTCAGATGCAAACATCTGAATGTTTGCACATCTGGCAGACATAGGACAACATTAACAATCATTTGGAATCCTGTTTCTGGTCACCTGATGAATGTAAGTCCAGCATTCACAACGATTTTAGCTCTGTTTTGGCTCTCACCAAATCTGGAGAAAAAAATATTTGCGTCTCCAGCATCGAATTCCTCCATTTTCTTTGCACTTTCTTTATCGCTAACTTTATCAGCCTGCTTGTTGGTAATGGTGGAAGTAGCACCAAGTGTTTTTTATCAGAGCGTTTTGCTCAAAACAGCTGCCTGCTGCTGCTGGAAAATGAGGTTGATGGGACTGAGGCAAAAAACAGTGGGCCATAAAACCAAAACAATTAGCTAAAACTGACTATAAAGCTCTGTAGAACTAAGGGGTTTGCAGAGTCGGGTAATAATTCTCTATGGGTTTGTCACTACAAGTGACCCCGTTCACATCACACACACATATTGCAACCGTTATTCACACAAGAACATTGATTAGTGCAGCTTTAAAGTAAATTGCATGCTGCAAACATCATGCGATCGTGCATATATAAAAATGGTTCTGAGAATGTACCTTGGCTATTTATTGTCCTTATACACACTATCAACATAGACCTCATGTCTCTCTAAATGGTGAAATACTCAAGGACAAAGCTGTTACCATTTAAACAAAGCTGTTTTACTAAGGTTATCTAGGTGCTACACTTAAGAGCCCATGCAGGAAGAATGCATGACGTTATCCTGCAGCCATTCTGCAGATTGGCTGCTGATAACTGCCAGCAAACCTAGATGTGCAACTGCTGCCATCATAGTCATTAGATGTCAAAGATCACTGTATGAGTGATCAGCACCCGTCCTGGATTAGAAACGAAACAAAAACAAGATGAGAAATTGGGGAGAACACAGGAAGACTATGTGAGAATCATTTGCTGCTGCTTAATCTCACAAGTGGGGCGAAATCTAACAGCTGTTACACATTCACTTTCTGAATCAAGCTTTCATATCTATACTTCAATCTTTACTGTAACTCCCTCTTGGCTGAACTTTACTCTCTCCAACCCTGGCAACTTATCTAAAGCACTCCAGTCTGCCTCAATTTTAACCTCCCCAAATTTTCTCTTCTCGCCCTCCTCCTGTGCTCCCTCCACTGGCTGCTCACATAAAAGCAATACTGATACTGGTACAAGATATTCACACAAATGTGCAAACGGGAAGACCATGGCCAGTCTTCCTCTCCAGCATGGGTTCAATTTTTTTACTACTGGCTGCCAGCCCTTCCTGCCCTGCGGCAACTTGGACATCACTCCACCCAGCCTGGCCTGAAATGTCTTCCCTCCTGCTTTCCCAGAGTGGGACTGAACTTCCCACCCACGTCAGGCCAGAAGAACAACTCCCTGAATTCTTTTCTAAACTTGAAGCTCGTCCCTCTCTCTACTGCCCTATTATCTCTCTGTAAATGAGATCTAGAACTCCATTGTATTCCTCCTCCACTAATTATCATACTCATGTTAATTTTCTTTACTCATATAGTACCTCTGTGCCACATACCAGAGTCACGGAAACACTTTAACGTCTCTCTGCTGGTCCTAGCGGGTTTATACCCATTAGAACAGGTTGAAATATGAGCCCAGGATTTTAAATGAAATGCATATTACACTTGTGTGTGTGGGGGTGTGTGGTAGTTGGCTGAGAACAGGTCTTGTCCTTTTGCCTCGCCCACATACTGTTGAACATATGGCTTTATTTAGAGAGTAATGGAAGGAGGTCATTTGTCATCAGCAGTATAAACAAATGAGGACACACGCCTACACACACATATTCTTTCATGAGATGCATATGTAATGGCTGTTACAGTCTATCCTCCATTTTGCCATTAATTATCTTGGAGGACCCCAAACTGTTTCAAAAACAGTTTGTTTTATGGCAATTTTGCTTAGGTTTGCTATTTTTTCCTTTTCTGACTCTTTTCATAGCAGCAATTGAACCACAAAAAGGAGAACCACTGTGCATTTATGATTTTACTTCTTCTGGGTCACACCCATTCTCCCTCTGTCCCTAGTAGGACGGTTTGCTTGTTTCTATTTTTTGGGGTGTAGCTTTCCTTTGCTCACAGCTTCACTATCAATGTCATGACTTTTATTAGGTTTGTCAGCAGCTCCCTCTTCTGGGCCTGAAGATTATCGCAGTTAACAAGACGAGGTGCCTCAAGGCCGTTATTCCTCTTACTTTGCATCTCTGTCTTGTAAGTACAATTCAAGTAGGAATATATTCCCTGTATGATACAGTGTATTCAAAATTAGATGATTTAAGAAGTATGGAAATGAGCAGCACAGGCCCAACAAGATCTGAAATCTACTAATGTGAAAACTTCATCTAAATGTATGAAACTCCTGTATTTTAGCTGTCTCGTTTATTTTTGGGCATTTCTGTGAATACATGGTCTAATATTAGAAAAATTACGGAAAGTTTTTCATTAAACAATTCAGTGTAACAGTTTGTGACAGTCCTCTCGGATGTTTGGCCTGTGCCTTGTTTCCCTGCTTCCTGACAATCACACCTGATCTCTTTTTTTCTAATTTAATTTATGTTTTGTAAAAACATTTGTTAATGCAAGTGTCTTTTTGGAGTCTCTTCCTTAATTTTCCACGGTTCTTTGAGACAGTCCAGACAAACTGGGCGTGTGTGGGATTTGAACCCCTCCCAAGCAAGAATCATATCCCCTCAAACACTGTGAGATACGGATAATGTCTTTCAAGAAAAATAAATGTAGACTCACTAATGAGCAATACAGAACACTTAATTTGACTAAGAAGATCACATTTAACAAATTTAAGCTTAACTCATTTTAAAAAGTTACAAATTATGAAACTTGCACCAACTCATTTATAGATAACACACTGCAAACATAAAAAGTAAAGTTTGCTGAAATAATCATTTATTAACAGCAGCATCCAGAACCACTGGCCTTCCTCATGCTGATTAAAAAGCAGTAGGACACTATACAGGCTTTTACAAGGAAAACTATTTGACATGTCATAGTAGGAAATGCAAAGTTTTAAAAATTAAAAATAAAAGATGTCTGAATTCCACTCAGCTGCTTCAGCTTCAGGGTCCTGGTGTTGTGCATTCTGGCTCACTGTCACAATGTCATGGCTTACTGGGACACTTAAATAGGACAGAGTCAACATGGATTTTTTAAATACATTTAACACTTGTGCTTTTGACACGTCAAAACATCCACTGTGAAAAGCAACAAGTAGGAAACTCAGCTTGAGGGTGGTCAACTGAACAGAAGGTTTTCTGCAGATTAATGTTACTCCCATGCATGATTCTTAGGAATAGTGTCCTGTTGCTGGCATCATAAACTGGGATTACAATTTTTGAAATTTAGAATTCTAAGCAAACTTTTGTATTTTTGTTTCATTTTTACTTTCAGCGTTTAGATTACACACTACAATACTTTCAAAACCTCATATTGTTTGCCAAGATCAATTCTGGCCATTTAACCACTCATTCACTCACTCACAGGTCACAGTCATTAGTGCCAATGGCTGATTTGATCTGAGTTTTTAAAAGGGCTGAAAGCCACAATGTGTAGAATTTGTTACTTGATCACAGTATCTTTGAAACCATTCTGACTGCATAAATTGTTTGTAGAAAAATCAGATAACGTCAGAGGGAAAATTCTTTTCACTGACGCAGTCTACTGATCAAAGTATCATTGACACTGACCAGCCATTTGTGCCAAATCATGTAGGCAGATGATGTATTGCATAATGGCAAACTGAGTTTTCTCTTTGGTAAATAACCGCAGTGCACAACTAACAATATCATTACTTCCTCTATTTACTGCTTCTTGTGTCTTGTAAAACTCAACTTTTTAATGTCCTTTGGTGAAACTCAATGTTTTAATGTGAGAACTTTTTTAAAGAATTTCCTGAAATACTTGGAACAATATGTCATTGGACACTTAATCTTTTCCTTTTTGAAACTGTAATAAAGTAAAATATTTCAGCTTGACACTGACTGCACTGTATTCTCAAATGTGTCAAGGCTATTGGGTGTGTTTCACTATCAGTCATTTTTTTTTTTTTTACTTCACAGTCATATTAAATACATTTTATCCTGATGTTACTTCAATGGGCAGACACTGTTCCTATCTTTGCTGATAGTCCCTGTAGTTGTTATGTAATCTGCTGACCAAAAGACCTCGTCTGACTTGTTGTTTTGGGTAGCTTCACATCAGGACCTTGTGCCTTAGATGGCAAAGAGTAAGATTTGTGAAAGGTGGGGGTGTGAGCTAGGCCTTTAAAATCTGTCGGGAGTCTTCTAAGTCTGGCTAGATATTTAGAGATTTGATTTGCTGCTGTATGCTGCATTTGAAAGTTGTAACTAAATATCAGAAAACAAAAATAAGTGCAGATATTTGCACTGAGAGTAAACCAGAGTGTACTGTCCAATTAGACAGTGTTTGGGTTTCTCAGTTCGTTCTGACTTTATCCTCTTGTGTCATCATGATTAGGAACAATAATATAAAATAATATATAACAATAATATAAAACTTGTAACTGTAACTTCAAAACATTGGGAAAGTTGGGAAATATGAGTATAAATGAAAATCAAAAAATGAAAGTGAAGCGTGAAACCACCATAATTTTGCAAATAACTATATGAATGAAAAACATTTAAAAAAAAAAGAAAGAACAGACTTATGAGGATCTGCATAAAAACAGCGACTGCAGAAAAATAAACAGCAGCTAAATATGAAAAATGACACCCCCTGCATCTCCATGGTCTTCAAGCTTCATTTTCGGGAGCTTTCTGTAGAGGGAGGCATTGCATCGCAAATGGACCAGCTACTGCAGTAGATCTGTGATGCTTCAGCTCGCCTACAGTCCTCTGCTGGACTGAGTTATTGCACCTGAATGAGTTTAACAGCTCCAAATATGAAAACCTGCCTGATATGAGATATGAGATATGATATGAGAATTAACCTACTTACTTAAGTACTACTTACTTAACATACACAAGGCTATATCTTGCATGAATCTTGTTTCTAATAAGATAATTGACATATGTAACAATAAATTGCATAGATGTATAAGACATGATTACATTAAACTGTTTAATTTTTGAAACTACAATGTGAAGCCATGTTGACTTATTATGAAATAGTGGTTTTTAAAGTGCTGTATTCTTGCATTTGACTGCAATAAGTGTAAATGTGGCCACTGTACACTGTTATGTATTCAGAACAGATTGATTAGCATGATGGAAAAAACATACAAATAGTCCTGAAGCACTGAATGTCTCAGTCTCAGCTATCACAGTTGAGGCGAAGGCATCAGATGCATCAATAAACAGATAGAGATGGATGGCAGCCTGTCTATCTGCTCAGTTCAGATCTATGTCAACGCTTTGAATACAATGCACTCATTATGGAGTGTGACACAGACTGGATATTGTGAGGTGCCCGGGCATGAAGAAAGGGAAAGCTGTGGCTCTTTGTGAAGTGGGTCAGGACTGTGAAGTGATTAACAGTTGGCTATGTCAGCAGAAAGAGGCGATTTGATAATTCCCATAGCCTATGAACCCTCAGAGAATGAGAGAAACCTGTTAAGGGTCTGCAGTCGCAATAATTATCCCATGATCCTTTGTCTGGCACTAAGTACCAGACATTTGTAAGGTCAGATTGGATGTCATGTGTAGTGTTGGTTTGAATTAGCCTCAAAGGCACCCATTTCAGTCAAGCAGCAAGAAAAACCTCATGAGAACTTCACATCCTGCAGATTTCAAAACAAAAATGAATCTTGAATGCAGAGCAGAGCGTCTAAATGTGGACATTTCCCAGAACTGGCAGGATCATTTACAGTAGTATGGCCTGAAAAGAATTCCTTTTTCATTTTTCGTTGCTACAATATGTTCTTGTTCATTTAACAGGAACGGAGATCCAGGCATCTGGGAAATGCTTTGGAAATAAGGATAAATTTCACTTCTAAATGTTTACTCCGTGTCCAGATTCAGGCATGGTAGCTCTTTTAAAATGTGTTCAAGTAAGACAGAGTGTGAGCCTGAATGTAAATGCTCAGATCAAATCACATTTCATGAGGAAAAGCTTGTGTTTCAGTCACCTCGCTGTCTCATGTCAATGTCCTAGAGTAACCTCTCCACACTTTAAAAAAAAGGTACTTGAGGGAAAGTAAAGCTTCCACAAGGGCTCTTTTGTAATCATAAAACTTATGCATGTGTTTGCTTTCCATTTTATCTTTATGTAGTTTGAGGATGGGTTCACATGTAAAACCTCTTAAAAACTCGGACTTTGAGTTGCACTTCCTTTTATTAAGAGTGGGGCTGCAAGTAGAAAACCTCCTCATGGGAATATCTGAGTGAGAACGAGCCTGTACTGAGGGGCGTGTGTGATGTCATGCCTCAGATCCGGGTGATCCCTTCTCGGCCAATGGGTGTGAAGCAGGAGGTTTCTGGAGGAGGTGGTCAATGGATGATTTAAGGCTGGGGGAGGTTAAGCGCTAAACCAGGCTGTAAAACATTGACCTGTGGGAGTAAGTTAGCGGTCTAGCATGCTGTCTGTACTACCGACTTGGGCCAGAATACCTGTCTGCAGATTCCCAAGTGTGAAATCTAACAGTTTTATAAAGCTAGATGTGACACAGCCAAGACATGAGTAGAGCTGTAATAGATGTAATGGGATGTTATTAACAACTGTCAGGTCATATGCATCAGAGATCAGGTCCCGAAGACCTGCAACCAAGATAGGATCAGAGTGCAGGGACATAGCAGTAAAACTTCAAAGGAAAAAAAAAATAAAGAGTCCCCCAAGAAAGGAAAGAGAAGTCTCTGAGTGAATTACATAAACCTTTGCACATCTTCACTCAAATATGTTGCATAGTATGGACCTGAGGAAGACTAGCAGGTACTTTGCATAAGCCAATGAGGATCCACCTAAAGAAAAAAGAATAGTTGCATGTCAGTTGTATTCTGGAGAATTTACAGGCCCTAAATTTAGTTGTGCAGGTTCTTTATGAAGTCTTGTGCAGTATTAATCAATTAGTCAAGAACTAGCAGCACCAGATGGCCTCCAGAAAACACTGTCCAAGTGGTACTACCAAGATAAGCTTTTACTCACTTACGGAAGCATTTACGTGCAAAATAAAATGCTTTGGTGGTTGTTAATACATTTACTCTGTAAAGCGCTTGGCAAGGCCGTTTATTGTTGTGGTTAACCGGTAAATGTGTGTGTGTGTGTGTGTGTGTGTGTGTGTGTGTGTGTGTGTGTGTGTGTGTGTGTGTGTATGTGTGTGTGTTTGCATGTTTTCCACAATTCGTCTGAGCTACGTATGATTTTGACGATTTTACAGGAGAAGCCGCAGTGATCTGGAGCTCTCTGACTGTATCAATTTCACCTTCACCTTTCTCTCTGCTCTCTATTTGACTCTAACTGTATGAAAAATGTCCTGGGACCACTGAACTGCTGCTACTTATTATCCAGTGAAGGACATATATAAATTTCTCAACGGCGGCCCATTTCTTATGTAACACAGCAGAGATTCTTTAACAGTAAAATGGTAACATACTTATACAGATAAAGAGAAATGATTTAATATTCTCAGTATAATTTCACATTTAGCACATGTTTGAATCTTGCTGCTTTTTGTCCATGCAGAAGTACATATATAGATTTGGTGGCTTTTATTTTAAGTAACAAAACCTTTTTTTTTTTTTTAATTTACCGCATTTCCATGTCAAATAATATCACATTTTTTTCACGTTATTGTTCCTCAAAATTACTTAAAGCTGTCAAACTTTGTTTAGAAACACCTCTGACACAGTGTGGCTCATAGAAATAATTGCTTCCCTCTCATATTTGGAACCATTTTAGCTCTTTCTCTACCACTTTAGCCTCTATAATAAGACCTGTAGGAGGCCTTTCCTTTGTCAGGATGTAGAGAAAATGAATCAAAGTTCACATATTGACACACAATTTTTTTTTTTAAGCCAACCCAACAGCTTGGGGTTACAGTATGTCAACCTGTTGAATCACTATTTTTGTCAAAATGGCAATGTTTTGACAATTGGATTACCTTACACACTATCTCCTCAACATCAGCAAGTTAACATTGTCATTGTCAACATGTTAGCTTGCTCAAATTATTTAGCTACTGTCTACTATTCCATTAAATTATCTTCCTGAAGTTCTATTTCAAACCCCATCTTTAACTGTGAAAATAACCCATAACCCATGAGCAAACAAGTCTGAATATGCCCCTTCACCGTGTCAGTGTTCATGTCTCCATGCCGATTTCCTAACAAGGCACATTCCAGCTATGAGGCTGGTTAGGAGAGAGGTAAAGAGAAAAGCGATGAAAACGTGAGACACAGTTCGGCGAAGGGGAAGAAAGAGAAAACCGTGAAATGCGAAGGAAAGCAGAAGTCCACCAATGAGGAGATCATGGGGGCTCAACGCTACTGGCTGCTTCTGTTGTTGGTGGACTGCCGTGAGTGGATCGCAGGTAGCGTGGCAGTGGAATGGGCTGATTAGTGCGTACGAGTCAGTGTGTATGTGTGGTTCCTATAGAAAGGTCTTTCCTCCCACAGGAACGGCCTCTATAAGAACCTGAATAAATATGTGGGATTGTATGTGGGTGCAAAGTTTCGCGTGTATGTGAGTATCACTCTGCCCGGGTCATGTCATGTCGATGTGTGTATGAATATGAGAGTTTCTAATACTGTGGCTGACTGGCCAGGTCTCTGCTCGGACATGACTCAACCTGTTCTTTCAGCAGTGCTGCGAACATGAACCCTGATGCAGAACCTGCCAATGATGAGATTGGATGTTTGGCTGATGTAGTCATGATTGATGGCATACATGTGTTCATTAAGGGCTTAAGTTGGTGTGATTTACTTGGGGGGGGGCAATCGTGAGTAAGTAATAACACCCTGAACAGGGCATGCCTCTCCAAAAGCTTTCTCAGGTTATCCAGCACTTTCACAGTAGATCAGTCACTAGAGTAATGAATATCCTCACCTAATTCTATGCCAATCTGACCATTCGTTTTGAAGATTTGGTCAAAAAAGAGAGAAAAAGATGTTGCTAGTCCAGCAAAGCTTTTACATTTGCTCTATCAAAAATCTAATGTGTGAGTAACGCATACATAATACAATAAATGATGTGTTTTAAATTTGCAGAAGCAACCATAACTTGTTTGGAGTAAATGTGGGAAATTAGAGGAAGTAAATCACATGAATTTAAAAAAAATAAATAAAAAATTGAAGAGTAGATAATGAGTCACCACCATGAATGGTACCAAAGGGAACATCAACACAACAACAACGGTGCCCCACCATGTTTCAATCGCCCACCTCCTGAAACACCTTGCCAGGAAAAAGAAATTAATCTGAGGGAAAACTAAGTAAAGAGGGTCTATTTCAAAGAAGAATGTTTCTAGTAACGGTAAGAAAAGACGTTTTAAGTATAGCAGTGTGTTGTCTGCTTAAAGACAGATTTTATGATGTGACGTTCTAGTCTGGTGTCCCTGTGAAGTCTGACGTTCTATGAAGTGATACCATTATTATCATTGTGGCCATGGCTGATTGGGTGATGTAACTTACTCAGAAAGTAAAGGAAAATAATCACAACAGAAAGGATAAACCAGAAATTTAAAGTCAAGAGACATCTTTAGATAAGTCCTCTATCATGGAATAAAAACAATAATCGTGTTTAAAAATTTGTCCTGTAACCGGAATGTCTTTGTTCTTATCAGGTGCTGTGGGTGACATCAGTCCATATATAAAGCATTATGAGAGCTTGTCATACGACAGGGAGGATCTTCACAGGATGCACTTGAGAGGCAGGAGAGCCACGAAACCTCAAGAATATACGCTGCAGCTGGATCTTACTGCATTTCAGAGGTAACTTCATATCTCTTTAACTTGGGCAGCTGTTTCAGTTAAACATAAAGTTGTGTGTAAAAAGAAAGAAAAGAAAAGCTAAAAAAACAAACAGCCTCTAGGATACTGTGTGTGTATATAGACATACACACACAAAGTATTCTTTTGTTTGAGAAAACTCTTTGTATCTGTTCCCAACCAAATAACAGATGTAGACCATTAGTCCCTATATTTACCTGCTGTTGATAGACCTCTCACCACAGTACAACGCTTTGAAAACAGCTGTTTGTGTTTTCATTTCCTTTCAGAACTTTCCGTCTGCGTTTGAAACGAAATGCAGCGGAATTCTCCCAAAATTTCATGGTGGTCAGTGAGAAGGGTTCCACATCAGCAGACCTCTCCCACATGTATTCAGGAGTACTAGAAGGTGGGCGTGGCACGGAAATCTGGGAACTGATAACCTGCATTTGCTTAAATTTAAGAAAAATCTAAATGATTTTACTGGATTCAAAGTGCTTAATTGCATTCATCATCAGTCATCAGTAATGGGTATGGTTTTGATAAAACATCTGGATAAAACATCTGGTTAAAAATCTATTATCTGTTTCTAAACATTCCTGTTTATTGAAATCTGAGGAACAATGCAAAACTTAATGAATAAACTGGACTAAATGGGTGTCAGTTAATTACTTTGGCTTTCTCGCCTCATACCTCAACTTCTGTACCTCTCTGAGGTCTGAGCGCTGCCTCTGATGTTTACATTTCTCTCAGTATTTTGCAAATTTATTCTGTCTGCATGTGTGTGTCTGTCTCCTCTTCTCTGTAATCTCCCATCTCTGCTCTGTCTCCACCACTCTGAACCTGACATGTTATCTCTCTCGACCTGGTCTTGCAGGGGAACATGGTTCAGCCTGCCATGGCTCTGTGTTACAGGGTCAGTTTGAGGGAACCATCCACACAGACAACGGGACTTATCACATAGAGCCGATCCATAGATACACCAGCAGCCAAACAGATCACCACTCTATAATCTACCATGAGGATGACATGGGTAAGACTACCTTAATTTTTCCACTGAAGAAAAAACGATTTCACACTAAGTTCACACGTTTTCAAGTTTTTGTTTTTTTTTTTGGCGCCTTCATAGCTTTAAACTGCTCCCCGGTGTCTACGAAAAAAAGAAATTCTGAATCTTGTTCATCTGCAGTCTGAAATTCTCCAAATGACAGTAGAAATAAGAAATTTCATGCTAAGATAGATCTCTCTCCAAAGTCTGGCTGTCTTGGCAGACTCACAGTAAGACAACCATTATAGCAAAATGCATCTCTCCGCTGTCACTAATCCTGGTAGCTCCTACTATACTGACAATAAACCAGCCGTACCCTTAACTTTTAGTAAGAGTGCATATATAAAGTAACAGCAGAGCCTATTTAGAGGGTGCTGGAATCCACCCTGGGCCCCAGCCAAAGAAAAGATAAACCAAAGATGGTGTGACTTCTGTATGAGGAGGAGGAGATGGGGGGAAGGAGGGAGTGTGGAGGAAAGTATGAAGATGGAACAGGAGGAGCAGGGGTAGAGTACAAGGATATAAGTTTCTAGAGGGAAAGGAGATAGGAAAAGAGAACAGAGAAATGATCCTGTGGGGTTAGAAGGCCTTGGAGGCAGTTTCTATGACAACACATTAAAATGAACTCGTAGTTGGCTTAATGATTTCAGCTTACGATTTGGCCAGATGACAGTCATCACTGAGATCTGTCAAAATGTTTTGTGTGTGTCAGTGTGATGTGAGGATATATATTTTGATCTGTGTCTTTTTCCCTGGCTTTGTAAGCACATCCGCACAGGTATTAGATTATTTCCAAGAAAGCTTCTTCTTGGAACCATAGTGCAGATCATGCCAAACGCCGCCCCCCCCCCCAATCCGGCCCCTGTTTTTGTCATAAGTCTACTCAGACACCGCAGCTGCCTTCCTCCTTACGCCTGCTGCCATTTCTTCATCCCCTTTCACGACTGAAGCAAAACTTTACATTTGATATCGTCGCAGCTGAACACATCCTGGTCTTTCATTCACGGGCCAGCATATCTGCAGGAAACTGTGAAAGATCTGGCAGATGATATTTCGATAAACAATTAATGCTTCCATACAAAGTGGCAAATGAGGACACAAGGGGCTGACATAATGCGCTCACTCCTGTGTGTAGTCTGACTTCCTGTCGTTGTCGTCTCGGCACAACTGAGGTTGAATAAGGAACCCTGTGTCCCCTGGAATGGAGGATGCCATGGCAGCTATCAGATCTGGGACACAGGGCACAGGTCATTGTGGCCATTTGGCAACAAATACCGCATAATGATATGAGGAAATCTGGTCACAAACATGGCCTGCTTGTTACACTTTAAAGCACAGTTTTTTAGCACAGTAACACATAATGAGAAGAAGTTTAGTGTTGTAAAAAAAATTGGATGCAGTCGATTTACAGTGGTGATGGTACGATGGCAAAGTGTTTGTTATTTATAAAGTCAGAGTGCATCATCTTTGGGCAAAAACAATGTGTTGTTTCATAACAATCGCTGACCAGATGACTGTGGTGAAAAAACTGTGCATAATTGTCTTAGACAACAACAAGGTAATACCAGATATCTGGGTTAACAGTAACTATGCAGATGCAATTTATGACCAGTCATGTCATGACCAAGAAAAGCAATGATATGAAATGTAAAAAAAGCATACTAAATGTCCACATGTAAAACTAAAATTGGTCATTTGTGCCAGTATAACTGTGAAAAACATTAAACTCTTTAATGTAATTGATTATTGCCACTTTTGCAAACATTTAATATACCCAAACCTTTGTCATGTTTAACCTGACCGTCTGTATTGGTTTTCTGTAAACTGTGCCAAAACAGGTTTGTTGTGTAACAGGCTTCTAAAAGTCTAGACTGTCACCGACCCTCAATCAGGAATATTAGGATGTAGCCTGCAGAAGTTTTCATCACAAGTGTATTAAGATCAAATCCAGCCCGGATTTATACTATAAGTGTCTTAGATTGTTTTCATCTGTATTTGTAACATTAATCCGTGTAGTTACTGTCAGTAGTTATATGAGCGTGTGTGTGTGTGTACCTATAGTGTAGTTACACCCTTGTTTATGTGTTCCCTTGGATGTTTTGTTTATCTATGAAAGGGTAACTATTAACCTCATATTTCCTTGAGACGAATCAAGAGAGACATATCTTTATGGGGTTTTAGCTGCTTCCTTAAACTGAAAGGGATTTTACTGTCAGTGAAGTTGTGTGATCCCTTTATAACTTCCTTAAACATTTGTACAGTCTGTCTCCTTGAAACACTCCCTGGAGCTTTCATTTTGATTTATACAGATCTACCAAACCTCATTTGCACGTTCATTTCAAATATTCTTCAAAAATCTATTTCTTCATGATATTTGTTGCCAAATTACATTATACCAGTATGGGAGATTTTGAGAAATATCTTGGGGGAACACTGGCTGAATTTTCTGCATTGCAGCAAAGTCTTAAGGTTATCGGTTTTAAATCTTAGTGTTAAAGAAACAGCTGTTACAGTTGTTGCATGAATTACTCTAGACTTGTGACTTCAAGTTCAATGAAAATTTTTTTTCTTAACAATCACAATAAAATCGTCATGTAGAGAAAAATAACTGCAAGACAGTGGGATGTCTGAGTTTCATTCCAAAGAAATGCTCTGATGGTATCAGTACAGAGGTTTGGGCTCCATGGAGGTTTCAAGCATTGCATTAATGGTGAGGATGCAGGTTGATAGCGAATATCTGGACCAGTGTGGCAGTGAACCTCCCACCTAGCGTGTGAATCGTGTTGTTTTCAAAGATTCCTGCGGTCTTGGAGTTAGAAAGACCATTGAGTTACAGGGATCAGGGATTCCATCAGAGCAATTTCCATGTATTGTTGAGTAGTGGTGCGCACAGACTCTCTTAGGCCTTTGCGCTTGAACCACCCAATGGCACTTGAGGGCACTTAGACCAACCTCAGCAGCACCCGAAGCAACTACAAGAGCACTTGGAGGAACACGCTTGGCCTGACCCAGGGTCGCTGGGTCGCTTAGGCAGCAAAACATTAAGGCAAAAGTGGAGGTGTCCCGTCATAGCACACACATATTCTGTTTTATAAATGGGCCCTTCAACACTCGGTGCCAGCCAGTGGTGTGCTTGCCCCCTAACACTTAACTCCTAATTATAACACTAGAAAATTAAGCACAAGAGCATGAGGTTGAATATTTGGTGTTAACATGGGATGGTGAAATTCGGATTTAGTGTTGTGGTGCCAGTTTATAACTGTCACTGTTTTATGTGACCTGAGGCTCAGGCACAAATTTTCTACATTACTCTTAACAGTAGAACTAGTTTCCAGCAGCTGCTGGTAATGTGAGTCTTGACTGATATTAGACACCTATATTTCATGCGGGAAAATCCTTTTCTCTCCCTGGCTAGTCTGTCACTGATTGTACAGCTGTTTGGAACTGTCAAGGAGCTCGATACGTACACAGGATTTAGGTCACTTACACACCTTTTTCTCATTTAATCTGCAAAGGACTGAATAATCTGTGTGAGACTTTGGCAATGCACGCCAGAAACATTTATGTGCTAAAGTATGATCAATGAGAATGAGACTCGTTGAAAAACTGAAAGGACGAACATGGGCAAGTAGAAAGTTCTGGAAATAATTCTGCTGTTGGGTCGACGCCCGGCATTTAAGCCTCCACATGCACCCCCCCCCCAGCCTTGTATAGAACGAAATGCAGATTTGTGATTGGCTGGAGGACTTTCGTAGGATGGCGTGATCCAATCATGTGTTGTCTCTCACTGTCTCTGTAGACTCATTTCTGACTCATTTCATAATGAATATCTAGTGGTGACAGTGTTTCATGCACACACACACACACACACACACACACACACACACACACACACACACACACACACACTTTACATTACCCCCTGAAGTTCTCTCAACATGTGAAAGTGATTATTATGTAGTGTGACTTTACTGTAACTGTGGAATTTGAAGCCATTAATGTAGCTGGAATAGTTTCTTTTCTGTATATTAGTCTTAAATGTAACCAAAGGGATTTGTGCATAACCCCAGTGAACTTATTGTTTTGATTAGTTTGTATGATTGTGAAACATTTCCAGCATTGCATTTTGCATTACATTTACACTATTTACCCCATATTTATGCAGATACCCCACATTTCCTCATACACTCTTTTGCAATGAAATCATTTTGGCTTTTTGCATTTTTGTGGAATTTTCAGTTTTTTCCAGTGCAACAAACCAAGCCAGTTTATGCAAATGCAATTCCTCAGATGAATGCTTGTCCATCCCTATTGCATTTCTCTGAACACAGCTGCTATCCCAGAGGTGTTACAAATCGCAGATGATGATGTTTTTTTAGTGAAATCAAACCAGCAGCTATCCCAGTATTTTCCACAGGCTGCCCATTGGCTTCCACTCAAGTCCAAAGTGCTGATTTCAAAATGTAGGTCCTCTATTTATAAAGCGTCGGAGAATGTGAGTGTGCTTCTGCCCATGTCAGTTGCTTTGAGCCAATTTCGAAGAATTTCTGCACTTACTGTTTTAAATTGTTCTGTGTTAGTAGTTTGTCAGTGAAATTGCAGGCACAAGACCAACAAAGTTTTATGATTTTGCACATAAAATACTGTTTGTCCTAAGTTTTCTGTTTGATGGTTTCAGTTTCACAATCTGCCATGCTGCAAAATGCAAGAACCTGATACACTGATACACATTCCTTTGGCCCTGTGAAGACTAATTGTATTCTTTGTTTCTTAAAAAGACTATATAGTATAGGACAAGTAGGTATAGAACAGTTATCATGGACATCTGCATCACTAATCCTGAAAATAATAAACTTGTCCTCCAGCCAATTGATATTTTTTTCTGATAGGATCATGAAGTCACTGGTTTAGTAAACCATAGGCATCAAACTATCCATACTTCATTTTAAACTTGGAGACTTACTATGTTCACTAGACCTTTAAATGTCAGGAAGACATCAGAACTCATCAGAATCAAACACAAATGCTCTAAGATTAAATTATCTCTTGTCTTTATTTATTCCATGATGTAGTGCACAATCATAGCATGAACAGTTTCCTGCCTTCTATTTGCTAAACATGTTCTGCTTTGTACCAAAGCACAAAGGTGCTTCTTGAAATTCTAGATACCAGTAAACCATTCCCTTAGGACATTGATAGAGAGAATATTTGTTATTCCTGGCACATTACAGATCTCCTGCCCAGGCCATGATTTTCTGTCTGAAACACACAGTGCACTGCATTTATGAGAATCGTTTCAGCAAAAACACAAACAACTAGTTTTCCAGAGATCAGACTGTGGCTCTGTTCAGTGTTACAGGTATGTTTATTTGTCAACTAATCTTACACAATATCCAGTTTGCTCCACTAAAAGAACAGCCCTGGGTTAAACCAAACCTTGTGTTTGATCTTCACACAATCATATATTCACTCTCTTATTTGGGACCCATACTACCACACTGAAAGTAGTCATTATGCCACAAACAAAAAGTCCCCTAACTGAAAGAACTTGTTCAGGCACAATCATACTCATAGCAGTGTTTGCTTGGCTGTGTCTGTTTTCCACTCTGCATTTATGTATTTAATCAGCTAAAGGAGATATAAGTAAATGAAGTAAGTGAGTAAATGAAATATTCTGAATGTACATGGGAGTATCTTGAGTGTCCGTGTTTCTCTTATGTAGCCCTGCCACCCATGAGACCTGGCCCTGATGGATACTGTGGTGCAGAACGTCTGTCTGTCCTCGCCGAAAGTCTCAGACCCAATGAGGTGGGACAGAACAGAAATCACCTCAGTGAACATATAAGCACGCTTGCAAACATTTTTATTTTCCTTCCACCTCTTCAAAATTTCCTCCTCAGCAATACCAATAACAGTTAATTAACTCCAAACCAGGAAGCATTTCTTGGGGCTGGGTTAATATACCGATGTGTCAGACTCCTCTGTTACAAAGTAATGACCTGATTTTTGAGGGCAATCATTCATTTGGTGGGACATGAATGTAAAGAAAAACAAAATAATGTGTAAGATAAAAAGAATGTAGTATTGTGACTTAAAAAAGCTGCGAGCTGAGCTTCTTCCTTACAGGCCTAACCTACATTGGCAACGGCCTTGAGCATATTATATAGATATAATAAAAAAAAAACAGGTATGATGGAATAAACATCTGCCAAATATATTTAGCAGATCTCTCCCTTGGGCGCGCTATTTGTTCTTCACCTTTGACCAACTAGGTGGTGGTCTCAATGTCCATTGTCAAAAATGAATGTCTGGACATTGGTATGAGTCCATTTTTAACAACATGCCTGCCGGTGGAGATCATTTCCACCGTTGGGCCTTGAAATGGTCTGACCAGATGTTGTTCTCAGTAGAGTGTCCAAATCGTGTTCCTGTCACCACACGCATCCTCTGCTGCTCTGGCACTAGTATCAGCACTATTTCAGCATATGCCCTCATACAACCTCCTGTGTGATGTGTTTTGATCTGATGAGCCTCATCATTTTCCACCTGCTAAATAAGGACAAATTATTCTCTTATTTTGAGCAGAGATTTGGAATATATCTTGGTGACTTAGTAAGTTATATCATAAATCTCCCTTCCATCAGACCATCTCCCCTGTGTCTTCCCTCTCCGTGTCCCTGCGATTTTCATCCACAGGAGCCATCAGCAAGCCGGTCCAGGAGGACAGTCGCTGAGTCAAAGACCAGCTGCCTGCTTCACCTCCATGTTGACCACCTCTACTACAAAAGGTTCAAGTCTGTTGAAGCTGTTGTGGCTCAGGTAATCAGTTCAAATCTCAGGTCTTCAAACATCATTTAACTTGGTATCTCTTTTACAAGATGAGATACATCATATGTGATACACACTATAACTACAATTACATTTTTAGTTTAAGGATTGATGCTACAGCAAGTAGTCAACAAGACAAAGGCACAAAAACCCATAAATCCTAGATACAGATGTCTGTTTTAGATTTTTTCCTTGACACAAAGAAAAGGTTCAGCCATGTGTGTCAACCCCTCCAGACTGAGGTATTTAGACACTGCTGACACCTGAGCTGCCCGATGTTTCAGGCCTCAGAGAACACAGTGTACGCCGGAGGCAGCGGGATCATCAGAACACAACAGGATTTCCTCAGCTGGTGGCTGATCAGTACGTGGTTTGTTTGCAAACCTGACCCTGAGGGTACATGGTGCTGCAATCAAAGGTCGCCTGATGTTATTCTTAGTCCTTAATTCTTATCTCAAATAAAACAAGTAAAATGAGTCATTAGTGATAAATTAACTTGTTTCCCAAACAAGTGAATACATTTTAAAAATAAATCAAATGTTGTTTAACACTAGATCAGTGCTCTTCCTTTTTTGTTCATTTTAAAATGCTAAGAACAAAAGGGTCCTGTATATTGAATCAACGTTGGTTTAATGCTGAATTTCCATTTAATCTACTGATTTGACCCAGAATGAGCAGCCTGTGATCAGTGTGAATCTGTGATCAAACATCCCTGTGAAATATTTCAGGATTTTGATGTATATCTGGAATTAAAGGAACAGTTCGCTTGGCAAAGGTGACATTTTGGGCATGACTGAAACTTTGTTTTTTTTCAGCTGGTCTTCCTATGATAACGAACATCTTAGGACTCACCAGAGGAGGACAGTTCATTTTGCACCAGTACACTATTTACCATTGAGAAATTTATATACAAAATACTATATAAAGGATTAAGCTGTTGCTGCTGCAAGGCTCAATAAAGGGCCAAATACAAGGCCCCGGAGAGCCCCACACAGCTGTCATGGCATTGCACACAGCAGGAGTAGAGAGGAGATTGAGAACCTATTTGTTCTAAGAGAACATGGTGGCACATGGAGTGCCGACATTTGGCCAAATAAGGCTCTGTGCCAGGTGGAAAGGTCTGGCAAAGAGCCACCAGAACCTCATGTTCTTCCCCTTTTCCCCCAGATTGAAACAGCAGCTATAAAACTGTCACACCAAGGCTGAGCAGGAGCTTAGATGGTAGACTGATGGAAGAAGAGATGGGAGAAATTTCGTACGAAATTGCAAAAACACAAGCTGTGTTTGAAGTGACCTCCCTCTGGTATTTAATACACTCTGTGAACTCAGAGGTGGCTTATTACATTTAAATGTCAAACATTTTTAACCCTTTGTCCTGTGCTCTTGACCTTTGGCCGAAATCACTGCAGCAGTCTCTGAGCTTCGCTGAGGAGGGGCTGATATTAAAATCTACTAGTGCTCTTTTCATAGGAATGTTCTTTTACAGCTAAAATGAATGTAGAAAATCTAATTTGATGACAAAAAAAAAAAAAAACATTCATTTTTGAACAGGTTTTGGTTTAAATTGAACTCGGTTGTACTGTCAGCTGACCTTCGGCAAACCCACATTTGGGTGACCTAGTGTGATAAAAGCTGCCGGCCTGCTGGTGTGCCTGCATTGCCTCAACACAATAAGCAACCTAACAGTGATTTAAGTGTCTGTCTGTGTTGAAGTTTCTCTGTCTGAATGAAGCTTTTGTAATCTGGGTTAGAGGTCAAATGAGAAGATCCCCTGACATTGAGTTTAGCCAAATACTAATATGGGAATCCAGTGAGGAAACATTAATATAATTACCTTTTTTGATTTCCTTTCAATTACAACAGATAAACAGTGCTTGTAATTGCATTCCATATTTGATACGACATTACAAGTGCACAGATGTTGAATCTTATCTAATTATTTGAGATTTATGCTCTCAGCATCTGAGACAGGTTCAATTTGGGACAAGTAACACTCTCACTTTGTGTTTTCTCTGTTTCACATCAGTGCTTTTCTAATTAAATGTCTTACTGGTCAAAGCAAGGTCAACTAATGATTAAGTAAGTCTGTCCTTAGCTGTTTTCTGAGACCACACGGTTATTTCCTCCAGCTTTCCTCCTGCTGTCCATCCTTCTATCCACTCCCGTGACACTTCCCAGATTCTTTCCATTCTAAACACACACATTTGTTGTTTTCCCTGGTCCAGTGCCAGACCTTTGCTTCAACGGTTGAGAAAATATAGTGTAAGTGATGCTGTGATGTGACCTTTGAGTGTAAATAGACAAAATACTGGTGTCACTGCTGACCTGGTTTTGGTGTCTCTTTCATCCAAGGTGTCAAGTATTTACATCTATGGAAATTTCCCAGCATGCTGCCCCGTATTTTCATCTGCGGCTGTATAGACTCAGGGCTTCACATGTGACTGGTTTGCACGTGCCTCTCTGAATGTATGACGGACTGTGCCAAACACTGTAGAAACCCCTGGCGGACAACCTCACTTTAAAGATTATTTGACCTGCTTCTTTTCCTGAAAGGATAAAATGATAAATCTACTGTGAGATTCTTCTATGTGATCGTCAAACCCTTCTGCCAGTCAGTCATTGTTTTGTCCTGTGTTGCCAACATCAGCAACCCAGCGAACTCAATATATCAGACTGTTTTCTCACACAAACATGCATCTCTCTCAGGTTGCCTCCTACATGCGAGCTGTGAATGACATCTTCGACAAGGTGGACTTCGAGGGAATCAAGCTGATCAATTTCAAAGTCCAATCCCTCCAAGTAAGATACTTCTGCACTAGAGTAGACACATTCAGTTCTTAACTCACGAACATGTCATGGCCTCCTTGTTAAAATAAATACAAGGTTTTTGAAAATAGATATTGATTAAGATAGTTAGGTCAGTCCATCGGTCCATCTCACTGATTCTCCTACCAGTGAGAATCAATTAGGACCAACTCTCAAAGTGACTGCGCTATAATTCTTATTTTCTCAGAGCTGTATCGTTTGTGTGTCAAGCGAACTCTTTCACAGGTATTTGATTTAACAGTGCGACTGACATTCTCTCTCCAGGTGATGACAGAGGAGGATAAAAACCATCCTCTGTATCCTCTGTACATTGGGCCTGAGAAACTATTGAGTCTGTATTCTGAGAACAACTGGGGCAACTTCTGTCTGTCCTACCTGCTCACTGACAGAGACTACAGTGGAGTGCTGGGACTCGCCTGGGAGGGCAAGGCTGGTGAGTCACTCTCCCTGTGTCACTATCATAGTTCATAAACACATGCACTCACACAAATGACGCATGTACAAAGGTCCCAGATCAGTGTGAATTATTTGACTCTTGAGGGAGATGTGTCGGGGTGATGGAAATGACAGAATCAGCTTGAAGTTAACTGCGCTGACACTGTTTAGGAAAACAAATGTGCATTAAGAAGAATGAAATCTAAATATCAAAGCAGGTGCAAATGTGCACTAGATCTATAGTTAATAAGTGCCATCTACCGAGGAGATGGAACAGTGTGTGCAAACTGAATGACCGATTGCTGGCAAGCCACTTTAGTTTTCATGGATTAGATGATGTTGTGGCACACAGAGCTGAAGATATTATACAGCTCCCATTTCAGGCTTGTTAACAAGCCAAGTGTTTTGATTTGAGAGACCAAACGTAAAACGTGAGTGAACTCCTCAATTAACAATACCAAGTGATTTGCATATAAATCTGCCTAAGCCTCTGCTCTTAGGCTCAGTCATTAGGAAATATTCAACGGTACAGAGATACAGACACGTTTAATCCCCTTTTTTTTTCTTTTTACTGTGATGTTATTATTTACATAAAAACCAAACAACCACAGTAACCACATATCACAGTTTCAAAAAAATGAGACAGACAAGCAAACAAATAACCCCCTCTCACTGAGAATGAAGCAATAACTCTTCTTTTTGTTCTCTTTAATAAATAAAGATAATAATTTGCATTATGCCCTTTGAACTCACATTACATTGCAAGTTTCATTCCTGCATGATGTCTCCCCCTGTGGGAGACAAGTCACAGAAACTCACAATGATTTCTTATCAACTGTTATTGATGACATGCATTTTCTTACAAAACAATGTACAGAATCTGATTTAAGGAGTAAGAACTTGTTACAAACAAAAGTTTTCAGTCCCAACCTGCCAAATTTTCAGTCAATTTAAATTAAATTTTTGGGTCAATGACCAAAATAAATGTAGATCAACATAACTGCAAGAGAACTAATACGATATAATGGGATTTCTCCTAACATCAGCAAGACTGATAGACTCTGTGTAAGTGTGTCATATTAATGTTGTGGTGGAGGGAGTTGGACACGTATGTGGGAATCGTCGTGATAGGAGGTTCTTCCTGCTTCTTTCTATGACATTGTCTCATACACAGCTTTTGATTGGGTAAATTGAGGGGTGTGAGAGCAGAACTCCACTATGACCTGCGATTAGGGAGCAATGAACCTTTGACACTGACACACACATACACAAGACACACACACCATTCCCAGACGTCTTGGTGAGGATTGGTGACTGCATTCCACAGCGTGATTGCCATGGTGACGGCTCACGTGAGAAGCGTGCACGTAGCTCAGATGAATTGCCGAAAACACGCAAATAAGCAAACGCACACACACACACACATGCGCGCACATGCATAGTGGACTCGTAGTGGTAGTGACATTGTTGTGACTTTTCAGTCTCATGTGACCGTCCCAAGGAGAGAGCAGAGTGTTAATCGTGGATAATGTTTGACCTCCAGAAACAGATACGCTCAAACTCAGCGTCTCCCCCACCCACTTCCGCCAGTTTATCAGTGGTCTTTGGTAATATAAGTACTTTAGCCTGAGGACCATAAACTCAAAGACTCGACAGCTAGAGCAGGGTGCAGCGTGCACAAACATGTAGACATACACAACCCCCTCCGAAACACACCAGACTCCTCCTCTAACCTCTCCAAGTTGTGTGTTCATGCATCAGTGGAGGTTTGGGAGGTTGGGGGGTTGGGGCCTGAATGTCTGGAACGTTTTCCCCAGTAAAATTCCTTCTTCTCCTGAGACTAATTGAGGAACAGATAGTAATTTTCCACACAATATGTTTTGTCTTGTTAAGGAGGTTTTAGACCGTTGGCTTGAATCACTACAGTGTAAGTGCCCCTTTTGGAGTATGTATTCATAAAACCAGAGTTACCATAAATATATATCCAGAAATGTTGAAATATAAGTAATGTAACACCACTCCCTGTTGTGCCTGTCTGACACTAGCACTATATACAACTGTCAGGCACTATTAGCTCTATAAAAATACATAAATATGAACATATATTAAGTATGTATCTTTGGACTATTATTTGTGATGTAGCTATTTGTATTAAAAGAAAACCTGTCATCCTGTGATAGCCAGTTAAGGCACATATGATATACTGCCATGCCGATGTCAATTTAGGTAGTGGACCTTTTTTACATGAACATATCAGGAACGCAACTTTATTGTCCTGATTACAGTGACAATATTTTCTTTTTATTTATAATTCGAACCATTATAGTTAAGACCATCACTCCTAATAGTAGAGACCTCACCAGGTAAGTTTTTGCAAGCAGCAGCCGTTTTACAACAATGGATCAAGATCTCAAACTCTTTAGGCAGAGACTCAAGGGTGATCTATACAGTTATTTCCCAGTCCCCTGTCTATTGTAAAAGTGTATCTTGTGAATCATTTACAAATGAATTGTAAATTAGATTCTAAAGGCTACTTTCTTTATCAATAATGACTCTGGTTCTCATTTAACAATCATTGACTAAAACTGTATCCCTGATATCAATAACAGCAGAAATACACAAAGTATAACCCCCCAAGTTGAATAAGATGCGTGTTGCATCCAGACACATTAAGTCTTTTGTTTTTTGTTGTTTTTTGTGTCAGCAATGGAAAGGTAACGTAAGTCTCACAATACAGGGAAGAAAATTCCATTCAAATATGCAATGTGAAAGGTCAATGAACTCTTGAAACAAAGAGCAGGGATGGGAAGTCAAAGGATGCAGTTGCACTATTTAAGGTACTTCCGGTCGACTTCCAGAGAAGTTGAACTGTAGTTTTCTGGGAAATATAACCAATGTTATTAGCAGCCAAAGCACCTGCCTGTTGCTGTGTCTGTTTTTATTGTTAAAGTGGGTATTAGGACCCTTGGCTTCCCCCTCCCTCCGTTTACTACTAGTTTGTTTGTTCATATTACTCTGAAGTGTTTGAAAGAGTATTTGAAAGAGTATTATATGTGTTTGTGTGTATATGTATGCATGTGTCCCTCTATATGTTTGTCTATTATGCTGATGTAATCTGTATGATCAAATGTAAATTTTATGGGGGGTGTTACTTTGTATGTATCTTTCTTTTTTCTTCTAATGTTTGTCTTAGTGTTTGTGCTTTTTTCCACCGGATGCACAGTGTGTGTGTGCGTTAGCTGCAATTGACCACATGATTATTTTTTTCTTTGGACCGTGTTTATCCAGCAAGCTAATAATAGGAGTCTTTCATTACGTCTCCTTTTGGTTGCAAAGACGAGTAGGAGGAGGGGACAAACTCACAGGCCCTCTCTGCTTGCACTGCCAAAAACCATAGTACAGGCCTCCAAAGTAATGCTCCTTCTAGGAAACCCAATTCCTTGAATAGCCCGTTGAGGGGGGGGGGCATTTTAGGTCAAAAGCGGAGGGTGCCCGTGAAATGCATCCAGAATTCTTGATCAGCATGGCTGTGGAGACTTGGCTGGCCAGTTGTGGATATGAAACCACTTTCTTTTGGTATTAAGAAGTGAGGAGAATGCTTAATAATGACAATTCCTCTTATTTTCCTCTAGGTTTCCCTTTTAAGCGTAAATATCTCTTTTTAAGTTTTCCCATTTCTTGCACAAGCCATCATGCGATATCAAATATCAAGGGATAAAATGATCCCAGGTAACTGTATTATCTCTCTCACCCTTTTCCATCTAACATATGATGGTAGTGTGACCATCCTTCCCTTGGCTCTAACCCTTACAGTACCCTCATTGTTTCTACAACAGCAGAGATAGGGGGACTTTTGTTTTTGTTTTTTGACCTCTAACTGTCCTTTGTTCATGGACATGACACTTACGCCCACTGTGTAACAAAAACATGCAAGATGCCGGCTACTGGTTCCCACAGTCCTCAGTTACACTGGGTGAACTCAGATTTCTCTGAAACGGTTCCGGATGTATGTAACAGACGTGCACCTTCACAAGCCTTACTCCCCAAAACAGTGGTGCCACTGACCACATTGTGTAAGAGGTGTTACATAAAATTCACGTGACTGCATGGTAAATGCGGAGTCCTCCAACTTGAGCCACACATGTGTACAGATGCAGGGAACCAATGAAAAGACAGAATGGACACATGGAAATTACTCCCACAGTAGCTGATTCTGTTGAAATGGTGGGGAACATGCTGAGAAATGATGATGGATAAGGTTGACTGTTTTTATTAGGCTTTCATCAAAGATCTAGTAGGTCAAATCCTTCTAGATTCAGTATTTAATTGTTTGGGGTTTTTTGGTCTGAATATTATGGTGGCACTGAGGGTCAAAACACAATGACACTTCAGAAAACACAACATATCACAAAACTAGGGGTGTAGTCTCCCTGTTGCCTGGTTAACTGGTTGGTCGATATGCTCTCGTCTGAGTAAATTCTCCATGTTTGGACAATTGCTAGTGTTACTTTCTTAAGGAGAAACATTCTACATCAATACCATCCAGGGTTAAAAAACGCAATGACATTTCCAGTTATGTAAAAGCTGGGACAACATTTCTTGTTTGTGACTGGACAGAACCCAAGTCACTGGTGACAGTTCAGGTTCATTTCCTGTTCCTATGGTGTAATACTGGCGTAAGCACAAATTTTAAATTGAGTTTGAAGGATGGACAACACTGCACAATGATACTGAAAGACACACTGAGGAGAAGAAGCAAGAGCTGGAGACTGACTTGTCAAGGCATAGCTTTTTCAATAAAGCCAAAGACCTAAATAACTGGTCAGTTAGGCATCTAAAAGACTTGTTTGTAGCTGACCCTTCTAGCTAACTTACGCACATGCTTTAGCAGCATGGTATTTAGTGCGTCCCTCCGGCTGATCTAATCTAGCGCCAATCCACCGTAATACATCTACTGTATAAGCCCTGGATTGACTTGGGTTCTGTCCAATCACAAACAAAAAGTCTTGTCCCAACCTTTCCGTAATCTGAAAAGTCGTTGTGGTTTGTGAAATGTTGTTGTGTGTGGCCCCCCTGGGCCACGGTAGCATCTTCTTTGCAACAAGGATCAACTCTGTTTATGGCAGCAAGAAATGTCAAGAAATATTTGTTAAACTAGCTGAAATCAACTTTTATCTCGCTGTAATCCATGAGAAGTCCTGCTGAATAACCATAGTATCATAGGAGCTTAGTTTGACCAGTAGGACTGGTATAGGCCCTGGTAATAGGATGATGTCACAGCCCAGGCATCCATGTGAATTTGTCCAGCTGTTTGTCGATGGTGGGAGTGGCTTTCAGGGACATTACGTAAACCCCGAAGACAAAGAAGACCATTGGAGGCTAAAAGACTCTGCAGGCTTTGATGTGAAACTACAGGAACTCAGCAGGTCTCCTGGCCTGTCTGTCCACACCTCCCTGACCCCAGGGCCCCAGAGTTTGATTACGCTTCACTAGCAGAACATTGTTGGTTTAAGGTATTTCCAGTAGTACACGTCCAGTTATGCAACCATCCTGTACTGCAAAGTGACAAGTAGGTATGTTTTCATTAGGTCTGCAGCTCCCTTTTCTGTTGGAACTGTTGAGTCTGCACGGTCGACACAAAGATGTATAATTTCCATCCTCCTGCTTTGCAGTACCTGCTGTGAACTATAGACAGTAAAATAGATAAACCAAACACTAAACAGTAGAGGACACATCACAATGCTTTTTACATTAATAGATTGGACTGGTTGCCCATACACAGTGACATAAAAGAGACGCAAGACAGACACAGGTTCAACATATGAGAAATATCCTGCCAGTGCAGTAGTAATACTGACAGACAATTTATATTAATTCCATCAGTTGATAAATAAAAGGACAACCATGTCACTAAGTGATGCAACTAACAACAAGACCAATAGAAAAGTTAAAAAAGGTATGAACAATAAACACAAACAATGCAAATAAAGCAAAACCTTTCAAATTATGTCAAAGAAACAGCCAATATCTTAGTAAAAATTATTTCACTTGTCCTTTACGGTATATGATCTCCCTGGATTTAATATGCTTGGCAACAACATACCTGACAGCTCCATGTTTATCCTCTCATCTCTGTGTTACTTAGGTAACTGGGGAGGCATATGTTCAAAACACACCATCCTGCGTGACGGCCGGACCTCCACCCTGAACACGGGTCTGGTCACAGTTCAGAACTATGGACAGCTCTTGCCTCCTCGACTCGTCCAGCTAACCCTCGCTCATGAACTGGGCCACAGCCTGGGATCGCCGGTCAGTCGCCACCAGACCGTACACTGCACTGCACACTATGTAGGCCCTGACATCCACCTGAACGTTTAGATTTTAAGAATACAAGTAACTGAATGATAATGTGAAACTGTCTCGATAAATATAGTTTATCTATGTTCAACACATTCCAACCTAAAATAGAAATGAAATATTCCGTTAGAATAATGGAACAAACTCTGGGACAACAGATAACAACTATGGTGATTTCAGTGGAATATGACCACATTGTGTGCCCTAAATTCATATAATTTGGATGTAATATAACAAAAGTCTTCAATACACCAAACAACTCACTCCAATGGAACCATAGCGATATCGTGAATTCAAGTCCTAAGGCTCAGATTTGAGGTTTAGGGGGGGGACTGCAGACATTTACAGCTAAAAAAAACAGCGATTGTAGAAATGGCAATGAGGATGTTGTGGTATAACAAGTAACCACAGTGTGTTTTGGAGATATTTACAGACAGTCTAGCTCAATGTTATTCTGCAGGCACTCTTAGACAGAGCAAGACAAGGAGATGTATTAAAAACCTTTATTTATTCAGGCATACAGGTTAAAACACCACCCAATTTCAACCTTACCGGTTCTTCATCAGTGCGGAAACAGTAAAAATATATTGTTTACACCTCTTTATATACAACACAGTGGAAGTAGCTACACTGAAAAACATAATTTATAAAAACCATCACAATTAGATCAACATTAATATCATAAGAAAGAGATACTTACAACTTAAAAAAAACTAAAACTCTGCTTTGTAAAAGGTCAGAAAAACTTTCCTCCTTTCCTCATTTGTGCCCCTGTCGAGTTCAGTGTAGTATTTCAGATGTGTGTTACACTTTGCCCAGTTTACCCTGAATCTCCCACTGGGCCTCAGCCACCAGGAATTCAAACACATGCGACTGTGCGGGTTGTGTACCGGGCTATAATTCAACATGACGAAATCTCTGTGATTTCAGATTTTAAATTTACCTCACATTTCTCACAAATACGGCTGTTTGCACTGCACCAGAACAAACTGTCTGTGAATGATTCACTTACGTGGGCATTAGAGGCCTTGGCCTTTACTGACTGGTTTGTTTTATACAAACCTTTGGCTAAGTCTCACTGGATAATCTGTAATAAAGGAACAGGAGGATCTCTGATTCCTCTGTCTCTCTCCACAGTTATTCTCTGTTCATTTTTGTATGCACGCCCTTACAACCTCCTCCACTCCCATCATATCATCAAACAGCTTATGTATTCACACAAATACATGCGACTCTCTCGATGTGTGACAGCTGTCAACGCCTGCAACTTTTCTCCCACTGCACAAAATGTCAGCGGCGCTGCTCCATCTCCTTTCACCCTGCCCTCTGTTATTCACACTTATGCAGACCAGTCCTCTGAGGCGTTCCTGAGCAGATTAGTTCTGCTATATCAGACTCTGCAGGCTTTTTATAAGCTGAACTGCCATAAGTTCTCCCGCTCCGGCCTGGGGTCTAGGCACCTGTGACAAGCGTGTCTCATCAGGTCTAGGCCAGAAGCACATGAAGCAATATGAGATATGGGTTTCACCTGAGATCTATTGCAGGGATAGTGAAGGAAAGAGGGGAGGGGGTAGGGATGTGATGCAGAATGATTTCTGGGTAAAGAGCTGCTCTGGCCTTTTGGCCTACCTCCGCTTCCCAACTATGGATCTGTACAATGGCTTTTTTTGTTGTCCTGCTCCTTTCTCTCAGTTCATTTAGATCTTGTTCTTAGTTTCGTGCACATATCACCTTGGAATTATGGCAGCAACTAAGGATTTTTTTTTTTTTTTTGCAGTCACTTAGTATGAGGACTGTTTTCGATTAAATGGTTAAACATTTTATTTATAAGATGTCAGAAATCTAATATAAATAATTTCCCAGAGCCCAATATGCCTTCAGACGTCCAACGAACAGTCCAAAACCCAAAGATGCTCAGTTTGAAATCATATTCGACAAATAAAACCATAGAATTCTAACACTAGTGTTGCTGGAACCAGATAATTTTTGCATGAAAAATGACAACAAAATTCAGTTCCAATTATTTTTTTGAGTTTGAGCTATACTTTTAAATTTTTAAACCAATAAAAATGCGATAAAGGCACAGCACAAAATGCAGTATAGCCGGTACAAGCCACAACATAAGATTTAGAGAAGACTTGAAGATGAAATCAAGGTTTTCCTTGCTGACAGCTTCTGTAAAACCACTAAAGGTGTTCAAGAAGTATAGAAGAAAAGTGATAAATCTGCAAATTGACAGAGTCCAGTACTGATGATTTACCCATATTTTGCTGCCCTTTCTTCTTCTTAGCACTTTCCACTGTTTTTGTTGTCATAATTACTGCAGCAGTAAAGGAGGTACAGCCTTGGTCTACAATGGAACTTGCTAGTTTTAGTCGATCGACTGCAGAGTTTTGAGTGGCAACAACACAAAATGGCTGAGCAGAACATTACAGTGGAAACATGATGCAAGACTAAACTGCTTTGTGAAAAACAAAAATATTTCAACTATTCATAAGAAACTGCAGCAACGTCTGCACAGCTTTGGTGAAGTGCTCTGCCAAACCCAGAGCCACAGATATTGTCATAGTGAACACTATAAAATTAGCACTCACTCTATCCATCAGACTAATTGAAGACAGATGCCGGAATAGACATCCAACATCAAAACATGTTCTCTCATTATGTGCCCATGTTGCTTGCAAGTCTTAGTGTTGGTCTCTTAAATAACTGACTTAGTAGTCAGTTTGACATCCAGGAGCTCCACTGATATTCAGCATATTTAAGTGTAAAGTTACTCCAAAAAAGGGCTGAGTCATCTGGTGACATGCAGAGAGCGTAAGTTCCAGAAAATGTTTCTCAAATCTATCCATGAGTAAAGCCAGAGGAGCTCTGTGCTCTACCCCTAATGTTCCACATGTGGAACAAGATATTCATCTGCTCTTTCAGGGCCCATCCCATTCCAGTAAAAATCTTTTGACTTTCTAAAAAATGCATTTTGATTTGAAAATATGAGAAAGATAGAAAGGATCATTTTAAAAGTCAGAGGGGGGGCAGTTTTATAGCTGCTGTTGAAGGCACCATCTTCCGCTGTGTGCAACGACCACCACAGGCTACCGAGATCAGAAATAAATACATTTCAGTGATGAAAACAGTGCGGGTGAGATCATTTATCCGTGGCATGATAAATAAGACATCGAGGAAAAAAAATACATACTCCTACTATTTATTTCTTCTATGTTGTCTGTTGCCTCAGCATGATGAGGGCTCTAACTGCGGGGATCTGGGGTCCGCTGGTGGTAAAGGCAGGTACCTGATGTTCCCTCACGCCACAGACGAGGTGCGCGAGAACAATGACAAATTCTCCCAATGCAGCATCACACACATCAGCAGGATCCTCAAGATGAAGAAGGACGACTGCTTTGTGGGTGAGAAGGAAAAGATGCAACAGACTAAAGGCACTTTAAATGAGTAGAATTAGTCTTGGCTTTTAGGGTGTGTGTGTGTGTGTGTGTGTGTGTGTGTGTGTGTGCGTGCGTGCACATGTGCGTGCATGCGTGCGTTCACTTGAGTGTATTTATCTGCATGTCTGTTCTTTTATTCTTTATTTTTTTGGCCAGTCAGTGATCAGCCCATCTGTGGAAACCAGATTGTGGAGGAAGATGAGGAGTGTGATGTCGGTCACAACAACACAGACCTCTGCTGCTACAGCGCCAAAGAGCCTATGGGAATCCAGTGTCGCCTCAAGCCTGGCAAAGTCTGCAGGTACTGTTACACAGGAATGTATTCACATCTACAAAGTGCGGAGAAAGTCTCCGCAGGAGATCACGATAAGATGCTGCGTCTGCATTCATTCATTGTCCTAATGTTTATATCGGCATTGTTTTAAGGTTGATTGGTTTTCGGGGGGGGTTTAAATAACTTTTAATTGAAGGGACACATCACACTGTTATGAACATTTAATCAGATTTATTATGCTTACGTCCTATCTTCTAGGTGTGTCTCTATATTCTTTATACGGGGTTCTCGTGTGTATCTGTCACCCTGACCGTATGAACATGGCGTCTTGTCACTCATCTATCCGTCAGTCCGAGTCAGGGCCTGTGTTGCCGTCAGGACTGTGGGTTTAAGCCAGCCGGTCAGACCTGTGATGAGGAGACAGACTGTCAGAGAGAGAGCATGTGTTCGGGCCTCTCCCCGCTCTGCCCTGAGCCGAATGCCAAGGAAAACCTCACCGTCTGCAGTCAGGGCACACGTGTCTGCCTGAAGGGGGTGAGCCAGCCACATCTCCCACACCACGGCGTGACCCAACACCCTGCAGCCCCATGCCCAACAAGCGTGCAGCAATTTCGCAAAACTTGTCCCAAAAGAAAAAATCATTGCCTTTGTCGAGTTTTTACAGCCTCCGCAAAGGACAAAAGAAATTTTACAATAAGGTCCATTTAGTGGCGGTTCTAGAGCTTTCAATCATAATACATGATGTTCAGGATGGATATCGCTCAGTTGTCAATAAACTGTAGAAGCTTAAATGTCTTTTCCTCTGGGCCGTTTAAGCCCTAAGTTTCAAATTGCTTTCCTGACCTTAAAAAAGCTATGGCTATGTTGTGTGTTGTATGAGCATGAATATGTCCTTGTCTGATATTCCAGAGGAAAGATTTAGAACCCTGTAAAAATCAAATGCTATATAAATTAATTTTTCTGATGGAAATTTAAGGCTTCATGGAGAGGATCAAACCAGTGGTTTTGCATGTATAAGTCCATTTAATCCAAATCACAGCTCATCGTTTTGAAAGTTAGCAGCAACATCCCAGTTCTTTCCAGCTATGAATGTTGCTGCATTTCTAGACATCCATTCCTCTCCATCAATATTTTGAATTAAACACTGGTCCTTAAAGAATCAATATTTTCTTGTGTGATTAAAATAAGTCTTAGCTATTTACAGATTATTCTCTTATTATTATTATTCCGTAAAACTAATTCCATGCAATCTTAAAATAGTTTCCTGAAATCCTGAAGAAAATCTGATATTAACCAAATGATTCACCCTCCGGTGAGCATGTTCACCATCCACTTTATTTGTAAACAAACATAGCATTACTGCGAAAATATCTGGTCCATCTTACCACAAGGCAACAGTGTGTGACACCATAATAGTTTGATCTAGACCAAAATTTCCACACCGTTAAGTAAAGATAATGAACCGTCGTCTGAGCTGGAGAGATGAGGAATTCATCCCAGCTGTGAATGTTGCTTCATTAATTGATCTCACTCTCCAGAGAAATGGTTTACAAAATGAAGGTGGTGGTTTTTTTATATATATATATCAGATTACCCATGTTGCATAGTGATTCCTACATACTGGGTAACTTTAGCTCTGCAAAACAGATAATCATTTATCAGTGCTAAATGTGTTGTGCTCTATGTCAGCAAAAATAAAAATAAACAAATACAGAAATAACTTAACATAACATATTTGCCTAATAAGATGTTTATGAGACATTTCTGTCTCATTAAGGCATTAAGGAGTAACTTAAGAGCAAGCTGAATAACTGTTTCAGTGCTGTCTCTAGTCCAGGTTTTATGTCTGTTTCCCCTGGGTGCAGTAAGAAGTGTGCGTTATTGCACTTGTAACCCATATTTAACTACAAGTCTCGTGTACTGATTTTTGTTGAGAATTTTGAAATGCAAGCCAAACATTTTTTATGCGCTTTCACATATGTTTCACCTCTCAGGGCATCCACTGGTTTTCATTCATTTCCATATGGTACTAAAATCAGTTAGCAGGCTCTTGAACTTTGTTGGATAATGCAACCAAGAAAATTTCAAGTCTACAATCACATGTCAATATTTCATACTTTGCAGCATGATATTGCAGTTAAAGTGCTGTTCTGCATCACACAAATCAGAAGTTTCAACCACCTGTTAATAGATTTTTATACATTCAAACTTTTTGCAATTTTTTTTTTATCTGCCTAAACAACTTGCTCAGCCTCATCAAGAACCAGAGATGTTTGATTTTAACACTTAATTAGTTGGAATCAAGTGCATCTAACCAGTAATGAACTGTCCAAACTTCCTTCTATCAACACAACTAAAAGATAATCCATCTCTTCTCTTCTTCTATACTCATCGGTGTCTCTGGTTCTCTCTGCAGGTCTGTGCTGAGTCTCTGTGTGTGAAGCACCGCCTGCAGCAGTGTGACTGTCCGGGAGACTCCATGAAGGAGAAATGCCACATGTGCTGCCAGCAGCCTGGTAACCACACGGCCCATGTGTGCTCCGAAATTGAGGAATGTGTTTACACATGGTGGCCCAACAAATCAGCCTATGTCAATTTGTACTGAGGGTACCGCGTACATAGTTGTTTTCCATCGAACAATGTCATAAGCACTACATGAGAACGCATCTGACCTGATAGTCTTGTACAGGAATAACATGAGGTGTTTTGTAAAGCAGCTTTGAATATCACAATTGGCAAGAAATGTTAGTGAGCAAGCTTTTAAGTTGAGGACCAGTGTCAGTGCTTTAAAGATATTACATCTTTTGTTATTCTAAGTGCTTTAGTTTTGTGGAAAAAATGGTAGAATAATTAAACTACCACTGGTAGTGTCACTGATAGAAAGTTTCCATTTCACACAAAGGGGCTTAAAGTACTGTAGTTGGCTTCATGATGTGTATTCTTTTGTGTTCCAATTATTTTTTCATTCTGTCTATGGCAGATAAACCTGAGACATGTGCAAGCACCACCTCCTCTGTGCTGTCTCGTCACTTCCAGAAAAAAACCTTGCCGCTGGTCGGTGGTGCTCCGTGCTCTGGAAACCAGGGTTACTGCGATAAATTCCAGGTGTGTCGCCTGCTGGATGCAGATGGCCCCATTGCGAGATTGAAGAACTCCTTTCTCCATCTTGACGACTTTGATGACATAGCAGAGTGGATGAAGGTGAGGGTTTCCTGTGATCAGTCTGATAACCCGTTTTGCAGACAATAAATTATGGAGGAAATCACTGCGAAGGTGAAGAACGCCTCATATAGGTCTTACAACATGTCATGTTATGTCTGCTAATATTCAGTTTAAAAAGCATGATTGCATAAAAGTCAAACATGCATAAAAAGAAGGCATAAACACAGAGAGTGCTGTATGTGTGATAACTTGAGGATGTACACAAAAATCCAAGCATTTGCCCTCTCATGTATTAACTTTATAGATTTCGAACTCAAGCTGCGCCAATGTTTCAGATAATCTGATCAGTATTTTATTTATTTATTTATCCATTTATTTCGGCCATCAGGTCAGATGGGAGGTTGCAGCATTTTCTGTCATGTGAATGAAAATGATCATTCACCTCATGCTATAGCTGAGGAAGTTGTTCTTTGTGCAGAAGCAGCAAACGTTTTCCCGAGGTCACTTCTACAGCTCAGTGTATTTGTTAAACGTCCTGTCATGATGTTCAGCTGTCTTTGGTGTTTCACTTGTGGCTTCCTTTGAGGATCAGTCTCTCATGACAGCATGGAGAATCAGGAATGCCCATTTGGGCTTAAGGGGATCAGCCGTCCACTTTACTAGAGGCAGAAATGACCCTTCACCATACCTGTGTTGCTGACTCATGTGCATGAAACAAGAAAAACATGACAACGCAACCTGCTGCCTGATCAGTCGTTTAATCTACTGTATTAATTCAGTTCCCCAAAGAGGAATAATTATTGCAGTGCAAAATTTTCAATATAAGTTTTAAAAGCATCCCTTCAGTTTTTGTATAAATGATACATAGCACACCAAACCTGCTCCGGTTGAAGCCTAACAAAGTAAATGGTGTAAGTTCATAAGTTCAACCAAGAATATGACACCAGACACACTATATCAGTTTCTTTTCATCCCAAATGAGGTTTAAGAGCAGATCAAATTAAACTTGACAGTATGTGAGTAATAGTGCTAGTAAATTAATCTGATTTAGTGTGTAAATAATGTTTATTTCTCAACTTGTTGAATTTCAGTGAATTTCATGCAACATTTAGTCATATTGCACTTTATTAAAACTGTGCAGGTTACAACATTCCAATTCAATTTGTAACCGATTCCAGAGAACTTCCAAATAACTGTAAACGTCTGGCTTACAAATACAGTCGACAAACCAGCACAATAGTCCTCTCAAGATACTATATGACAAAGATAAAGTTCGTGCAGTATTTTTATTTATTTATTTATTCTGTCTCTGCAGGCTCATTGGTGGGCCATCCTACTGGCTATCCTTATTCTGTCTGGGGTGATGGGCTGCACCGTCTGCGTCTGCGGCCGCACCCTCGACACCAGTGACTTGGAGTAACCTCTGACTTTCGATCCCTGTCACCTCTGGGAATACAACTCTCCTCAAAATGACGCACAAATTCATTTAGATTCATTCATCGGGGACTTGGAGGCGTCAAGGCCACATTGAGGAGAATCCTTTTTTCTTTGTTCCACAGCTCAGACAGCGAGTGGTTTGCTGGTGACCTCTGAAGACCCGTCTGCCTGTGCCTCTCACACTGTCTCTTGACCTGATATTTTTTTTACATCATTAAGCATCTGTCATTTCTTTAACCTGTGCGACTTCTCGGTTCGCTTTTCAACAAGTGCCGAGAGCCCTCTACAATATTATGCACGCGTTGTGGAGAAACGTTACTGTTGCTGTGGGTCAGTTGCCCCCTCAGAGGGGCCATGTACTGTAGCAGTACAGCTACAGTGGATTAAAGCCATCTGTCCCCACAAAGGCTGGTGGGACTCTCCCCTTTTTCAGCCTGCTGTTTCCTTGCTGTTGTGTTTGAACATCCAGCTTTCTATCACAGTGACACTGTATCTATATCGTCACTGGAGGGTAAGATAGCAAATGGACATTGGTGCTCTTCTTGACAGGACCTTTGGCCTAACTACTGTCATTTGCATTGCATGCTTGAAAAGGAAAAAGAAGTTGATGTCAAAGTTAACAAAGCACCAGTAAACATGTTTATCATCTCAATTTGTAATTGTTATGATTACAGTGGTGATAAGTAACTGAATACATTTACTCAGGTTCTGTACTTTCTTGGTACCTGTACTTGACTTCACATCTGGGGGAGATTTTGTACTTATCACTCCACTATCTTTATTTAACAGTTTTAATTAAAAATGAGAAATTTCCTCTCTAAACTTGAATGGTTTCATTTTTGAGGTGTCTAATCTTTGAGCATATTTAGAGAAAAATCCAAACTTAGAATCCAATTTTGTGATGCAAAACCTTTGTTTTTTTTCCAACTGGGTGCCACTGGACCAAACTATGATACAGACTACGCTTATAATGAGGAGTTTCTTTTACATTGTTTTATTTGTACTTTTGCTTAAGTAAATGTGCAAACACTCCATCCATCGCTACTGATTTACATGTTTTGGGATAAATATAAAGCTGGGTTTGGATTCTGGTAACCCAGTTGGTGGACTGAATCAGGACACCAACTGGGTTACCTTGACACAGCCAAGCAAATGCAGCGATGTCATCACAGCAGGGACATGAAGAAATTGCAGAGCTTATTTTGGGCAATTTAATAATTCCTAGCACTTTTTTTTTTTATCAAAAACAGATTGAGAGAAATTAAAATCACCAAAATGTTTGCATCAAACACACATTTTTCTTTGATAATACAATAAAAGAGTAATAACAACGGAATGTTTAGTGATTAGGTGAAGCTACGACAAAGTTTATTATCATTTCAGTGACATGACCCCAAAATAAATGTCGGGCTCAGAATGAAGCTCTCAGATGGCACCTTTGGTTTATTAAAGAATTTATCAAGCACACTGAATACTTACAACTATTTACAAAAGAATATAGAAATGCACATTTTACAGATTAAGTTAATCAGGGGTAAAATATTTATCACTAATAGTTTTCCATACTACAAAACCTATCACCAGTATTATAGTATTTACATTTAAAATACTTTGCAAGTAACTAGGTTGAGCAATGTCCTCCCCCATTTTCAGTGCAAAAGTGAAACATTCCCTGTTTTCTAAGTCAGTGGAAATGAAGTCACAATGATTACAGTACTGATCTCTAAAGAGCTGAGGTCAAGCTAGTGCTCGTAGGACTGGAAATGTTCAGATGAATAAGAGCGCGGAAGAAACAAGAGACAGCACAGGAAAGTGACAAGACTGAGAGCAACTGTGCCTTCTGCTTCACACTGAGCGCCACATACCTCGTGTAGTTCAGACACATTACTAGAAAAACGGCGGACAGAAAGTCAGGCACTTTGAGGTAACAGCTTTAGAGTAACATGTCTTTCAGGGGTGCAGTAAAAACGGTGTAAATGTTTGAAACAACATCTTTTGAATGTTTAGTTGCTTCAGTAAAAGTCACAAGGTTCGAAGAATCACAACAGGAAAACACAGGTGAAAAAACAAAGAGCTAAGTTTCATTTTGCAACAGCTTCCTTTTAGTAACCTTTACAGTAAGGCACACTGATACAGGTCCCGCAGTCACGTACAGTGCTGAGAGCTACAGTGGTGAATGCTCTGCTTGGTAGTGCATTAGTCCTTTAAGGTAAATAAATTGGACCCTACTGCATAAAACACCTTAAGAAATTCACCATTAACTTTGTTTTCCCCTCTTTTGGAGAGGTGGCAACAGTCTGCAGGACATTCTTCTTCTTCACAGTGCTTGTTATAAATATGAAATTTAACTTTAGGTATTTTACACAATAGGACATTAGTACCTCCAGAATTATTATCGGATATCCAGCCATCACAGCCTCGCAGCAATTTGAGACTGTGAAGTGGCTACAACTACAACAACAAGACAACTGCATTTACTTTTTGTACAACAATGATCTCACAGTTATTTATCATAAAACAACTTTTTTATACAAAACATTGCACTGTTATTTACACAGATATTGTTTTAAATAACAAACAAACCTCTGTTGATATATACAAGGCGGTAAGGGCTTTTGTATAATTTGAGAAATAAAATAAGTTACAGGTGTACAAATAATTTGCTAAGTGCTGAAATGGACCAGCAGCTTTTCAACAGTTGGGTCTTTTCTTCAAAGTCAGTGATTCTCCAGAGTTACTCTAAAGACAAAGGCAAATTTTATTGTTATTTATCCGCATTGACAGTAATGTTAATGGTAATAAGGTAGAGTGAAGGCAGAGTCTAACTCACCTTTTCGGTGTGCGTTTGGAGTTTGTCCTCCATGCATCCAAACATTTAACAAATGTGATCTCCTGCGTTAGGCTCAGAGCTTCAGGGTTTTTTACACAGAACACCATCCTGAAAAAGAAATTCATAAGACTCCACTGATCTATATAAGAACTTTATCCGCTGCAGCAGATTCATTAATGGCAGGATAAGGGTTGATTTTTTTTCTTCATACTTTAATAATTACTTCTCCTAGAAATAATGCTAAAACGGCGCGTTTTTACAGGTATTTTCCTGGTAAGAAGCACTTACTTTTGCTGGGTCTCGCCAGCTCGGATGCGGATTTTGTGAACCTCCATGTCAGTGCTGTCCGAGTCACCGGACCACCAAGAGGAAACCATCTTCAACATGCTGGAGGCCGACCAGCCGTTTGTGTCCTCCCATTTAAACTTCAACATAAGCAGGTCCCCGATATCCTTCTCTGTCACCAGCAGGAACGAATGTGTCTTATTTGTTGCTATTTTCTCTTTTCTGCCAGACACAAATAGAGAGAAATTTTATTACATTACCCCAAAGCAGTGATAATGTTTCATTTAACTTAGTCTTGCAACACCATAAAATGTGATATAACCATAGTTATAAAGCTATATCACTTTTTATATGGTTTCAATCATAACTTGCAAGATCCAAGTGATGCCGAAAATAATTCTTTTATTCATAAAGGTTTTTAAACGGCCCGCTCACAGTTTAAGCTCCAGGTTTTCAGCCTCTCCTTTTGTTCCATACAGCGAGACAGTGATCGATGGCTCCATCTCCGAACGGTTCACCTTACTGGAGAAATGGATCTTCAGCTGATAGTGGTAAACTGCAGAGTGCGAGAACATTTGGGAAACATTCAAATATGCATGCAGGCTACTGGAGCTGTAACATGTCCCAGTTCATTCAGTTTCGTAAACTCAGCTGTGGATGATCAGACGTAAGCTTTTTTGGAAGTGTTTTTAGGATTAGCCACTGCACCTTGTTTTTGCAATATTATTAGTTCATTTGACTCTTTCTAAGTAGGAAAACGTGATGAGTTTTAATGACACTCCTGTTGTTCAAGTCCACTGACCTCTGAAAGGCATGGAGGCTCGTGTTTTGGTGTACATCTGAATGTTGCGCGCCTTGCGCACCCTGCTGATGTCGTAGCCCACCGTGTTGCAGCGGCTTTTGCGGCAGCTGAGACACATGCCGCGGTTGAACATGTCGCTACTGCCGCATCTGTAGGCCTTGGCCGCTTCCTGCTCGTTCAGCAGAGAGTCGATGAACAGGTGGACCGAGCGCTCGTGTTCGCACTTGACTGCGTCAGTGATGGCTGAGGAGAAAAAAAGGGAAGGATATGTAAACGCATGCTTCTTCAAGAACACTGAGCAATAAAATATGTGAGTTTTTCACATTTCTATGCTGTCGCTGACCACACGCTAGATAAAGTTTACCTTACTTTACCTAACAACATATTCAGCCGGAAAGACTGATATGGTATCTGACCTTTCCTCTGCCATGTTTGGGGCCCTCTTTGTGAATGGAGTCATTGTGCAACTGACAGCAACAGTGTTCACTGCTAAGACAGATTAATAACAAGCAGCAAGTAGCTGCAGTGTTACTAAAGCTGCTTGACTGTTTACTCTGTGTGTGTAGACTAATAATCACAAAAATGTGAATCGTAGCACTTTTGAAACAGATAAAAACATTGTTTAATGGCAGGTTACGCTGGCCGAACTGTAGGTTTTAATTAAAAAAGACATATTCAATGATCATGTGAAACCAAAACAGAACCTTGGGGCTATTTCCATGTTTACTTGTATAAAAACAACACTCATGGTCATAAAGACTGTTGTACCTGGGTGGAAAGGAAAAAATATAATATCTTAAATATATAAAATTTCTAACTGTTTAGTTGTGAAAAATAATATTTCAAGCTGTCTTCCATACATCAGAAGTCTTTTCAGGGAGAAATGTTTTTAAGGAGGCGCTTTTTAGTGTTTATGTAAACAAAAAATCTTATTTATTATTATGTTATTATATTTGTAATTTACGCTAACAGGAAGTCATGGAGATATTCCTCCTTCTCTCTGCAAAAATTGCTCTTGGTGCAGTTAAAGTGTGAAGATCAATTTAAGTGTTTCAACTGCATTATACAGTTGAATCTGAAGTTAATCTTACCAAATATCCCAAAGTTGGCAATCTTCTCCAGGGCCCCTCTGAGGTTGCAACCCGGCTGGAAGCTGCCTCCATTGGGATAAATGTCCACATGGCCGATAGGCTGCTGGATCCCGATGCTGAGACCCAGGGAGCCCCGTGTGAAGGTGTGGAGCACATCCACAAAGTAAGCGTCATCCGGCGAGAGGCGCCTGTGGGCGTGCTCCCCCTCAAAGTCAGGACCAGCTGGGTCCAGACCTGCAGAGACAGTGAGCGACCACAATGGCTTACCCAGTCCATTCACAGTTAACTGATCTTTGACCAAATCAAACTGCAAAATCAGAAGATGTATGATTTAACGTTACGTGTCAGGATGTTCAGTTGTGTTTACCGGTTATTCTTCCGACTTTATTGGTTGCGTGGCTGCCAGCAAATCCTGCCACGTGAGCCCCAAGGCTGTAGCCAATCAGGTGGATGTTCTCAAGAGGCATGTTGGTGGTTTCCTTTGATAAAACAAAAAAAAGCTTTAATGAAAATATGATTAAGGAAATCAGAATATTCTAATATTTTCTCCAAATACAAATCTTAAAATTTAGTCATTATAAATGTCATCTAGTGTCAAAGAGATCTTTCAAAAAGTAATTAATGACAACCACAAAAGCCTTTGTTAAGAGGTATGTCAAAGCCGACTAATCCTCAAAACTGATACTGACAGTTGTCACATGTGGTTGAACTTTTGAAACTTGGCTCCCACCGACCTCGATCCAGTCGATGAAGCGAGCGATCTCCTGCCCCACGGCCTTTGTGTTCTGAGCTGCAACCACGTAGTGGTTCTGGGCTGAGGTGAGCCAGTCCACCACGATAACGTTGGCCGTCTGCTCTCTCTCATACAGGGCTGACACCAGCTTTGCCACCCAGCTTTCAAACATACCACTCAACTGTGGAAAAGACAGATAAAACGCCGAGCTTACAACGTGACGTGACATTGCAACAAGCCCACTGGTACTAGTAACATTAAAGTTCTAGGGAGTTCATGGAGACCGAGGCCTGTGTAATGTCTGCAAACTCCACTTATTAACTATAACATGTTGTTGCTTGACAAGAAAGCTCTTTATGTGCATTTGACAAGACATTGTGGCACCAGAATTCGGTGAAAGGATGAAGGACTACCATTCACAGATAACCCTAACCCTAACCCAGGCAGAGTAGAGATAACATAGCCCTGGGGAGGGGGGGGGGGGGGGGGTGGAGACAAATCTCAACAGGTTGAAGCATCTTCGCTCACCGTCCAGCCGTGGATTACTAGGAAGGTCTTGGAGGTGCCGTTGAAGGTGCAGGCTTCCAGGGAGTCAGGTTTTCCAGGAACAATGTAGCACAGGTCATCATCGGGGTGGGATGGTTTGCGGAGGGAGAATTTGGCAACGGTTTGATTGCCGCCATCTTTGCGGTCAAACAGGTCAGTCAGAGGGTCAAGGAAGTTACCTGAAAGAGAAGAAAGCTGTGGTTTATGAGGAGATTTTTCTCCGGAACAAACGATTAAGAAGAGTAAAAAAAAGGACAAGAGGAGGAGTAATCCATCTGTGTAGCTGGTGTTCAGATGAGTAAATCTGATCTCATGTTCTCACCCGGAGGTCTCAGATGCCTGACTAGCTAACTGAGTGGCTGGTTCCAATAAGTCCCAGCCCCTCAGGGCCCCCTCAGAAAATGAGCTTCCACCTTAGACAAGATCGATCCTCAGGGGTTACAGGGGTTCACTTGGCCAGACTCCGCTACATAGAAACTACCAGGAGTTTTGCTTTTTTTTCCCCTTTTCCCAGCTTTGTTCCTGCCACTTTACCGACTATAATCTGCCCCTATCAGCTGACTCAACTCAACCCAACTGGGGGTTGTGCTGGATTTCAGAGAGGGGGTTGGGGGTGGTGGATGCAGGCACCGCGGAGACGTTTACAAGGCTCACACTGCCATGGGCTGGAGCCAGTTCAGGGGCCATATTGTAACCGTAAATATCCATTGTGGCACCACGGATAACGCAGTTCCCGTTCAGATCGTTCAGTCGGCTGAACGTTTCCAACGCATTGCGCTTCTCGCGTCCGCAGCTCAAGCATGATCACATTGTCCCCCCGCAGGCTCCGGGAGCCAGCGGAAGGTGGACGTGGGCCAAAGATGAACAAAGACAAGTTCGGTCATAGACACGTGATACACGGTATATGCCGTTACCGACACCCTCGGAGTTTATACCCGCAGTTTATGCTCCGCGCACCCAAGAGCGCCGCGCGTAAACGACGCGGCAAAAATTTTGACGCTCTTTCACGGAGGCGACCCGCGGCGATGCGAATCCCCCCCCGGGACCCTCCGGTCCTGCAGAAAACCAAACACACACAGTCCCGTAGATGTGACTCAAAACGGATGAGGTGAAACTGGCAACTCACCAAAAATAGAGTCGGCGAGCTCCTCTTCCAGGGACGTCACATACTGCACAGCTGCGTTCAACACCAGAAAGTACAGGAACCGAACCCGCCACGCTCTCATTTCTCTCACGGCTTAGTCCTGTTGGAGGAAAACAAAACAAAACAAAACAAACAAACCTGAATGGATTCAGTCGACCAGACTCCGCGGGAGAAGAGCGTATATTATATATATATATATATATATATATATATAGATTCCTCCTAAGAATAATCCAGCGCGTCCTATTTTGCGCAGAGCGCTGATATCTGAACCACCTTAAACATGCCGCGTCTTAAATAGTACCTCTGACAAGCCATTGGCTGCTGATCCCCGGGCGGGGAATGGAAAAATATGTGTAAAGTCAATCATTAGACCGCTTTATGAGAAGCTCTAACGGCGCTGCCTGGCAGTATAGCCCGTCGTTAAAGCCACTGAATGTTTTTCACTTTATTAAATATATGTTTCTTTTGGATAATAGGCCCAACAGATGGAATGGTTTACTGCTGCGTGTCGGGCTGATTGTTTAATTGTCTATTTCCCGAGCTTAAGTGAACTAAAGCGTAGTAACACTTCGAAACTAGTTGCGTTAGACTCGATTAAACGTGAAACGGGGTAATAAGGTGAGCAGCGGCTGATTCATTGCCATTGGTTTATGAACCAAATTGCTGGTGGAAATGTGTGTTGGGGGAAAAAGGTAAAACTATTTACTCTAGAGAAAACCCACCTATCTTCAATGCTGCAAGGGTCCTCAAAGGAAAAGGCTAATGATGATGATAAAAATAACAATCATAATAATAAAAATTCATTCATACAGCAAATTCAGTACAAAAAGATAAAATGCGCCTCACAAAATATGCAAAAATGATAAAGCATAAAAAGACAGTTGGAAAAATAAAAACAGATACTTACAACAACAAAAAAACATCGTAAAACTTTTGAGGTAAAAAAAGTATGAAAGGATAGTTTCAAGTTGTGTTGTCCTTTATTTATGGCTCAGATAAAGTACCTTGTATTTAGACAACAGTGGTGAACTTTAAGACCCCTGCTGTAACTTGTTGTCAGTATCTATAGCCGGCTTGCTTGATGTGGGCTGGAGAAATAGGCTGTGAATGTGTCATGAGAGGAGCCGAGCTGTGGTGCACAGTAGCAGACAAACTAACATTATGTATTTATATATGTATGTATGTGCCACCGGTCACCAACAGGGCCAGCTCCCCATAACATTCCAGGACACAGGCAGCTTGGCTGGACATAAAGGGGCTGCTTGAGGATGTTTGGGGGCCCCCTTTCACTGATCTGCTGTTGTCATGGCATCAGAGAGCAGAGAAAAACCTGCATCAAGCTGTAGTATTCTTAGCACGTTGAGAGCTTCTCAAGTATCTACTTGTTTCATTTAAAAATGATGTAAATGTTATTTATTCTGATCCGTTTTCCTTCTTTTTAAAGAGAATTGAGTCAAATATTTTAGAGAATAGAATATACATATACAGAATATCATATTAAGTGTCTTATTTTGGGAAAACACATGACTGTATTTATAATGTATTCAAGTAAAATTACATACTGGGATCGGATTCCAGTGCTCAGTCTCCCGTCAGTGCTGCCCAACAAACCTGGTGCTAAGCATTAGCAGCATTTGGACGGTGTGCATTACACACAGCAGTCAGTGAGGTTCTGTGGCCTAGCCTGCACTGTCACTGGCAATCAAAGACTCCTATCCTAGTGATTTCTTTAGTTTCCTTCCTTCACTTCAAAACTTTGACCTTTGACCTGTTGTATAGAGCATTTAACTTGGTAGAAAATGCTGTTACACGCCAGCTGGATACTATCCGCTAAAAATCAGGAAAGAATAGTTGGCTGCCTCTGGCTGATTCGCTTCCCAAAGCTGCAGCACGAAATGCCAAAACAAACTGGGCAGGAGGCCGATGAGCTAATGGTTGAAGAGTTACAAGCTCGTTGCTCTGCAGGTCAATTGAACAGTGACGTTTACAGGCATGTCGACACTTGCTACAACAAACCACCACCACTGTAGCTAATTATCAGTTAGTGTGAGGATTCCTACTATCACTCCCAAACTGGTTTTTAAAAACTGAATCCAACATGAACATGACAACTCTTTCCTTGTGCTCGAATTTATATTTATATAAAACAGCACTAAAAATAAAAAAGATTTTCCTTCTGCTGTGTACATGTTAAATTAATAGCTGCCCTTTTAAAGTCATGTATCTCCCAACCAACGATTTTTCCTGGGCTAAGAAAAACAGTCCAATTTCGCTTTGCATTTTACGGGTTGTCCAGTGAGTTTTTAATGAGGGGTAAATTTCTCAGCCCACAAAGAAATTATCCTTTCATTTATCTCAAAAATTCTTATTCATAACATTTGAAGATGGTTTTCACTGGCTAGCGATGACAGGTGGATGTAGGTTTGTAATTGCATTTTTCCAAAATGCATCCTTTCTTGTCAAATGAATGAATGCCTGCTTTGTTTGTGACTCTCTTTTTTTTATTATCATTATTATATTTCATCTGATAGTGAACAGTGGAGAGATGACAGGAAATGAAGGGAGAGTGGAGATGGGGCATGACATGAAACACAGGTCCTGTCCTGGGCTTGAAGAGAAGGCCCTCACCAGGGCCAGTCAGGCCTGGGCCCCTCTTCCACACAGCTTCAATCTCTAAACTAAAATTCCACCTGGCAAACAATTAACTGCAGTCTACTGGGTCTAATGTATTAGGTTTATTGTATATAGTCAAACAGGGTACAACAAACCAAGCTGGTCCAAGGAATGTCTGATCCAGATTCTGGTGACACTCATTTCTATACCTTTCCTCCTGTCCTGCCCTCTGAGGGGCTTACAATCTAATATCTCCTTTGTTCCAATGCTTTTTCTTTTTTAAGGCACTCTGCTTGGTCTCGGAAATAATTATGTAATTTCTTTTTTTAGTTCTTGGTATATAGTTATGTGCATGAGTCAGAAGCCATGGTGTAATTTCCATGTTATTTGATAGAAAATTTTAAAAAACATTAATAATCAAAGAATGCAATAAAGTGCCTATTTAATTATCTGTCATTCATTGATTCATCTTTCATATGAATCTTTTTAATATATAATTAAAATGAATAAGTAAAAATGAGTAATGATGATGCTTTTCTGTTTTTCTCTACTGAGCACCGTGAGTCATTGTGTCCGCAGGTAAAGCTGACCTGGGTTTCAGTAGGCACATCCTGCACCTCACATAAGAGCTGCATTCTCCTTTAACTCCTCATTCAATTAATTAGAAATGCATATTTTGAATAATACTTGAGCAGAAAAATATTTCCCATAGTCCGCTGCTGGACACACACTTAGATCCAGTCAGGCAAATTTGAAGCATCTGAAGCAACCACTGATTTGAATAAGTCGAGCTGTCGTTTAGGCCAATCACAGTCCTTTGGTCTGCCTGTGAGGACAAACTTCACATTAATCCAATAAACATTCTTTTAACTAACCTGTAGCTAAATGAGGGGCCTCAAGGGCACAAGCCTTTTTTGAAATCTGTAAACAAGACCCATAATATAGGCTATTTAATTCTGCTGTGCTACTACCAATGCACACAGAGACGCACACAGAGACACACACACACACACACACCCCGTTGCTCCCAATGAAAGCCAGCTGGCGTCATAATATTTCACTCTTCTTTGAACATGACAACACTTTCTCTGAAAATCAGCAGCTGCATTTGTTTTTCCCCCATACTGCCACTGCAGCTCTGATCCTGGTGTCTTGTTTTTGCTCTGGTTATTAAGAGCAGATTAAGTTAGACCTCCACAGCGCCGGCAGAGACGGTGAGTGGACAAGCAGCAACTCCACCCCAAAGTTTGGAGGCAAAGAAGTGTCTTAAATTTTTTGTACTTCCAAGACCGTTTTTCCTAGATTTTTCTAGGAATGGCAAATGATCACATGTTGCACAAGTTCTGACAGAAGTTAGAGTATTCCCTATGGTCTTTTTACATCATGTTGTGAAAAGAATCGTGTTAGGCAAAAACAATTTTGTCATGTATTTTGTACAGCTATTTCTTACTGGCTGTAGGGAGGTTTATGGCGGATGGTGGTGGTTTGATTTTAAGGATAACATTTACAGGAAAAAGAAACACTGGGCAACACATTTCGATCTAAAATACTTTGATAATCTTTATTCCTTCGGTGCAGCAAAGCAGCCCTACAACATGATAGGACCTCCACCATTTTTAATGTAGGTAGGGTTTTCTTCTCCTGATGAGCTTCACTTTGTCACCTATAAACAAATACACGCACTACACTCCCAAAGGGTTCTACTTTGGTTTCATCTGTGCGTAGAACATCATTCCAGAAAGACTCTGGTTTATCTGTGAAAGTTTTTGCAAACATTAGTTTTTGTCTTTTTTGTGTCTTTTTTTCAGTAGTGGCGACCTTGGCCTTCACCTTCATAGAGCCCTACTTGGTTTACTGTGTGGTGTATTCTAAGCTTTGCACCAACCTTCTCAGACGTCTCTCACTGAGTTTCTTCTTAGCCTCACATCCTGGAAGCATCTTAACAGCTGTGTGACCATGAAACGGGGATTTTAAGATCTTTGGCGAACTGTTATGTTTTTGATAACAGCATTTCTCATGCTTTCAGGCAGCTCTCTTTTATTTATATATATTTTTCCATTGTGAAGAAGAAACTGGAAAAAATCAGCCCCTTAATATGCACTAAAATCATAATTCATTGGTTAATTCAAGTCGTGTAAACACTGAAAATGAAACACAGTTGAGTCTTGTTTGTTTTTTGTTTTTTTAATTTTGTTTTAGGAACTAATTTAAATTAATAAAAAATGTGCAAATAATTGTGTCAAACATACATTTCAACTTCTGTATTTTTTACTTCACAATATTAAAGAATTTTTTGTAGTTTTTGTTGTTCAGTACCTTTGGACATTTGATTAAATATTCTTACTATAAAAAATTGGTTTGCATTGATTTCTGGAGATTCTAAATTCTGTACCTTCAGTTCAGGGGGGCAATAGTTTCAACCAGGTCTCTGGAGCCAGTCTGCAGGTTGGTGGCAGGCATGTCAGTGCTGGCTACTGAAATGGTTTTAAAAGTCATATCTTTCGTCTCAATGACATTTGTCCACCCCCAACATAAAGTCATGAGGGAATGCTTCCACGGTGAGAGAGATAAGATTGATGTTCACAGCTGTATCTGTTCCTCATTGTTACTTTACTTTACTTTTGTGCAAACAGGAAACAATTTCCTTAGCTCTTATTATTACTTTTTTCCACACCTGCAGGGCTTGCATTCACTCTTACCAGCTGTTGTTTTAGAAATGTAGGCATATAAGGTATATGAGGTATTATGTCAGTGATACTTGAGGATGGTGTCAAATACTCACGTTTAGAACTTGATTATTTTAGAAACAACTGTCAATAAAGTATGTTAAAAATAGCTGTAAATTTGCTGTTCAATACTTGAGGAGCCACTTGAACATGAAGATCTCAGAGAAAGTCATCATGCTGTCAACACAAGCGTGTGAACCAGTATTATTTCTTTGTGAGAGTTTTAAAATCGTAAAATGCAGATTTGCACAGAATATGAATAGCAGAAGTATAATGGTGAGATGTTTTAGTGTTAAGGGTGAGACATTGCCAGATGTGGGTTTTTTTGCTTCCTTGATAATTAGAACAAAAATAAGTAGGCAGATGTTATAAGGCATCATTACTTTTTCAGTATCCAAAACCACAATTAAAGAAAAATGAACATTTTTCTCTCAGCCATTGGCTGAGGGTCAGATCGAGTCTGAGGAGTCAACCGACTAGAATAGTCTAAAATAAAAGGAACTGCAGCATGAGTTACTCATCATACACATTTTTACCTCATTAACTTTGTCCAGATCCCATTTCTTGCTCACTGCCTGTCCACAGTCGCTGTGAATCTCTTTCAGAGGAACTAATCCGCTCAGAATCAGAGATACATGTTTTTTTTCCTCAGTTGTACTGTGGATTGGTTCAGTGTTATGTAATATGTTTTGAATTTTTAGCAAAGCTGGCTTAGTTATAACAACCAGTCATAATCCAGTGCTATTAAAACATGTTGGATCCGGGTTGTAAGTGGCTTCAGATGTTGGCTGATCTACAATAATGTTTGTGTTTGACGAGCACAGCTCTTAACACAGTTGTGAGCCACTAGGGCTAAGTACAATATCAGTAACAATCTAGTTAAAGACACTCTGTGGGGCTTTTGATCACTAGTGATACTTCAGAGCAATGTTCTGATGAGTGGGTTCCCTGTTTTGTTGGTATATATCAGTACACGGTGTCCACACAGGGTGTGTAGTGACAGCAGCACATCAACAGCACTTGTACCGAATAAAATAAAAGCATATGAGAAGTGATGAGCAGGAGAGACAGGCAAGCGAAAAACGGGGCTGAAAAGCCTCCTGTGTGGACAAACAGCTGTGATGGGAATCTTTTGAGCTGGTGAACTCGATACGGAAGAGGTTTCAGGAGTCCCAGAATTCTTAAGCGGAAGCATTTATTCGAGCTCAATGGAGGAGAACAGAGATGAGCAATACAAATTAACACAGTGTGATGCCACTCAGACCTGATGTTCAACTTCCCTGCAGGGTGTATTTAAACCCATGCAATTTTACTACATGTCTAAATGAGGATATTCTTCACGGAACCGCAGAACCTATCCATACATGTATGAAGATTCTGTTCGGTACCAACTCCTAAACATTAAACCACATTCACCTGAGCCAAGTTGTATATTTCATGCAATTCTTTCCCAAGATAAGACAGTCTATCGCGGAGCAGAAGGGCCCCCGTGTTATGACTGTTCTCGCCCTCAATCGGAGGCTCGGCCCCTCATATCTTTATGACCTTGGCTGCTTATGGCAACTGCTATTGGGGACCGGGCCAGCTTGACTCTATCAATGTCTTCACACTTGTCCTTGTTCTGACAGTGAGCTATTGCTTTTAGGGATTACTTGTAGGTGACCAGTGGAAACACTATCTAATACTACCTTATGGCCTAAAGAAGGAAAAGCTCCCACACAGTTTGTCTCATTCAATGCTCGTACCAAAGTAGCTTATGGTACAGCTTCTTTAGATGCATTCTTTTATAACTTGCTTTGGTTATACAGTATTATAAGATGATGCCATTAAAACCGGGACCCAGACGCCATCAAAAACTGTTATAGTTTAATGGTTAAAATTACAGAGAAAAAACACTGATTCTTTCATTTTCTTAATCCTGCCACTAGTGGACCCAATATGTGAAGTTATATGTATATGAATATTGTTACCATAATATCAAAAGCGTTTTCCCTCTGGAAAGGGGTCACAATTACATTGTCCACATCCATGAGGCCAAGAGCATCTGGTGGTGTAAATTTCACCATCTGTCCCATGTTGTCATGTCACTCAGTTCTTATTTCATATTTGCTTTGTCTGCCTTTTCCCCTGTTATTTCAGATCCCGCCGCTCCCACCTGCCCTGCAATAACCTCTGCATTCCCACCATTCCCCATAACCTGACAATCCCACACCCACCTACCCACCTGTTCCCATTCCCCCCACCAGCCTAGTAGCATATATACCAGCCCACCGTCAGTCACTCCCATTGTGCTTCAGCCGCAGCTCTCTAGACATTTTTTTTTCTGCCTGCTTGAACCTACCAAGCCTGTTACAACCTCCTGCTTGCCTTCGGACTCTTGATCCTTTGCCCTAGAAACTTTTGAATAAGTATAGATATCTCTGCCTGTCTTCCCAGTTGTGACCTTGAGTAAGACTACACATCAATTTTCTATGCTACCTGCCTTGTATCTGAGTCATGCTTTTGGCTTCAGAAAAGTTTACACATGTAGTATAGACATAACCACATACTCATCCGATGTCCGTGTCAGATATAGTCGAAAAACAGACATTTGTTGTCACATATGGTAAAAAGGCATTAATTTTGGTGTCCATGACACATCCAGATATTTTACATTGGGACCACATGACATTATCCGCCCTAGAACCACGACACTGGTGTGACCTGGGTATCAAATAATGGCACTGTTTTAAATAAGAAAGCACAAAAGACAGCGAACCAATGTGAGCAGAGAATGTAAATAAAGCCAAAAACTCACTAACTCACTAATAGAAGGAGGGAAATGCATTCAACAAGATGCATTCTGTACATTGTGTTCTGGTGAGAAACAATGCAAATGAAAATGTGTTTGTTAACAATAAAAACTCCACAGGATACCTATAACTCTGGATAATGATGTTCAGTGCTGCTCAGTGTGGTAGATTTTATATAAGATTTTACATGTGATATTTCTTTTTTAAATTGAAATACTGCATATACCATTTCAGACCAGGACTTTATAAAACTCTCCAGAGCTGGAATCATGCCTGTCTTTTCTCTCATGTTCTGAACTGATGAAGAGGACTGCAAATACCATTTTAAGAAAAACCACTATACATACACTGCACTTATCAAGACATAAGGGTCAATCATGCTGAGTTTGCACCGATACTGATTGAAACAGAGTGAGTTTTTGCATCAGTAAATATAGATAAAGTTATTTGATTGCCAAATTATATTGTGTAGAGTTTAATATTCAGCACATTTACAGGTTAAACGATTTTCTGTCTAACTGTTCTTTCAACTTTTCACATTTCCCTTTTGGCACAAGATATACCACTTGTTAGTCTGAGTTTCAGGGGCTATTAACCTCAGGGTCCTGACTATAGATAGACCCTTCAGAGGCATCATCACTGACATTTTGATATATATACATATTTTTTTTTTCACCTGCTGTTAAAATCAATGGGCTTCTACCACTAGAAGTTTTTTTTAATCAATCTGATTACACTGACATTTGACAGAGATATATGTGTCAGTTCCTGGCCATGTTTTTACACGTTCAAGGTTGTGTTTGTCGACCATGAGATGGTGAGTGATGACTTTAACTCCAACACAGGTCTAAAATATTTTACCAAGTTAATTATTTAATTATCATCTAAAAGCAGCTTGAACAGTCTGGAAGATTTTAATATGTGGTTTATCTCTTTATTAAACCATCCTGGGCTCTTTCTTTCTATAGTGCACCGCATTTCAGTTTAGAAAAGTAAATGCGCTCAACAGCTGGCAAGGAGACCAATTTGATCGATCATTCCAATGCCTTTTGCATAAAATCACAGAAACGCTTCATTTATAAAAATACAGATGACAAAATAAGCCTGCCAAAATATATTACAGCTTAATATACAAATATATAAATGTACATTCAATAAATACAATATGAAGTATTCTTGAGATGTATTATGGCTATCATGTAGGCCAGTCCATTACAAATTACAAAGGCTTGCATTTTTATTTCTTAAGCAATTTTGTAACATTTGACTTTTCAAAATAAGGACATGTTGTAGTCTGAGCTTAGTCAATGAGGTAAACTGTTTCAGGTGGCACACTAATGACCTGCTCACAAACTTTTAGGCGCACTAAGCCATTAGTGAAATGAACCAACGTCATCAAAAGTGGCCTCGGTTCATTTTTTAAGGAAAAAAATCACCAAAACCAAAGAATGCATGTCCCTGCTGGACTGCAATCTCAACGACTTTAACATCTAAAATGGCTGCAGGGAACAAAGAGCCTTTTAAAGTGACCAGTGACACAATAACCAAAATGCAATCAAAGAACAAGCAAGGCTTCAAGAGATCAGACATTAATACATAACTCATCTTCAAAAAAAAAATATATATATAATACTGATTAAAAAAGGTATGTACAATGACCACTGTGATTCTCTGTTCAGTAGATAGTAACTATTTCTTTGGTCCCTGTTGATTGTTGGCAATTAGTGGTTAAGTAAAGACAAACATTAGGGACAAAGTGATCATTTTGCACATTTAAAAAACAAACAAATAACAAAAAGATGTGCCTAAATTACGCCTGTCACTCTGAATCATTTTTACATTAACAATAATCAAAGTTCACCTAAGTAAAGAAAACACACCGGTTCAGGGTTTGAAATTACATTAAAATCAGTATAAACAGTACATATAGGCTATAGAAGCATAAACAAGTGATTACAAAGTTATGTAGCTGAAGCTACTGAAAGTGTAAATTTTTAAAACTGTGAGCACATCATCACAAAGAAGTACGTAGCATTTTTTCAGCAGCAGAGTGAGATTTCAGAGACAGGAGAGAACTTGTCAACAGACTGATTTCCAGCACTGTGGATGAGGTTGTGTTGGTTGCACTGGGAGTTGAAGAAAAACAGGTAGAATCAGTAAAAAAGGCAATCGCTATAATGTATGTCCAGGTACTTGCAGAGGCTGTCCCAGTGTTGCTGTGTGCTGTCCATCTTTGGCTATGTATGTAGAGGTGGATGATGTGCATGATGTGGGGATGTGGTCAAGTGCAACTTCAGGCATTGTCCTGCCCGAAAAGGCTGCCCTGCATTTTCAGCTTGTGCAACCTGGATGGAACAGAAGGCAACAGTGAACAGGAGACCTTGTGATCTCTTGATCACACATAACAAGGCTCACAGGGCGGCGTCCACTGGGCGTTTGTCATCGCCGCACAGTGTAGCTCACTCAAGTTATATAAATAGATTTGATCATATGTGGAAATCTATGGAGTCTGGAGTGGGCCATTTTATATATATATACATTTTTAACCAATAGTTAGATTCAATAGCATTATTTAAAGGTAAATTTTATAAGATCATTTTCAAATATTTTTTAGATGTACCAATTACTCTGTTGATCATTTATAACCACTATAAAGTATTTAATTGCATCGGTGGCATATCCAGACTCCATATAAAGCTAGCTAATTCTTAACTTACAGTTTCTCTTTACGGCTCATGTTGTCTTCTTTTGACTTGACAAAGACTGCTTCTTCTCCTCCCCTGGCAAGGTAGGCAAACTCTCCCTCCTTCGAGCTGAAGATCACCCTGGAAATACACAAGAAAACACTGGTTTAAATGTCATGAAAAAAAAATCACTGCAACTACATTAATATTGCAAGGTCTGTTTTGTGTCTTTGTGTTGCTGACAGCTTACTTGGACTGGGTCTCCCCTGACTTGACGCGCAGTTTCCGGATGTGGAATTTACTGCTGCCCCACCAGTCGGACCAGCTGATGATTGCGTCCTTCTCCCAGAGCAGCTTCACGATCATCAAGTCTCCGATGTCGATGTCGGTGGTGACGAGGAAGGATAAAGTGGTGTTACCATTCAGGACCGGTCTGCAGGGTGAAAGGAGGAGCAACGGTCAAAGATCAGCCGCTCAGATTAGATGGTCCTCTACATTGGAGGCATCCCTGGCATGTGTGAGTGAGTGTCAGCATATGTGTGTGACGTTTGAGGGCCTTTTGCTGACCCTTATTGCACATAAATGTGTTTGTGTTTTTTACACTGACATATTAGGGACTTTGTAGGTTAGAAAAAAAAATAAAGATCAGAATTTCAGAAGAATTTCCAAGATTAAAGTCATAAATATAAGAGATATTCAGTGAGACTAGAGTAGTACATTTACAAGAAAAAAAAAAAGAATATTCTCTGAGATTACAAAATCACAAATTTGCAAGAAAAATCTCAAATTCTCTGATATGAAAATCACAAATTTCCAATTTTTTTTTTTTTTTTTTTTTTGTCAGGGAACCCCATCATTTTAATTTGCAAGGTTGGACGTCATCACACCACAGATGCTTCTGGTTGCCCTGTGTTATGCTTGTGGATTAACTAATCAAGTTATACTTTGCAATCAGATTTAGCAATGAGGAAACACTCGTGATTTTAGCCTGGAATCACCATATTATCATCAGCATCCAGACTTTGAGGAGACGTTGCAAGGAACTGGGCCTAGTTAATTAATTTGGATGAAGTGATATCTTATGGGCATCATAAGATTCAACGGACAGATGCAAAGATATTTCTGATTATATCCACAGGGAATACAAATGTGACATGGCATTCCCCGTTTACTGGCAGTGTCTGTGGTGTGATGAGGTTAATCCAGTTTTGCAAAATGAAACAACGCGGTCCCTTGACAAAAAAAACCCCAACCAATTTGCCAGTTTCTTTTCCTCGTAAATTTGTGGGATATATTATGTATGAATTTACTATTTACTGTATGGTGTACGTACAGTACAAAGGATATGCCCTCCTTCTCTCCATGGGTTCCATACAGAGAAATCTTCATTGGCTGCTCTGTGAAACCCAGCTTTTCCTTACTGAAGAAATGAACCTTCACTTGGTAATGGAAAACTGTGAGAGGGGCAGAAACAGACAGTTTAGACAAACACTCTTATGGCTTGACATGTTCCCAGTTACTGGCCCGTGTCTCTCATGACACTACTTAAAGTTAGTTTAATACTAGAAAACACCTTATGTAACCCTGATCTCTCTACGTCTTCATGTGACTGTCACAGTGCTGCATTTGAATGCAGCCAGGAGTTTCTGGAAAATCCTTATCCGTTTCATTTACACAGCATCACATAATACTAGACAAGTATTTACTAATAATGTTAAGCTTTTAAAACACATTTGAATCTCAAAAACGCCAAATCATTCTGCTCTCATTCAAAACACGTTGCTGGTGACTTATTCAGAAATTTTAAATAAACTTTTCCTTTGCTGGTCTAGCAAATGAACTGGTGTCACATTACCTTAGCAAACCCCCAGCCACTAAAATACCCATGATCTTCTGAGTGCTAGCTACTTGTTGTACACATGTGCCTGCATGAAGTGTTAGAGTTTCCCTGTCTACAAAATTGAGTGAGATTTATTAATAGTGACTGTACTAATATTAATTCCATCTCCAAGCAGCCACATCCAGATCACATTCAGCAGCATTAGCACATACACTGAGGATTACTCCAGTTAATGTATGTGAATCGATTAACTCAACTCTTGCTAATCCTAAGTAAAATACATAAATCCAGCTAGATTTCTCTACAGTAGTTGAATGTACTTTTTTGTCTTGTTTTGTATTGCACAGAACACACAACCTACAAATTCCTGTCTACATAAATACCATCAACAAGTACCATATCCCTTTAAGCTACATGTTGGTATTTACCTTTGTATGGCATAATTTCACGCGTCTTGAGGTACATCTTGGTGCTGCGGGCCGTGCGAACCTTGTTGATGTTGTAACCGAGCTTGTTGCAGCGATTCTTCCTGCAGTTGAGGCACAGTCCCTTGTTAAACGCCTCCTTGGAGTTGCACCGGTATGCCATGCTCTGCTGCTGAGTGTTCAGCAGAGAGTCGATAAACAGGTGGATGGAGCGCTCGTGGGAGCATTTGACGAGCTGGTCCATATCTGCGACGTGCACAGAGCAGAGAACAAAAGAAACCTCTTCATCTATTCCCAGATGACGTTATGCAAAAGGGAAAATGCCTTCCTTATGTGTGGCTTCTTGTGACTTTTCACAGGTCAGTGTTGACTCAATGCTGACCCAGGTGGTATTTCTCATTTGGTTCTGCCTCGCTCAGTTAAAGCACTTAGCAACAGCTACAGGAGTGAACCAGCAGAACATCAAGCAAAGCCTTTTTTTTCTAAACACAGAAGAACATGTCTGTGACACACTGTGAATCTATGGCTGTTATGATTAGACACCATGTAAACATACATGAACCTATCTAAATGATTAACAACACTTTTATGCCTTAGAATGTGGGCAGTGATGTGTATTAATGGTGCATTTTGTCACACAGAGGAGGTGGGGAAAATTGGTAACACCATGTCTGAGCAGCTGGAGTAGCAGGGTCTCCCTAAATTTAACTCTGGCCGCTCTGGTCTTGCAGAATGGTGACAGTTTAATATCATGGGCAGATGCTTGACAACATGGAGGTAAGAATCCAGGTTATTTAGTAAGAGGACCCTATAGTGACTGTATTACCGTGAACGAATGTTTACACACCATTTGCACTGTATAAATCAGAACCTTAGCAAAGTGGCTAAAATCATCACTAACAGCAGGGAAGTTTTTTGGTACATACTTTGGAGGCCCTTGATCCCTTCCAACGCAATCACCAGCAAGGTATTCTGGAGGTCGCAGCCCGGTTGGAAGGTGCCTCCGTTGGGGTAAATGTCAATGTGGCCCACAGGCCTCTGGATGCCAATGCTGCGGTCGGGGGAGCCCCTGGTGTTGGTGTGCAGGACGTCCACAAACTGGGCATCATCTCGGGAAAGGGTGCTCTGGTCATCTGCATGCTCAAAGGTGGGACCAGCCGGATCCAGACCTTGGTAGAAAGGATGGAGAGAGTGGAGAGTTTGTTTATACTCATTGCAGCCACACAGAAAAAAGAAGTTGAGGATGAGGACACAAAAGCAGAAAGAAGATATGAGTGTGTATTTCTTTTGGCCTCTTTCTGACTTGTACATTTCTGAAAAAAAATACTGAAGCTCAGAACAATGGGAAGCAGTGAATGTTGGCTCTTAATGGGCTGCTGCTCTCACACTAAAACCCGCCATTATTCTAAGCAGGTCAGAGAGACTTCAAAGCTGGATAAACTTCATAATGACAAATAGGGGGATCGGACCCACTAGCTGGCAACATGCACTCACAGACATTATGGGCCTGGAATGTCACAGCCGACAGATTATATTTCATTGGCATGCTGCGTTATTTTCACGAGCTGGCCTGGAAAGAAAAGTGTTCATACTTTGCATTGCAGCACTGTATATTTGCATGCATGTTTTCATTGGCTTTGAAAGTGAATTTAGACCATAAAAGTCTCTTGAGGAATAGGCCAAGATGCTTAGAGCTAAAACACAGTACGCATGGTCATAACTGGATTGATTTACTTGTAAAGAGGAGATAACACATTCCGCTAATAAAGGCAGAATTCACCTTCAGTGAATCTTTTGTTTTTATCAATCAAAATATACAAATAATAACAAAAAAAAATGTTGCACTTAAGGACAATATTCGTGTTTTTTTTGTTCATAAATTCATGCTCAAATCAAGTGCTGTGTGATAAGGTGCAAGTTTATCATCGACATACACTGAAACCAGTCAGAACTCAGAGAACCACTTCCTATGCCCTCTTTATCTGTATGTAGTGTAATGTAAGCGGATGATGATCTATTGTTTAAATTAACAGTCGCACCTGTGATCCTGCTGATTTTATGGTTGGTGAGGTCTCCGGCGATTCCCGCCACATGCGCTCCCAGACTGTAACCCAGCAGGTGAATCCTCTCCCAGGGCAACTGCAGCTCTTTCTGAGAGGGGGAGAGACGATGAGTTGTGTCAGAAGGCGTGACAAGTTGGCACGCATTAAAAAAAGTGTCAAGTGAGTCCTGCAGACTTGCTGGAGGACATAAAACTAATTGTAGGCTGTGCCTAACAAAGCTCTGCGGCACTCTGATCAAGTCTTAATTGAATCTGGGAGACTGTCCAAGAGTAGGACATAATTTATGTAATCTTGCGCTTTGCCAAAACTTTGCAAGCTTTAAACCTGTAAGTCACGTAAATAAAGGGCAAACAAGTGAGAGCATTACTCATGCTAATATGCCTTGAAGTTGTCCATATGAAGGCTCTGGCCCACTAAATACTGTGCCTCACAATGACAGGCTGCTTTGAGCCACAGACACGGCCATAAAACGTCTTTATGGAGGTTATAAAATCATTACCAGTAGGAAAACATATCCGCAGCAGCACCACTATGCACAAAAACATTATATCATCAACTACAGATCCACTGGCAGCTCAGCTTCCTTTGCTGGCAGATTAACATCAAGTGAACGATGTGGTCATCCAAAGGCAGTGGGCCAAATCCACTTGTCAGCAAAGAGGATGTGGGAAATGCGATACACTCACTTGTAACCAGGTAACAAACTTGGCGACATCGCGGCCCACTAGTTTGGTGTAGGCTGCAGAGGTCGGGTAGTGCTGGTTGGCGCGGGTCAGCCAGTCCACCACGATCACATTGGAAGAGGGCTCACGCTCATACAGTGCAGACACCAGCTTTGGCACCCAGTTCTCAAACATCCCAGTTACCTATAGTAAAGCAAATACAAACACACAAACACAAACAAGCACAAAAACAGGGTCAGACACACACACACACACACACACACACACACACACACACACACACACACACACACACACAGGGTCACACACATTTCTAAGGTCAGCGGCAGTGTGGCATGGTTCAATCTGGCCTTAGCCCTCATTCTGTGTCCTGTGGTTGGAGAGCAGCCAGGGTGTCATCAGGTTCAAATCCTGTTGCATGACAGGCTCTGAATCACATTATAGAAGGAGATGCATGGAGTGTTTTCACTGGTGGCTCACCGCTCTCAGTCTATTTTTCTCCGAATCGAGAGTTTTTTGAGGGTATTTGTCGTTGCATTTATCTCGATTTACTGACTGAATGTCCATCAGATTTAGCCTGATTCAAATTGTGAAAATAAACAGATAGTTGGTTGGCTGTTTGAACAGTGTATTGGCAGGACTCAATTATGTTTATTTGATCATTCATGCAACATACTGTCGTATCTATTAGAGGTTTTCTGGCAACTTCATCAAGGAGGACCACAATATAAACGTGCACATACTCACACTCAATACAGAGACAAATACTTATCTAATGAAAAACCCATAACATGGACTTATAAAAGCTTCTGATACACCTGTGATTATTACCAGGCTGGCCTATGATAATTCACGCTGAGTGACATACCGTCCAGCCATGTATCACAACGAAGGTCTTCATCTCTGCCTTGAATTCACACTCTGTGATGGATTCTGGCCTGCCGGCCACGATGTAGCACATGTCATCATCGGGGAAGTCTGCTTTGCGCAGGGAGAACTTGGACACAATGTCAGTTAGGTCTGTGATCCATTCAGCAGTGGTCGGTGGGGGAGCAGTGGAGAATGTGGTGTTTACTGTTACAACACACAAACACACACAGAGAGTATGCAGTAGATTATTAGATTGCTGTGGCATGACAGAAATGCAGAGAGCTGTTGTCAGCCGGGACACTGCCCAGGGAAAAGATCAATTTTTTAACATTTCTATTACATCTTCTGATGATTCGCATCCATACAGCAAGCACACAGCCGTTCGAACCACTGATGTCTTATCAATAAATTATTTTATTATTTTAAAAAGTTCTTAGCTGACAAGAATTTTGAAAAACTTTCTTCTCCTTAGTGACCACTAATATCACCAGTGTTACATTCAGGAACAACATTGAGACATAGAGCATGGCAGTGTCGCCCCCTTTTGTCTCCCCTGCATAAGTTTAATGACTGAAAAACACTATAGATACCTGGGTTTGCTGAAGTTAAAGTCAAAAAAATTGGATACAAATTCACATTTACCTCGGAACTAATCACTTTCTTTCAGGGAGTTCAGTTTTGTTCATAGAAAATGAAAATGAAAAAAAAAAACACGTGTGAATCTAAAGTTTTAAATGGAGAAATGTACTTTTAAAAAAGAGGTAATTCTTTATCAATTAAACACTAACACCGGTTTACGTTTTTATACCGCAGCACTGGAAATAAACAGGTTTTGTTTTTGATTTCAAACACTGAGGTTTTCCCTTAATGTTTTCTTTATTCCCCTGGTCTCTCCTCAGACAAAAGGCCAACAGCAACAACAGCAGCGGCTTTTCTTCCTGCTCACATGGGCCTGAACGCTCTGAAATGCGATGCAGCGCTTTTCACGGGGGTTATTCCCGGTCAGAGCCGAGCAGCGTGTGTTAATTAACCTGCGTATGTTGACTTCATTAGAGCTGCGAACCATGAAAATAAAATCCTGCAATAAATCAATCAATCAAAAAAAAAAAGCAAATTAGGTCGCACTTACCAAACACGGTGCTTGTGGCTTTAGGGGAAGAAGAGAAAGTAGCCAAGATTTTTCCCAAAATTATCCAAACAGTCAAAAAACTGATATTTTTTTCTCCCATATTATTGAGCCTTTTTTTTCTTAAAAGATGTCCAGAATGAAAAAAATATATTCTTCGGATATAACAGTTTAAGTATATATATATATATATTTATATATATCCAGTGGTTTATTTTAACACAGGTCAGGACGTTGTGTGGAGTTGCGGTGTATGAGTGAAATTTCCTCTCATCGTCTGTCACAGTTGCCGCTCGTACTCATCTTTATGGGTGGCTAATTTAAATACCCACACATGATTGGTTGGAGTCCGGAGGGCGGGGTTTAAACTTTGTCCCAGCTCTGCATCACCGAGGGGAGAAGTCATTCACAAGCTTCTCCACAGGAAGAGCTGAAGCAGGGCAGCACCCATCACTCTGCATGTGGTCTGATTTAGGAGGTATTATTAGTCACTGGAAAGTTGCCTTAGACTTTAGACTTAAGGCCTTGTGTGTGAGAGTGTGCTTGTGTGTGTGTGTGTGTGTGTGTGTGTGTGTGTGTGTCTGTGTGTGTGTGTGTGGGTGAAAATTAATCTGATTTTGTTTTTTCATGACTTGTGTTGCCCCGGTACCAAGAACAAAGAATTTATACAGAAAAGTATTTGAACAATCCGTTTTTATCTCTAATTCTGAGCCATCGTCATGCATTATGGTATAATAATAAACTGGCCCTGTTATGAAAAGTTGACTCGCGTGATGAAGGTGTTCATTTTCCACTACAAATCCACATTTACCTCTAAACTAATCCAGTTCTTTCAGGGAGTTCAGTTTTTTAGCCAGAATGAAATGAACAAGTCTAAATTGTTTTAAATGGAAGAATTTCCAAGCAGCAGTGTTTCGTTGATTAAACACTAACACTGGTTTATTTTTATACCACAGCACTGAAAATAAATAATTTGTGATTTTGTTTTTGATCTCAAACACTCAGGTTTTCTCTGTTAATTTTTTCCTTATTCCTCTGGTCTTTGCTCAGACAAAAGGCCAACAGCAACAGCAGCAGCGGCTTTTCTTCCTGCTCACATGGGCCTGAATGCTCTGAAATGCAATGCAGCGCTGCAGACTGTTAATGTCTCGCCTTTTGTCCTTCAGCCATCTTTTCCATCCCGGGGTCATGAGTGAAAAAAACATTAATTGAATTTCTTATCCCTCTTAGTATAATATTAATTCTAATCTTTTAACTTTTCTGGACACATTTACAAAGTGCTAAAATGGTAATGTAAATTTAAAAAAACAAGAAACTGAATCACTGTGGGCAGTCTGTTACGTTAATTCAACATGAAACATAGATCACACATCACTGATGTGATGTGACGTGAAGTTAAATTTGTATAATTAATAACCTGAGTTGGTACTGCTAGTGTGGCCCGAGGAGACCTAACAGAGGCAGCCGTTGCTCGTGGCATTGCAGGACATGCATGATATCTCAGACAGATCTTCTGAGCAGTGTGGGTGTGTTACACAGCCCCACTCTCTCATTGGTGGAGCTGTCTACAACTTGGAAACAATGAAAAAGCACAATGGGACAACAAATGGCACCCCAGTGTCCCGTGCCATGCCCTCAAATCACATGCAGAAACGAAAGCTTGAAAAGTTAATAAAAGAAAAGTGTATCCCTGTCTCATATCATGCCATGCAAGAATAAGAACAAGATGTTGAGACAGAAAGGGCACACTTTATGGGTCCAGTTAAACCCCCTTGCGGCACTGGGGGAACTGAAGAGGTCCAAAACCAGCAGGGAAATCAAAGGCATGTGGAGGACGAGAGGAGGATGATAGAAATGTGTCAGTTTGATCATGATTTTCACCTCTGAGCACCTGTGTGAGAGTATTTTAATCTCTCCACACCGAAGGCTACATACCCAGACTGACTCGTAGCCGGGAGATCGCTTCATCATAATTGTTATTACACAGTATGTTCTCTGATGTCAGCACCCACTCACCGCTTGGTGTTTGTTATCAAAGGATGAGGTTTCTCATGCTTTTAAATGTGAGATACATTCATCTTTAGTCCTGCATGAGAAAAACTGTTGTTTAACCCTTGTGGTCTGTTTATACTGACTTTGCTTTCCCGTTGTATGTGAAAAAAGAAAAACTATACTCATAATTAGTCCAAAATCAACTGATTTCTATAATTTCTCCTCAACTTATTAAAACCCATTATGGAGAGGAGTGCTGAAGCGATGATCCTTCCCTTTGCCTCAGACTCAGCTTCTACATCTGATGTAGAATTATACCACATAATGAAATATTTCATGTTTTATGTTGTATGTGCTATGCATGAATTAACATGTATTCCCTTTGTTTGCCAAAAAGTAATTCATAGACAAAAAATGTTTTCCTACTTTATGATGCCACTTTTCTTAGGGGTCATTTAAAGCCTCAGAGATGTCTAAGTCAATCACGAAGAAGCTTCAAATTTCAAATTTCAAAAACAGAAATCCAAATAGACTGATTTTGGAAGCAGCAGTGCTGCATAAAAGTACTAGCAGCACATAGTACAGATATAGAAATACATATAATTTAATTGTGTTGAAACAGCTGTGGTCTTTAAGATCACAGACAGGAGAAATATGTCTTTTTCATAGTGTTAATTATGACTTATGAGCTGTTAAAGTGGGCCCATTGTTTCCAGGGCCCCAGACAAAACTTTAGGTTTAATGCAAACTTAGGATGAATAAAAAAACTGGAATTAACTAGTTCACTTTTCTCTCCGTGAAGACTTACGTATTCTGCTCGATTGCAACCTTTTCCTCAGTAATTAACTGCCGCTCTATATTTGCCTTCTCTGAAGCAGAATTTTCTGTTTCTTTTTATCTTACATGTTTGAGTATATGTATGCCTATACGATTATGTGTGTGTGTGTGTGTGTGTGCCAGGGATTGTTTGGATGGTGACGCTTATGGTCAGACCAGCAGGCCCAACCCAGTGATTAGACACAAGAGCAAACGCCCATCCCTCAGCCTGTGATCTGAGTCTTGATCGCTGCATTGACTGCGGTTACTGTGCTTGACCCCAAGGGAGAGCTGCGGTGATAAACGACAAGGCAGAGATGTTTGAGCGTGACTATTAACGATTCTGTTTGAGACACACCCAGGCAACATCACTGAAATGATGTTTAGCTTTATGAGCGATGAGTTCCTTTTGTTTGTTTGGTAACACTCCCCCCCACGAATAAATCTTGAGTTTGGAGGTCGTTCACACTCTGTAAAATTATCAGAAAAGGAGAAAGAGGGAGAAGGATTGAAGCAAGATTAAGGGACAAGGAGCGAACAAACCAGGGTAGCAGCTGACTGAAGAATGAAAGACAAAATTAAACTGCTGAAAATAATACAGAGTAGACAGTGCGACAGTCAGGCTGCCAGTGGTGTTTTGGTCTGAATACAGATCCGATACGTCCCAGTTTAATGTCCAATTAGTTTGGCTTTAACCCTGAGACCTGACGAGGAAATTAAAAGATCAGTGCAGAGACAACATAGATTTCCTGCTGGGGAGGAATTCCTTCACTTTCCTTTTTCTGCTCTATCTCCTGGAGCCTTTCAAACCTAAAAGGCTGCACATTTGTTTCACATTCCTCTGTTTGGTCTTCTGACAGATTATGTTGACCGTGGCTTGTGAAAATGCAGAGCAGTCTTGAACCGCTTAGACTACTTCATGAATCTATCATGTGCTTTAGGCCGGAGCGGTGTTTCTGACCCAGATGCAAGTAAATAAATTAGAGATAAATAAACTCCACCTGTGTCTTTGCCTCTTCCACCCTACTCGTCTCTTGCCTCCAGAATTTACACATGTCCACAGGATTTAAAAGAGCAAACTCTCACACTGCAGGTGTAGCTACGGGTGTCACTTAAATCCGAGTCATGACAACAGGGAGTAGGTCGCGCACACCGATCCCCGAAAGTGAGACATTCACCTCGTGAGCATGTGTCTAAGCAGCCACGTAAACAAAGCATCCACTCACGCACACACTGGATGGTGAAATCCTCAACATAAACGTCCATTCTGATGACTCACTCAAAGGGATGTTTCTAGGAAAAACGGAAAACAGGGATTCGGTTTCACAGCACGATGTAGCATAAATATTTTTGGTGAGCAAATTTGCAGGGGCCCCTTGTGTTTCACCATGTGTGTACAGTATGTGGCTTCCACACCAAAGAGAGTGTTTGCTGAGCGTTTTCTGGTAACTTTTAAACCTGACCTATTTTGGCTTGATCTGGATCTGGAGTTCCACTTGTAATACCTTCTCTGTATTGCTGCCTGTTGTGCAAGGCCATCCGGTCGTTGTTTTTCATTACTTCAAATCATATTTTGTTCTCCTTTATCTGAATGTTTCCACGCGCTGTCATTGCCATCTTGGTCCAAACACAACAGGAGATGAAAAGACCTTCAAAAAAAATTCAACCAAAACCTTGAGGCCAGCTGGTGTAAACAATTTAAAAGAAAATCTCATGAATCATGGTTTCACCAGTCATAAGGTTTACTTCACATTTCACATACGGCAGGAAATCTATGTGACACCACACTTGATTTTAGCCGTAACTGGCAATTCAGCAATCTATTATAGGGAAAAGATTTGCAGGGCAGGACAGTGATGAAGAAAGGCATCTCTGTGGGAGTTCGGTTTTTTTTAAGAGCCTCTTACTAAAGACACAGTGAGGTAATAAAAGAGCCACAAACAGACGCGAAGGGGAGACGCGTGTGTGTGGGGAAGGCAGTATTTTACGCCTCTATTCAAGGGTGACATGAAGAGGTTGTGTTATACACTTGTCCTGGCAGTTTAACGAGGAAACTAATTGATGGGTGCTTCACATAGGACGTGAGGGTGTTTCTATCTAAAATACATGAGTCTCTTGTTTGTGATTACTCTGCCTAGTAGCTTTGTGCACCCCTTTCATAAACCTTGTAGTCCTCACTTTCCAGCAACAAAAATTAGGCATTGCACTGGGAGGGAAAGAATATACGATTTCTGGGGAAAAAAAACAAAAAAAACAAAACAAAGAAAAGTTGTCTCAAAAAGTACTTGTGTAGAATTTAGTAGCTGATAGATTTTGTTTACAGGTTATCAACAAGGTCAGAAGAACCCAACCTGTACAGAAATGTTCAAACTAACAGCACACTTATTACACACACATGAGCCTTGAACCATGAAAATAGCAGATAAGATGACTTGTGCGGTTCTGCTGTGGGGCATTTTTTTGCAGCCTTATTTTCCCCTTCTACCACTGAAGTGATCTCAGTGAGGAGCATACAGTAACATATACCCTGGCAATGGATACTAGATGAGAGCTGGATGTGTGGTGGGGCATCCTGGTGAGATCAGTCAGAGGCCAGAAACATCAGCCTTCTCTCATATCATGTTCGACATATGTATAAAAATATATATGAAACCTAAGCCCTAAGCCTACATCACACAGCAGCACGGTTACTTAGGTCGCCAGGACATTTTTTGTCTGCCCGATTAACATGCATATGCATCTACAGTGTGCATGCGTATGCATGCCTGTACTGTATATACTGCATGTGCAGAAGAATGAGCATGAACAGCAACTTCCTACAACATCAGACTGCAAACTAATGAGATAGTCTTCATGTTGAAAACTTTATATATTGCCTGTGGGCAATGTATGGGTTGGAGGCACCACATCTGTTGCTTTGTGTCCTATGTTAACTACGGTCATACAGAGCTTCCAGTGTCACCCACTGTATTCAGTACAGACATAGCTACACACCTTCGTAATGGATGCATGCACACAGAGTCCCAACAGTGATATTCAAACAGAAAGCAAGTGTGCATTTATCAATATGTGTGGGCTGAGGTGTGCATACGTAACCAACACACACACTCCAGTAGCTGTGTCCGCTCACTAGAGTTTTTTGCAGGTTTTTCGCTGAAAGCCACTATTTCATGCATGAAAGTTACATAAAAAAACTTTTGCACATGTGTCAGTGGTTCATCTGGATGTTGTGAGTGGAATCCAGCAGACTAGAAGCTGAATGAGTCCTATGTTCAGTCCATGAAGGCAGCTGGTCATGCCAGTGTTAAAATTAGACTTGGGTCCCTGTATGTGCAGCATTCAGCATCAGCCTGGTCTGACCGTACTTTCTCAACGAACTGATGTCCCAATTCAGGGGAAAGAGGAGGTTTCATAACTATTAGATTTCAACTGCTCCAGAAGATGCCAGCGTCTGGAAGAAAGGGTTGCACATGTGGAACCGGGTGTGTATTTCTTAAAATGTTCATTTCAATTCCCTTTTGACTTTCCTATTCAAACTATTTGAATTATTCTTTACCCTGATCTCATTCTAGAATAAACTGCAAAGAAAATTTCTAAAAATAAATGAATAAATAAAAACAAAGACATGCACAGATTGATTAATATCCACAGATATTGGTTAGTTAGTAGTGTACTGTGATTGTGATATTGTACAGGATTAAAGAGTAAATGTTAGTAAAGTTGTTTTTTTCATTTCTTCAAAAGGGTAAAAATGACTAAAAAAAATAACAAACATTTATCAAGTGACATATTTTACAGGATTTACCACTTAAAATCCTGGGTGACAGAAGCCTCATGTTTTACTCTCCACTTGTGTCCCTGGTTGAAGAGGTCTTGGACTGAGATGACCCAGCTTGGCTCAGGTCTGTTCTTTGCTCTCTTTTCATCAGTGTGGCTGCTGTCTGCGTTCGATGTTTTTGGACAGCAGGAGACTTGGTTTGCATCATTCCTCTCTCGCCATCACCCACCAGCACAGCATGAAGTCTGGGTGTTCTGTACATAAGACTGTGAGAGGCCTGTTGTTTCAACACTGATCGGGATAATCATCATAACAGAAGACGTCCCCACGAAGGGAAGGAATGAAGGATTTGCCCCATCATCCATGTTGCACTGTGGTTGTTTGCTGTCAAATATCTGTCAGTGGTTTTGCCCGAATTGTTTAAAAATCCTGAACAGAAATCTGTTTTCAGGTTTACAATAGCATACCTAGATAGATTTCACATCTAAAATACTCACCTTCTCCAGAACCATACTCGCATTTTGACAGGAGTGTGCCCGATGTAAAACCTGATGTTGATTTAAAGGAGAACGCCACCAATATTACAGTTTGTTTATAAGTCTTGAGCAGCACTACAGCATGTGATGTCATGTGTTACTAGCATGACACGCCTGAATCTCTGACCAAAGAACCTGCTGTCTGGGTGAATGGTGGATGATGTGGTCGCCAGGATTTGACAAGGAAAAAGAATGAGGTAGATGTGTATTTAAAAAAAATACTAGATCTGTGTTTCGGCAGCATCGAATTTAATTCTGTATTAAAAATTTGTCCATCTCAAATCTGACTGTGTTACAGTAATGCAACAGACAGGATTTTTTAAAATTTTACCATCCATTTCTGATCGGGAACAGGGCAGACAGCATGAAAGAACTTTAGATCACACATTTATCTGTGGTGTCTTGACCCTATCTCCTTCTCTTTCTGCATTTCCCTACGGCCCTCGACACCGATGCTCTGCAGACCCCCCCCCCTCGCCTGCAGGCCAAGCTGGTGCCTTGAGCCTCACTTCTGTTGAAACAGAAAAAAAGTTGTTTTCTCAGCTTCGTCCTCTCTCAGCTGTCCAAGGAAGCTCCTGAAGGTTCCATCTGTGGTGAATCAGAGACGTGAACCAAAGCAAAGTGATGAGATGTGGCAGGAGATCTTATCGGCAACCTGCTGTGTGATACAATGAGAAAATCCACTGTGTTTATCTGTTTCTCAGGTGTAGGACAAAGGTGTGACATGTGCTCCTGCTGTAGTCATCAGTTTACCTGCTATATGTTCACATATGATCCTGAAAGGTCAGAGAACCTTGTTTGTAATATAGGAAAATGCAGAATACAGCAAAAACTTTAGATAGCTTGTAAAGTACGTAGTCAGTTTGGATAGATAAGACCAAAATATTAGATCCAACTTTTGTCTAACAACACAACTCAATGCTCAACACTTCATAAAACCAATATGATAGACCTCTATAAAGATCCAGTCTATTAAGATGTGGTCTGCACATTCAGTCTGGTTTTAATGTACTTTCCTCATTGTAGAACTATTTTGTGATATCCAGAAAGTACTCAGACCCCTTCACTCTTTCCACATTTTATAGTGTTGTAGATTTAATATTAAAGGGATAAAACTGCCATTTTTGCCCATCAATCTACACTTAATGACCATAGCCATCCAAACTGGGGTCAGGTATGTCCTGTTTGCTTTACAGCAAAACACAGGGAAGTCCTTGAAGAATACTGGTGGAAAGGGTTCACCAGTCTCTGAGCCCAGACTTAAACACCATTGGACATCTGTGGAGAGACTGGAAGATAGCAGTTTACAGACGCTGATGAAGCTTGAGAGGATCTGCCAGGAGGAATGAGAAAAAATGTACAAATCAAGGTGTGCAATAGCTTGTAGAAACAAACCCAAGAACATACAAAGCTGTAACTGCTGCCAAAGGGGAGTCTAGAAAGTACTGAATCAAGGATTTGGATACTCTCAGAGGCCACTGTATGCAATTGTATAATTTAAAAAGAAAATATCCCTGCAAAGTCAACAAACTACAATATCCATACAGTCATGTAACAATTAAAACAGCAGCATACAACTACATTACATTCGTCGCAAGTTAAACCTGAGATTACCTCTCCCGTTGATTCACTAAAACATCTGTGCTACATATTTGCGGCTGCAGGCAATGAGCATGTGTTTCTGTGTGATAGATATAGATTTAGACATATAGAAAGAAAGAAAATAAGAAAGAAAGAAAGAAAGAAAGAAAGAAAGAAAGAAAGGAAGGAAGAAAGAAAGAAAGAAAGAAAGAAAGAAGAAAGGAAGAAAGGAAGAAAGAAAGAAAGAAAGAAAGAAAGAGGAAGGAGACACAACTGACACTCAGGCTGATGAGCGCTTCAGTTCGACAACTCCTCAGGACAGAAACTAGAGAAAATAAACACAGCCATTTCCCAAACTCCGGGAATCTGGATAAATGATGTTGCACAGCATGGGGATAACAAGGGGAATCAGGGTTGAGTGTGTGTGTGTGTGTGAGAGAGAGTGCATTTCTTTTACACTGACCCATACACATATTTCTGCCTTTAGGTGTGTTCGTGTCTCAGGCGAGGTGTCTGCAACCCTCTCTACCTCTGAACTTGTGTGCTCATTTCCCCACTGGTCCTGGTCATGTTGGTTTAAGTTGCTCTTTTTACATCTGGTGGACTATTTGTAATTAAGAGGCGGCCAGTCGGGGCCAGAGGAGGAAAAAGGTGAACCAGCCACAGGGACCCGAGTCCATGTCCTGATTTTATCCCCAAGTATCCTCTCACCCACGAGTCACGCCCTGTAAGCCATTTCTTTCTCCAGTGTTCATCATTCATTTCCACAGGGATTAAAGAATTTTTGTCACACCAAGAGTTTGACCATCACCCTCAATCATCATAGTTGTTAGTAATATTGTAACTTCTTTTAAAGCTGATTTTACAATTGCACCCACAGTCAATGGATCTGCACAACAGCATCAACTTTAAGTCTAACAAATGAGTAAAGTCATCAGTTTCAGCTTGTATTCTTGATCATATGTTTCCCTCTAGTGGACAAAAAGAAAATAACAGAAATGTTAGGAGGATTTTAGACACAAGTTTTTCGTGAACTAGTATCAAGATTAGAATTACGGTCGCTGCTTCATATATTTCAGTATGAAACAGCAAGATCGGGGAGACAGATGAGGGGGGAAGATGCTACTGATGTTGGAAATATTGGAAACTGACAAATGCAACCATCTGTTGCATCTTATTTGACTGCAAGTATTCAAACCATTGGGTGCATGAGTAAATATATAAAAAAACATAAGAAGTATACATGTATTTATTTAACGTATTTGCCACATTGTAAAGATGGGAACAAATGAACCCAGGAACACAAGGCAGAAAAAGAGGAAACTGCTTTTTTTAGGACACAAATGAATATTATCGTATAAGCTTTTATAACTACATCACATTGTTTCTTGGATAATTCAGGTTCCATGTGAACATGGAACTTTCATTCTGAGAACATTACCATGATTGAATGATCATACAAGTCCTGATGTTGGGTACTTCACCAAGAATCTACAGTATGTAGCATCCATACCACTACATGACACATGATATTGCAGTCTTGGAGGAGGAAGGGGTCTTTTGAAAGAGAGGAACTCTACTTCTAGAAAAGGAACTTGGAACCATTTATTTATAAGACTCCATAAAGTCAGGGTTCCTTTACTTCCTTAAATATTGGAGAAGGAACTACAGTGTATATCTAGAGCTCATTTCTGTACCAACACTGACAGTAGGTGTATTCGTGAACTATGAGTGTGAAGTACAGAGGTCAAAATAGCAGCTGGCAGTTAAAATCATTTCCTGCTGCAAATAAATATATACAGCCTAATCATAGATGAACTCGCCGACATGCTATTTTGCAATGAGAAAATGAAACATTGAAGTGTAGGTAACTGTGTGGAAATGGTGTGTCTGGAGGGTGGGTTGTCCCAGGCAACCCACTGGTTTCTCTATTACAGTCAATAGCTTCTCACCTCATTTCTTCTGTCTAGGCTAAAGGTCTACAAGCCAAGTGTAAGAAATCTATTTTCATTGAGTACCAAGTATCACTCCCTATGCCATTTGGAAAATTTACAATGAACCAGAGGAGCAGTCTGGTTGCATATAGTATTTAATACTAGAAGGATTACAGGTTCACCATATTAGCTAAAAATATTTAATACCCAACTTACACACTATATATATATATATATATATATATATATACACACACTATCTATATAGATATATACCTATATAGATATATTTATATAGATATATACACACTATATATATATATATATACACACTATATATATATATATACACACTATATATATATATATATATATATATATATATATATATAAATTCAAATATTGCTTCAGTGTACTATGCCAGCTCATATGTGATTTTTGTATGTTTATTAACATGAGGCCCTAAAATGGATTTTTGTGTTCTGGCGATATGAATCAGGGATCATTAGTTTTAGTTGCAGCACTACTTAAAGATGAAACAGCTTTTATTCCTGTAGGCAATTTGACCCTGTATATTTTACAACCAAGCTCTTCTAGACCACTGAGCAGAGCATGGCATTAAAATAAACCAATTACCATTAACAGAAGGACAAGAAAACAAACAAAACAAAAACAACAAAGAAAAAAACGAAACAAAAAAAAACATTTGAGTTACAGGAAAAATTAGAATGAATCACCACACATTAAATTTTAGGTTTTATCACAGATCTTTGCACACATACACACTACCCTTATCCAACAATCACACAAATCAAGTACTATACAAAAAAGCAATAACTGAAATTTAAAAAAACAAAAACAAAAAACAACCACTTGGATAATCAGAGTTGTGACATTTAATTTAAAAACATGTTCTTCAGCAGGGAAAATATACTAACCATGTGTTTTAAAAAGAATAATGTCAAAAAAAGGAGCCTCAAGCTCTCAACAAGTTAATTGCAACAAAGGCTCAATAAATGAGAATGGAAAATTTCCAAAATGTTTCAGACACTAACTGGGATACAGAAAGGAGTCTTGTGAGGTTAGGTCCATCAAGCTCTACAATACATCTGAATTTACAGCACAGAGCTCTGACATGACTCTCCACAACAGGCCAACCTGCACACACAACAAATTCTTGTGAGCAGACAGTCGTGCTAAATGAACAAGGCAGGTTGGACTGAATGATAATTCCAAAGCAGGAGATGACTAAATCACAAAAAAGAAGAGAAGCAAAAAGAAATGTGAAGGTTTCCATCAAAAATGGTTTGGAATTGTGTCAAAAAAAGAATTCCCCTTTTTAAAAAAATGTACAAAAACAAGATGGCCACATCCTCCCTGATGTGACCTCTTGGAACAGTCCCACTATGGTCTTCAGACAGACAAGACAGACAGACAGACATCAGTAACGTCGACCAAAAGCTCCACTCTGCAGCCCGCCGCCCTGCATCAGCTGGTTCTGTCTGTTCAGAGCTCCAGAGAGGGACTGAGATGTTCCTGTGTTCATGTAGCCTCCACGGCTGGTGAGAAAAAGAAAAAAAAGCAGAATGATTGACACCGTTCGAAAAAACCAGTGTCGCTCTTGTGATGTTTGTGTTGAAAAAAAAAAAAAAAAAGCACATCAACGATGAGACTTATATACAAGCTGGTAGTTACTACGCACCCTGCCATTCCTCCACGTGCCATGTGGCTCTGGCCTGGAATACCACCATCTCGAGCTGGAATTGAAAAGCAAAACATCAGATACACAGACCAAGACCACTGAAGTTAAGGCTCTAGACTGCCATTAAGCAGGATAACAACCGTACATCATTTTGCCTCAAACTGCTGCTATATTTTTGCCATCTGCTGGTCCAATCCTCAGGAGGCAAAACTACTGTGTTTTATCATAAATCACGAAAGCAGTCCGTGTAACTAGCAGTTAAGTCATTAAACACACACACACACACACACACACACACACACACACACACACACACACACACACAATCACACAATACAGCAAAAGCATTCATACTTTGCCATGATCTGTCTCCTTCCATCTTCCGTCCCGAGTCCCAGTCTCGACCTCCATCCCTAAAAATAAATAAATAAAAACATAAAATTTAAATCATTTTTCCCTACTTCAGGAAAAATGTTGGTATGTTTGAACTGAAGTAGCTGAGTGTGATGCCCACCTCGGGTTCATGCGCTTGTCATAGCCTCCACCCCAGGGCTCTCGGCCATCTCTGCCATGTCTTTCTGACCTGTCTGAGAAGTGCTGTAAGGAGACGAGACAGTTAAAAGTCTCTCACACTCTGCTTCTGTGCAGCTGCTAAAAACGTTTAGGCTTCAAAGCATCATGTTTTACTGTTCTTTGGGGCAATTGTGTCAGGCACAGGACGAGCCGATGATGCCACATCCGTAGGACGAGGGTACACATCTCTTACCTGTCCATCTCTGTCTGCAGCCATGCCACGAGTATTGTCCCGCCTGTCCATCATCATGTCGTCTTGGTAACGGCCCCGGTCTCTGTGGTCAAAGTCCTGATAACGCTCCTGTCGACCAAAGTCGGAACGGCCGTAACGGTCATCCATGGCCATGCGCTTATCAGGCCAATCGTCTTTTCTGAAAAACAGAGCAAGTAACGATAACAACAATGAAGCTCAAACACTGAGTCTGGCTGTATCTGGTTGGTATACAGTACATACCGAAGTAAAGTCTTACTGCTGGGATTATTTTAATGCAGATCAAGAAGCCAAATGAAATGAACCTCTGCTTAAGCAATAAATACATTGATTAATCATCCTGTTCAGAATCACTACATAATGTCAGTTATTTACCGGCCATCCATGTCGTAAGGCCTCTTAATGGGTCGTCGATCCTGTTCGTAACGCAACTGCTCCTGCTGCCGTCTCAGCTCCTCCCGCTCCCTGAGGATCCTTTCCTGCTCGCGCCGCCTCTCGTACTCTATACGTAGCCTTTCGCGCTCCAGGAACTGACGCTCCATACGGTCTGCATCGAGGCGCTGCTTCTCAGCCTGAGAATGAAACCGATCACCATGACTATCAAGAGAGAATTTTTATATCAAAGAAAGTACATCTGGGGCAGTGAGAAATGTGACAAATGGCTATATGGAAGCAATGGAAGCAAAAGATATTTCTATTAACATCACAGTGTATGTATTCCACACTCTCAAGACTTGCACCAGAGAGTATACGGTAAGAAATGTGGGTGAGAACATATATAGCAATGCAGTGAGAAAAAGAAAAATGCAAAAGTACTTTGACAGTACCTCCAGCCAGTGTCTCTTCCGGATCAAGTGTTTCCTCTCCTCTCTCTCCCTGAACAGACGGATTCGCTCACGCTCACGATCTGGGCGGTTGTCACGATCACGGTCACTGAAAGAAAACAGGAAGAGATCAAACTCTGTTCAGCAAGTAACTACCACAAAATGAGTACATACTGGTTAATAGTGTCCAGTGAAAGATCAGAGTGATCAGGCATAACTACAGTCACTTCTTCAGTCCTCCAAAAAAGATCTAAAAAGCATTTTTATTCTATAGAAAGAGATGCAGCTCTACTGTAAGAAAATATAGATATTTTTCATGGACCTGCACAAGATATCAACCAAAGAGGTACAAGATCCTTCATTAATTTTTGATTATGTTGTATTAAACCTTATTAGAGTAGATAATTAATTCTAGCCCCTTTGCATGATTCTTACGTGTATCTTCGTCTTTCCACCTCTCTAATCTCCCTCTCTCGTTGTCTCTGCCGCTCCCTCTCTCTCTGCTCCTTGATCTGGTCAAATGACAGGATGTCTTTCTTCTCCTTACTAGGTGACTTGCGGTCGCGACTCTTTGTGCTCTGGAGAATGGAGTGAGGGAAAGAGCAGAAAGAAAAAAGTTTAAGTTACAGGACTAATAAAAACACATTGTCACAAATATTACAGGTCAAGCTGATTTTCTCTACACATGCGTACGAAACTAACTCAAGTGTAGCAGCCATAAAGGTTTATGTTTACTTACTCGCTCCTTGCTTTTGGTTTTGACGCTGATAACGGGCTCTCCTTTGGACTTGTCCATGACTACAGTCCTCTCATTTCGCCCTGTGAAAAATATTGTTTATGTTGTCAAGAATAAATGTATAAATGTATATATTTGTTTTCCGGAGATAACTTTTTTGTTTTGTTTTTAACAGAGTTAACTTGATACATACAGAGCAGGCGTGATCTTATTTTTCTCACCTTTGCCATCTTTTCCTTCTCCCTCAGATTTCTCATCCTTTCCATCAGACCTATAAGACATTAAACATTGTGAGCTCTATCTGAGTTATATTAACAAGCATATGAAATATCAAGTTCTAAAACTCAAGAAGTCTCAACTGCTGAGGTTACAGATTACCACTGGGTCATGCCATGCAAAAATTGTATGCAACCAGGATATGTAAGGGCACACCGTATCAAAATACCAGGCTGCTAGGTCATTTTTGGTAACAGACTTTATTCAAACACGAGGCAGCTTGTAAGCGATCTTACTTGGAGTCGGAAGAGTGTCTCCTGTCGCTGCCAGATTTCTTGGGGTCATTCTTGTCTGCTGGTTTCTTCCCTGCTGGCTCATTTTTAGCCTACAATGTTTAAACAGGAACTTCTTTATTCACAACGGCTGAATGAACAGATTCAGTGTCACATACCAATCATACCCAACAATGAAACGTGCCATAAAGCCTTTTTTTTTTTTTTTTAAAGAGGTATTAGATAATTGTGTTCTGACCTTATTTGTTCCAAAAGTTTAAGTTTAACAACTGCTAAGATTCACTCAGATTCATGAGGTGTTTATTTGGGTAGGACCTTAGTTATTAGAGGACCAATATAAGCAGTAAAAGCAAAAGTCTCCCCTCAACACTCACCCGCTCCACAGAGATCATCCTGCCATGCAACTCAGTCCTGTGAAGGTGGCTGATGCACTTGGTTGCCTCCTCTGTCGAGGACATGGTGACAAAACCATAGCAACGAGCCCCGGGGCTCTTGGCATTGGTCACAACCTTAGCTCCAACAACCTTGCCGTATTTGCTGAAGAGAGTCTTCAGATCAGTTGCTCTGGTAGTAGAAGAGAGACCGCTGACCCACAGATTCCTGCTACTGCTTGCTGCAGCACCACTTCCAGCGGCTACACATATACACAAAATTTAATGAGCACGTATCCATTGAAAGCGAAAGACCAGAACAGGAAAGCAAACGTTCACTCACCCTTTTCATCTTTTGACTCGGTCTGGCCATCTTTTTCCTCAGCGCTAAAGACAAAGAAAAAAAAAGCCATAAACATACAGGAGTAAGGAGCACTTGGGATCTCCTCACATTAATGTATTGACATATATGTGTTTTATGATTTAAAAAAAAAAAAAAAGTTGACAGTGATCAGCCCATCATGTACCACAGTGCCGTGCTTTAAAAGTGAATAAATGGGACAATACCCTATGAAAATCCCAACATGTTACTCGTTAATGGGTAATAAAGTGGTAATAGGTGAGTGTAAGGAGAGACAAATGAAAACGGACAAATGCACAGAACGTTTTTACCTCCAAAAGAGCATCCAATTTTTTCTAGCACAAAGGAGCCAATGCAACAGAGATAGCCATTTTGGTTTCTAGTAGACAGAAAGCAACAAACCTCTTTTTCTGATCATCGCCCTCTACAGAAGAGGACTCTTTCACTGTCGAGGCTGAATCCGCAGCAGCTTTCTCTTCTGTCTTCTCATCCTCCTCACCCTTCTTAGACCCAATTTCTGATTCAACGGTTTCACCCACAGCGCCCTGTTCGCTTATACTAACAGCCTGCGAGCTTTTGTTTTCAGCGTCAAATGTCTCTTCTGGGACATTCTGTGTGTCCCCAACCTCTTTGGTGTCAGTCTCCACAACATCCCTGTCGCTCTCCACATCTCCAGAGGTGGCTTTGTCGGACACACTGTCTTCCCCTCTGGCGGTGGCAGCTTGCTCTTCTTCAGGGCTCGTCTGGTGAGGATCTTCGTTAAGCGGCTCAGATAAACAAGACCCGGCTACTTTGTCATTTTCTACGGATTTAACAGGAATAGAATGGCACAGAGTTTAATCACTTCTGAAACACAGCAATGGTTAACGAGGAACTGGCAAGGCCTGGATTAGGAACGTCATGACCACTGGCCTGTGCTCTTAGAACTATGTATTAAAACGATGAAGCAGACCCTAACAAGAGACTGGAAGAGAACCCAAAGGCTGGAGGACAACCAAGCAACTCGTGCGACTAACACTTTGGCTCAATTCTCAAGTTGAACCACTTCACTCTGTTCACCTGATCCAAAGCAGACAAAGAGTTCAGTGCTGACGAGAGTCACAAGATCAGCAGTGCAGCAGTACAGGCTGGTTGCAGTCCGTCTTCTACCAGTCTTTGGTTTTCCAAGAGTCCATTTGTATTGACCAGAACTTCAGCTCAAGTCCAGAATATTCATATCCGGCTGATTTCTGAGTCAGTGTCTTTAAAAATGATGATTGATGAGTCTTGAGGGACCTTCTTGTCTTAGTCTTCATGTGGCAACCTAGAAACACTGCAATCACTTGCAACAGCTCAATCCTCCCTGACCATGGATTTCAATTGCTGTCAGTGTGCATCAAATTGTTAACCACTGCCATTTTACAACTTCAAGAACATCATGGGTAACTTGACCAATATTTAATGGTGAAAGTATCACTTATGGATAACCAAATTTCAACACAATGCCAGCAATTTCCTTTGGGCTTCCAGTCTCTCTTCCTAGACAAAGTGTTTGCATTCCAAGCTCAACACTGTAAAAAGATGCCACCACCTTTTTATACGCCGTTTTCTACAGTACCTGTTTCTTCTTTCATGTCGTCCGCATCTGGATCCTGAGCCAAAAAGAAAAAAAAGAAAAGAAAAAAAAAGATGAGTCTACGAAAATTTTACCACAACATCACAAGCTTGACATACATGAAAAATAGTTGTGAAGAAACATACCATATTGATTGATGAGCACGTCATGTATTCATCCTTATCTAGCATCTCCGACTCATCAATCTGTTAAAATGCATACAAATACAGAAGCATTAAAACATGTCAAATTAAAAAGATACAAATTAGTTGACAAGTTTCTAGTATATTCTCACCTCTGGACCTCCTGCTTCATCTTCTGACTGGAAACCTCTGTTGCCATGTTCTTCATTCATCCCTGTGTCATCTTCTCCTTGGAAATTGTCAGTTTCATCCTCGTCATCTTCAGCTGGTATTCCATTGTCGTTCTCTGTTTCATCCAGCACGTTCATGTCGAGGATGTCCATTTCCTGCATGTTCTCATGATCATCCTACAGTTCCAGAGGAAAAGGGGGAATTCTTTGAAAACAAGCTCATACTTTTCTACTGTTATTACTAACAAATTTGCAGTTTCAAAGGAGAACTACCAATTTTGCAAAAACATTTTACAGCACTAAAATTTTAAAAAAGAATCTTTCAAGAAACTTACATGCCCATCATGGGAGTCCTCCTCAATAGTGCTATCCTCTGGTTCATCATTCTCTTGCCTGGTATCTAGAAAATAAACTCAAGTTTAGACCAAATCCAAGCAACGAACACTGCTGCAAAACAAATGTCATTTAATGACAATGGGGTTCTACTACTGCTCTGGACATGGACAAAAACTCAAAAGGTTAAGAGGCATGGAACACCTGACACAGTTTTAAGATTTTCTACCTTGCTCTGAAGTGCCCAAGGAAATTTACACTGATTTTTTTTCTGTTTTTCATCTGACTGAATAATCAATCAGTTTTGGTGAAAGAACACCCAAAAAGTATGCTTAACATATTATTCAGGCAACTCACAATCAGGTTATACAACCATGACATCTAAAAGTCTAATACTACAGTCCTGCAATAATTATTATAATTAAAATATTAGTTCCTTAACTGAATACATGCTGCAAATTATCCTCAGGGTTTCTTAGATGATTAGTGCAAATTTCAACCAAATCCACCAAAAAATACAACTCTTGACTTAAAACATACAAAGAATTGCAAAAATTATGAAATTTAGCTCTGAGAGACAAACTTTATAAAAATTCATTACTAAAACAGTGTTTGCTTTCGCATTGTCCTACTAATGGGGAGGTCCTAGGTGAGTTGGTATGGAATAACCTAAATGTGAGAGAAATGCTCACACTGTCAAGGCCAGGTTTCCCTTTTTACACCCAAATTACAATGTAAATGCATGTTTTTTTAAAAGAGGCAAATAACTAATTTCCCACTGCCAGTAAACAAGTTATCCTAGAGTCTATTTGCAGACTGCTACAACAGGAAGGGATGGCATTCAGTTATCCAACAATTTCTGGTAAGCATGACTTGGCTGGAGTGCAACAGCAGGGGCCAGCCCTACACAGCAGGCCTGAGGGAGAGCTTCTAACTGCTGTCAAGATTGGTAAAATGGATCTGTTGCATCCTTGTATCTGCAGAATGGTGCTACTGTCAGTGCCGGAGACGCATGTGTGACTTTCCCCCAGTTGGTAAAGGTTTGTTTTTAAAACTTATTTTGGGGCTGCACTCTCTCTTTCCAAATGGAAGAAAAGGGCCAAAAAATAATATGTTGATAAATGGCTTTGACTACTGACATTTGACCTGGAAACAAATGCCGATTATAGGTAAACAGCCTCTTTTTTTTCCTACAAGGTTTAAAAACAACAATGACAATTATGCAGTCACTGTGCCAGACCAATGTTTTCTATTGAAAAAAATATACATTAACAAATAAATCTTGTGATCCACTTGTCAGCACAATGAGCCAAAACCACTACAGGAATTCAACAAGAAACTGCCCCAACAACTGATGATATAATGTAGACCACTTAGGAGTGGCCTTCAGAAGAGCGCTTTCATGCTGTGGACTGCCGGCCGAGCTCAAAGCGGGGCCAGACAGCCTGGTTAAAAAAGCTGCTGGATCAGTTATAGTCTTGGTGTCTAAACGGAGTGAGCACACTTTTAGGCATTCAGAACTAGGAGGAACTACTCTCTTATAGGAGGTGTTCAAACGGTTTATAGAGTTCAAAGTATATATGTATAAATTACATAGCTCTTAGATAAAAACAGTTTGAAGCAGAACTAATTAAAAACCTGGAATATTGTATTCAATTAAATTAAACCATTTTGCCCGTTAATTTCTCCTCCTATCAGTTTATTGAGGAAAAACATATTCATTTTCACTTCCAAAACCTTGGAGGGCATGAAGAATTTATGGAGGAAAAAGGAATATGTTTCTGGAGCACATTTGCTCCTTGGGAGGAAAAACTGAGCATCAAGTCCTGACTACGTAGTAATTACAACGGTAGGCAGAGTGAACATAATCTGTAGGGTGAGAGTCTCTCAAAACAATAAAATTATTTTCTGCCATTTCTGCAGGCAGCTTTCACAGGCATAAAATACCACGAGTCCCAGTATCATGTGTCGTCTGACATGCACAGGGCTCCCCAGCACTGTTTCGTTTAAACGAGAGATGTAATGCAATTAGATATGATGAGACGAACATCACATGTCTCGTTGCACAGCCGTTTAGTTCGCGTTGAGGCGTGTTTGTGCCGACTTTACCTCTGGCTGCCCGTTTGGCTGCAGCGTTAGCTTTCTTTGGAGCTGAATCGGGAGCCACAATAATCTCGTCGGGATTCCCCCCCTCCTCCTCGATGGCCTGTTTATGGAGATTAGAGCCACAAAACAAACGCTTTAACAGACGGGATAAACCCAAGGAGAAATGGGAAGTTGCGTAGCATCACATATGTAAACAGCGACGAAAATGAAGGCGTTTGGCTGTTTGGCGCACACATTAGCTAATGGTTAGCGTTAGCACACAATTCCGGTCAGCGGGGCTCGGACGCCGAAGCAGCTTTTGGCTTTATTACTGTTTTGACAGGGTGCGATGGCCGAGCCTGAAATTTGAGGGTTTACGCGGTGACTCTGTGTCTAGTTGTTCAAACAGAGAGCAGAGAGCAGAAGGACCTTTTTCAGACGCTCCGACAACACGCTCTTGACGCCTGTGGTGTCCAGATTTCTCTTCTTCAGCTCGGCCTTCAAGTCGATGACTCTAAGCTCCGACAGTTTGCGAACCTCTGCGCCCTCCGGAACCTCCACGTCCGCTGACGGTTCGGCCATGTTTTTTTTTTTCCCGTGAGGATGTTTCTTCAGCCTTTAATAATATCTTTTATGCACTTTATTCACTGATGCTGCACCACAAATGGAAGCAGCCGGCCTGCAAAAGCACTGCAAAATGGAGGCCGGTGTGAGCCCGTGACGTTGGGGCGCAGGCGCAGTGCCGTCGGCTCGGAGACGCGCAGAGGGAGAAACGCATTTCGTTTGTAAACAACTGTGAGATACATGGCGAAGCTCCAGTGAAAAAAGCCGAAGAAATACAACATTTCGCACACTTCACCCTCGAAGGCTGCGTTTTATTTCTCCCCCCCCTTACAAACAGAGCACACATCAAACTCGATCTGCAGTGTGATGTGATCAAAGTATAGATTTCTTATAAAAAAAAAAGAATTCTTCGCAAAACATTAAAAACCTCAATGCATTGTTGAAACGGAGATAAATGGACCACATCCAATGACCCGAGTCCTCGGTCAGCTTTACTGAAGTGGCCCGTTCAAAGGCTTTTTCCCCCCTTATCTTTTGACTTTTATTTGTTTCGGTGTACTCTGATTTATCAGGTTTCGTAATGACTAGAAAGAGTGAAAATTGTACTTGTCACTAAATTTGTAGTCTGCGTCATTCACTTGGCTGTGGGGCAAGCTTTTGCTTGCTACAAGAGCTTTAGGGGTTTCAAACAACTCAGGACTGTCAGTCTCCTCTGGTATGTTGGCTCTCCTGGATGAAGTTGGAGAGTCAGTGGTGGAAGATTCTCTGCCAGTTTGTTCATAATTTGACCATTTGCTTGAGGCTGATCCAACAGAGCTGAAGTCCTCTGCAAAGGAGTAGCACTCAGGAACATCGAAGGAGTCTAGGCTGAAGGCTGAGGAAGCAGAGCGGGCATGAGATGGTCGTGGTTCATGGAGGTTAAGTTTGGAGACCAGTGGTTTGCCAACTGTTACTGGTTGCCTTTCTTGTACCTCTTCATCCATGTTGGAATAGGTGTAATGAAGACAGACGCTGAATGTGAGCTCCCTCTATCAAGAAAGCGAAGAGCAGAATGTGTTTTTTAGCTTTCAAGAAAAAAAACTTACAAAAGGGCTTGAGAGCATCTGACCTCCTCCTCAAAAGACTATGAAGAATACTGAAATTCCACTCTTAATTTTAGACTTAATCAAACCTTTTTCAACATAACCTTTAATTTTGATATTTAAAGAGATAATTTAAACCTTGTTTCTGACTCTGCTTGATATTACTAAATTGTTTCCAGGGGACCCATGAACATATACAGGGTTTCTTACAGGACAGAAATAAGAGAAGTAACTAAGAAAACAATGACCGGTGTCTGACCCTGAGTCTCTGCAGGCTGCGGATGCGGGTGTAAAGACTGGGGACTTCTGGTGAAGGAAGGTTATCCTTGATCAATAATAAACTGCCAGCTTCAAGCAGAGTCTCCTGGTTACTCTTTTTCAGATCTATGTCCAGATCCTGCCACAGGAATGTAGAACACATTGTAAAGGTCATCACAAAGCTTAAATCAGATTTTTTTTTGTAAATGTGTGCGCTTAAAATATTATTGTATAGTTAATCAATGAAGGATTCCAGGGCAATCTCAATTTTATATAAGTAATATCAACTAACAAACCTCAGGGAAGTCGGTAAGCTGAGCAGAACAGGAGACAATTTCTCTGGGCTTCTCAAGTATACGTGTGTAGATGACCATGATGTTGGAGAACTCTGCAGCAAACCCAAGCTGAACGGTTACCCCACAGTCAAACTGCAGATAATGGCTCTTGGGTAGGACTATGAGGACAGGCATTTGTATTAGGTATACTATACTACACGGACAAGATAAAAACTCTTGTTGTATTTTATCAGTTAAGTAATTTTTTGCAAAAAGAGTACCGTGAGCGATGGCCCATTGTAGGTTGCGAGCTGAATAGGATGCCGAACATTCGGCGGTCTGTATCCGGTCGGTGAGGGAACGTCGTTCAGACAAATTACTGCGTAGCTCCAGAGCCTGCCTTCCTCTTGTGATCACACAACGACCCATGTCTTGTAAGAGTAAAGAACCTTTAATCTACGGTATGGATTCATTAGAGCTTTTAAGGATGAACTGAAATGAAAGTATTGACAGGGAATAAACTGCTGGTTGAAATTTTCAATTTTCCATGAAAGTCATGATCATTCTAGGCTTTTTAGGCTCATCTGCCTAGAAAACAAATAATGTTTCACTACATTCATGCGTCAGAAGAACCACAGAGCCTTTATTTTTCTGCTTATGTGATGCTATAGTAAAGGAACATGCAGCACCAGCACTCTGCAAAAAGACATTAATCTATTTTGTTTTGTTTGTGCTTTGTGCAAGAGTCAAACAAACTCTAAAGAATAACACCACAGTGGTTAGTTAGGTTAAAGATTCAGGATAAATTATGTGAGAGGTTTGGCTGCACAGAAGGCTCACCTCACTATCAGATACAGGACAAGATATAATAAGATGAATGATGACACATTATATTTGAATAAATTTGCATACAGGAGTTGCAAGTGAGCCACTTTTAGGCCAAGTGTGGATTCAAATTCAAAGTTTTCTGCTTAAACTACTTCAGTTTGTGCTCTACATACCTTCAGCCACTCTGTCTAGCATGACTGTGACCTTTTCATCTTCACAAACCCGCTGTTTGAGGAAGTTTATGAAGATGCCATTGGACACGTCTTCTCTCTTTACTTCATATGCCTCTGCATCTACACATCTAATCACAACCAGGTGCAAACAGTATGAGTGACACCTTACAGGCTGATGTAGGAAGACAATTACATAATTAATACATGTATTAAATAAACTTCTCATCTCAAACACTGGACTGAAAGATTCGAAGACAACATCTGATGCAAACTTGGAAAATTGAAAATTACTGTGTCGGAGGATCAGCAACTTACGTGGCATAGCCAAACACTATATTTGCTGTGACCTTGAGTACGCCTGGTTGTACAATGACATCATCATTTGGGTTTCTAAAAGAGGAAAAATTTCAAGCACAAATATGCACAGGAGATGGTCCAATCTCAGCACACATAAAAACAAGTTGGTATATTGATTAATTCATTTAAATAAGCACTGATACCTTTTACGACACATGTCCAGCAGGAATATGTTGAGTCCAGTCTCTTTCTCCTGCATCCTGGTGAGTATGTTCTGTACACACAAACAGTGCTCTGATGTGTAGGAGGCTGGTGCATCAATGGGAACCATGAAACTGTTGCCATAATTCTCATAACCATGACCAGCGAAGTATAGCAAGCCTGCAGTAGGAATGAATAAGAAGTGTCGTAAAATTTGATGAACTGGATCAATATCAAAGAGAATGAAAAATTTTAAACCAAGAAAAAGTTGGCACAGTATTGATTGAGCCTTGCTTGCTAATTTTTTACTCATATGGCCTGTTTAAAAAAAAAAAAATGCAGCAATACAATTAGGCAAAGTTCTTTTTATTTATTTTGTCACAAGAAATAAGTGAGATTATATTCATCAAGATCATTGAAAAAAAGTATAATCTGATTAAGAATTGACAAATTATCCTGTGAACAAAAATATTAGTCTGTGCAGTCTTAATGAGTACAGACAAAGACACGAAACAGGTTTTGAACATAATATCTAAATGGACAAGAGACAAACCGTAGACTCCCTTGTCAAGCAGCAAGAGGAACTCTGTAACAGCACTGTGCATCTCCTGCCAGTTGAGGTCAAGCAAGGAAACAACCTTGAAGTCCATTTGTCTGAGGAGGTTGGTCAACTCATGGACATCAGCAATGGGAGCACATAGCTGAGTGTGGTAGAGGTAGTTCATGTTGCCAATCAGCAGAGCAACTTTGTCTGTCGCTGTGGTGGGAAGGCAGGCATAATAGAATAGTCAGTAACCTTATAAATTATGTAATGTACCTATTAACAGTGTATATTCTGGTCTACAGATTGTAACTACAGTATTTGCTTGGGCAACTTGCCATAGAAGTGCTTGGCTGACAGGGACTGATTGGCCATCTGTTGTAGGGGATTTATTCCTGGGCTGAAAGTTGAACGGTGGACTTCCTGTGTATCTAGCAACACCATTAAGAAAAGAAAAATTTTTTTAAAAAAGTCCCACCTTGCTTGATATCACATCAGAATGTTTAAAGTCTCATTTCATTTTCTTTTCTAGAGTGCTTGCTAATCTCACATACACATTGCTTCCTTTGGATCAGACTGGATAAACTATCCTGAACTGAGTCCACACTGCTCAAGGAAAACCAGTATGAACACACACAGAGCCCCCTACTAGCTGAACTGCTTTAACACACTCACAGTGAGGCCACATGATGATTCTCTTTATTTTTCACCAGTGTTCATACAAAAAACAGGAATCAAAGTGTGATGAAATGTTTCAGAAATAGAAGAACTAAAATAATACTCTAGGTCCATTATTCCCCTCTAAATATTCAATTAGAAAATAAACAATACCTAGACCACGATCAACTTCTACCCAGGACACATCAGTAATGGAACTGGGGCCTACAAAAAATTTAAAAGCACAAAGTTATTCACTGCAAAGTTCTGCATTTTTGCTCATGTGTTAAACTGATCCTATGTGCTGTGTCAGAATTATTGAACTGTTGGTCTATGCATAACAAATTCTTCGAAAACATTTGTTTGATAGTCTTACAGTTGTTATAAGAATTTTTACATGAAGTTTTCTTTGATTTTTCTCATCTGTACAATTTCATTCTGAATATAGGAAATAGATATTATGTCTTTGGGTCTCACCAATTGTGAGTGTTGCTGTGTCACTCCAGACTTCATGATAGAAATTGAACACCTTACATCTGTACTCTCCTCTGTGTGCTGTGGTCACACACGGAATCTACAGGACAATAATAGTAATAATAGTACCCAACATCACCTACACACAGTATTCTTATACAGAGACATGTCATCTGTAATGTTGCTTACTGTGAGTGAATGTGTCTTGTTTTGTGGCATTGGCACCATGTTGTGGTACCACTCATACTGGGCGGGAGGGTTTGACTCTCCTTTGCACTCCAGGAACAGAGAGTCACCCTCAGACACAGCTTGGGACTGAGGCTGGTGGATGATACGCAACCCGCTCACTGACCCTGGAAACAAACTACTGCTGCAGCCTGAGATGACAAGATTTACCATGAGCTTACATCACACACTATGAGATGGGAGAAAAACAAAGGGAAACAAGAAGAGGAGAAGGGGGGAGGAGAGGCACCTGGACTAGAACTTTCTGAGGGAATCAAGCGAACGTGTGCCCACTGAGAGAAGATGTAGTTTTCTCCATGGTTTACCCTACAGATGTAGGGACCCAGGTGGACAAGGTCTAGAGGACACAAAACCAGCTCTGGCTTACATCCTGTCTCGTCCAAAATCTAAAACAAGAAAATGATCAGTATATTCTACATGACATGATAATAACCATCATGAGAACAATTTATTTGTGTCATTACCATCACCAGAGTACCGTCAATATGGTGTAAAGGTGGCAAATTTAGCCAAAGCTCGACACAAATTCAGAACACTTCATATAACTAAGGGTTTGATCTGAAGTCTTCCGTTACTTTTCATAATCGAATAATGATAAGAAGTTGGACTGACCTCCTCTTTGCCTCTGAACCACTGGTAGCTAAGCCCGGGGGGACCAGCAGCTCTGCAGGTCAATACCACTCTGCTCCCCAATGTGGCCTGCTGGGGCTGTGGCTGCACTGTGATCCTAATCATCTCTGCCACTAAAACAAACACACACATACACACACACAAACACAACATAATCAAGACAGGACTAGAGTAAACTTTCTCTCAGTCGCTCAGTTATTTCCATTCAGACATGTTGCTTCAGGGGACGAGGCATAGTTTTAGCAGGCACTAACATGATCTGGAAATGATCTGGAAATAATAAGCCGCTCCCTAATAATATTCCCTCAGCTTTGAAAGTCATAATATGGTTCTGCTGTTTGCAGCGGAAAACGTACATTATACATTAATACACATTTGCATAAGTATGGCACCAAATTCACTTCTATTTTACCTGCGGTGATGAGGTATTGCGCAGCTTCCTGGTGGTCCACCTTCCTCAGGCAGTGTAACAGGAAGTCCAGGGTGCAGGAACGCTCAGCCAGCCGAGCCAGGAGGGTGCGTCCTGGGCTGCCCGCGGGAGACAACACCTGGAGCGAGCAGCTGGTCAGCTCACTTTCACTGCAGGGGGGTGGGGGTTGGGGGTGGGGGGTCAGTGGTTAGTGCCAGCAGAGGTGATTACAGTCCTAGGGGCCCAAAAACTTTCCAGGAATTTGCGGTAGTATTAACGTGCCATATATCAAAGAGAATCTTTGTAGTATAGCTTTTTTTTTTTTTTAAATGGTCAAAAATGGTTATTATGATCACGAACAGGGTGTAGAAAGTGCCGTTGACTTTGCGGAGCCGCTTCCCCCTTTTTTTTTTTTGAGCGATGCCCTTAATGCCCCACCTGCAGCGGAATTTCGGTTCCTCGGCCACGGCGCTGGCCAGCTGCCTCCATCCGCAGCTGGAGTTGTCCAACATCTTTGACAGCCCGTTCAGGGTTTCTTCACTCAGGGCACCGATGCTCATTTTCCACTCCTCCATCTCGTCAGGTGTCGCCCGGAGGACTGCTGGGCAAACGGGTAGATTCAAAGGACTTTACGCACTAAATCCGGGCCCCGGCGGACTCCACCACGAAGCAGTGAGTCAATAAAGGATTTTCCTCCAGGTGCCGGTGCTGATCGACAACAGCCGGTTTTGTTGAATGAATCTCCCACTCGGTCGCCTACGCTGCTGGTGCACTATAAAATTATCAGGTTGTAAACGCGGCTTCGGGTTTTCCCTCTGGCAGCTTTACGAAAACGCGCAGCGCGGAGGAAAACACGCCGGTACTTTACCGTCCAAACGGCACAGGACAGTTTTTCACATTAAGGAAACGAGCGAGGTAAATAAAAGCGAAGGTTTAAAATGAAGCAGTAAGTTTTAGTCAAGCCAAACGTACAACTACGAAGTCAGCCGAGAACCTGCCCCGCTTCCGCCATTAATATTCTGAAGAATTGATCGATATCGTGAGGAAAACCTCGGGCTTACCGATCAACTAGTTGTAGTGACGGAAGAGCGAAACCCTCAGACCTTTAGAGATGTCTAATGCCATTTATAACACATTACTCTTTCACTCTTACATGATATTCTTCCCCTTAATATTTGCTCTCGTTTCGGTTCCTCTTTTTTTGCCATTCCCAACATGCTTGATCGTTTGCATGAGGAGTTGTCATAGAAACGCCATTGATTAAAACTGAAAAATGATCAGACCTAAAACTGGTCTATAATGGATTAGTAAGATGTTTATTAACGAGTAAAGCCTTTAATTAGAGAGTTTATAAACCTTTTTATAAAGTGGCGCCAGATTTGTATTCATAACATGCGTCAATGTTTATTAAAGCTCTAAGGCATTCTGCAAGAATAGGAGGCATTGTTTGTTGGTTCTTTATTCATCTTATTTATAATAAGTCAGCAAAAAAAAAGAAGGAAAAAAAGAAAGTGATATGTGGAAATAACAGGCCATTACCATTGTACAGGTGAATTGAAACCAATACAAAAGCCCGGCATCAAATACATTAAACACTACGTTTTGGAACACTCACCACATGGTCCATTTAGTAGCGATTCCAGAGCTTTCGATTGTATCACAGGAGCTACTACGGGACCTTTTGGTGAGATTGTCTCCAAAGTCAGAATGCACCTTCAGTCTGCTATTCTGCTTCTGATGTTCTGATGTTTTGTTGAGACTGTGGTTATGTATTGGAGTCCACTGCATTGTCAGTTTCAGGTCTTGTATTTCCCCCTCTATTTAACATAACCAGTGATGCAAATCAGAAACAGTTACAAGCTTTCTTTCAGCTTACAAATACTGGTGCCAGAGAGCTAATGCAAGGAAACCAATGCATATGCCACATGGATTCAGGTGAATGTCAAGTGGTAAAGAATTGGTCTAATGATGTTTCATTCAGGAACTTGACATGGTATTGAAACATGTTGATGTCATGGTAGTTCAGTTCACAGAGTCTGAAGCATAGGGCTGTACAGGAGGAGAAGTGGCCACTGTCGGTCCAGAGATGGCTTATAACTTCTTCCCTTTATGTAGCCTGTTGAAACGCCAAATGTTTTCCTTCCTAAGACGCTTCCAGTATTCCCAGCTGTCTGACTCCAGCTCTTGAAACTTTTTGGGTGTTCCCAGGTTCAACTGGAACAACCTGAGCAAATGATAAAAGAGGAGGTAGGTCACATCAATGAAGACACATTAAATACCCTTGATTTTCAGAAAATTAAAAGTTACAATGGGTGGACAAAATAACAGAATAAAAAGATAATCTGATATTGAACTGCAGTCTCCCAATTACTTTCTAGATGAGTCTAGATCTGTCTGACACAGTCTAAACTAAAATATTAGCCGAAAGTAAGCAAAAGCGTTCCTTATTATTTCCAGCCTGGATACAGTACACTGCACTGTACTTTTAACTATAATAAATCATCAATGTAGTATATCTACTTTCCTCAGCCAGAACCTTCCTCAACAATTTCCTTCATGTGTGATTTCCAGGAATGCCTCCTGGAAATCATGTTTTTCCTCCTGATTTCCAGGAAGAAAATTTTTTGAACTATATGAACTATGTGTAGAAGGAGAGCATAGAGTCTTAGAAAACCTGTAGCACTAAGTAAATAAATGAGGTGTAATGTATGATAAATGGGCGATATATATGTATAACTCTTTGCCACAGAAGCAACTAATTTCTAAGTGATGAGAGCAGGGGGCAAAAGGGGAAAAAAAAATGTGGTTGAAACAGAAATAATGTTTGCTCCCACCACTCTGGATACTCCTCAGGAGACTTCAGCTTGGGGTCATCTCCTTGCTTGAAGATGTTGACCCCCACTGCATACGAAGTAAGCCTGACAGGGTCTCTGCACACCTCGGGACCTTTCAGCGCTTCCTTCACCATGCCTTTACCTTTCCCTTTGGCCGCTGGAAAAAGTGGGCGTAGAGTCAGGTGTCATCATGTTAATATCAATAAAAGGATGTACACTGAGATTGGCTCCCTGTTGATGCCAACAAGCCAACCAGCGCTTTGTTGACTATAACACATTACGATTTAATGTCATCTGCAGACTCGGGTGATTCAGACAGGTAGAGGACTTATGAAGGAATCTACTAAACCAAAGTTATCTGTGTGTTATTGCTTGGCCCCGACAGCTATTATCCACCATTATTTTTTATTTCTATTTTGAATGGCACACAGTGGTATAAACATACTAAATGTCCCAGCAAAAACTTGACACTACTTTCTCATTATCAGAGGCTATTTAGACCTGGCAGTGAAGGTTTATCCTAAGTGGATACTGGACGCAGACGTCTCTTCTACTCACCCACTTTCTTCGCATATCCGCGCGTCTGTACTCTGTTTAACACTTTCGTCCTGCAGAGCACTGTCACGGCGTTGGCTGTGATGCATTTCGTTAACGCTACAAGCCCGAACAAACCACAGCCCGACATTGTTGTGTCAGGTTACTCAAAAAGCGCAGCCCACGATGCTAGCGTTTGACATTCGTCGCTCCTTTTTGACTTCCGTTTTCTGCGCCGCCTTTGGCTCTGTGGTAAATAATCCACCGCTCCCCCCCGTGGACGGGAGGACGCACTACAGGACGGCCGATACAAACAGGCTCCGCCCGGGTCGTTCCCCTTCGGTCCGGCAGGGGGCGCCACGGCCGTGGAAGCGGACGGTGCCGTACCAACAAAACAGGGGAGGAAGAAGAACAAGGCCGTTCTCCTCGAAAATGTCGGATTACGACACGATCCAGAAAAGTGCCCTGAAATTAAAAGGCGTAGGAAACATCTCAGCTGGCAAGAAGTAAGTATTGTGGAGTTTGGTGACATATTTTAGTAAGAGGCGACGTGTGGATTGGAGAAAAATTCTTCGATACCCGGTCGCGACTCTTATAAAAACCCTGGGTTTCGGGTGAGGCTAATCTTAGCGTGTTTGCTAATAAAAACAACGGTGCCAAATGATACGTTAACTATTTCTGAGATTCTGTGTATACGATAAAAAAAATATATATGGGGAAATTCACTGTGAAAATAGAATTTCAAAGGGAAAAATCAGTTGTTCCATCAGTGAACTCAGCACCGTTCGCCGGACGATTGATGAAGTGAAATGAAAACAATAGCGAGATAGCATTAGCAACATCAAAACAAAGTATATAGGACTAACGAGAGAAACTCGAATTTAACACGTCAAAGAACTTCGAAATACATAATGTAAACATTGTCAAACGTAGTTCTTCTTCTTTTTCTTTCGGCTTTTCCCTTTAGGGGTCGCCACAGCGAATCAGTGTCCTCCATCTAACCCTGTCTTCTGCGTCCTCTTCACTCACACCAACTACCTTCATGTCCTCTTTCACTACATCCATAAACCTCCTCTTTGGTCTTCCTCTAGGCCTCCTGCCTGGCAGTTCAAAACTCAGTATCCTTCTACCAATATATTCACTATCTCTTCTCAGGACATGTCCAAACCATCTCAGTCTGGCCTCTCTGACTTTATCTCCTAAACCTCTAACATGTGCTGTCCCTCTGATGTACTCATTCCTGATCCTATCCATCCTGGTCACTCCCAGAGAGAACCTCAACATCTTCATCTCTGCTACCTCCAGCTCTGCCTCCTGTCTTTTCCTCAGTGGCACTGTCTCTAGACCAAACAGCATCGCTGGTCTCACCACAGTTTTGTACACCTTTCCTTTCATTTTAGCTGAAACTCTTCTATCACACATCACACCTGACACTTTTCTCCACCTGCTCCAGCCTGCCTGCACACGCTTCTTCACCTCTTTTCCACACTCTCCATTGCCCTGGACTGTTGACCCTAAGTACTTAAAATCCTCCACCTTCTTTATCTCTTCTCCCTGTAACCTCACTCTTCCACTTGGGTCCCTCTCGTTCGCACACATGTACTCTGTCTTGCTGCGGCTAACCTTCATTCCTCTCCTTTCCAGGGCAAATCTCCACCTCTCAAGCTTCTCCTCCACCTGTTCCCTGCTCTCACTACATATCACAATGTCATCTGCAAACATCATAGTCCATGGAGATTCCTGTCTAACCTCGTCTGTCAGTCTGTCCATCACCATAGCAAACAAGAAGGGGCTTAGAGCTGATCCCTGATGCAGTCCCACCTCTACCTTGAACTCCTCTGTCCCACCTACAGCACACCTAACCACTGTCTTACAGTCCACATACATGTCCTGCACCACTCTAACATACTTCTCTGTCACTCCAGACTTCCTCATACAGTACCACAGTTCCTCTCTGGGCACCCTGTCATACGCTTTCTCCAGATCTACAAAGACACAATGCAGCTCCCTCTGACCTTCCCTGTACTTCTCTATCAACATCCTCAAAGCAAATACTGCATCTGTGGTACTCTTTTTGGCATGAAGCCATACTGCTGCTCACAAATGCTCACTTTTGCCCTTAGTCTAGCTTCAACTACTCTTTCCCATAGCTTCATTGTATGGCTCATCAGCTTTATTCCTCTGTAGTTGCCACAGTTCTGCACATCTCCCTTGTTCTTAAAAATGGGTACCAGCACACTTCTCCTCCATTCCTCAGGCATCTTCTCACTATCTAAGATCCTGTTAAACAACCCAGTCAGAAACTCTACTGCCGCCTCTCCTAGACACTTCCATACCTCCACAGGTATATCATCAGGACCAAGTGCCTTTCCACTCTTCATCCTCTTCAGTGCCTTCCTCACTTCATCTTTACTAATCTTTGCTATTTCCTGATCCACAACAGCCACATCTTCTACTCTTCGTTCTCTCTCATTTTCCTCATTCATCAACTCTTCAAAGTACTCTTTCCATCTTCCCATCACACTGCTGGCACCTGTCAATACATTTCCATCTCTATCCTTAATCACCCTAACCTGCTGCACGTCCTTCCCATCTCTGTCTCTCTGCCTTGCCCATCTGTATAGATCAGTCTCTCCCTCCTTACTGTCCAACCTAACATACAAGTCATCATAAGCCCCTTGTTTGGCCTTTGCCACCTCTACTTTCACCTTACGCTGCATCTCCCTGTACTCCTGTCTACTCTCTTCAGTCCTCTCAGTGTCCCACTTCTTCTTAGCTAATCTCTTTTTCTGTATACACTCCTGCACCTCCTCATTCCACCACCAAGTCTCTTTATCTACTTTCCTTCCAGATGACACACCAAGTACTCTCCTTCCTGTCTCCCTGATCACATTAGCTGTAGTTCTCCAGTCATCTGGAAGCACCTCCTGACCTCCCAGAGCCTGCTTCAACTCCTTCCTAAAAGTCATGCAACACTCTTCCTTTTTAGCTTCCACCATTTCGTCCTCTGCTCTGCCTTTGTCCTCTTCGTCTTCCTCACCACCAAGGTCATCCTACACACCAGCATTCTATGCTGTCTGGCTACACTCTCACCAACCACTACTTTGCAGTCACTGATCTCCTTCAGATTACACCGTCTACACAAGATGTAGTCTATCTGTGTGCTCCTACCTCCACTCTTATCGTCACCCTGTGCTCCTGCCTCTTCTGGAAGAAAGTATTCACTACAGCCATTTCCATCCTTTTTGCAAAATCAACCACCATCTGTCCTTCATGCGTTCCTCTCCTGGATACCGAATCTGCCCATCGCTTCCTCATCGCCTCTGTTTCCTGCACCAACATGTCCATTGAAGTCTGCACCAATGACAACTCTCTCATCTCTAGGGATGCTCTGTATGGCTTCATCAAGGTCACACCAGAATTTCTCCTTCTCCTCCAGCTCACAGCCTACCTGTGGAGCATACCCACTAACCACATTGAACATTACACCTTCGATTTCTAGCTTCAGACTCATCACTCTATCCGACACTCTTTTTACCTCCAGGACATTCCTAACAAGCTCCTCCTTCAAGATAACTCCTACTCCGTTTCTCTTCCTATCTACACCATGGTAGAACAACTTGAACCCTGCTCCCAAACTTCTAGCCTTGCTACCTTTCCACCTGGTCTCCTGGACACACAGTATGTCTACCTTCCTCCTCTGCATCATGTCAACTAACTCTCTACCCTTTCCTGTCATGGTTCCAACATTCAAAGTCCCTACTCTCAGTCCTAGCCTCTTGGCATTCCTCTTCTCTCTCTTCCTACGAACACACCTTCCTCCTCTCCTTCTTCTACCAACAGTAGTCCAATTTCCACCGGCACCCTGTAGGTGAACAGCACCGATGGCGGTCGTTGTTAACCCGGGCCTCGACCGATCCGGTATGGGATTAATAGATCTGACTCGCATGTTTGATTTGGCAAAAGTTTTACGTCGGATGCCCTTCCTGACACAACCCTCTGTATTAATCCGGGCTTGGGACCGGCACAATAAGACACTGGCTTGTGTCCCCTTGCGGCTACATTCATTGTCAAACGTAGTTACGGCACAGAAAAAGGGCTTAACGTAGAAACAGGAGTACATAAGATATACACAAGCTACACAGGACACAGAATAGTTCCCAGCGACTTAGACTACATAGACTGCGTGAGGACGTGTTTCTATGAGGATGGTCTCACAAGCCACTTGTCAACTAACTGTGATTACGTGCCTTTTTTTTTTCTTTAGGAAAAAGAAGAAGGATAAAGAGAGTAAGCATCGCTTGGAGCAGGTCGTGACCAGTCAAAATGATGAGGAAGTGAAAACCAAGAAAGTATATGTTGATAAAAGGACACCAGCACAAATGGCCTTCGATAAGATGCAAGAGAAGCGGGTAAGTTACTGGTCTCTGGCATGAAAGAACTGAAAAGATTGGTCAGGGATATGAATGAGAGGTATAGTTGATATTGGGGGCAGTGAGCTTTAGAAATCAAATTTAGTAGAACTGTTATTCCATGTCAAAATGACAGAGGAGAGGAACATTTCTAAAATTTTTTGATTTGACCTGGAATTACGTTTGAGTGAAATATTGAGTAAAATAGCCAAAAAAGGTCTGGCTGTTCTATGACAACTACTACCATAAATCTTTAAAATGAAGGTGCATATTTTGACACAGTCCACCAATAAGCAAACCCATTTTGCAATGATTGATAGAAATAAACAGAAGAAGCTATTTTAGCACAAACAACACTTGTCTTAAATGGTACACAGAAAACCCCCAAACAAAAAACAAACTTTTGGTTCGGAAACTTTCCAGACATAAAGTAAATGTGGATTGCACACTTAGCCTCACAACCAGCAATGCTGCAATGGGACACAAACACCAAAAATACCCATGTGGGGCAGTAGATTATTAACTTGTGTGCTGTTCTTCAACTCTCCTGTCCTAGCAAAGTGGTAGTTATATTGAATATACCAGTGAGGGAGAATTGATTGTTTTCATAGTAAATCTTAGCTCAGCATAGTGATTCTTACCAGGAAATAAATCAAAACAAACTTTGTTACCTCAGCAGTATAGTTAATAATGTTTCATAATCTCAGTTTATTAGTCTTAACACCTCAATATAACATCTTTTATCAGCCCTCTTCTAATCAAAGGACGAAGTTTATTATTTGAAACAGTTAATGTTGAAGTATAATGTATTGTGAAGCATACATACTCATTATATTTCCATATACAGCAAGCAATTGGCATTGCAGTGGTTTGATGGCATTATGGCAGTTTAAACAGATGATTTATTGTGAAAAGTTGATATTGTCTGTTGTTACTGATGACTGATAGTCAAAACTAATGACGAGTCCAGTGTATGTGTGTGTGTATGTATGTATATGTACATACTTGTGTGTATGTGTGTGTGTGTGTGTGTGTGTGTGTATATTTGTATGTGTGTATATGTATGTATGTATGTATGTATGTATGTATATATATATATATGTATATATGTATGTATATGTATGTATGTATGTATGTATGTATATATATGTATATATGTATGTATATGTATGTATGTATGTATGTATATGTATGTATATATATGTATATATGTATGTATGTATATGTATGTATATGTGTGTGTGTGTATATATATATATATATATATATATATATATATATATATATATATATATATGTATGTGTGTGTGTGTGTGTGTATATATATATATATATATATATATATATATATATATATATATATATATATATATATATATATATATATATATGTATATGTATGTGTGTGTGTGTGTGTGTGTATATATATATATATATATATATATATATATATATATATATATATATATATATATGTGTATATGTGTATATATGTATATATATGTATATATGTATATATATATATGTGCCCAAACCAAACATGATAATGTACATTCTTCAGGGTTTCTTTTTCATTCATTTTGCGTCTGTCTCTATTGCTTCCCTCACAGCAAATGGAAAGGATTTTGAACAAGGCTTCAAAAACACACAAACACAGAGTCGAGGTAAGTGGTGTCAGATATTGCATAGCATCATTCAATCCAATTTCTTAATCCAAATTTGCAAAACAGCAAGAAATATATTTGGTTTCATCAATTCACAGCTACATGTTTTTTTTATAATCTTAAATATGAAACAAATTTGTTTGCATCTTTATATGTTCCAAGTTTAATCAGAAATGCTCTCATATCTATGAAGAGAAAAATATTAGTAAAGATTAATGTGTCTTCTGTTGTTTTTTTTTTTTTTTTGTTTGTTTGAAGGATTTCAATCGCCACCTGGACACCTTGACAGAGCATTATGATATTCCCAAGGTCAGCTGGACCAAATAGAAGAGGAGCGGTGTTCCCCCTGTTGTTTTGTTTACCACTTGTACAAAAAGTTCACACATTTTCAAAATGCATGTTTTGATGTTGGGTAATTTAATATATATAGAATAAACTTTTTTTTTTAACTGGCATTCATTTATTCTTTTGTTGTAATTCTTGGTATATACAATAAAGGATATGAGTAAACATAGTTTGCATATTCCTTGTCTTACTGTATTTCCTTAACATAATTTGACAACTGACCATATTGGTTGGTGTTTTTATGGATTTAAAAATAAATGTCAAAAAACAGTGTTTGCTTTAAATTAATATATTTTTAATTAAACAAACACCTCACATATGGCACACATACTGTCAAGCAGAACACAAGATACAAGATTAATTGGGATGGCACGATGTAAACTACCCAGAAGATACTAAATAAAAACTGAACAGGGTCGGTCAAATAGTATTTGATAAGACTTTAAAACCGTCAACTTAGTGTACCACTTCAGGAATTTTACTAAAGAAGTTGTATTGCTTGTGAAACTTCATAACAATAATGTTAAGCAATAGGTGTATCCATAAAACACTACATTATCTGATGAAACAATGGAATTTAAGACATGCAGGTGTATGTGTGATAAACTTGGATGAAGTTACATTCACAATTATGCAGGATTTACTGTTCTATCAGTAAGAGGCTGCATCAAAGAACAACAAAGGGCTCTTCTAAATTTTTATTAAGAGGTAAGAGATGTTCAGGATTCAGAACAAGTTTTATTTGTAAAGCTGTTCTTTGATTTAACACAAATACTCTTTTCTCACATTAGAAAAAAATTATTTGCTTTAGTGTTTCTTTTGATGTGCGAGTTCACTTTGGCCCCAGCATGTCGCTTGGCTTCACCCACTGGTCAAACTGCTCCTCGGTCAGGTAGCCCAGCTCCACGGCCACGGCCTTCAGTGTAGAGCCTTTTTTATGAGCCGTCTTGGCAATGGTGGCCGCTTTGTCGTAACCGATGTGTGGGTTGAGTGCGGTGACCAGCATGAGGGACTCATTCATTAGCTTGTTGATTCTCTCTGTGTTGGCCTGGATGCCCACCACACAGTTGTTAGTGAAGGAAACGGACGCATCGCCCAGTAGCCGCGCGGAGTTCAGCACATTCTTGATCATCATCGGTTTGAAGACGTTGAGCTCGAAGTGTCCATTGCTGCCTCCGATTGTGACCGCCACATGGTTTCCCATCACCTGGGCCGCAACCATGGTCATAGCTTCACACTGAGTTGGGTTCACCTTTCCTGGCATGATGCTGCTTCCCGGCTCGTTCTCGGGTAAGATGAGCTCCCCCAGGCCAGAGCGGGGTCCTGACCCCAAGAACCGTATGTCGTTGGCAATCTTCATCATGCTGACAGCAACAGTGTTCAACGCTCCGCTCAGCTCCACCAGGGCATCGTGGGCCGCCAGAGCTTCAAACTTGTTGGGAGCGGTCACAAATGGCAGGCCTGTGAGGGAAGAGACGGTGGAAGCGACTTTCTCAGCAAAGCCGATGCGAGTGTTGAGTCCCGTTCCTACCGCTGTGCCTCCTGCTGCCAGCTCATACACCCTGGGCATGGCGGCCTTCACTCTCTCTATGCTGTACTTCACCTGCTGGACGTAAGCGCTGAACTCCTGTCCGAGCGAGAGTGGCACAGCATCCTGAGTGTGTGTGCGCCCGATCTTGATGATATCTTTGAACTCCTCGGCTTTAGCAGCCAGGGCGTCATGCAGAGTCTGCAGGCCGGGTAGCAGGACCTGGTGGACCTCTGTGGCTGCGGCGATGTGCATGGCGGTGGGGAAGGTGTCGTTGGAGCTCTGACTCTTGTTGACATGGTCGTTGGGGTGGACGGGCTCTTTGGAGCCTAGTTTGCCTCCCAGGATCTCGATAGCTCTGTTGCTGATCACCTCATTGACGTTCATGTTGCTTTGAGTTCCAGAGCCAGTCTGCCACACCACCAGAGGGAAATGATCGTCCAGTTTACCAGCCGAAACCTCATCTGCAGCCTGGATGATTGCATCTGCTATCTTTGGGTTCAGGCCGAACTCCTTGTTCACCTCAGCGGCCGCTTTCTTCAGGATACCGAAGGCCTTGATCACTTGGATCGGCATTCTCTCGCTCGGTCCCCCTATCTTGAAGTTCATGGTGGATCTGACAGTCTGGGCACCGTAGTATTTGTCAGCCGGGACCTTGAGCTCGCCAAACGTGTCCCGCTCAAGTCTGTACTCGGAACTGGCCATCCTGGACGTGGAAAAGAGGAGTTTGGAGTCGACGTCGAGTCTTTGAAAAGTCAGGAGGTTGCAGTTAAACTGCCGGACGCGTCTCAGAGAGCGAAACATGGCTTTTCATTAGAGGTGAATCCGGGGGGAGGTCAGCGCTGCCTTCCACATCGTAATCTGTCATTGGGTGGAGAGGAAACTGATCGCAGGGCAGCCAATGGGCGAACGACGTGGGCGGGACTTCCGCTCGCGTGGTCGTATCGAGTGGCGACGTCCAGGCTGCGTCATCCGCATGAGTGAAGCTTCTCACCGCATCGCGGGACTTTACATCCGCTTTTACAACCGGGCTCATTTCGCTTTGTGGAATAAGAGTCGGTAACCTTACATAATTTGGTAATTTAGAAACGCGCACGCTCGTTTTTAAATGTAATTTAGATGTGAAATTTCTGGCACGCGTCGATTTTCTGATATTGGCACAGAAACATCAATGTGTCACTGGTGTATGAATTATTCAGGCTATATATGTTTTGTTTTTTTGTGAGAGACTTTGGTCCATGTTTGATATCCTGTGTGGGACTATGATTAATTTACAGAGAGAGAAGCATTGTTTTTATTTTGAATCTGTTTTGCTATCAGTACCGAGTTTTATACTCATACATGTGAATGGTCTCAAAGGAACCCAACATACACCAATTTGGACATTACAAGGCTTAGAAAAAAAGAGAAACTCATTAGGACTATGGGCATCTACACTGGTTTCTATATGTAAGTGTCCCTGTTTATTTCTTTCTTTTCTTGTCAACTCTTCATGTTTTTAAAGATTTTTTTGTACCTTACCAACTAAGTTAGAAACATATTTGTAATAGATGCCTTGACAATGATGACGATGGCAGCTCACGCAAAATGATTTCATTTTACCCCTGTACCATTCATGGCCCCATCTGGGAACAGCACACCCACTTCATTTTCCCTTTAGCATTTGAGATACAATTTATATTAAGATCAACTGTTATTTGTTTTAGCTGTCTATGTCATGCCAGTGCACAGTGCAATGGACAGCCTCACTGAACTTTAGACAGATACTGTGTATATATGAGTGAAATGACCGTGTGGTTTGTACTTTTACAGTGATATTGCATAGTGTCCTAAAATGGTATAATCGGATCAGATCATTAACAAGTTTGTGCAATTTTGCGACGGTAAACGTCGTTATAAAGCAATCTATTGCACCACGTTGAATTGCAAGACCAGTTTTCATTTCGGGCTCCGACTAGAGAGACCTTCATTTATTTTGGTGCCTGAGAACTCGCCTCCCCCGGAAGTGCGGTGCGCGGCGTCGCTAACTTCACGCTGCTGTCTCTTCTCGCGGTAACGTTAGTACACTGTTAGCTTGCTAGCTAACCCCAGTCGTTTCCAGGTTTCGTGTCGACCTGAAAACAGCAAACGGAGAGAGACACGGGAAGGCTGCGCAGCTGAATATTCTTTAAACCCAGGCTGCATAAAGGAACGGGGCAATGCCACACAACTTCCAGCCCGGAGACCTGGTCTTCGCCAAAATGAAGGGATACCCCCACTGGCCAGCCAGGGTAAGCAAGTAGCGTTAACAGCAGCCGGAGGGGCGGAGGTGGGGGTGGGCTGCTCTGCATGGGACGCTGAAGAAGGTTCTCTGTGTATCTTCGGCTCCGTGTGTCGAGGATACCTGTCACAAACACGTATAACTTACATTTTCTAACCGGGCTGTCAAGGCTGCATTACGGGCCCGCGGTCAGTGCACCAGCAGCGCGATTCAAACGAGATGCTGCCGGCCTCATCTATATGGAGGAGCACGGCAGCAAAGCTAACGATGTTATTTTGGAAATGACGCCTCGGATAACCGCGTAATATTCTCTTAAGATAAGGAGGCATCTTCTCCTTGTTGAAATCCGTTCTCCGTGCACGACACATCCCCACAATTCAAATCCCTCGAAATGAACCTATGCTGTTTTAGTTTTCTACATGTAACATTGCAACCTTAGTGCAGGGCACCATCGTGTTTGAATCCCAGGTCCAGAGAAAACTTGTGTGATTTTTTTCTTTTCGGTTTGCCTCTTGGCTTTTATTTGAAAATCTTGCTTGTGTACAGATCGAAGATGTGGCTGATGGAGCAGTGAAACCACCACCTAATAAAATCCCAATTTTTTTCTTTGGAACACATGAAACGTGAGTACAACCCTGTATCACCAGTCACTTTAGGGTAAATGTTAATTGCATTTGCAGAACTGTTAAAAGTCGGAGGACAACGATTGATTTATTTTATTTTTTTTAAATTGTTCGTAAGGAAGGGGACTAAATGCCATTATTGGCTGAAACCCATCAAGTGTAGTACAGTTGCTTTTTTGTCATGCATGGTTGAATTGGCTGTGCTACTTTTAAATTTAGACCCTGACTCATCCGTTTTTTGGAGTTATATCCTCTTTGTAAGTGCATTTCTGTGAGATGAAAATAAAAATTGCTTTTGTCTCAAAGCACTGCTTGTTAGTCTCCATTCATAAGTTTAATTCTTTTCTAGAGGTCCACCGTTAATTACAGCATGTTTTAGTCTGAGAGTGCAATATGTTTCTGAGAGATGCGTTGACATGTTTGATCCAGCATCAAACACCATTTGACAATATGGTACCTGTAATATGTTAATCCATCACTAGGTGGCACAGTCTACTTTTGTAAAGTCTGAAGTTAGTGTAAAACTTTACTGTGAGGGTAAACAACCTTTATTATAAGATAACATTGGTTTTGTTTTTGTTACGTATATGATTTTAGGCATGTCATATTTTCTTTATCTCTTATTTGTTTCACAGAGCATTCCTTGCACCAAAGGACCTTTTTCCATATGAGAAGTACAGAGAACGCTACGGAAAGCCCAACAAAAGGAAGGGATTCAATGAAGGTTTATGGGAGATCCAGAACAATCCACATGCCTCCTACAGTGCCCCACCTGTAGTAAGTCACCCTGATATCAGAAGTCCTTAATTCCTGAAGCATCCATAATTCAGCATTACCCCATACTGAGAAAGATGCGGTTGATGTTGACTTAACTTGTCTTACTATGTCATTTATTTTAGTTTTGGCTTAGGCTCATTTTTTGTTTGTGAACCTGATTTCAACTGATTTTAGAAATTATTTTTTGTGGCATGTCTCCACTCAACAGTAACTTTTCTTCTGAATACAGTGTATCCTAGTGCCCAACTATTTATGATGTGATGTAACTGCAATTGCAGTTTTTATTCCCCCACAGCTCTTGTTTCCTTGTCCCCATGTTTTGTTTCATGTTTGCCTTTCCTGTACAGGGGAAGGTAAAATGTCATATTTAAAACCCTGAAGTTGCAACCGAAAGACTCAATTTCTTGACAGGCATTCTAGATTTTGTTTCATTTCAGTGAAAAATTTGTACTCTTTTTATCACATTTCATCTACAGCCAGCCAGCTCATCCGACAGTGAAGGCAACAATGCTGGAGGAGGAAGTGACGAGGATGAGGATGATGAAGAGGTGGCTGTTCCTCGGAAAGCCAACTCAGGAAGTGAGGTTGACTCAGATTCTGGGAGTGATGATTGTGGAAGAGGAGGAGCAGTAAAGCGAAAGCCACCGGCTCCCAAGGTAGTTTTTCAGACATTCAGTTTCATTAGTTATTAACTCTTGTTAACATAACATATGGGTGTTATTGATGTGAATAGAAAAAGATATTCATGGTCACAGTTAATGGTACAAAAGGGGATGCTTGTAGCCTAATAGGCTACCAAGTCCTAGCAGCAGCAGTTGCCATAACAATTAGCAGTGCTTAGATACTTAAGGGGAATTTTCTCTGCTTAGACAGGAATGAAAACAGGAGATAGCACTAATTAAACTAAGACCACTAATAACCTTCCTTTTTTGTATCAGGATTTGTCATAGCAATAACAAAAGTATAATGAGCCATCATGAATAGAGCTCATCTGTATGGCTTGAGTGCAAGTTTGACAGGTCAGACTGTTTGGCTTAAACAACTGACTACAATGACCATAAACTGCAATAATGTATGCTTTAGTTCAATTATATTTTTTCCATCGCTTGGGTTTTCTGTTTTAGCGGCCTCCTCCTCCAAAAAAGGCTCGAGGCTCATCAAGTGACCGAGATGAAGAGGAGAGTGGATCCCCCTCTGAATCAGAACCCACACCTTCAGAGTCTGACTCTGGAAAGAACAGTGACCAGGTAATTACACACACACACACACACACACACACACACACACACACACACAAACACACACACAAACACACACCAACTGCCGTGTGTTTTGTACACACAAACAACATGGTATGATCTCTGGGTACTCTTAAACTAAATAGTCTACAAATGATACACATTTGTTTTTCCAATAGGATTTTACTCCAGAGAAGAAAACTGGTGGACGAGGTGCAAAGAGGGGAGGGGGCAGAGGGAAGAAAAAGGTGAACCATTTTTCCCCTTATATATTAAAACTATTTTGAATGCCGTTTGTCATGGCAGTTTTTGATGCTTTGCCCCATCTCTTTCCCTTTCCTCTTTTCTCTGTGATGTTGCAGAAGGCTTCATCTGACTCAGATTCAGACTCAGGGTCAGGGTCTGAGAAGAAAGTAGTAGACAGCGACTCAGAAGATGAGAAACCTCGACCAGCTCTTTCTGGCTCAGAATCCCAATCTGGCTCAAAGTCTGAATCAGACTCGGATCCACCTCCTCGTAAGGGCCCACAAGCACGTAAGAAAGGTGCAGCTTTAGTCTTGTTAATTTAATAGTTACGGCTTAATGAAAATCATAGACATGTATGCTATTTGATATTAATGGGAATGTTTCATTTAAATGTGTTTTGTTTTTTGTTTTTGTTTTTTTTTTCTCATCCACAGAGAAGCCTGCACCAAAGCCTCGTGCACGGAAACCCAAGCCCACTCCAGCAAAACGAGCACCTTCATCATCCTCCGACAGCGACAGGTGAAGCTGCTTAAAGGCTTCTTTTTATCCATTCATGCACCGCAGATTGATACATTAAAACAAATTCTAATGTGCATTTTAGTTTCATGTAGAAGGTACCATAAAATTTGCCCTCTTTTGTGACAGTGATAGTGAACCCGACCGCATCAGTGAATGGAAGAAACGAGATGAGGAACGCAGGCGAGAACTGGAGGAGCGCCGGAAAAAGGAGGAGGCAGAGGAGCTCCGCCGGCTACGTGAGAGAGAGAAAGAGGAAGAGGAGAAAAAGAAAAAAGACAAAGATAAGGGTAAAAAAGGGAGCGACAGTGACAGCAGTAGTAGCTCAGATGAAGGTGTAGATGATCACCCACTGAAGAAGTCCAAGAAACCCCCTCCACCTCCGATCCCTGCGCCCTCCGACTCTGATTCTTCACCACCAGCCGAGGTAGAGATGGGGGGAAAGCACCTTTTCTGTCAAAGTAATAGGATTGCAGATGAGTCTTGGTGCTGTTGACATATGCAGCCTCTTGTGCTTTTTCTCATCAAAAGGTGAAGAAATCATCCAAAAAGCCAGACAACCAGAAGAAGGCAAGAATAAAGAAAGAGAAGGAGAGAAAAGAACGAAAGGAGAAAGAGCTAAAAGAGAAGAAAGCCAGGCGGTTAGAGGAAAGGTCCAGAGCGAGGTGAGTGCACAATGAGGAACAGACTACAGTATGCAACACTCATTAGGAGAACTTCATTAAAACTTATTATACACAAATCACAGCGTTCCCTTTCTTTTAGGTCTAAGCCTGAAAAACCCAAACGCAAACCAGAGAGACCACCAGAAAAGAAGGTGGAAAAGAAAAAGGGTCAGTGTTTCATAGATTCACACTCAGTTTCCCATAAGCTGTTCTTGTGTACTGTAGCTGACAGCAGTTATTGCCTGGAAAATGTAATTGCATAGATTGAAACCGTACAACACTTCACTAAATGCTTAGTTATGTTTATTGTTTCATTGGAGGAACAGAGTAGTAATTCAGTACAATATTCCGACTGTTACTCTGTGTGTCCATATGCAGAGCCATCACCAGAAGAACGGCTACAGAAACTCCACACAGATATAAAGTTTGCACTCAAAGTAGACAACCCAGTAAGTGTCATGCATGATTTTTGTTTAGTAAAGTTTTTATTCCTTATGTGTTTTTCATGTCTGCTTGAAAATTGACTTTCATTGTGTTCGTGTGTTTTCTAGGACATAGAGCGATGTCTACAAGCACTGGAAGAACTTGAGGCTGTGCCTGTCACCAGCCAGATCCTCCATAAGAATGCTGAAGTTATTGCCACATTAAAGAAGGTGCATTTTCTTGTCTTTCATCTATCAATTTTTTTGTATGTTTGCAAACTCATCCTGCATTACAACAGGAAAACCCATATGTTTAATATAACTGAAAATACTATACATGGTGTCCTAATTGTAATTGGTACACATGTTTTCTTATACTGTTTAGATTCGGCGGTATAAAGCCAGCAATGCAGTCATGGAAAAAGCTAGTGACGTCTACAACAAGTTAAAACTTCGCTTTGTGGGCAAGGCAGAGGTAGCAGTTAAACCTCAAACAGAGAACAAGGAACCAGAAGATAATGAGAAGGAGACACAAGACACAGGTAAAAGTCCACATTTTGGATTGTGCGGTGGTCTGGGTTCTACGTTGTGTGGATTTTAAACTTTTGACTTGGTATACTTGTTTGGTTTGCCTTACATGCTAATATTAATCAAAATTTGGCATTTCTAGGCTCCACTCCAGTGAACGGGGAATCTGAGCTGAAAAAGGATGATATGGAGGTGGAGGAAAAAACAGAATCACCTGCCCGGGAGGAGAATAATGATAATACTGCTTCAAGTCCAAACAGGTGAACATCCCATTTTAAGCAACGTGCAGTACTTTTGCTCTAAATTCAGTTGTTGAGTCGTATGTATCTGAAACGTTAATAAAGCAAGTATCTTAATGGACAACAAAAAAAGACATCAAAGAGTCTCCTTGGAAAACTTTCATACTTAGGTTTAAGGAGAACCACTGTACATCATCACTTAGCACTTGTGTAAAGATAGGACTTCTTATTAACCAAGAACAAGCTTATGTAAGCAGGACACCTGTTTAACATACTAGCAATTGTGATTTAAACATGGCAGCGGTTGCAACTGACTGTGTACTTCGCCGTAGACGGAGCCCAGACAGCCCTGCTGAACAACAGACACTCACCTACGAAGAAGCAGACAACTCCATCTCTGCAGAGGCGGAACCAACTGCTATTGAAAGCTGAAAGTCCCCTCTCCGCTACTGCAGTTGACCAAGTACTATAAGATGGTGGCCTCTTTGTTTGACATCATACAGTGCTCCTGGCCCAACAACATTGTAACTCACACCCAGCCTTTCCTACAGCATCTGTCACATTAACGTTGATGTTTTGGACATTTTGTACTATAATGATATCAAGCCAGAAGGCCCCAATGCTCACACCGTTTGGTCCATTATTTATCCCAGCAAAAAGGAAAGCTTATTAGTGTGATAGTTAGGGCACAGCGCAAACCCCTCTTGTTTCTGAAATGTATTTTTCCTTTTTTACAACACTCAGCCCGTCCTGGATCCTCAACCTAAACCCTTGCTGGTCTCTTTGTTCTTTCTGCAAAATGAACTCTTACTTTGGTCTTTCATACCATTTGTATATTGATTGGTTACATTTTAGCACTTCTAACTGGAACTTAGGCTGGGGTAGTATGAGATCAAATTTTCATTATTCCTGTGGGTAAATTAGGTGGAAATGGAGCCATGCTGTTAATTTTTCACTTGGAAGATTTTGTGCAGCCCTTACATCTGTTGGCTTCTTTTTTTTTTTTATTCTTTTTTTTTTTTTTTTTTATAAAGCCTACAAAACATTACAAAGGCCTCTTGTCTGTGTGTGTGGCATTGTGAGAGTGGTGAAGTACTATTTGTAAGTCTAAGATGTTAAGTTTTTTTAATTATCTGGTTTTGATCCAGTTAATTCAGTCTGAAATGTAAAGCCATGAATTTAGTCACTCAAAACTGTTTTCCAACTGAGGTCCACCTACTTTTTTATAGCCTTGTTTTCAGATATTTGCATCTACAGTTTTGTCTAAAATGATAATTACTATGGAGTTACACACCTTGCACTCTCATCTCCCGATAGTGTCTGCATTCAGGACCTTGCATAATAAATAGAATACTTGTACAGATTGAAAACTGCCCTTATAAGCGATTGAGATCTCATGTAGCTGCAGCCTATTTTGACATTTTCCTGTCATTCGTATACAACAGGTGTTTTTAGTGCTATGTAAATTGGTTAAGCATTTCTATCACTTAGTTGAGACTTGAATAAAAATCTCAGCATGATTTCGTTTCTATTCTCATTTCCTGGTGTGTAAAACTTGATTTTAATTGATTTGCTGTGCTTGCTGTGTGTAAGTGAGGGAAGTTTCCCAACCACAGCTTCCCCAGATACTGTTGTCAAGTTGTTTTTTCTTTTGTTGGTTTCCTGGCACCTAATCTCCAGTAAACCTCCTTGTATGCAACATACCCTCCTGCATTTACATAATCCACAACTTAATGGTTGTCCATCAAGGTATCTGCCTGACACACTGCCCACAAGATCCCATGTTTAATCACTATTTTGAGTCCACCAGCGAGAAAACAACAGTTTGCTACCCCTGAACGGTGGAACTAGACCTTTAATTCTAGTGATTCCCATATGAGAATCTCGCATAATTCTCGAGTCAGCTGACTTCGGACGCCATTTTGTCAGCCATTTCCTATACTGATCCATTGCCAGCGTCTCTGCACGGCACGGCACGGCACGGGACGCCCCGTCTGGCCTCAGCTTCATCTGCCCGGGCTCGGCGAACAGCAGCGGATCCCGCACACACGGTCCCCGGGTGGATGAGAGACGGTCTAGCGGGTCGGTCGGCACCATCTAGACCTCTGCAAGGCGCTCGGCCCCGCGGACCGGAGGCGGTTTCAAGTCGCTGACAGACATGGCTTTGAAGATTGTCAAAGGGAGCATCGATCGGATGTTCGATAAAAACCTTCAGGATTTAGTACGTGGCATCAGGAATCACAAGGAAGATGAGGTAAAACGACCCGAACGGCGTCAGCCATCACCCCGGACGAGCTCAGCTTCTCCCTCACAGCTGTTTACAAGTCACTGCACACGTAGCCGCCGCCGTTATCGCTGACCAGCTAGCTAACGTTAATAGCTAACGTCGGGTAGGCTGGTCAAGCTAACGTTAGCGTCGGCTCGAGTCGTTTCACCCGCTTGGCTAACGGCTAATGTCAAAACAAGTTGTTTTCGGTGGATCGAAGCCGGTTTTGACATCAGCCGAAATCGCAGGTCGGGACAGGCACACGGTTGCTAAGGTTTTTTTTTGTGAGGTTGCCCGTCGGGATTTAGGCAGGTGAGGTTATTGCAGAGCGGGTTATTAAACCTAGCTAACCTAGCTGAACCGAGAGCCCGTTACAGGAAGCGGCCGGGCAGTTTCGTCGTAATTTACCAGATTACCCTCGTATCCCTCGACCGCTTGAATACAGGAGCCGATGCTCCGGTGACAGTGTGTGAGAGAGGCCTTCGACTTGTGGACCTGTTTTTTTTTTTGTTTGTTTGTTTTTTAGTCTTTAAGACGCCGGGATGACCTTTCTGGATGTTGGTGTTAAGATGCATCCTCTGTAAACGGGCTGATCATGTGATGGGAGTCAGCCGGCACCTCGGGTCTTTGAACGTCCCATCAGGGATTGAAGGTGATGTCATCCCCGTCCCAGATCTTCCCAGAGGTGGAGGACGGGCTCCTGACGGGCTCCTGACGGGCTCCTGACGGGCTCCTGGCTCCATCACAGCCCCGGACCCGAGTGGGGATGGGGATGGGGATGGGGCCTTTGGAGGGCACTGTTTGGGGGTAGCCACGTTTCCATCTCTCGCATCAGCCTCCCCGTCTAAAAAAAGCCTCTGCACTTATTGTACCTGTCACCGTTCTGCTGTAAAACCGCCATGTCAGATAGTAACATGAGGTGGGGTAGAAGACAGGGTCCCTGAGTGGCTGGGCCCCGGAGCTGCTGAGCTATGTGCACCTGTCCCAAGCTGTGGGTCAGGTGTGAAATGTAGAGGTAGCGTGTCGGTCCTGAGTCCAGCTTTTGGATGTGATTTCTCTCCCAGTGTGGCAGATTGGCCCTTCTGACCGTGTCATCAGGGAGGCGTTAAACCAGCTGGCAAAGTCAGCTTTATGCACGTTTTCCTGTGGTATAATATCATCTGCGGTGTGTCTTCGTGATTTGGTTATAAAAATAAATTTAAAAAGCACCTGTCCTGGGCCGTCAGAGTTTGATGTCTTGATTCAGTGTATGGTCTAAGCTCCTCCCCAGTGGTAACCCAACCTAGGCAGCCTAGATAAGGTGGTGTTGCCCAGTCAACAGTGGACGGTTTCCTAAAATATTCATACGCGCACACATACGTGTGTGTGCGTGCGTGCGTGCACGCGGGTGTGTGTCTACGCCTACACCTGAGTGTGTGTTGACTTTTTCCATGCCGGCCTGCATTTCTCATACACTTTGTTTGCTTTTCACGTGTGTGCTCAGTCTCTGCACGGCTTCATTCATTCACTCTCTGTCCCACCCCCTTTGAAACAGCAGGCGTATTGAAGAAAGGTGTGGGGATGTGAGTGTAGGTCGAGCAGATTACTGGTAGGAATTTTAGGCCTATTCCTAATTGTTGCCTGTCAAAAGAGAAGGCAGAGCACTAGTTAGCATCAGCTAACGCTGAGTCTGCTCATTTTTTACTTTGAAAATACAGGCCCTCCAGCACATCTCCAGCTCAGCCTGCATTGCTGGAAGAAAGGTTGTCTGTGTTGGCCCTGTGCCAACTATTTCAGTTATTTCAGTGGGTTCTGAATTGGTCATTGAAAAACGGTGAGATGGAGATGCACTTTGTGCATCTGGTGATGTGTGTCTGGTGATAGTGTGTTGAATCCCTCCCTGCCTGCCCTCCAGCCCTGCTGGCCACAGTTTCTCCAAGAGCGGTAGCAGAACCCAATCTCCCCCTCCCACCTGTCACTGTGCTGTCTCATGACTACACACACATGACCAGCACACTCTCGCAGTCTACACAGCTGTATGTGTGCGTGTTTGTTTTGCAAGGTTGCTCCTCTCAATAATACTTGACAAATTGCTTGATCTAAAGGTTTCACTGGGATTGTCCTCCACTGTTTAAATGATACTTACCCTCTGCATTCACTATATCAGAAAATCTTATAGCAGGGGTTAGGAGAGCAGCTGTCTGTGTTGGTTTTTTTTTTCCACTTTTTCATTAAAGTGCGAGGCTTCTACACTCTCATGTGACAGTGCTTCAGTGGATGAAAGAGCTATTAATTCGCCCTTTACCTTTCAGACCACCCTAAAACAACCTGTGTTTAGCAATTGCATAATTAGTGATACAGATTAATCTTTTGCTCATGATCTTGTTAAATATTTTTTTTGTGTCTTAAGTATGGACAGTTAGTTTTTCAGGCCTGAACTGTTGGGGCAAATATAGCATGTTTTCAGTGAGTTTCAGTCATCAGGCCATGAATGATGACAATATATTTCATGTTTGTCAGCAAAGGCCAAAGGAGGAGGAAGTGTTTGTGGTCAACAAGCCAGAGCCACATGCCAGATTTCAACTGCAACTTGGACCATGTATTTTAGCAGTCGAACTCTGCTGGAAAAGCTGTGGAGCATACTCTTTCACAATTCATAAATTTGATGACTTGGCTTGGCATAACTTTGAATCCTATAACCAATGACTCGTGGCTTGAGTTTGACTTCTGACTTGAAGACCCGGTGCTTTCCCTAAACCAAGAGTGGAAGAATTTTGGCCGATAGAGAAGCATGTTAAGAGATGAAGCCTACCTAATGACTTTATATATACAAAGACAAAGTTTAGTACTTGCTTGACTTGACTCAGGACTCACAAAACAATCATTCAGCTCCACCTCTGCGGGCTAGTATCTTGTATAGCAAAAAGAGCCAGACCAGGATTTTCTCCAGCTGGTTCCTGGTGCTTGGTACTACCCTCCCTTTCTGTATATCAGTTCACATAATCTGATTTTGTGTCTGTTGTTTGTCCTCTCCTTTGTCTGCCCTCAGGCCAAGTACATCTCCACATGCATCGATGAGATCAAACAGGAGCTCAAGCAGGACAACATCGCTGTCAAAGCCAATGCTGTGTGCAAGCTCACCTACGTAAGATCTCTAGACACCCTCCATCAAATCACTGACTCTTTCTATCCAACACTTCTCCTTCATACACAGGCACTGATAAACTATTTGCATCAGTGCTCTATCTGAGAGTTTTCAGCTCAAAACCATTTAATCTCTCTGTGCACCACAGGTACAGATTAGAGACCCTTTCCTCCCTTTAATTCACTCACCTCTCTCACTCTCTCTTCTTTCTCTTTTGTTTTACAGCTTCAGATGCTTGGCTATGATGTCAGCTGGGCTGCTTTCAACATCGTTGAAGTCATGAGCTCCTCTAAGTTCACATACAAGGTACACCTGCAACATAATGATTAGTAGTTGAATTGCTAAGAACCCACCAAAGTGGAGATATGCCAGAAACCTGTTATCAGGATACTTGGGATCTTTAAAGAAATCCAAGGATAATGACAACCACAAAGGCCAAAGAAAAATAAAGTTTGTGAGACTTAGGTTGTATCTCTTCATAGCTGATCTCCTAAAAAAGCACAAGGAATAGTAGAGCAGATTCTTTGCACTGTATTGGTAAATCTCTGTTAAACTGCTGCATGTTCACAAATGCTTGTAATATTATTGTAGTAAAATACACTGTATGCACTTACATAGTCAAATTCAGCACAATATGTGATTCTCTCTGGTTGCTGTCTTTCCTACAGAGGATTGGCTACCTGGCAGCTTCACAGTGCTTCCACGAGAGCACTGATGTCATCATGCTGACAACTAATCAGATCCGAAAGGTCAGTAGTCCTCATGGTCTGTGTATTCTATGACTGTTATTTGTTCTTCAGCCAACCTTTTCCATCTCATTGATTCTATTTTTTTTTTTTTTAATCTTTTGTCTCTAAGGATCTCAGCAGTCCCAACCAGTATGACACAGGTGTTGCCCTCACTGGTCTCTCCTGTTTTGTGACTCCTGACCTGGCTCGGGACCTGGCCAATGACATCATGACACTGGTGAGTCCTCGAAGTCATATCAAGAGGTTTGCCCACAGGGCTTATCCCCCACTTCCCCTTAATCTTTATTTACCTCAGAACGTTGTTCATCCTGTTTAAAAAAAAAAAAAAAAGAAGAAGAAGAAGAAGGAGCAAAACCTCATCCTGGCTATAAACTGCCTCTACTATCTCTGCTGTTTTTCCTCTCTAGATGTCCCACACTAAACCCTACATACGAAAAAAAGCGGTGCTGATTATGTACAAGGTGTTTCTCAAGTACCCAGAGTCCCTGCGCCCTGCATTTCCCAGGCTCAAGGAGAAACTGGAGGATCCGGACCCAGGTATCAGGAAGCACCCTATATTCTCCATAATCCCATAGCTTTTTCCCCACAGTTTTGAGTTTTTACTGTTTCTTTGTGTGGCCCCTGACTTTCAATTATTCCTTCATTTAAAAAAAAATTAAAAAAAGTTTTGAACCATTTGAATATCTATTTTTGCGCATTAGGTGCCTAAGAGGCCAAACCAATACAGCAAGAGACATAACTTCGTAGGTGCATATTTTTGAAATGTGCCCTCATTTTGCTAGTACTAAAATGGTAGGCTAACTGCAGCTTACATAGCTCGCGTACAACTATCATGAGGTTCCACAGTTTTGCTGTCTACCGACCAAAATCAAAAGTATTCCAGACAGGTCTTCTTAGCTCGCTCGGCGAAGTTGAGTTGTGAACTCTGTGATCATTAGAATAATTGTTGACAGCCCTAATTTGTTGCAGGGTAAAATATAGTTTTTATCCATGCAGGTAGCTAAATCATTGACAATGCTGGCACTGCTGCTGGCAGGTGTCCTCTGTCACCTGAACCTTGTGAATTATTCAGCAGCAAAGAATATGAGATTAAGGAAGGCTCATTTGTGATTCTTTCAGGGCTGTCTGGGAATATTCAGCATTTCACAGAACTGTTTTCGTTGCACAGAAAAAAACATCTTGCAGGACATTTATGTTGATTTATTGCAAGGACTGTGCCAGTGGTGTTTCAATTATTTACTATTTTGTAGTGAATTTTCACTGGGCTGAGATTCTGAGACTCTTATCTTAAAAATAAAAGCTGCTTCCAGCTGCTGTGTATAATGTATGGTGAAAACAAATCTACCTTTGCTACTATTCAAATCTTAGAATCTCCATCAGTTGTTATGGCAATTACAAAATGTCCCTTTTTTATTTTTCTCAAGACTTTTTCCTGTCTAATGTGCTTTCTCCTCTTTAGGTGTCCAGTCAGCAGCAGTAAATGTTATCTGTGAGCTGGCCCGGAGAAATCCCAAGAACTACCTGTCTCTGGCCCCACTCTTCTTCAAACTCATGACCTCTTCTACTAATAACTGGGTTCTCATTAAGATCATCAAGCTGGTTAGTCAAAAGACACAGTGTTGCCAAATTGTGTTGGACCCTGATAGTATTGCACCAATCACACAAGGATAAATCCATCAGAAAATCAGAATTTCTAGTTCCTCCACCAGCGCTGGCCTCAGTAGACCTAATTGATGTGAAGTCATATGACAGGTTGCATTGTATGGATGTATTTCTTTATGTCAAAAGAACCAACTTTTGTAATAGTAACAAGTTCATGCTCCTTCTCTTTATATTTATTTTAAAAAAACATGCAAGTAAATTATAACATTTTCAGAAAATTACTCAGTTAAATGCACTGAGGGTCATCTGTAATGTTGAAAACGCAGAATGATATCCACAGTAGTTTAAGTGTATAAAATAAACAACAAAAATTTCCTAATTTTTTCGGTTTAAATGTGTCATGGCGCTCTTTGTGTTTTTTCACAGTTTGGTGCCCTCACACCACTTGAGCCACGATTGGGGAAGAAGCTGATCGAACCTCTGACAAACCTAATCCACAGGTGAGATAAGATCCCTTAATAAATATATAAATATATAAACTTTACAGAGGTTGTAAAAATAGTCCGACTTGATGAAAACAACAATAATAATCCTTATTATCTGTTTCTTACCTTGCCCTCCTATCTCACAGTACCTCTGCCATGTCTCTGCTGTATGAATGTGTGAACACCGTGATTGCAGGTCAGTACTGTTATTTTGTAGGCAGTATAGAGGTCTCACTCAACTTATTGTGTGTTTGGTATAATAATGAACATTACTCTTGTGAATTTATTCACTTACAAAGATGTAGTATTCTATGGAAATAGTGTCTTATTTTCAGTCCTTCTAAATGTGAAAACATTACTTTTTAAAGACTCAATTGACTCAAATTAAATAATTAACTTGCAAATTGACCTTTAACTATACTGGAGATTTGGAAGGATACTTTTTTCTACTGAGAAAGCTTTTCCTCAAATACAAATCCCCATCTCGAGACTCTTTCTTCTCATAAAATGTTAAGTTCAGATCAAGATCTAATTTCCTCTTTTTGCTGCATTACAGTGTTGATTTCCTTGTCCTCTGGGATGCCTAACCACAGTGCTAGTATCCAGGTAAGCCTCTGAGGCCCCTGCCTCTATCGGTACTTTAATGTGGGTATATAATGATTATAACCCTTTCCACTCCAGTTGAATTGCAATGCCTGCTTTCACCAGTTTCTTTCTGTTCACAAGTCTGTCTGTCCTAATGTAGGTTAAACTTCAGACAGGCTAGCAAAGATGTTTTTTTTCCTTGCTTCCAGTCGTTATGACTGTCAGGAATGCAAATAAAAAGCCATTTCTCCCATCTCACCCACCTCCGTTTGTCTCATATATATTCACTGAATCGTGCCTGTACGATTAGACTAAAACTGGTGTGGAAAGGTTCACGTTGATGTTAATGGCTCTCCACTTCTCCCCCTCTATTTTTCTCTCTCTCTCACTCTCTCTCTCGCTCTCTCTTTCTCCCTCCCTCCCTCTCCCTCAGCTCTGTGTGCAGAAACTACGAATCCTGATAGAAGACTCGGACCAGAACTGTGAGCCCTCTGTCAATGCCTGCAGTGTGTCATTTTCTCATTGTCTGCGTGTTTTTGACTATGGGACAGTCCACCCTTTTAGACAACAATAAAGTAGACCCCTGACTCTGGATAACTCGAACATTTTTACCTTCCACTCTCAATTAGATGGCCTGCTTGGAATACCATTTCACTTAATTCACATCTAAAAAAGAGATGGCAAAGAAAGTAGATGTTGTATATCTTGAATTTCCCAGTTTTGTTGCATTATTCTCAATGTTGCAAAAATTGCAAGTTCGCCATTATCAAACATAGGACTTTGCTGTATAAATACATTCCCTCGTACAATCTCTGATGGAGCTGGAATTGCTATATCCAGCCATTCGAGTTATCTGGATTGCCCATACATAGCTAGCTGTGTGTGTGGAGTAGACCGTAGAGTTCTGGTATTATTAGAGCAGGCTCTGAACCTGGGGTTTAAGGTTTTCTTTATCCACTTAGAGACTGTGCAGTACATTGATGTGTAAAGGGGTGAGAGAGCAGATCTTCACGGATTTTGAAGATATGTAACAGGTAGGGTCAATAAGGTAGAGTAACAAACTTAAGGCCAGAGGAAGGAAGACGATATACTGGAAGTCTTATCATTTTCCAAAAAAAATTTTTTGTTCAAACTTTAAAAAATTTAGATGGCTGTAAGAATGATTAATGCATTAGATGTATTATGTCCTACAAAAATAGAAAAATCAATCCCATCAAGTTAGTGTTATGGATGTTGCTGCAAATGCCAGAAGCATTAGATTTATTCTGCTTTTCTGCTGATTATGTGCAAGTAAGTGCAGTCCAAAATGTTTTTAATGAAAATCAAAAACCCTGGGAAGGAATTGATGGAAGGCAGTCATTGAGCAGTTAGAACTTTGTCACTGATACAAAGTTGCAAACACTCATTTCCTGACCCAATCCTGTCAGGTTTCCATAGTAGAGGTAGATTCAGAGGCAGTGCCTGTGTCATCATCTCCTCCAGCTTCATTGAGTCAATGTCCCTGGTCATTTCTGAAGGGTATTCACTGCAGTGAAAAGCCTCACCTCGCTCAGCCAAAGGCCACTACCACACATGCGCGTGTTGATCCTGAACCCGAGAGGCATTTGTCTCTATCAGATTAGATGAGTGACAGACTGCAGTGATTCAGCAGATTTCTCAATTTTTAGATATCTTTTCAGAGAGGAGGAAAAGCTGCCAGGGATATGACAGAGGATAAAGCAAAACAAAACTACCACGTCCAGTGTGTGTGTGTTGTCCCATGTGTATGTGTTTGTATGTCCTTTCCATTGTTCTGTGTTTTGTGTTCCTTTCCCTTCAGCATTTAGTTTGTCAGTTCTGTATGATTTCTTTAGATAATTTGAGTTGTAGATAACAGTAAATTATTAATACTTTATTTAAATGTAAAATTTCCATATACAGCCAGTTATGCCTTATTTAGAGACTAGATATAGGGAAAAGTAGTATAAAGAAACATTTTTGAGTCAATATTTTGAGTAGTCCAGTCCACAAGAGTTCTCTGTACCCTAGAAACCATGGACCTCCAAAAAGCACTTCTCTGCAACCATATATTGTATTTGATTTATAACTGCAGTTAAAGTCATATGAGGATAGTCAAGTTTATAAATGATAGGATCTTGATTAAGAAAAGATGACAAAACTTCTTTGTGAATGCAGATAAAAGTTAGAAGTAAACAGACCTTTTCTGGGGTGTGGAGAACTAAAGGCAACAGTGTGTCATTTAAATGTGCTAAGAACATGTGTGTGCACGTTTTTTTTAGTGAAGTACCTGGGCCTGCTGGCCATGTCAAAGATCCTGAAGACCCATCCCAAGTCAGTGCAGTCTCATAAGGACCTCATCCTCCAGTGTCTGGACGACAAGGATGAGTCCATCCGCCTTAGAGCTCTGGACCTGCTCTATGGCATGGTATTGAACCCAAATTTTGACTTTTACGTCATTACAGATACTTTTTAGTTTATGTTCATCTATATTGTATTGTTCAGTAATTTTTCAAGATATTAAAGGCCAGATTATCTTTTATTCATTTTCAGTTTCTAGCAAATGATCTCTCCTCTAAGTAAGACAGGCTCCTACTAGTTGTATTTTACAAGCTGACTTGATTTTTACAATACAATACAACAATAAAAGCACTACAGTCAGTACAAAAAAATAACTACAAAATTAATATGATATTAGTTATAGAAAACAAACAATGCTTTAAGATTTTACAGCTATGTTCTTTTAGTTTTTAGAAATTTCCGCCTTCTTCTGCTTTAGAAAAATAAAAAGTCTGAATTTTCATTAATATATTTAAACTTGATCATTGTTGAACTGGTGTCTCCACACATCAGGTATCCAAAAAGAATTTGATGGAGATTGTAAAGAAGTTGATGCTGCATGTGGACAAAGCAGAAGGAACCACATACAGAGATGAACTCCTCACCAAGATCATTGACATCTGCAGTCAGAGCAACTACCAGTATATCACCAACTTTGAATGGTCAGTCTCTTCTCCAGTAACTACAGCTTTGTCTTATGTTTCACTCCAACATTTTTCTTTGTTATTTTCCACTCTGGCACATGATATGGACTTTTACCTTGAATTATCTGCTTGACAGGTACATTAGTATCTTGGTGGAGCTGACCCGATTAGAAGGAACGCGGCATGGCCATCTCATCGCTTCTCAGATGCTGGATGTTGCTATTCGGGTCAAAGCCATCCGGGCCTTTGCTGTCGCTCAGATGGCCACTCTGCTCGACAATGCCCACCTGCTGACCGGCAACATGCAGCGGAATGGCATCTGTGAAGTGTTGTACGCTGCAGCCTGGATCTGTGGCGAGTTCTCAGAGTATGTTGATTTCTCCCATTGGGAAGCATTCATATTAACACTGATATAAGAAAACACAAGTAAGCATAAAAAGGCTGTACTACCACTCTCCAACACGTTTTTTTTGTCATTTCATACACAATAGGGCCTGTAAACTTGTAGTAAAGGAGCAGACCTGAATAAATATTTCATAAGTCCAAAATGACAGTAATAAGATATCTCATTGCCTCAGATGTCAGTAAAAAAGAATCTGTTGGGATGTGACTGACAGTTTTGTTCAGAAGAAACAAACCTCTTCCATTTCCAATTTTAAACGAACAGTAGAATTGATAAAACCTCTGAAATATTATGGTATTTTCAGATGGAGATATTTATCAACATCAACATAGCCCAGATACTGCATATGGTTGGAACCTTCCTGAGAGGAAGGAATAACCAGGAATAACAAAAATGCTCCTCCTCTTCTTAGACACCTGGAGAAGCCTATGCAGACGCTGGAGGCCATGCTACGGCCAAAGGTGGCCACCCTACCAGGCCACATTCAGGCAGTGTATGTGCAGAATGCTGCCAAGCTGTTTGCCACCGTGCTGAAGAGCCAGGAGGGGAACATGGACAGCACAGCCGCACAGGAAACCAGCCAGCTGATGATAGACAGGCTACCGTTGTTTGTCCAGAGCGCCAACCTGGAGGTGCAGGAGAGGGTAAGAGAGGAGCCGCCACATGTTTAAGAAGCACCAGTCACATCTGGTTTACTTTTGCCCAGATCATAATGGAGATATTTACTTATTACCTTTTGAACTTTGGCATTATATACCTTAAAGGGTTACTCACTGCATAAAAACCTGATAAATACATGTGCTAATTACATGTCTGCAGGCATCTTGTATCCTGCAACTTGTCAAGTACATCCAGAAACTTCAGCAGAAGGATGTAGAAGTAGCAGAGGAAGTCAGTGCTTTGTTTGCTGGAGAGCTCAACCCTGTAGCCCCCAAGGCACAGAAGAAAGTGCCTGTTCCTGAGGGGTGAGTTATCTCTGTGCATGAGGAACACATAGACCAGCACATTAAAACCGCAATTCTTCATAGTTAGACATGACTGTATATAAATGTTCATTAAAATTCAAGGCATTTGTTTTTGTGATCCTGGTGTACCAGCAAGAATAGCTTAAATATAAATTCATGTTTGTGTTTAAGTCTTGATCTGTGAAGTGTGACCAAATTTGTTTCTGTAGTCTGGACCTGGATGCCTGGATCAACGAGCCTCCGTCTGAGAGTGAGTCTGAAGATGAGCAGCCCAAGGCTATTTTTGCCAAGGAGGAGCCCAAACACTCCCGCCCCCGTCACACAGAGGTGGACGAGAAGGAGCTGGCAAGGGTAAGATAGTCCATGATTGTAGCTTTGTTCAATTCAGTAAAAATTATCGTTTTGTGAATAGTTCAGAGCTGCAAAACTTTATGTAAAAAATGCACAATTTTTACATTTTGAAATCCTTTCAAATTGAATTATACTTGTTTTAGTTGTTTAGCTATACATTTCAGTAGTGTAGCTGGCATAACAGCTTTTCATAAATTCTTTCTGGGTAAATGTATGTTTAAATAGTAGTTATATAGTTTGTCCTTAAAAAGTTATAATCTTTTTATCACCCATTTGCAAATATCTCATCCAATACAACTTGTAATTGGAAATAATCAGGTCATTCATATAAGATTCATATTCTATCTACAAAACCAACAATATGAGTAATTTGACCTTCTCAGAGTTTTACATTGAGTAAATCTGGTTTCCCATGTGGTTTTCGTCTCATGCTAGAACTGAGGCAGGCTTTTCTTTTTGACTATAATTCCTGTTACTATTTTTATTCCACTCCCAGAGGAGAGAAGCCAGAAAGCAAGAGCAAGCCAACAACCCCTTCTACATCAAGGCCTCCCCATCCTCTCAAAAGGTGTGTCTACCAGTCTTCTTTTTTTTAAGTACACATCTCAGTCTAATCCAGTTGGTTTAGAACCTCACTTGTATATTAATTAGATTTATGTATGAAATGTATACACTGACAAAAACGGATGTTTTTTCTGTGCAGGTTTACCAGGACACCCCTGGAGTGGAGCACATCCCAGTCGTGCAGATCGACCTCAGCGTGCCTCTCAAAGTCCCAGGTGGGATGTAAACTCAAGACACACTCTCACATTCGTGACTCTTAAACCTTAGTCATTTTTCTGTTGCCATACTAGATGTATATGTAATATGATATAATACCAATACTGTAATGATTCACGGCTAGTCAATTACTTAATGCTAATTTTCTTCCTCATTGTCTTTTGTGGCTTGTCTGTTGTTGTTTGTTTCTAAATTTTAGTAATTATATAAATAGAATATACCACATTTGTTTTTAGTATCTGTTATATAATGCACCTGTGACTTTCTCCTGTCGCGCAGGTCTGCCTATGTCTGACCAGTACGTCAAGCTGGAGGAGGAGCGCCGGCAGAAAGAGAGAGCAGAGAAGAAGAAGAAGGAGAAGAAGAAGAGGAAAGAAAAGCGCAGTGGACGAGGAAAGAAACATGATTCAGGCCCAGAAAGCGAGGAGGACATCACGCCTGCGCACATGGTTGACATAGTTACTGAGGAGATGCCAGAGGTATGCTGGAGCACTGTAAACATCACAATAAGTTTATAAGGAAGTGTTAGACTTGTTATGAGTGGTAAAACACTTTAAAAGCCTGAAACAAGGGTCATAAAATGAGAAAGTTTCACTGCAAACACAAGCACAGTAATTCAGACTGTGAGAAACTGTATGACTGTGGAATTGTATCTTAGTCAAAATTATATACCATAATCACTGCATCATTTATTTGTTCCTCAGCTCTGAGAGAAGTCAATATCTAAATAGATCGCTCCACATTTTGCGTTTGTCGTAGTAATGAATCAATTTAGAAAGATATTAACTCAGTTTTGTTGATTCTACCTTCTTGTTTCCTCAGAATGCCTTACCCAGTGATGATGATGACAAAGACCCCAATGACCCTCACAAAGCCCTGGACATCGACCTGGACAAGTGAGTGAACACTATGTAGCTCCTAATTCTAAAAAGATGCAGAACTTTGTGTAAATTTCAAATTAATTTTAGTGCATATCGTTTAGTTATTAGAAACCCATCATTTACATGTATTACCAATCAACCAAACATTGAAACTTTGGTTTTCAGCCCAAAGCCAAACACTTCAGCTTTTATGAAATTGTCTTAACCTGGACTTTTTCTCATCATAACTTCTTAAACCCCACGATCTGTCAGTGGTAGTCATTATAAACTAATTCTGTTCAGCTGAGCTTTGTTCAGATTCACAGAACTTAATTGAAATTTAAAATAAAGATTAGAAAAAAGGTTCCAAAGATACAAAAACTTGCAGGTTAAATTTTGGGAAAATGTTGCAAACATTATGCCAATGATTCCCAGAGTATCTCAGTTTTCAGATGGGACCCCATAACATAACAAGTTTTAGTTTGAATATTTCGCTCAGCACAAACGTCATAGAACTTCACTGAGGAGCTTGAACAACATGATACTGTATACACAGAGTCAAAGTATGTGACACTGTCAGACAGAGTGAAATAGGAGTGAAAAAAACTGATTTAATTCCTGATTATGTCTTGAGCTTCCTGGCCACAGCACCAAAGCCAATGCGACTTCTCCCTTTCCCTCCTCTGACTCCTTCTCATGGCATTCTGCTTTCTGCTTCCTCTTTTTATGCCTATACACACCCATTACTGCCCCTTTGTGTGGGCAGCTTGGTGGAAACAGCTGGGCGCAGGTGAGTAGCACCCTGTTCATAGGACCTGGGCCCCAACATGCACATGGATTGTTTCTCTGTCTTTCTCTCTCTTCAAATAGCTGTGTTGCACCTCTCACTAACATAGCTTTCCTTTCTTTACTCATTTGCAGTTTGCAGTACCTGCTTCCTCTTTTTGCTCTTCTCGCTCTGTATTTTTACAAGCTATTATTTAATTCTAGCCTTTGACCTAGTGTACTATCCGGTATCCCGTTTCTCTTACCTTGCTTCCCTTTTCTTTTTTTTTAATTCTATTAGCTTGACAATATCAGCAGCTTTTTCTAAACAAGCTGCTCTACAATTTATTTGATCTTAAAAGGAGAAGGGTTCTCTTCATTAAACATATCTATTTTATAAAGCTTTATAGGTTTATAGAAAATGACACTTTTTAAGTGGCTGCTGCTGATCTTCTCAGGACTTTATCTTTTGCCACCTGTCCTCCTGGAGTAGGTTCCCAAAAGCATTTTGGCACTTGTTTTTCTTGGAGAAGATAATTGGCAAAAGCATGCTTTTAAGAAACCTATCCCAGGTGGTGGTCTATAATTCTTTTGCTAAGAGCTCCCAGATCCTCCTCACTTGAGTTTCTTAGACTAGCCATGCCTCCAAATTCTCACCAGCTGTTTTTTTTTCCCAAGTGTATTCTCCTTGCCTGCCCTTGGTGGAAATGACAAGCACATGTGCCCTTAGACCAATGCTCTAATTTAATTTATTGAAAATGATTTCAATGGTATTGGGTTAAACCAAAGTTTTAGACTAAGCAAAGAAGAAGAGTAGAGATTGTACAGGAGTAATTGGAAGCATCTGGTGGCATCTGCTCCATATCATTTAAGTCTCTTTAAGTTTTAAAGCAGTCCTAGAACCTGTTGGATGTATTACACATTATTATTATTATTATATATGTAAAAAAAAAAAAGATCCTGTTGTGTTTTCTGAAGGTTATGAGAACAGAATCCGTGCAGGACTTTGAATTGCAAAAATAATACATCAACAATCTTTCTAAGAACATCTTGAAAACTGAATAAAGCTACATTGGCAAAAAGACCATTAAAATGTACATTGTAAGTATTATAACCGTGGTGTACAGTCAGGGCTAATGACAGAGCAGTAGTATGTCTTTACAGAGAAGAGCCAGCAGGGGGCTGCAGTGAATGTGGTTACTGCTTACAAGGGCCAGGCTTCGGGGAAATAAACTTGACAGCTCATATCAGTTCAATATGGAGTAATTTATTAGTTTATTTTCTAGCTGTCTGGGAATGTCCAATCTTTCCAGCTCTGCCAGAGGAATGGCTTAACTCAAAGCTTTGAATGAGACCTGTCTGCCTCACAGTGCAGAATATGTTCCTAAATACGGCGGATTGCTGCTTTGTACAAGCCTTGTTCATCTTTTCTAACAAATTAACGCTCATTAAAAGAATGACGAAAGATTGAAAATATTTTTCAGATGATGGCACTAACTCCACATGGACTCATAAGTCCTCATCGAGCAAAGTTCAAATAGGTATCTGTACTCTTTTGTTTGTCCAGGCCTCTTGCTGACAGTGAGAAGCTACCAGTCAGGTCACACCGTGCAGTAGAGGCTCCAAAAAGCCCGGCAGAAGATGGAGATGCAGAGAGTGCTGCCACACAGGAGCCCAAAAAGAAGAGTAGCAAAGAAAAGAGGGAGAAAAAGAAAGACAAGGATAGGAAGGTGAGGTCAAAATTATTTTCTTTATTTTATCAAAAGGTTTATCCTTCTTTCTTGCTGGACACTCACCTAAATTGCCAAGCAAGGAGAGAAAAATAAGCAGCTATTATGATTTGACAATAGAGCAGATGTGTTTCTCAACCTTTCTGTGATAGAGAGTTGAATTTATTCTCCTGTTTTTGCAGAAGAGCAAAGAAGAGAAGAAAAAGAAAAAACACAAACATGAAGAAAAGGAAGAGGATCTTCTTGGGGGCCAGGCAGACGAGTCTGTGGTCCAGTCAGAAGAAACCAGTGAAGTGGCAGTTCCGCCCACTGCCAACAGCACTGAGGTATGCTCTTTTAAAAGGTTGGAGCAGGGCGGTTTCCTACCCAGCGACAGAGTTTGTATCACATATTTTATTTATGCCAAAACTTGATGAAATGAAGTAATCTGATCTTAAATTCATGAATAAAAATATCTTTAAATGCCTTTTAATTTTTTTATATAGAGATATATATATATATATATAAAATCTACAATTTTTGCTAAAAGGTTACATGTAAACAGATATCTTTGATCATTTTCATTGACTCAGCACCTCCGTTGCTCCTTCCCAGCCTCTCTTTCAATCAGCTTTAGTGATCAAGTATCAGTTTCCTCGTAGCCAACTATGCATTCTCCTGCCAAATATTTTATTTATTCATGAAGTACAACAGTTCAATCTCTGTATCAATTTTCACGAATAGTAGTAAGATACAGAATCTGTTTGGCCCTCACCCCTCTCATCTCCTCGCATTCCTTTCCCCCCTTCCTCTTCTAGGTTTCGGATCTGGATTTCTGGCTCTCAAACGCTCCAGTGCCCTCTAACACCCAGGTGGAGTCGCCCCCGCTCTCTCTCCCTCCCTCCCTCCTTCTCCCCTCATCTCCTGAGTTAACACATTCCTAATTCATAACTCCATGTTTTATTCCTCTACTTCATACTTTGTTTTTTGCCATGCGATATGAATCAGTTGTTTTTTACACATCTTTCACACCTCAAATTTTTGACACAACTTCCTCTCTTTCACAGGTCACATAACACTTTCCTCTCATTCTCCTCCCTCTGTTTTCTAGCATGTGTGTATCTATGTGTGTGTTTGTCTCACAATGCCAGTGGTTTTCTTCCTCAGCTTTTGTTTAGCTCGGTCTAGAGGTGGTTGTTGCTGTGTTGGGGTCATGATAAGTGAGTTCAGGATACCCGATGTTCCTTGGAAACTAGCCTGGAGTCAGGTCCTTTTGTTCCTGTCACCAGCGCGTCACCATGTATGTTCTCTGACCGTTTCCTGTATGGTCACATGTGGGGTCATGCTCGTTTTTGTTGCTTTTTGACTTTATAGAGTCACAACTGTACACAGAAACCAAAAACACCCCTTAATGAAAAAAAAAGTCTCAGAAGTAGGGTTTAGTTAAAGGTTCACAAAGAATATAGCCTCTATGAAGCAGTGTTTTTATGAGTGAATCTACATTGTATGAGTATACACATGCACGCACAGACAGGCTATGCAACAGCCAGTCCTGCTGCACATTTCTTGCCATTCCATTGGGCAATATTTGGCTGTGGTTACATGCCAAGAAACACAGCAAACTAGTAAAGCTAGTAAGGATAGATGTAAACAATGCAGAACTGGAAATATTTGAATAATTGTTGCTTCTGACATCAAACCCAGATATTAGCACAGACTTTGAACCTTCCATACTGTTTCATCTTCAGATAGAGGATGTGTTTATAAAAACAGGTTTGTCAGGCTGTTTAACTTTGGTTTTGAGGAATTCTGTTTTTAATCATGTGAGCCAACAGCCCCAAAGTAAAAGTTGACCCAGAAACATGACCTCTCAATGACACGCCTCAACATGTCTTTGAGGAAGACTTGTTTTTGTACTGGCTCTCACGCTAGCACAAGATCAAAAATAGACCTAGAGAGCCTACACTAGCATATTCATAGACTGTCACTAGGATCCTGTAAATCAGGCTCTTAAATATGTGAGCAGCAGCTTGAATAATGGTTTATTACAGTCGATCATACATGTAACATACTTGTTGGTTTCTCAGGCAGGCTCATTTGTGGTTTAGCTCATACTGCTGGTTAGTACTGTTGCATGCGAGACTTTTGGTAAAAGTTATACCATGCAGGATTTTTCAAGGGATTGAGAAAGAGGAAGGGAGGGGGTTGCAAGAACAAAGCAGTGATGATCTTATTTGAATGCACCATAGAACACACTTATTCGTGTCTGCTATGGCTTCTCTGCTCTGTGTCCCACCCTCACACCCTGCGCGCTTTTATTGGCTGGGGGCTACACTTCCACTGCCCAAAGGTTGCAGCTCTGAAACGTCCTATACTCAGCAAAATAAGAAGAAAATAATAAATTACAGCCAGAGGACAGGGCCTCGTGCAGATAAATACACTGCAAGACACTTCTAGTGGGTCATAAGTAATGCTTGAGTGGGATTACTTTTGTATGAGTACCTTCATTGTTTTTGGTGGGGTTTTTTTTGTTTTGTTTTTTTTGATTGATTGTGTTTTTGTTCTGTTTTTTTAGGAAAATCCTGCATAGTAAAGCTTTACACAAATCAGGTTTGTGTTGGTGGTATCACGGAGCTCAATAGGTTGCAGCTGATCATGAATGACTTTTATAAATTAGAGAGAACTCACTAACTTCATTTACCTCTATCAATGCAGATTGATGACATCACAGGCACTACTGTGGGTGTTACATGTTATGGTTTCTCTTGCTAATGCGCGTGCGTGTGCGTGTGCGTGTGCGTGTGCGTGTGTGTGTGTGTGTGTGTGTGTTTGTGTGTTTGTGTGTTTGTGTGTGAACAGGATGCAGCAACAGTAGCAGCAGCTGAAGCAGCCCCTGTGCTGGAGGCGGCCTCAGGCACGGCGCCAGACTCAGAGCCTGATGAGCCAAAGGACACCGAGGTAGAGGAGACTGTGAGTCACCACAGATGACGCAATAATTGCAAAGTAGAAAATTTGGCTGTGGTGCTAGAGATTCTCATTCACAGCGGCCTGACAGGATACAACACATTACCAGCTCTTCTTCTTCTTCCGACAAGTTTATGTAAATGATGCACCAGAGACCTGCCAGTGCTAATGTGGTCTTTGGAGAATTATTCCTACAAGTAGCCAGCTTTCATCACCAATTTGGTTTTCGACATCTAGAATGACTGTCTAATATATCGTTTCCATCTTCCTTGTGTGTTTTCAATGACAAGAAGTCCTCAAAACACAAGAAAAAGAAGCAGAAAAAGGAGAAGGAAGAGAAGGAGAAGAAAAAGAAGAAGAAGCATCACCACCATCATCACCACAGTGATGGAGGTGGAGAGGAGTCGGTGCAGAATGGTACTGTGGAGGAAGAAGAGCCTCTGCCGGTCAGTGTTTGTCAGGTGTTTAACAGCCTGACCTCCACCATAAGTGTGAAAGAAAACATTCTGCACACACTCTTAGCATAACTTGTGCACCTTTTTTCTGCACTGATTAAGTTTAAAAAAAAAAAGGGGGATCAAAAAAACCTTTTTATGATTGGCCCAGTGTTGTGTTGTTCCACTCAGGCAAGTTAGATTCACCATCCACTGTACTGTGGATGTCTATGAAGCAAATTACTTGCTTTCATCATTGCAGGACAAAATGATTTTCTGAAATACCTACATGAAAAGAAAAGTAGTCTCCTTGTGTCATCTTGATCTAGTATTTCTGTTTAGCTCAAAGCCACAAAATATCTTAATGATGGATATAGGTAATTGAATTTATCATTGTTTTGTTCTGATGTTCCTAGCATCCACTGTTTAAATCCACTTACCACTGCAGACACACTCTCTGCCTTACTTTGTTATGCATCAGCTAGGTAGAAGCCTAGTTAGCATACTGAGGTACAGAGAATGCCGGATCTGACCTGAGCTCCTCTCTCCTTGCAGCCCATGTCCAATTACTGCCTGCTGGCTGAGAACTCCTATATCAAGATGGTAAGTGACGGTGACTTGGAAGCTGCTGAAAGAGGGAATCGAAAAATCATTTTTTACGCATTATTTTCAGTTTTGCCACCATTTGGCCTCATTTTAGTCATAACATTTATTATTATTATTATTATTATTATTATTATTATTATTATTATTATTATTATTATTATTATTATTATAATTATTATAATTATCATTATTATAATTATCATTATTATTATTACTACTACTACTACTACTACTACTAAACTATGATAAATATCTTTGGTGTTAAGGAATGTATGACAACTTTACCATATAGATGGATGTGAAGGGGAAATGGAAATGGATTTGCTTGCTGGATGACAACACACACTTTTGTCTGGCTACTGAAAATGAGAAACATTTGATTTAACATGTTTGACATTTGCCCTCAGTCAACTCAGTTGTTATGTTGCATTGCTGTGTCATGTCACACCCATGTTTCTGCAATAAATTAATAGGTAAACTGTTGTAACCAATAACTAGATCCATGTTGTGGGATCTTATTGAGTAAATTCTAACCTTTACACTGTTCTTCTGCATAGAGAACTGTGTAAATGTTCATCTTTTGGATAATTATATTTATGTACATACTATCTAAGGCAATAGAAGCATTTTTTTTTAAGGTCTATATCTCTAATTTCTCTCCCTCTCTTTAAAGATGATGGAAGATGCTGATCAGGTATTGGTTAAAATTCTGTCAGTGACAGAATATAATTAAAACTCTTCCCTAGATGTGTTTCTATTTATTCTTGTTGCTCTTCACAGACTGGCCTCTGAGGCAGGCTAGTTTAATGTGTGTGCTTTGGTGTTGGGTTGATGAATCAGACTTGCTGTGTTTACCGTGCTGTGTTCTCTAAATAATCATTGGTCAAATACAAGGAGGGAGGACTAGACGGCTTGAGTTTGAACAGTAATTCCAGCTGCAAATAACTTTTTCAATAAAACTAATTTCCTCTTTTTTCCGACCTCCCTCCAAGGTGTATGATATCCAGGGGAACCTGCAGGATGGCAGTCAGGTCGTGGTGTCTGTAATATTTGAAAACAAGTGTGACAGTTTCCTCAAATCCATGGAGTTCAATGTCCTGGACTCTCTTAACTCCAAGCTACAGAGGCCAGAGGGCTCAGGTCCACATGATGGCCTCACAGTCCCCTTCCAACTTCCACCAGGTCAGTGATTATCAGCAGAATGCATATTTTTAATTTAAGAGAGGGATTTCCAAACAATTATTGTGCATTATGTAGTATCAGTGTGTTCACTACAGTGTTCTCAAATGGTGTGTATTTCAAACCTCACTTTGGGAAGTTTTAGTTAAGTCAGATAACCTAACTGTAAGCTTTTCACCTCTGTTCCAGGGGTGTCCAATGAGGCGCGATTTGTCTTCACTGTGCAGAGCATTGTGATGCCACAGAAACTGAAAGGAACACTCACCTTCATAGTCAAGGTTGGTAGGAAAACACATGTGCATGTGATACATGTGACATATAAATGCCACAGTCAGCTTGTGTTTTGGTTGTATAATTGCAGAGCCACACCAACGCAGAAGTGTATACACAGGAAGCAGAAAAAGTGGTTGAAGTGATTTGAAAGTGGTTGTTGTGGAGGTAGTGGGGGTTGCAGCTGGAGTTATGTACTTGAGAGAGATGAGGAATCTTTACCAGCTCCAGTTTCATTTTGGTCACAAACCCCTCAACCTGGTCTCTCGACAGGTCAGCAGGCTAAAAGAGCTCCATGTGACTTTGTTATGGATTATCTTTATTTATTGTTGTGTGTTCCCATAGAATGAGGAATCCTCCACTCATGAGAAACTGGACTTCAAACTGCACTTTACCTGCACCTCCTATCTAATCACTACTCCTTGCTACAGGTTGGTGATTACTTTTTTTCATGTGCTACAGGAAAAGCCATTGGATCACTAAAAATCATATGATTAATCCTCTGAATGTTATCAATGAATATTAGCACTAGATTAAATCAAGTTCTTAAGTTTTCTTGGCAAGAAGACACTTGATTTTTTTATTTTTGTTTTAAATTAATTTATTTTTTCTGTTGTTTTTGTTTGGCCAGTGATGCGTTTGCAAAGCTGCTTGAGTCAGGGGACCTGAAGGGCAACTCTGTCAGACTGGAAGGAGTCAACATGCCCTTCCACCACCTACTTGCCAGGATCTGCTTCCATCACCACTTTTCTGGTACTGTTCACCAGGACATATACTATTTATTTGTCTTAAGTGACAGACTTTGGTCCCATAATTTAAAAGGCCAATGTATTCTTCTGCATCAAACCGCATACCTACAGCATCACCGTGGACCCTATGCTGTAGCCTGAAGCGCACCTCTGAAAAAATGTAATTACACGTCATGGCGACGTCGACCCAGAGAACTGTGATTGGTCAGCTTGATACCATCTCCTCCGACGTCTTCTTTCATTTCTGTGGTACACTAATATCAGGGAAACTGACTTCTGTTCAACATCTATCAGTTCCAGCTCCATCAAGATTCTTCAAGTTTTAGCCTTTATTGTTTTGGACTGTGCCAAAAAAAACATTCGGAAAACTATGAAACTCGGCATAGTGGCATATAAATGCCACAGCCAACTTGTGTGATGTAATTGCAGAGCAGCACCAACACAGAAGTATAAATGCATAGGTCAATTGTTTTGTAATGCCATAGGTTTGCCGTAGGTTCGACGCCGAGTCATTAATTGGTCTTAAGGTATCGGATAGGTAGGGTCTTCTTCTTAAAGAAGACAAAATTACATTGATTGTCAGGAGGTTAAAACCATCATAGCAAAGTTTGTGTTGTTCTAGAAAGCTTCAGCTGAAACAAAACTAAGACTTTTCAAATAATAATCCTCATAATGGCATGTATTTGTTCTGTGCATTGCTGACTGTTGTGTTTTTTGTGTCGTTTGATCAGTTGTGGAGAGGATCGACTCCTGTGCCTCCATGTACAGCAGGTCTATCCAGGGTCACCACGTCTGTCTGCTGGTCAAAACTGTAAGTAGACCAGTGAAATCCCCCCTTGCTCTGTTCACCAGTATAATGAGATACTCATGATTTAAATTGATATTTTGGCACTGGTCATAAGTCTTTTTTTTTTTTTTTTAACTGAATTTTCTGATAGTGAACTTGATTTTGTTTTTCTTCTTCTCTCTTTCTCCCAGTCTGGTCAGACAGTGTCCATTGACGCTAAATGTGATGAGCCAACACTGCTTGGGAATGTGCTGGATGAGATCAAGCAGACCTTCTCTCAGTGCTGATTGTGTCTGACAGACCAAGGGTGCCCCCAACCCGGCCACATCGGCCCCCTACTCCCTCACTGAAACACAACATAATCATGTTACGAAACACTGCGGCTGGCACTTCCATTATCACCCTATTTATTAGTCCCAAGATTCGCAGGAAATCTTTCCCCTTACCTTCGACTTCAGTGTCCGACACTTTGTTTTTCCTCTGCACTCTTAGCTCTGTGGTCACTCCCTGACGGTCAATGTTGTTTTACAGACTCACTGTATACATGCTTCGTCTTTTCTGCGATGCATTTTCATTTTTACATCCTGGTTTTCAACCCCCTACTCTGACTCTGTTCTAAGCTCCTGCTTCTGGATGCCCCGCATCATCCACTCTTTCCTGTGCACCTTTCCGCCCTCCACTCTGTCAGACATTCCGTATATGACAGTCATGTATTGTAATGTAATGTTAACAACTGGACTTTTGCTGTTGATGGTTGAATTGTGTTTTTACTGTTCTGAAGTTTTGTTTTGTTCTTTGTCTTTGGTTTGTTTTTGTTTGTTATTTTTGTCTGTCTTTTTTTTTGTCTTTTTTTTTTTTTTCTAAAGCCTGTCTCCGCCTTTGTCTCATCCCTTCTTTCTGCTCACTAAACATCCGTGTGCATGGAAAAAAACATGTAACTGACTCTTTCTCAGACTGGTTCTTGCTAGAAAAATGGGAATTCTAACCTGCTACCCACCTCGGACAAGATGCCTAGAGGAGACCAGACACTGGGTGACTGCAGAGAAGGTAGTGCAGAGATGAAACCAAAGCTACATATAAGGCATGGGTCTTTAACTAGTGTCAGAGCAGTTGCCCTATTTGGCTCAGAATAGATCCACTAGTCTTATTTTAACAGAACCCTTGTGTGGCACTACGAATGATTTCTACAGCAGATCAGTGGTTTGCTCTGTGCCTTAGTTGTGCTGTCTGACCTACTCCAGTGCTTCATGATACTCACAGAGCCCAACCTCCCTCTCTGATCCAACTATGCTAAGCTGCAGCCCCTTCCAACTTCAGGCATATCATTCCTTTCACAAATCTAAGATGAATTTGCAACCGGGAGAGTATAAAATAATCAAAAGTTCCTCTGGCGCTAGAAGTGTCATGTGAAATTTCTATTTCAGTACAGGACAGTTTGCTGTCAGGCTGATGAATCCTTTCTCAGACTCATGGTTGGAGTTGGTAGTTGTTTAGAAAATGTTATATTGTTGTAATTATTCAGAAGCATACTTTTAATCTTATGAAACCACTATGGTGCTGACGGTCCTCATTTGTCACACCACGTGGTCAAATAAGTGACAGAATAATCTGGCATGAAAGAGAGGTGCTCATGTTACATCACTGTCCAGACTCTTTCTCTGAAAAAGTCAAAGTTTGACGAGCTAAAGGACAACATAGTTACACTACCAACGTTTGTCCATTTCTAAAACAAGCTGCTCCGCATATCAGGTTGCTGAAGTCGTTTTCTCCGTAGGCAGAGACTGGGAATTGGCCAGTGGTTTTATGTTTCCTCTCAATCAGTATTAGGCAACATGGCTTCCACATTCTATCACCAACAGAACAGAGTTTTGTCCGTCTTCATGTGAAATCATGTTAAACATGTGCCACTTTGATGTTTGCATTACAGTAGCTGCACCCGCGTTGGCTGACACCCAGCTGGTGTCCACCCACATGAATCCTCAATGTTTCTTTTCCCTTGAGAAATTGCCTAACCACTTTTTTGTGCATTCACATGTAATGGTGAACATAAAAGGCCATTTTTAAAAGAGAGCCTCCTCTTAGAACTCTCCCAGAGGTACTTGATGTTTCATGTCACTATCTGGTCCAGCACGACTTAACATAGAAGTAGCAAGATAAAAACTGACTCGGTAGCGTTTCTCTTCATATATACTGATAGGTCCCTTCACATCTGCTGTTTGTAGATAATTATGATGATGATGTCTGTGGCCTGAGGGTCAGGTCAGCCATTCCATGAGATATTCTGTCCAGTAGTAGAGTCTGAATACAGAGGTGATCAGCAGTATATCAAGAATGTCGATAGGAAATGAGTATGTCTGTTTTCCTTGTTCCTGAAAATGACTGATATCAGTGAAACTGAAAAAACAACTCACCTAATCATACATTGTCCTAATTCTGATATTTTTTCCTTTGCATAATATTTGATTAAAATTTGTATATTGCATGATTAGGAATGTACACTTCTTATTTCCCTTTTTTCTGTTCGATGGTCATGCTTACACAAAAACCTATCATTCCATCTTGTCCTTTCTCTTTTTGGTCTTTTTTTTTTTCTTTTTTTATAAAGTTTACTTGGCCCTTCTCTGTTTTTGATGGTGTTGTGTTTTTATCTATTCTAAGATCAGACAACTTAAATTGATATTGTTGAATGTTTTTAAATTATTAAACACAAGGGGAAGGAAGGGGGTGCTATTTGCTGTCCTGACACAGGGCTCTGGACTCTGAATAATAAGGTGAATAGGATGGGTCACGTGAAGCAGTGTACTGAGAGGCAACCCACTCTGTCTTAATTCTCTATTGGTTAAGTTGTAGTGAGTTATTTTACCAAGTCTGGCTTGTGACATTGAAATATACTCCTATATGACTTTGATTTTTGAAGGTCCTGTCTTTTTATTTCTCCATACTCAATTCTCCAGCTGTATAATGTAATGTTTTAAAGGGGGCAACATAAATTATCTACATTCCCTTTAAAGAAAGTCCACCCGAATTAAAAATAAAGGCTGTAAGAAGGCGCTGTAGTCTTTTGTGTTTGTGTGTTTGTGTGTTTGTGTGTGTGTGTGTGTGTGTGTGTGTGTGTGTCACAGTAAACCAATAAACACCCACACATGCAAAAATTTTCATATCTTTGCAATGTATACTACTAAGGAGAAAAACCGGTAACAATGTGTGTGGAGGCGTGTTGTTCCATATGTTCATTTGTATTAATACCAAAATTATCATTATTCTTTACATAGAATGTTAAAGGGACATTCGTACCTAAAATTTGACCATGAAGCGAATGTAGGTGGCTTGTTTTGAACATCAATTCCCAGAAAGCCTTGCATGACAGCAGAAGTAATCGATATCTCTCCACGGACTGACAGTGGGCAGCTGACATGTACAAGTTCAACCTACAGGGCCACTTGTTTTGGTTCTGCTGTTTCGTGTCAAAGCGTTTGTTTGGGTGTTTTGTTTGTTTGTTTGTTTGTTTTCGTCTTTGAAAACAAAGATCGCTCGTTCTATCCCCTTTTCCGTTTGGTAGCAACGCACTGGAAAGAGGAGACGAGCTAGCTTTCGTTAGCATCACCGCCGTCAAGCTAACCGGGACCAAAATTAAGTTTCCTGTGTTTAATTTCACATTAAAATATCCAGTCAACGCATCGACTATATATTTTTCAAAGGTTATACAAATATAAATGGGGACAATGCCACGGTGATTGTCGGCAGAGCTGACAAAATTAAAAAAGCAAACATTTAGGTTTAATCGTATACAAACAGGTCAACAGCTGAGTTTTCGTCTTCAGCTAAGACTGCGTTTAGAGCTAGCTAAAGGTAAATACCCTGAAAACCGATGGAAAAGTGGCGTAACAGAACCGACAAAATGGAATAAAAAAAAACATTTCTCACTAACATCGTGGCGTATGTAACGACAACAATTCAAACACAAATAAATACGACTTGAAGCTGCGAGCTCTCGACAACGGAACCAAACTTTTACGCTCAAGACCGATAAACTGGGGGAATTCACGTCCCGAGGGCCGCGGCCGGAAGTGGGGCGGGTTGCGCAGGTGTCCGACTTGACGACGGCGGGTTTAGATGGTCGGTAGCAACTGGGGCGACCCGGGATCGTTCACAACAACAGAGGAAGGCGCAGCAGCCTCGGCCGAGCCAAGCACAGTCGCGATTTTCAGACCCCGGGACTCGGAACCGTGCGAACGGAAACCGCCGCCAACGCCGCCTCGTCGCCACAGGGCTCCGCGGTTCTCTGACCCAGAAAGACGTTTGTTCTGTGCCGAGCTAGCTTTTTGTTCCTTCTTCCTCGCAGTCGGAGCCGTGCCGGTGTTGCTGGTAATATTTATACGAAATCGTTGTGGAATATGGCTCAGCATGGACATCATGTAGCCAGTTCCCAAAAAGCACTAATGCTGGAGATGAAAAGTCTCCAAGATGAGCCGGTCGAAGGGTTCAAAATAACTTTGGTGGACGAGTCGGACATGTACAACTGGGAAGTGGCGATATTCGGACCTCCAAACACACACTACGAGGGTGGTTATTTTAAGGTGAGTAGCTAATGTTAGCTAGCGGTCGATCTATTGTTCTTTAGCTGGTTGATTTAGCCTACATTTAATTAATTTACCGGCAGAGGAAAGCTCAACGGTTAACCTCGTTCTTTAAGTGAGCGTCCTCGTCAACGGCAGGTTATGGTTTTAACGTTAACTCGGCTAATTGGCACTTCTTCCTCGTTTCCTGCGGTAAAACAATCCCTCCGTCTTTGTTCAACTTTTAATCAAGTCCACTCAGTTTGGGTGATTAGATTTTTAGTGGTGCAGGCTGGTGGACGCTGTAACGTTTTGGTTTTTTTGCATATGGCTCGCTTTTTTTGTTGTTGTTTTTATTTTTTGTTGTTTTTTTTTATTAATCTAAAACACAACTCGACCGAGGTCCCTTGAATAGTGACAATCCACGCGTGATCACGTTTGACAGTCACTTTTGCGGTAACGTGAAACAAAAGGTTGTGAGAACAGCCTAAACCTTTAACGTGACTCTGATTAAATCAGCTCATCGTTTGATACACTAATTTCCGTTGTGTTTTATCGTAAGGGAAGAAAAAAGCGGCGCTTGGACAGACGGGCCCTTTGTATATTGAAATTAACTCAAGAACATGGTTTGCTCCTGAAATGTAGAACCTCAACCCAGTGTCAAACTTCAACCCAGAAGCTCCTTAATTTGTTTTCTGCCACACTTCCTCCCTTGAGAGTGAATCTTTGGTTTCACAGATGTATTGTTCCTGTTTGTGAGGATTTGTGCAATTGGCAAAGACTGCTGGCTGTTTACAAAGCCTCTATTAAGTTATTAACTAGCCCATGGAATTGTTCTTGGCTATGTTTTATATCTTCTGCAGCCCGTCATGTTTAGTTGTAATATATTTTGACCTTGACCTGTTAACTACTGGTTGTTTTTACTCTTTCGACTTAATGGTTGGAGCTAGAGAGCCGTACTCTCTTTAAGTTCCACTGCCAGCGACACAACTACGCTGTACGCATAGAATAGCCTTGTATTTGTTGGCACAGCAGAGAGCCCAATGTAGAACAACTTCGAATGTTGCAACACACTGAGGTAATTGTCGTTCACCCAAATTTCAAGTCCTGTACTATTGTGAGTATCCATTTGATAATTAAGTTTGATTTATTACTTTGCCTGGCAAAGTTTAAAAAAGAAAATACCCTGGTAGTTCTACTTCAAACTACTCCTAGATTGTTGTTTTATTGTATCATCAAACAAATGACAATGAGCTTTTATAATAGTCCTGTCTCCCTGAGAAAAAGACAAGGATAATATAGGTCAGAACCCTGAAAGAAATCTAATTTTTTGGCAAGAGTAAACAACCAAAAATAAAAACATACTCACGTTGTACATGGTCTCTTTACAAGGGCTTTTTGTCATGTGCTCATAATGCCAAGTCTTGCATTAGCCACAGCTGTTTGCATAAAACAACTGAACTCTAATGTATCAATAATGTCTCCCCCTGTGTTCAGACTATCCAGCATATTGTATCACTTAAGCTATGTAGTGCTTTGTGATTCTCGTTCTTGAGAAGCCGGTTCATTTTCGCCTCTGGTCATTTTCAAGCATGTGAACACAGGCAGAGGACTCCGGCCAGGCTACCGCGGACAGTGCTCACTGTATCTGTGTGGGTGCTGTGTACAGGATTCCTTTGTCGGACCAGGAATGCACAGCCTGACTGTGAAATCCACCGCATGGTTGTGACTCATTGTTCTGTGCCTGGTTTCCATCCAACCAGTTTCACATATTCAAACAAAAAAGAAAAACAAAACAAAACAAAAAAATCATCGACAAAAAAAAGATGACAGGCGTTTATATCCAGGTTAGTTAAACAAACAAGCAGTTATGGAACACTGCAGCTGCCTATTTATTGGAAACCATGCGGGTAATGACGTCCCATGAAACCTGGCTGAGTCAGGTATTTCTTTCACATTGCTCTCAAAGAGTCACACCATGATAAAGCCAATAATGGTCTCGGATCATGTAAAGCAGAGCAGCTGAGATGCCAGACATGAAGAGGTGTTAAGACAGTGACTCACTGTGTGTTTGGTTACTGTACGCATTTAGTTTGAATGTCCAGATGATACAGTGTCTATGAGTTATGAATTAAAGACTTTATTTAGTCCAATGTAATGTTAATCTGATCCTTTCTTGGTTTTTTTGGTCCATGACAGCTTGATTCTCTCTCTGCCCTTTTCTTTTCCTCTTGAACATCTGTGCCCTCTCCTCACTTTTTCTTGACCCCAGGAAAATTTCAAGGTGTGAGAATTTATTAAATAACACAGTCACTCTCCTGTCAGCATCACTCAACAAACACATCTTACTTGCTTGTATTCAGGATTTCATGTGGGAAAATGGTGCTAAGCATATTTCCTTGCTACAAAGATGGCTTGTTTTTTAGATGTTCGGGCCTCATCAGAGTCATTATTTGCTGTTGAGCTACTTGTTTGTGATCTGGATCCCCAGTCACTCTCCTTAAGAATTTGCAATCTCACAGTTAGTGAGTACTTGGAGTTTGGTCCAGTATCAAATAGGAAGAATAGTGGGGATGGACAGTGTTTCTGCTTATAATGATGTAATCCAGGACTATTGGTATGACCCAATTTCAAATCAAGTCACTCTTCAACAAAACGCAAATAATCACTGCATTTTCCAAGGAGGCAGCATACCCAAGCAACAGGCCCAACCAATAGGTTTTACCTTACATGGCATAAAATACAGGAACGTACTCTCATCACAAGGTTTGAAGTTCTGATTTATACACAGACAAAAAAAAAAAAAAAAGAAAAGAAACTAATTTTTTTACTTTTGCTGGAACTGATTGGGTAATTCACTTTTTGTTTATTTTTGAGCTCTTAAGTTTCTCGGTATTAATTTTTTTAAAAACATTTTTTAATGAATATAGTTTATCACCATGTTTGTTTTTTATTAACATAAACCCAAAACCCATCAAATCGGCTCTTGTTCTGTGCTCTCCATCTTGAATGGGTTATTGGGTTAATAAAACAACAATTACAACCATAAAGACGTAGGCTGGTCCATAAACTCCGCTTGAGAACTGTGACATTGCTTTTTCAATTCAGATTGCTAGATTAGACCTCTTCCAACTCCCTTTTTTTGTCATGATCCACAAAAGCAGGGAAAGATGCTCTACATGCACAACTGTAAGGTCATCTGCTTGTGTTTCACAGAGAAGTTTCTCATGGTGACGTATGTAAGAAACTATGCTCTGTGTGGACTGACACAGGGCTGAACTCTACTGCTGTGAAGTTGCCTGTGAAATTGGATAAATGACTGTTTTTGAAGTGCTGCTGTGTCAGCACCTGGTAACCTTAATCATAATTTTTTGCATGTAATTAGGATCTAAATGGTCTCTCTGCTACTTGTATTGTGAAAAGAAACCTTTCATATCTCAGTTAACTGGTTTACTTGCCTGACTTTCAAACATGGAAAAGGGAGGTCCCTTTCAGTCTTGGCCAGGGCTTCTCTGTCTTTTTTAGCCTCTGATAGACCCGAGTTGTGTTGAGCAGCTGATTCTGTTTGTGCCTGCTTTCCCTCCTCATGCATGCTACAAAATTTGTACAGGCTCTATCTTAGCCTTGCTGTGGAAGTGTAGGGGAGGGTACAGTTAAGAGGACCCAACCAGGCTGCAGAGGGCTTGGCTGGGCTGGGCCTGGCGGAGGTGTTGGAGTCATGTTTCCCCTTCTGGCTGTGTCACAGAGAAAGGAGAGCAGGGTGGAGGGTAAAAAGAGGGAACACAGAAACAGCCAGATCAAGAGCAAGCAGAGCCCTTCCTTGCAGTGGTGCCCCTTTGAAAGGAGAGCCTGCTGTGAGAAGAGGTGATTGTGAGGCCCCAGAAGACGGTTATAACCGTCGCCTGAAGCCCTGGCCATGTGTTCTTTTTTTCTGCCTGCATGGGCCACCACTGTGGAAATCAAACCTTTGAAAAATAGCTACAAATATGGGCTGGCTGTTTTCATTTTCCATGTTTTTAAGTCAGCTAAGAACTAGTTCTAAACACACCACCAGCGTTTGATCCTTTTCTTCTCCTCTAAGTCCTCCTCCTGAGTTAAGCTAATGGGGCTGGGAGCTGCTGGGTATGAACATGATAATCTCTGGGACCTGTAGATGTGTATGTGCTATGGAATTTGCTCTACACAAGGACCTGTTTCTTCGTCACCCAGTGTGAAGTGGATGGAGGGGGTGTGTGTGTGTGGCTAAGGTCTGTAGAGAAGGTAAAGAGTTGCACTCGGAGAAGAGAATGATTTTTTTTTTTTTTTCTGTTCAGGGTCATTGCTTTGACCTGGTTTACTTCGCCATGCTGTTATTTTCCACTGTGTGGGCGTGTTCAATCTCATTCCCACTATCTTTTAACCTTTTTTAGGTCCCAATCCAAGAAGGAGTTTCCTAGAAAGCAAATAGATCTTGTATTTATTCTGTTTTCTCATTAACAACCACTTAATGGGTCTTTCTTTTTTGCATGGATGGCAGAAAATTGACAGCACTTAAAACAAGCTGTTCAGAATGAATTGCCTTTTGACCATGGATGCTGTTAATTCTGTACTCAATCCAGTTATAAGGCACAACAGGCAAACCTGTGGTAGCATGTTGCAACAAATGTACTGAGGCTAGTACTTCGTGATTGGCAAAGATCTTGGTTGAGCTGCTGTATTTCCAGCAATAACTCATTTCCATCACCCATTACGTCTTGATCCAAGAGGGTGGTGGGGGCGGAGTGGGGAGAAAAGGAGTGGTACAGAATACGCTAAATTGTGAATATATAATAAGGACAGACACTCGTATAGAGGATGATTTCTGGAAATTCAAAAGTGAGAGCTGATATGGCCTCTTAAGACCATGCTAGATTCTCCCCTTCCCATTCCTCCTCCTCCTTGTGTTTCATGATTTTAGTCTGCTCGGTGGTGGCGAGACAGCAGACAAGCTACTCGCTGCTGCAGAGTAAATAGGCCAACGAAGTAGCCTTTCCATGTTTAGGCCAGCTCTCTCACTGTTCTCTAAAACAATCCATCCATCCATCCTCTCCTCCCTCCCTCCCTTCATCCATTAAGGGTTTGATGTCAGCTCACTGGATGGAGAGGTGAAGAGTTACAGCACTCTGATCTTTGGTTCAGTGAAGGTTTACATCACATTTTAAGTGTTTTATGGTCTCCACAAAGGTTTATAACACACCGATTGCCTGGACAAACCTGGTGGACAAATTGCTCTGCACCTGTTTCGAATGGTTTCAAATCAATCTGTAGTTGGTGCTGCTAAAACCACAAGCAGCATGCATCTTTCTCTTCTTCACTAGGCTCCTCACTTTGTCAGTTGTATCTTGACATTGTCATGGAACCTTAAATGGTAACTCTATGCATTGCTAGTTTTTGCACATGGTTTGTGATATTGGGTTACCTGGAAAATGGTTCTAAAGCCTCCCTGTAAGCTGCGTTGTGCTTTACTCTGGGCATTCAGACTTGCAGGATCATGATGAATGAAGCTATTTTATGGGAAGTTTTAATGCGTAGCTCTCCCAACAACAGGCTACAAAGTGAGATATGGGACTGTTGAATTCCAAGGAATACTTTAATAAAGATGTTACTATATAATGAAAGGCCGGTCGTGTCGGTAACATTTCATTGTGTATCGCTACCAAAGGTTAGGGTGGGTCTGCTTTGCTTTCAACTGCTGGATGGCATGAAAGTTTTTTTCCATGTCTGATTGTCCTTTTGTTTCCAAGATAGCTCAGACAGTGACGACTCTTTGCCAAAGGAGTTCTGAGGTGTTTTTCCCTGTTAATTTTTTTATTTATTTATTTTTTAATCCCTGCTACCCAGCTATCAAAGCTACTGGAGAGCTTTTCATTCACACACTGTTTTGTCAGAAACTATTACCTGGAAGACAAACAAACATAAACCACTTTTCCTATTGGAAGTGTTTTCATAAGTTTGTGCCCTGCCTTCAAGGTATTGTTGTTATTATTATTTTTTATTTATTTATCTTTTTTGCACCATTCCCATCCCCTTTTGAATTGGACCAAATGGTTTCTTAAAGTAATGATAAATGGCAACTGATGGCAGCTACTGTTGCTTATTTAAACATCCTCACTGGCAGATGCTGTAGCCATCAGCTCCTCTTATTGGGGTCAACAGAAAACAGGCATTGGAATGTAAATTAGAACAAACATTTGACAGTCAGTTGGCCATGATGTGAAGGAGAGTGAATTTTCCGAAATGCACAAGCTAAAATTTTCTTCGCCGAGCTCTCAGCCACCAAACAGATATGATCTTGATGCCTATATTGTTTGGGAGGATAAACGAAGCTCCCACTGTTGCAGCCTGGCCCCCTCCCCGGCTGGCTGCTGTTTGTTTCATTGTTGCCAGCCTGTAATGTGTACAATGTTGGCTTGAACCCTGCACTCTGAGGGGCTGCCAGTTTTTTGGCAGGGTCAGTCAAACCCTGTGATCCCCCCCCTCCCAATATGTAGCATTCTCACAGAGCTTGGTCAGTGTTTCCTCTTTGGTCTGATTTTATATGTTGAGAACAGGTTTATTCTGTTGGTTGCAAATCAGGATCACAAAAGACATTCAGTGCAACAAATGTTAATCTTTCGCTGGAGGTCACAATACAGGCACACACACTAAAGACAACAGCTTTTATTACAGCTCTTACAGACACCGTGCGTGGACAGCAGCAGATTCAGTGAATATTAACAGATCACACTTGGGTCTGAGCATTGATATGCAATACGTTTCAGCTACATGCAGCGGGCTTTAAATGCTCCAATGATTTTAAAGTGGGATAAAAGCTTACAGTATTATAGAGAGCACAACCCCCTTTATTCCTAGTGGAATCCCCCCCTTTCCTCTGTCCACTACCACGCCACCACCTCCATGCTCCCATGCAGCCCCCCCAGCCCCCCACGCGACTGTTCGCTGTGGCGAGGACCAGCTGACCATGCCGAATCAGCAAATGTGAGCAAGTATGTGCATGTGTGTATATGACAGGGCGGTGGGGGCGGCTATCAGAAGGTTTCATGCTGTGAGTGACGTGCGTGTGTGTAATCAGTGTAGTTGGTGTCCTCTACACGTAGTGGGATTTATACTGTGTGTTTGTGTGTCAGTGGGGTTTCAATGTGAGGGAATATAATAGCAGAACACGGCCGTGAGTAGTGGATTGTCTTGGGTTGCAGTGACAGCTGGAGAGGACAAACCCCCACAATGTCTTTATACCAGCAACCCCCCCCCACTGGTGTTTCTCTCAGCTCCACACACTCAGCAGCTGAATGCACTGCGAGCCTCCCTCCCTCTCTCCACTCTGTATTACATTACACTGTCATTAGCTCCGCCATGCTCAGCCACCTCAGTAGGGTTTGCCATGACTCTACAGCTACTATTTATAGGTTTCTTTCAGTCATTATTGAAGCTGGTCAGCATGATTGTAGAGATGTTCATTTAGGTGCCACTCATTGATATCAGAGCTATAAAACACAGGTCGCTGTGAAGAAAAACCCTCAGAATTAAGCCGTCTCTCCCTAGCAGCTGCCTGTGTGTGTGTGTGTGTGTGTGTGTGTGTGTGTGTGTGTGTGTGTTTGTGCATGCATGCATTAGTGCATGTTACTTCTGTAGCATTGTATAGATTTGAATTCAGTTAACCCTGGGAGACTGTGTCCACCAGTAGGATAGATCCAATACACACTGCAGATTTTCTTTAGGCAAACAACACCACTAGTGTGCTATAATTATTTGCAACAGCATAACCATGGTTAAAGTAGTTACTCCCTACTTTGCCAGTACATTTTGAGCCAGGAGGTCTCTGTTGGCCTAATCGGTGGAAATGGTTCTCCCGATTGGTAAACGGCTGAGAGGGAAGGAGTCATGACTTGTCTGTTGGAAAGAGAGAAGTGCAGATAAACCGCCTGCCTCTCACATTGCTATTTTGTGTCTTCTTTCACCCTCAGGCTCGGATCAAGTTCCCCATCGACTACCCGTACTCTCCACCTGCTTTCCGCTTCCTCACCAAAATGTGGCACCCCAACATTTATGAGGTAACTGACCAAGAACCATCCTGGTTAAAACTTAGCCATAGCTTCTCATTTCAGCTTGTTAATAGACCCATGAGCTACTGCTTATGTAAGTAGGGTATGTAAGAGTAGAAGATTAAAAAACAGGAGAAACACTAAATCCTTGTCATGTGATTCCAATAAAAGCACAGTTTTGTTTTGTTTTTTTTAAAGAAGGGCTTTTAAATGTTAAGCTATTTAAAACAAACTGGTTAGAAGGGTGTCAAATCCTAATATCTAATCCTAAACTGAATCTAAGCAGTAATAGATTAAAAAAAAAAAATTGTGTGTGTGTGTGTGTGTGTGTGTGTGTGTGTGTGTGTATATATGTATGTATGTATGTATGTATGTATATATATATATATATATATAAAAAAAAAATATATAAAAACTTCAACATTTTGGTGTTGGTTCTCTTGTGCCCCTAGAACGGAGATGTGTGTATCTCTATCCTGCACCCGCCGGTGGATGACCCACAGAGCGGTGAGCTGCCATCAGAGAGGTGGAACCCCACACAGAACGTCAGGTACACAACATAATGCTCTCTATCCCGTCCCAGGTTCTGCTGATATTATTTGGACATTACACATTTTTTGTTCTTCAGGCTCTGTGCTTCAGCACATTCAATTTGAGAAAAATGAATGCCTTAGCTTTAATTTGAGTAGGTTTATATCAATATAGACAGAGTTGCGTGGGATATTTAGTCATTTTAATATAGTCTGTACTGGACTTACAAGCATTTTTCACGGCTTATGATAAGTTTTTAGACTTGTTTCCTAACTTCCTAGCTTCCTTCCAGGGTTTTGATTGCTGCATTTTTCCTGCTTTCCAGGCAACCATGATTTACCTGAAATCGTCTTGTGACCGTCAAACACTTTCAGAGACTTGAAATTTTCCTTTATTTTGGGTTTTTCAGATATTGTGTGTTAATGTAGCTGATAGCACCAGCTGTTTAAAATGCCTTTCTTGTGGATGTGTATAGTTCACTTGTAAAGTTAAAGCCTTTGAGAAGAGATGATCTTCCACATCATGGTTGGTAAAATTACTGCAATTGTTTTGGACTGAGTAATTTTTCAGTTACACCCAAAATTTTCAAATCAGTGTTGTCCCGGTCTCTAACCGTGCAGGATCTAGGAGCAACTTTTCTAATACACTAATAACCTGCCAGTTTTGGTTCTCCTGTTCATGGACGTGACATAAAGCTATACAGTTATGAGAGATCGTCCCTCGACTGCCAACAAGTTGCTGCAATGTAAATTCAGCAGCCACCAAAAAATGATATATAATTAAGTCCCCTGTATTTCAGATTTTACTTAACACACATTCATTCAACCACTGTAGCGTCCCTTTTCTCCCTCTCTCCTTAGGCTTTCCTTTTAAAGCATTATGTTTATGCACAAACTCTAACAGTTTACTAAAGGTGTGTATTATAATAATGTGTCTTTTGTATTCACTGAGCTGATGATCAAAAGAACAATGAAAACAAAAATAGTCCCACAGTTTGGCCCAAAGAAAAAAAAAAAGGAGTTGAGCAAGCTGGTGGGAGATCACAAGTATGAAAGAAGTTTTAGGGGCGAGGTATACTTTAATACTTTTTACACCCCCCTATATGGTAAACAGTGGCTTGTTCAGTCCGACTACTTGAGTCACCAATGTATAAATACGAATTGGTTGTATTTTCTGTTAGTATGTCTCTTGGAGATTAAAACTAAAATAAACAGATGAAAGTAGATGAAAGCAGAGACCCCCTCACCCACCCACCCGTCCATCTCTCTTTGTCTATATGTCCTCTTTTCTTTCCATCTCTGGGCACGTCTTTGTCATGCATTGTCAACGCCTCTTGTCTCGTCTACTTCTAGCTTTGCTTCTCTACCCCCTTTTCCTCTTTTTCCCCGTTTCCCCTCCCCCTGTATTGCTTTCTTCTGTTTTAATCTCTCTGTTGACGTCTCTGCTCAGGACCATCCTGCTCAGTGTGATCTCCCTGCTGAACGAGCCCAACACCTTCTCCCCAGCCAACGTGGACGCGTCCGTCATGTACCGCAAGTGGAGGGACAGCAAGGGAAAGGACAGAGAATACATCGAGATCATCAGGTACCTAGAGGACACGCAACACTCCTCTCTTCACACATCATGGAATTTGTCAGTGTAGCAGGTACAGAGCGTACCAGCAACAAAGTTCCCGTGGTCTCATGTCATTGTTTTTTTCCCCTGTATCTCCCTCTTCTATCTTTTCTTCTCACAGGAAACAGGTGCTGGCTACCAAAGCTGATGCAGAGCGGGACGGCGTCAAGGTTCCCATCACGTTGGACGAGTACTGTGTCCGCACCCAAGTCCCACCCACAGACGACGGCTCCAACCTCTTATATGATGACTACTACGATGACGAAGAGCTGGAGGACGATGATGAGGATGACAACGAGGACTGTTGCTATGACGAGGACGACTCGGGCACTGAGGACTCCTGACCTCGCCTGCCCCATGAAGATACACCACACCCCTACCCCTGACCAGTCCCTGCCCCAAACCATGCCCCCCCCCCCACACACACACACACACACACACACACACGCACACACACACACACACACACACACACACACACCTCCCTCCTCTGTCATGGACTGAACTTTAATTCCCTGCCCCCCTTCTTCCTCCCTTCATCCCCTCATCATCCTCACTTAGCACAGGCCCCCCTGTCCACCGTCTGTCACATGTGCAGTCACAATATGCACACTAAAACCTGATGCATCCAAGAACAGACAGCTACAGAGTTGTTTTTGTTGGTTTCTTACATGTTTTCTTTAATTCTTTCATTTTTTCATTTTGTCTGAGTAGAGGTTGCACACATTATACACACACAGTAGGAAATCCTACATTAACAGTACTTCCTCATCTGCTTCTGCTTGTCTGCACTGGTAACTGGTTTAATTTCCCACAAAAGTGTTCTTAGCTCAAGACCTATTTCTTCCTCTGGCAATGAGAGAAACAAAGCTGTTTTTTTTTAATGGTCACACCTTTTTCTTGACATCATCAGCAGCAGGGAGGAATATAATGTCACAGGTCAGATCAGAGTAAAACAAGCAGAGAGCTTTAGCAAAGGAAGCTTATTTAGAAAAATTATAGTGTGAGTGTGCGTGGGTGCGTGCGCTCATGCGTGTGTGTATGTGTTGGAAAGCTGAGTTACGTCCGCCTCTGAGCCATGCGTGTGGCCTCTGGTTACCAGGCTGCTTGTAGCCCTGCCATGCTTCACCTCTGACATTTTTAGAGCCCAAGGGCTTGTGCTTCTCCAAACAGGAAAGCCATTCACACTCTCTTGTGCCTTCCCTCACTCACTGATACCCCAGGTCTGATTAACTCTTGGAAAGCCAGAAAAACAAAAAAGTTGCATATGGCAGCACCTGTCAAATTTGTTTTGGGTGTGAGGGAAAAGGTAAGATCCAACAGCTGAACTAAAGAGTGGAATGTAGATCAGGATCCCACACACGTCCTCTGCTGGCTGCCACACAGCCTTCATCACACAAGCACATGCTACTAGTGGCCTGGATGCATTAACCAACAGCTAGCTGAGCCTGCTGCTCCTCATGAAATCCAATGTACTGTACTTAAAAAAAAAAATAAAATAAAACCTATGCAGTCAGTGCTTGAACTCACTTATTATGCAGTGCTTTATATGTGGCAGTGAAGCTGAGCCTTTCAACAGTCTGACCTGAATGCCAGCTTGAGTTTTCCAAGCCAGCTACGTCCCTGTCAGAACTTTGGACTGACAGCGTCCTTGGTTAGAGATGGACATGTGTAGTTGTATCTGTTTTTATGTTTGTCAGCAGTTTGTTAATCTAAACCAGAGTAGCACAAGTCTCCAGAGCAGAAGAAACAAGAATTACATATTACACTAGCCTTTATAGAGCACATGCCCCTAGTGATTGTGTGTATTGGAATTTTTTGTTTGTTTGTTTTCTTTTCTTTTCTGCTTTTCTTAAATGCTCAACTGGGCCACAGCCATCTTGACTCACCTGAATCAATGACCCTTGTTACCTGAGAGGAGATGGGATGGCAGTGTGAGTGATTCAGTGGAATGAAAATGGCCTGATGGGGTTTTGTTTTTCCGTCTGTACTGTCAGAGACCCTCTTTGTAACTGCCAGGAGTGCTCTGTTGCACACTCAAAGACACATTACCACCCAGCAGTATTTCAGATGAAATTCTCAACATCGCTGTATCAATGTTTCCGTGTGTGCGTGCGTTTGTGTGTACGTGGGTATGTACGTACCTGTGTGTGTGTGTGTGTGTGTGTGTGTGTGTGTGTACACGTGTGTGAGTATTGCTGATCGTTTATAAGACTTGCCGAGAAATTGTGGAGAGGAAGTGAAGAAATGGGAAGGCCTGGGGATAGGGTTGATCTTTGAGCATGAACAGGAGAATGTGGTTCTTCACTAGCATGCTGTTAATGATGTGTTTGTGGTTTTAGATCCGCTATAAGAGTCGGGATTGTGTCCAGGGACAAAGTTCTCCAATTTATCTAAAACTGTTGCATTGTGAATGGGCTGAGGGTTGACTGTTTATTTTGGGCTTGTTTTACTGTTTTTGATGTAATCTTTTTATTTCCAAATAGTGGTGTGAGCTGCAATATTTCTGTCTTATATGTATTAAGTGCTAAGAATATTGACCTGATTGTTTAAAAACCCAGGATTGTTCATGGAAGAGCAAATAAATGTACCAATCACTGACATGAAATTCAAACGAGAAAAGTTATACAGAACCAGATTGACACAGCACACCATACAGTAATTCTTTCCAGCCTTTCTCAGCCCTGAATGCTCAGAAATGGGTTATCAGTACTCAGTAATTGACTGATGTCCATTGCACAGCCTATGAATGATTCTCCCCCCTCGGTTTTGTTGTTTTAGGGTGAATGGGATTTATTTTCTCTTTTCTCTTTTTCTTTTTTTTTTTTTGTTTTTGTCAAACCACTGTTACTTTTATCATCTTTTCCTCCCCACTCGCCCCTTCCTTCCCCCAGTTCTCTGAGCTCTGATTGGTGGCAGCATCACTGAGGGAAAAACCTAGGAGTTAATTACAGAAAACAAGAACCTCAGGAAGAAAAAAAATAACAACCAACAAACAAACAAATCCTTTTCCAGCTGAGTGAACCTGACCCCGGGGAGTCTCACTTTTTGGCTTCAAAGGACTGTTTACAATCCCTTGATATGCACATGTGGATATTTTGACGATCACTTGATGTTTTTTTTTCTTGTTTATATTTTCTTTTTTTCTTATGGTTTGTAAATCTATTTAAAATCTGAAATAAAGATCTTTATTAGATATCGACTGATCTTTATGGGGTAGGGGGGGTGAATTAGCTCTGTTTTAGAGATCTAAAGGTCTCACCGGTTTCTCCCTTTTCTGTGTTCTCTTATAGACACTGAAATGGCATGAGTGAGTGAAATTTGAGTGAATCTCAGGACTAGCTCTGAGAGGTAAGACTTGTATCCTTCCTTTTCACTTTCACTTCATGGTTTTCTGAACCTTTTAGTGGAGTTAAAGTGGGAGGAAAGTGCATGATGAGATGTGTACACAGCAGTCACCCTGTAAGATTTTTGAGGGTGGTGGAGACTAAAGGATTTTCTGATGCTTTCCATGTTTTATCTGTTGAACATGGGAATTTAAGAAATGCCTTATCTAAATGGCCATGGTTCCTTTTTCCTTGTCCTTGTCCCCCCTTGCCTTCTTGTCTGTTGGTAAAGTGAAGTCCTTGAAGAAATGACGGTAAGACATTTCTGTGTGTTTTTTGAGGTCTACTGTTTATTTAGCCCTCCTTTACATGAAAGAAATGCAAGATATTTCTCAGTGCCATTTCCTTTTTGACATGCAATGAAAAAGATGATTTTAATGTGTGCTATAATGCCTTCCTGTACATGCAGCTGGGCTATGTAATGCAGATTGCTTTTAAATGGACTAAAATATGAAAATTTATAAGCCTTCCAACTAGTGCTGAAACGATTAAGCAATTATTCGATAGTCTTCAGTGTTTTCTATCATTGTAAATTAAATATATATGAGTTTTTGGCCATTAGTCCGACCAAAAAAAGACAGCTGAAAAATGTCACCTTCAGATCTGGGAACTTGCGTTGGGCATATAAAATAATTTTTCGCAAGATATTAAAGGACCATACCATTAATAGCTGAGGTGCCACAAATAACCAAGAAAATAATCTTTGGTTGCAGCCCTTTTCTGCGTTATCATGGTCCACATACCGTGGGTGTGCAGGTTAAAGGGACACTCCATCAATCAATTTATTAATCAGAAATCTACACTAATGACGTTACTGGAGTAATTTATTTGGTGCAGGAAGATGCAGACGACAGGCAGGGAAGGTTTAATAAAGGACATAACTAATTTTTTCATTTTTTTTTAGCTAGTACCTGAAAGCAGCTCTATTGAGCCTCAAGCAATCTAACACCAAGCATAGTGTCAGCCATCTAGCTATGCAATAGGAGTAAAATTGATTATAATTTTTTTTTTAATAATAAAAAATAAATAAAAGTAAGAAATTGGGAATTAATAGCATAAAGTTAATTCAAAACCATACTGAGGAAACATATAAAACACTTCATCTACTACTGCTCGATGCTGTGGAGAATTTTAAACACCTCTGACACCTTTCCTGACATACCTGCCTCATATCTGCCCATCTTCAGTATCACTTCACCACTTGTATGATAAGTTTTCTGCTGCTTCTTCTGTCCCAAGAAACTAATCATAAACACAAGTCACATAGAAGGAAATACTGGAGACAGAGAGTCTGCACTTGCAGACAGGCAGATGGTTGTATTATTATCTTTTTTTTTTTTTTTTTTTTTTTTTTAGTAGTTCCTACTTATTGGGCAACACAGCCAGTTTTAAAAAGCAATAACAGTTCCTGCCACTGTGTCTTTTCTTACAGATGCTTTAGGGAAAGCATGTGATCCTGCAAGAAAACCGAGGTAATACGTTTGTTTGTTCTCACTTGGATACAGTTTTTTCTCAAAAGATGCAAATAAACTCATGTTAAGTTCTTTCAGGGGAGTGTTTTTTTGTTTTGTTTTTTTTCCTCAGCTCAAATAGGTGCATTTTTTATTTTAAGAGACAGCTGGTGAATTACAGCACTATTTTTGTTCTGTAATTATTTGCACCATTTTTCAGTATATTGTCACTTTATAAGGGGCCATTGTTTGCACTAAAAATCCCACATTCAGATGCAGCTTTAGGAACCTTAAAATACATTTTTTTCCACAATTTTTTTTCTTGGTTTTCTCTTCTGTTTTGCTGTGTTTAAACTATGTGAGGGGTTTGGGTGATGGGATCTGTACCCTGCAGTGACTCTTATAGTCAGGGTGGTGGAGACTAAAAGGATTTTTCCTTATATATTTCTCATACGAACAGATACACCAAACTACATGCTTTTCCACTAAGATTTTAGTTTGTGTCTGTGCCATCCCTCTAGGGGGCAGCAGCAGCTTGTCTTTAGTTACATTGGCTCCTTGTCATTGGTTTGTCACCACAAAGATAAAAAAAAAAAATAGAGGCAAACTAGTGTCTGACCTGAGTATAATTTTGCATTTTTGGTATTTTTTCTTTTTTTTCAATTAAAAAAAAAAAAGCCTATTAAAGTGTTTGTTTCTTTTGTTTTCTCAGTTCAAACTTCTGTGAATCTGCAATGAACACCACTAGCTGAAGACTGCAATGTTCAATGCCTTTATTCTCCAGTCGGGGGCACTGCCATCCACTCAGAGATACAGAAATGGGAGCGTAATGTCTGCTATATATATTCCATCTTCTCATATCAAAGTTCCAAAGTGACGTCTGGTCATTACCACTTTTCTCATCACCCACTATGTCTCTGTAAATCGACTGTCGGTATAACTCCCATGCCGTGTGAAATTATATGCTACTCCTGCACGTAAATTGCAAGGTTTATCATCTCCATGTTCCTTTTTCTTCTTGGTAAAGATGAGCCACCCACGGCTGCCTGTAATCTGGAGCTTGAAAATGAAAATCATCAATCTGTGAGACACAGTAAAGGAAGTTTCACCGGACAAAAATGTACATCAGTGTACTGTATGCAGGTGTTTCAAGGCTAGCTATGAGTGTAGACTCTCCTTTCTCCAATCAACCCCCCCCCCCCCCCGAGATATACCATTTTTGCTGCAGCGTCCATCAAATTTGTTACCTGTGGCAACAGGTCTGACCTTTTGCCCTGTGTGTGTCCAATCCAAATGCCAGTTCAGCCGACCAGAAAAAGCAAGATGCTCAAATGGTCCTGGCATTTGCAGAACTGCTTCTCTCCCTCTATGGATTCTTTCATACTTCGCACTGTGTTTTTGTCCGGAAAAGGATAACATTCTGATTAAGCTACAGGTTAGAAACATGACTGTTCGATCGCAGACAGATGTTACAACCCGTGGCTCCTCTCCCAGCGGTTTCACACAGTGACTGTGAGTCACATGTGTCACTCCCTCCCCCCTACCTAAGCTTGTAGTTTGGCACCGGTCTCTTCCAGGCTCCCAGTGACTACTAGCCAAGTGAGTCAGAGCTGTCGATGACCTGTGGACAGCTGCACAGCCAGAGGAATGAACGAACCAAGTGAACTGTAACAGACTGGAGTGGTGAAGAAATGTAAGATGAGAGGAGGAGAACAGAGTTGGTTAGTGGGGTTGGGGGGGAGGGGGTAATCCATATGTCAGGATATGAGATGTCTCCAAGGCAACAGAAGTTGTGGAGACGGCGAGAGCTGGTTGGCAGGAAGGAAGAAAGATGGATGGCAACAATAAGAGGCAGTGGGGTAGAAATGGACCCAACGACATCTCAGGCCTCTTCCTTTTTTTTCTCGCTGGACCACAACGACTGACCATATGTGCTAAGAGTCGATGCAGCCACAAACACACACACACACTGCAAAAGGAACATGCGAGCAAACCTGGAGGTTCACTCGACCTCCTGCAGAGCCTTTTGTGCAGCTCCTTTTGAGTCTGACCGCCTCGTTTCTGCATACCAGCTCCTCCTTCCCGTCCTTCTGGGAAGCCAGTCGGACGTCAGCAGGGAAGATGTCACACCACAGCAGTGAAGTAATCTCTGGATTGACTCCCTGAGTTGCTTTTTTCACATATAATCACCACTGCCTGTTTGTAGGTACCTTTGTTTATCCGCATGACAGGACAGAACAGGCAGCAAGCACAGCCACAGGGAATCAGATCTGTTATTTAATGAGGAAGTTTGCCTCTGTAACAACTCTAGTGTTCCTCACATATTTTTGGACAGACACAGATGTAAGGTCTGGCCCCTCAACGAGAAGACAACAGACACATTAACCTTTTCTCAGGCTGCAGCTTGTCCTCATCTCAGCACTGAAGATTCCCAGGTGCTTCATCGATCACATTACTTTGCAAAAGAAGTTGTTAACAGTGTGAACCTTGAGTTGGTTACAGAGTAGTATGCATTCGAATATTTACCTGGAGATATGGTTTCCAGTTTAATAGACTATAATTTTTCCCATTTATGTTGTATTTATAAGGTAGTATTTCCATTTGTTTATCCTGTAATACACTTGATGTAATCTGATGAATAAATTAGCTGATTAATCGATCATTTAACAGAAAGACCAATAATCAATATTTTTGAAAGCCAATTAATCATTTAAGTCAGTTTTTAAGTAAGAATGCTCAAAAATATTCAGTGTCTCCAATTTCTTCTTAAAATCTTTTTTTGTGATCACTTTTTAAATTCATTTTTTTCCATGTAGCTTGATAGGGTCAAAAGAGCATAATGAGAACAAGAATTTGTGCAAAATAATTAAACAACATACATTTACAACAAAAGGAGATAAAATGTGAAGAATGTCTCATTCGGATCAAATTTCAGTGCAAACCAACGTACCTGTGGGATTTAGACTATTGGTTTCACAAAAAAAAAAATTGAAGATGCTAATGTGTGCTCTGGGAAACTGTGATGAGTGTTTATCATTATTTAATGACACTTAAGGGATAAGAAATGAATCAATAAATAAAAAAATTTAAAAAACACCCAAAAGAAACAAATTACCTGACAACATGAATTGCTTGTTGAACCCATAGTAGACTAAATGCCACTAGATCCAAATATTTTCAGCTCTGAAACCCCAAAACATGTTTTGCTTGACAAGCGTAACAGGTCGAGTGTCTATAGGAGCTAAGTGAGGCTTTGGATGACAGACAACTGTGGGTGAGGGTTACAATGTGCCTCACCAATCTATATGGTAAGTGGCTCCTTTCATTGGTTGATTACATCAGACAGTGACCTCTGGGAAGACCTCTGAAGGAATGATATGTAATTATGTCCACTCAGAGCTCAATAGCTGACGTGGTTTACATGTCGTCATGTGTTGCCATCGGTCAAACTGCAACATCCGGGTTCACTTTCACCATCAGGTGAAGAATGTCATGCAACAAGTTTATCCTCCTCCGCGGATCCGGATTCCGGTCTGTGCATATATACACGTGTGCATGTAAACAGATGTGGATACACTTGCATGTAGGTTGGTAAATGCTACATACTTATGCTCCTCTGTTGAATTTCAAGATCACTGATATACAAATATAAATTCCAACTGCAACATACAGTTTGCTTTTTGTGTGTGAGAGAGCATGTCCTATATATGTTTGGGTGTAGGTTGATCTTTCCATGACGGAGCTATTCAGGCCCCGAGACCATATCGGATTATTATTGTAAATCGGTATGGGATGCTCCCTGAACTTTCTACATGAAATTGTAAAAGTTCTGTCATTATCTTGCATTAGAGACATCTGTATTTGTGTCGGTTTGTCCTTGGTGTTTGCACTGGTTTTAGGTGGGGAGGGCCAAACTGGAATGTCACATACCTCTGAGCATATTTAATATTCAAATCTAAATGTAATGATAGGTGGGGCTCTGTTTAATTACTTTGCAATGTCAGTGTCAGCCATCACTCATCAAACAATACCCACAGTCCTGATGAGGCAGGTTAGCTTAGTATTTGGGTGTTTATCTCCTATAAGGATTTGAGCCACAGCAGTGGCAGCTCAGCTCATTTACTGTAAAGCTCTGCTTGTTTTTGCTCCTTTGAGCTCCCAATTAGCTGTGACAAGAAGGGCAACTCCATCTGGAACAATCACGCTCATCTTGTTTTCCATCTGAAAGAAGCAGAGACAGGCAGAGCGTGACATCTATTCCAGGGCTATTCACATTAAATGTTTGTTAATCTGCTGTTTGCAAAGCTGTTGTTGCCACCGTCGCTGGCCGTCACCAGGTATCGACTCTCCCAGTGGCTGAAATCTGCACATTTTGAAATTCCTACCTGAGAGGTCAATGCTGCGCTGAAAATGGATCTAAGCAACTGATCTATGATAAAGCAGTGACCCTACCACTCTCATTCCACGGGTTACACAGCACTTGACTCAAAACCAAGTAATCCAGATGAAGAAGTGGTGCTTTTCTTCCTGAAGATCAATGAAGTCATTGGGGCCCTTCCATTTTTAGATAGGCAAATGTATTTGTTGCCAGACAGACAAAAAAGAGAAGTGTGTGTTTGTGTGTGTGTGTGTGTGTGTGTGTGTGTGTGTGGGGGGGGGGGGTCACACAGCACACAGGTGCATGTTCTCCACCCTGCATTGTCTGCTCAGCTGCATGTGCTTTTCCTGGTCAAATAGGCACAGTCTTATTAGAAGTAATGGTCTATACAGAGGCTGTGTGGCTGTGTGTGCCAGTGGAAAAAACAACAAACAAGTCTGGCCTTCTGAATGGGGCTCGGGTGTCATGTCTTACTCTGATTTTAATGATTTCACACCCTCGGTTGAAAGTTTGATCTAAAGGCAATGGTGGGCTGAAGGTTTGAGGTGCAACTGAGTAAAAACAAAAGAAAAAAAGGTTTTATTCCAGGGAAAAGGATACAAAACCAGTACAGTAGACTGGCTGTAAAAATACTTGATTAAAACAGCACAACTACTCTCATAAAACAGCAGATTTCCTCAGTATGGCGCCGCACTGCCTGGTAAATATTGGCAGTGACTGTGTGGGATAAACCTGGTAAAACCACCTGTACGATTCTTCCTCTGGTTAATAACCAGTGTGTCTCTATCTGGTTCTGCTGGGAAACACGGAAACGCACAGTTTGATCTTATTGGTCAGCTGCAGCCGTGCGCCGTCTATAAAACGCGCTGCAGGAGCTCCGGAGCTGAGACCGTCTGAGGGCGCAGAGCAGCGCCGCGGAGCGCACAGGCTCGTCCGAGAACAACTGTCAACTGTCGGAGCAAGTGGAGAGAGCAAAGCCGGCCGTTCCTCCGTAGTGCTGTAAGTACGTTATTCCTGAATTCCTGGAGGTCGGAGAAGTGCGTTGTCCCAGATCTCAAGGCGTCAAGACATTGAATTCTAGAGGTTTTGGAAAAGGGACTGGTGCGTAAAAGGAGGAAGCCTTTTGCCACCTGCTGAACCGGATTTTAGTTTGTAACTTTTAAAGAATATTTCTATTCTGCGTTTTCTCTTAAAACGGACTAGTCCGTGTGTTTCTGAAGAAGCAGAAAGATAATCTGTGGTTAGATGAATAAATCATGGGACATTACCGCTATATGACTTTAAAAAAAGAACAACCGTAAAATGAATTTTGACCTTATAATTAAAATTATTGTGTTTTTGTGAAACTGAAATCGAGAATTAAAAGAGATGTTTTGGGTTTTTTTTTGCGTAAAGAATAATATGTACATATCATTTTTTTTTTCCAGAGAGGATGTAGCATATATATTTCAAATTAATAAGATGTAATGATAAAATAAAGAATTACGTGCTCTAAAATATGAATATCACTATAATACTGAAAAAAACTCTTTGCTGACTGTCAGTCAGTGAAGCATCTGTGCAAACTGAAAACAAGGAATAACTCTGTCTCACTTGTTGTAAATGTTGGAATATAGTTGAATTCTGGTCGATTTTGTATCATTTGTTAGTTAAAGGTGTCAAATTGCTGCCTGTTGAGACCTGCTAGTTCCCCTTTTCCTTCAGTATAATGAACCTTGTAAATGAACTGCCTTTCTTCCAAAAAGCTGATTTGAAAGTGCAGTTCATACCTTTGTTAGAGCTTTCACTCCATAGCATCCGTAGTCAATCGCTGCATAAGTTAAGCTCAGATGCTGTAACTGTGATATTTCTTGTTTATTCAGTCCTAATCTTTTAAATACTTGGGGTTTAATCAGAGACTATGTTTGCTCATCAGACCTACAACTCCCCATGCTATTTTTATCCCTCTGCCCCCCCCCTCCCTCCCCTGTGTGTTATTAATTGCAGATACACCTGACTTCACTTAGTCCACACATCCACACATCCCGCTCTCTGGTGGGACCATGTGGGTTCTGGATAAGATCCGTGGGTCGGTGGAGACCAGTGTGCTGCGACAGGGAGAGAACGGAGACAAGAAAGGCATTGCGCCGGCCTACAGCAACGTCCTCACCCCTGACAAGATCCCAGACTTTTTCATTCCTCCAAAGCTGGTCAGCTGCTCCCCGGAGCCTGAGATTCCCAATGTCAAACCCAAAGAGGGGCTGCAGCCATCCACGTCAGAGCAGACCATCTGCAGCGGGAAGAAGATTAGCAGCCCAAGAAGCCCACGTCTAGTGGCCAGGATTGCAGGAGACACCAAGAACTTGCTGAGAGCAGCAAACCGCCACATCATACAGATAGAGAGCGCGGACGATGTTGTGGCCGGGGACACCAATGCAGACCCCCAGTCGCAGACAGCTATGTCCCTGCCTTATGTTCCCAAGACTCAGACATCTTATGGCTTCGCAACCTTGAAGGAAAGCCCTCACACTCGCCGAAAAGAGTCTCTGTTCCACTGCGAACTTACCAGTCCCATCACCTCCCCAAACACCCAGAGGAAGACTGCGGGGAAGGGCAGCGAAGCAGGAAACCATCTGAATCCAGCTGACTTCAACACCTCTCACATGAATCCCTATCGATACTTCAGCGGTGGGGAAAGTGACACCTGCTCCTCAGCCGAGTCCTCTCCCTTCAGCTCTCCTCTGCTCTCCCGCTCTGCATCTCTGCTCAAGATCTTCACCCATGAGACGCAGGCCAAAGTCGTGAAGGCCAAGCGGACGTTCGCTCGCCACAGTTCCCTCTCCACCGACGAGTGCAGCTCGGCCGAGCCCAGCCCCAACATCCAGCGGCGCCTCCACGTCCCCTCCTTCCACAGTGGTGCCGGAGCGTCCGACCACGGCCTCCATCGGGAGCACATCATCAACCTGCACAAGGGCGGCACGGTGAGGATCAGTGCCAACTATGACTCCAGCACCTCCCGCCTGCTGATCCGCGTCCTGGCGGCAGAGAGTCTTTACGATAAGCACTTTGACATCAAGAGCATCAACTGCTGCGTGTCCGTCTACCTAAACCCAGGCAAGCTGCAGAAGCAAAGGAGCAACATCATCAAGAACAGCCGCAACCCTGTCTTCAACGAGGATTTCTTCTTTGACTCGATAAGCTCAGTTCAGGTGAAGAACCTGTCCGTGAAGTTCAAGGTGGTGAACAAAGGCACCAGCCTCAAGAGGGACACGCTGCTGGGAGAGCAAGAGGTGCCGCTAACAAAACTGCTCTCAGGGCTTTAAAGCCACAGGACGTGGAGATACCGATTAAAACCTAAGTTAGATGTTTGCATTGGCTACCATACACTCTGCTCTTGTTAACCTGCTAGATTAAACCACTAAACGTAAAGCTAAAGGGAAAGAGAAAATCAAGGCTTTCTAAGAAGAAACAGATTCCTATAGGGAAGAGAGGTTTTATTTTGAGATCTGAGAAAAACACCAAACTCAAGAAAACGAGTCTCCTGGTGTATGTGGCCAGATGGATTTATGCTGGTTGAGGTTTGCCTGGTTCCTTCACCCAATAATGAGGACTCATTAAACCAAGATGGGCTTGACAGCAACAGATGAATTTTGTCAGATGAAAGGATTCTTTTTTGTTTTTTTTCTTGACGTGTCTCCCAGCCCATTTTGTCATCCAGGTCTGGTTCAAAGGTTGGACGACACCTGTGCATCAGCCTGCCTTGGTGTCCTTGCCTGCACTGTGTTCGTTGTGTGTGGCATGGTTTTATTATTGTAATGTGCCGTTAATCCACAGCAGCACGGGATGGGATTCTATATTAGCTACATCATGTGTTCTGCGAAAAGATGCCTTTGTGAATCAGCGTGAGCTTTGAAGTGGTACTACATCCTGATGTGCAAATGACCCTTTGATCCCAGTTGCCATGGCCCACCTCCTGGCCGGGGGTGATGATGGACGGGGGGGGACAAGCAGAGCAGTCACAATAGTCACATTTGCATGCACATCAAAATTACAATGTTACTGAAAATGCAAGTTAGTAAAATCTCTGATTGCCATAATCTGATTCAGTTATTATACTTGTGCTCTTACTGAAAGAAAGTAAATCTGAATGAAATAATCAGGATGCAGAGAAGATTTGTTTCTAAATCAAAGCCCTATGGAGTCTTCTCATAAACAAACAAAAGTCATGTTTTCACCAACATAGATTATGTGTTTCTGAGTGGTTTAACAGATGTGTCGAAATCACCTGCTTCCTCAAGAAAAAAACTTTTTAAATATTTTTAAATCCTGCATTGTTTACATTGCAGTTCACTTGCGAGTATTATCCTTGCTGACTGACTCTATTGTCATGTTCTAGTCACCTGCTGTCGATCAGCGGAACAACCGTAAACTCAGGATGTGAACAAAACTGGGACTCAGTCACAAATACATTGCTTAACAGTGCTACAAGTGGTCAGAAACTCCAAGGGGTATCTTTAAAGTTAATTTTCTTTATAAGCAAAAATTTTTTAAAAGTCTGTATATGCAGGAGGAGTATTTGAGCCTGTTACAAATACAAATTCACTGATTTCAAGTAAACTGGAGAAAGAAAAATACTGCATCACTTTAACTGATTCTAGCAACATTCAGATTGCAATTCCGAGAAAAATCATAGAAACAGGATGAAATATTCTCACTGCAATTGCACAGTTCTTTACTTAAAATAGAGAAGAACTTAACTATGGACATATATTACCCAGTGTCTTTTTCTACTTGAAACCCAGCTCACTGAGTTCATAAATGTTGGCAAAGAAATAGGAAAAAATGTTTCTCTATAGATTATACACACACACACACACACACACACACACACACACACACACACACGCATATATATGTATATATATATATATATATATATATATATATATATATACATATATATATGTGTATATATATATACTTTTTTTTGGATTAAATCTCCTCAGCCTTATGGAGGACCTGTGTGGACGTTCCAGCTGCAGCCTGTCATGCATGTCTTTTCCACTGCGGGCACGTTGATTAAATCTTGCGCAACTACGCAACGGGCTTGCGCCAAATACGTGCTGCGGATTCTCAACACCAAGACAGGAGCAGATGGTCACACAGCCATACAAAACATCTTTTTGAAATTAAAAATTTGTCACCACTCTGCTTCACTGAAGTCCCTCTAGATCACCTAAAAATGTCCGGTCACAATGCCTCAGTTGAACGCGTCAAATTCTGCTCTCCAACATTTAATTTGATTGGGCCATTTTTAAAAAAGGAAGCTGTGGCCATGACAAAGTGATCTAGCTGCGTTTTGGTTTATCCCGATAACAGTGGGACAAAGAACAAGGTTATTAAAATGCACACTTTTATTGGGTAATAAGATTAAAACTCAATTTATGCAACCAGGCTGTTGTCGTAGTCACAGTATTGGCAGTGGAAAAATAAAGTACCTGTGTGCATGTACATGTATTAAATGTAATCTAATATGATAACTACAGAGCACTGTAGTCAAAGTGCAGAGTACCAGTTGCATGGCATGAATATGTCAATAACACACTGGTGTTTGCATGACGTGCTCAAAGTTTAATGAAACCCTAAAGCCTTAATATGTATGTATGTATGTGTGTTTGTGTGTGTGTGAGAGAGAGAGAGAGAGCGAGAAGGAGAAAGTGTGTGTTTTGATTAGCATGACATTCAGTCCAAAGTGGTTAATTTTCTATGTAATATTTTGTAAAATGCTTACAAATGTTTTGAATTGACTGTCAACATGTTTTGGATTTGTACTGTATGTACGTAACTACATATGAACCAGTTTTTACTATTGTCAGTGAAGTGCCAAATTATGCACCAGCGAGTGAGAAACGCTGATGAGAGACATTCTAAGTATAAAAAAGCCCAGGGGGAACAAGCAGTGATGTCAAAAAGGAAATACGAAAAACAAGGCAACAAAGGAAACAATATAATGCCTTTTGACATGAATGGTAACCCTCTCCTCTCTCTCTGCACTCCGCCGTCCTTCCGAGGAATTAGAAGAAATTCCGCGTGATTGCAGCCTCGGAAGCATTGTGGAGTAGAGCGACTACATAGAGAAAAGAAGTCGGAGGTATCAGAGGGATGCAAATTACTGAGGTTTCTTACTCACTGCTCCAAAGCTTCAGTTTAACTCTAGGAGGATTACTCTCACCTGGTGTTGTAGCTCACTTGTAGCACTGCTGTTGATATGCTCTATATACTTTATATACAGTGACACTGCTGGTTGGCTTTGTGTGACAGTTGGTGATCTGCTGTAATCCATGTTGCATCCTTGTGGGCAAACATACATTGCCTGCTCGTAGAGTTATTGTGTTCCCTACACAAACTTCCTAAATTGTACTCCACCCTGTTGCTTCCAAGCCTTTTCCGGGGTTTCTTCTAGCATGGCTTTGGTAATCTCGGTGTTAAATTTCAGTGGATTGTTAATGTGTGGTTGTGGGTCGCCTAGTGCTCTGATTCTAGATGAGGATTTGCAGTCAAAACATGTTTAATAATGATAATACATCTAAAATATGGGTGACGTGCTCTGCAAAACGACTTATTGAGCCCTATTTTTAGAATGAATGGTTTTGGCTGTTTTCATGTAGCTTTTCATTTAATTGAGCAGAAATGCAGGGCGGAGAACGACAGACAGATATCTGAACACTTCTGCATGGGTGGCCTGTGCTGTCCTATCTGAGGTAATATGCATCATAGCTGAAAAAAAGTCAAAGTAAAATGCCACTTATTGGTTTTTACTCTTAACTTGACAGGAGTTAAAACCATTGATCTACTTTTGATTTTCTTAAGAAGTTTTTCTTTGACTTTATTTTTTGCCACAAGCTTCCAATGTTTTTTTAAAAATCCCTCTGTTGAGCTTGAAAACACAAAAATATCTGATAGGAAACCAGAATCATATTCAACTTCTCTGACTGGTTTTAATCAAATGGCAGAAACTGAAGAAAAAAAAAATAAGTCTTTACAAAAAGACAGAAATACAAAATTTCTTTACAGAAATACAAAAATTTTGCCACTTTTGGCTGCTATGAACAGAGGTTTTATTGAATTGATTTGTGCTATGTTTATTGCTCTTGTGGTTGACTTTGCGCTGTGCCAGAGGTGAGTGTCTAACAGAAATATACTGAACAATGTTTAGATGTGATATATTCAGATAAACCCACTTGAAAAAAAGAGAGATGTGTTTGGGTTCATCCTCTGTAGAGTTAACATTTCAGACTCAGCCTCTCAGACTTAGCTCGACTTATTCTAAGCTACTTAGGTTCAGTCCAAGACGTTCTCCAACCTGAACGACCATATATCCTAATGTGGACCTTGTTGCTCTATACACTATGTCACCTAACTACTCTTTTAAAGGCATTCTAACACAACTGAAGTGTTAATCAAGTGGAAACTTTGACTTTTTGCTGGTGCTAGATAAAATGTCAGTTGGATTCATCTTCTGAATACCATAAATATTTGTGATGAAAACTCATCCAAAAGTTGTCAAGATATTTCACTCTGAAACAAAACGTTGAATCCCAAGACTAATGACACAGGCTGAAAACAAGGTTGGTCATTTTAATTCCCCCCTTTATTCGATTCACAGAGGAATCACCACAATTAGGTTTCCCATTATCCAGCTTGTTGTAGTGGTGAAAATCAATCCTAATATTCCTCTACTCAGTAGCTGTTTAATTAGGTACAGGGCAGCGAGGCTTGACTGATGACATTTAAAATGAGCATCGAGGAAAGTGTTGGTGTGTGTGTGTTTGTGCGTTTGTGTGTGTGTGTGTGTGTGTGTTGGAGAGTGCTGGTCAGTTAGATATTGTATATATATATTTTTCTTAATTATGCTGTATATATACTGAAGTGTCTTCCTGTCTTGACAGGTTCTCTCTGAAAAATGACGCTGAAAAGTGCCGGTCCGTTACTTGACACTGATATCTTTCATTTTTTTTTTCCAGATTTAGATAAACAATAGAGGTTGATTTCCATGTGCTGTTGCTGTTCTTGTGTTTCTAGCCTGTGCAGGTAGATACGTTTATACTGTGCTATACTACAACCACTGATGGATGTTCTGTGGTTAATTATTGTATTAATGGGTGTGAAATACTATAATTAAAGGAAAAGTTCACAGCATGTCTGCTCATGTGCTTATTGGTCTGCAATTAATCAGGGGTATTAATTTGGGTTCTCTGATGATATTTAAGTATAATCAAGAGCCTTAATATTGCATGTCCTCTGGTGGCATACAAAGACTGAGGGGGTCAGAAGTTAAGGTCTGGGCTGATTACAAATAGAGCCATACTGATGAATTTTGAGACCAATATAAAATCTGATATCTGATTAAAAAAAAGTCCACAATTTCATTTTTTGGTTGATAAAACAAAGGATTAAATGTCCTTTTAAGGGCTGAGAAATGTCTTTGACCTCACATGTCATACAAACCAATTCAAAACTTGTCTGACTATTTGAAAAATGAGTTTTCACAAACATATAAACAAAGATGTTTTATTAGTTCTTAAAACATTTTTGGTAAGGAGCCATCAAATACGTTTCTCCAAGACTTGTGATACAAATACGTATTCATGGGTAAAATCTTTTCCAGTCGGATGAAAAACATTGTTTGAAAATAGGTTTGTAGCGACAAATAAATATCCATCTATAAAATAACATAAAATGACAGTCAACTGTACTAGACATAAATAAAATAGAAAAACAATATATATTAAACTAAAATTAAGAAAACAGGGGTCATATATATATATATATATATTTATATTTATATATATATATATATATATATATATATATATATATATATATATATATATATAGTATTTGTTGCTGGAACTTACTTCAGTGGCTTTTCTTTGTTAATACAGTATCAGCCAACACATATACTGTACCGGTATTTTTTTAGTATGTCAGTACAGGTCAAGAATAGTAGCCTTATTAATAAATTATTTTGCCTAATACTTTGCACATAGCTGCAACACTTTCAGTCTAACTGGCCTAGAACTGTTACAGCACTTTTCCCCACACTTCCTGTCTTTTCTCTGGAAACTATATAACAATGTATAAAAACTCTTAGCTTTTCAAACCTTGTACAGATGCATGTACAGCACAGAGCTACTGAAATGAATCTACAGTAAAATCCGATCTAAAATAAAAGGCATTCGATGGAATCTAGTGTTGAATGTTAAATTACCAAACTATTATTTTTAATATGATAAGTTCCTTTTTTTATTTTGTAGGACCTAAAAAACAAAGCCTAGTATGTTACTGCCCCTCAAACTGTTCAGATCTTTTGATTTGGGTAAATCTGCATCAAGTTCATTTCATTTTTTTTCTTTTAGTAAAACAAATGGGAAGATTAAATGATTTTTTTTTCACACCTACTAAAAAGTAATGCATAAATCAAAGGGGTTTATTAGGGGATTTATTACCTCTAATTCATATGAATCAGTTCAAACTCTTTATTTAGGAGGTTGCAGTTATTACTAGTAATTTTGTTTTACCTTTTTGTTGACTCTTCTTACAGATCTCTGTCAGTGTGGATTTCAGCTCAAAGATAATCTTATTGGCAGCCTTTATCAACTTTTTGGGTTACCATAACATACTATAAGAACAAAGGATAAAACGTGTTATGGTTTCTGATTACTAGTTTTCTACAGGTAAAATATGTTTTATGTATTGCAACTCGAGTCCTTATGAATAATGCTTCTGGTGCTGGTTTTTCAGAGTAAAAACTTCGATTCCAGGACGATCTCAATAGTTGTTTAGAGCCTTAGTGCAATGTTCTGACTGAGACAGTCATACGGACATTTTATCTGCACAGAATAACTGAGAAATGAAAGGATGCTTGGGACTGGGAGGATGAAACATCCATGCAGCCCTAAAAGCTGGTCTCTGAGTTAATTGACAATGTTTTCAGTCAAGGGAGCATCATCACCGCCACTTACTCTCTCCTGCCCACAGCCCTGGCTGCTCTTCACTTCCTGTCTTTATAATTATTTGATTCACCACTAACCCCTAGTCTTGTTAATGATGCCCCCCTCACTTATAATCCCATATCGAACAGAGTTTTCAGGTCTTCTGTTCTTCTCGACCCCTGCCCCTTGTTCCCCCTGAATTAACATTCAAAGTAATTGCAAACAGCAACATTAACCAGCTCAGCTCTGCTTTGCTGTCCTTAATTGGCAGAATAAAAATACTGCACCATCAGTATTGGCCCCAGGGAGGAGTCAGTCTTAGAGTTGCCGTTTTAGAGAGGAAGTGTGTAGGAGGAGACAGGCACTGATACACACCAGGGAATCAGGGGTAATGACTGTTGCCATTGACACATGTCTATTCCACTGCATTCTCATTTCTTTTTTTAAAAAAGAAACTTTAAAGATGCACTAATTGATATTATGTTAACAATTGCTCAATACTTTCTTCAGCCTGAAAGCCCTGATAAAGCCACCCCAAACTACCTGCCCAGCACCAATGACAGAAAGTCAAAACTGAGACAATTTACTTGTCCTAGACTTAGACAACTAAGACAATACAAGGAGATCAATGGGACTGAATCGCAGCCATGGTTCCAACAATGACGAAAAAGGAGGCATGAAATAATTATTCTTGTGTTTAATGTAACACTTATGTGGGCAGATATAAGCCTTTACAATTACTTTTTTTCACAGGGGTATAATGGAAAAACTGACTGGAATAGGAAAAAAGTTTCATCTTGGTTGTAAACTGAAATTACATTTGTATTTGGTCCTTGTCACCAGTTACTGTACTTCTGAGCTACCCGGTCATTCTCGATTATACTCCGACTTTTCGTAGGTGCCGTTGTCAAGTTCACAATACGTTCAAGTTCCGTTCTTGCAAGGACGCATTGAGTTTATCAGCTCATGTGCTCCACACTGGGAAAAGATGAAGCTGACCTACTAACGGTAAGGCAGATAATTTGTTATCTATGGTGTCACATGCTGGTAGATGACAGCCATATTCCTGTAATTGCCACTAAATCATGACGCTGCGGTTCAATTCCGCTCTGGTAGTTAAGGGAAAAGTTAAGGGAAACAACTTACAACTTCTCCTTTTTTGTGTCAGCATTAAGGCTTAAGCTACAAGGTAAAAAGTATTTTATTGGATCTCTTATCTTGGGCTTTTACCAAACATGGAGCCACGGTAATATTTTGATCAAAGAGGTCACAAATTTCGATAGCAGCCATTTCTGTGACATTTATGACCTTTCAGGCTCTTTGGCACTAGCAAATTTATCCAGGCAGATAATTGGGTCACATACAAAATTTTGTGCTTCTCCAGGCCCAATATCATGCCTGGGTCCTCTGCCCTAGTCTGGCCCACATACAGCATGATTGTCAGATACTAGGCTACTTCAACATCTGCTCCACCGCTGGCAGTTACATCAAAATAAAATCTAATAGCAACACTAATACAATCCATTCAGCTTGTTTTATAGGAGCTACACAATGTAAGTTTAAAAAAAAGACTAAAAATATGTAACACAAAAAAGTAGGTAGTTTACGCTGCCTGTCTGATGTGCCTACAAGCCTAGCACAAGGGCTAAGATTCTGGAATAATGGCAGAGCATTGATGGGTGTTTTTCCTCAGAATGATGGGTGTTTTTCCCATTCTTTCCGTTCTGTAGACAAGCATAAAGAAGACAGCATAAAAAACCCCTTCACAGCGGCGATGCAGATGGAACTATCCAGGTTGGAAAGTTGGCAACGTGTCCTGGTGCCCAAAGGTCTTATCCTGTACGAGGGAAACGTGGGTTAAACCCTACTCTCTGACGTCACTGATGAATACAGTCAGCTGTTGAATTTCTACCGGCCAAATGAGGTGATCTCCAAATCAATCAGCTCAATAGATCCGAGGAATCCACAGCACAACACGCTCACATCCACATATTCACTCATGGCAGCTGAGGTAGATCTGAGTGAGGGTTTATCGGATTTATGAGCCCTTTTTTTATCCTCTCCTCCACCATTTCATTCAACAATTGAGTTACCTCAAAAAAACTTTGCCTGCTATGACTGACTATTTCCACTATTTATTATTCAGCATCTGACACAGGCAACGGACTCATACTGATCCTCTTCATCTCTGCTCATCCCTGCCGTCCCTGAATCATCACCCACACGCACACGCAAAAATACTATTAGGTTTCCTGTGCCAGCTGCACATGAGACGCTGCCGCTGCCTACACCCTGCTCACTATGGCAGCAAGAAAATGTTTTTTCCAATATCCTTCATTTGCCATTGTTCATTTCCATCCTGTGCCGGATGTCTCTCAGAGCTTGTAAATTGATTTATAATGCTGTCTTCCCCAGAGTAGGGTGGACGATGGGGGTGTCGGAAGAGCTGCAGGGTCTGGGTGTGGCATGGTGGCAGCAATGAAAACCCGTACACCAGAGGGCAAATTCGAAAGGGGCTGTTTTCATCCGAGGCTTCCTTGACTTCAGGGAGGAAAGGTTTAGGGCTGTTATTGGCTTTGGGATTACTATGGCAACAACAGAGCAGAATGCTCTCCCAGTGAAGGAATGAGACGAGAGTGAGTGTGTGTGTGTGTGTGTGTGTGTGTGTGTGTGTGTGTGTGTGCGTGTGTGTGTGTGTGTGTGTGTGTGTGTGTGCATGTCTAATGGGAGGGTTGAGTATTGCTGTTTAAATTGCCGCCTTGTACAATTGCAGAGCACTGTGTTTTTCCTTTCAGTGTTAACCCTCAGACAAAAGATAAAATTTGGTGAGATCTTTAATTAGTGGCCCTCGCACAGTTTGCAATGTGTAAATTAGATTTTTTTTGTATGTAAGCTCACTGTCAGGGGTACTGTTAAGGTTTAGAGATGAGTTTATTGGTAGCACTGAAGGTCGAAAAGTCCACTGAAAGAACACCTATTGCTTCTATTGGTTCACTCACTGAAATGTTCATGTGTTACTGGTATTTGCTTTTTATTAGAGCAAATACTTTATTCTCACATATATATAACCTTTTATTAGTTGAGATTGTTTGGTAGCACTTTATAACATTACCTGCGATATACAGTGTAATTTCAATGCATGATGAATAATATATTAAAATACTTACCAGGTCCAGGGGCCAGTGGTATCTGGTCCTTCTTTCAGTCAGTCTCCTTATATATTCCCTAAACAATGATGAACCCGTTATAGCTTAGCAACTCTAACTAGACATGTCACTGTCAGTCTGCTCCAAAGGTTTAACAGTTGTTGCTTGGTTTGGTAGCCTCTCTATGCAGCTGAAGTCCAAACAGGTCTGACTGATGCAGACTGCATGGACAGTTATTGGGGTATAACAGCAAACCTTCCTCTGGTCTACTAACGAAAAGACTACCCCAAGTCAGGCCAGTAGGGAAGTAACTGACCCATCACGTTCTACATGTTGAGTACCTGCTACCTGCCTCTGGTAGGAGGCTCAGAGTGACTCCTAGCAGGCTAAATAGATCTTAAAAATATTATTTACTCTTTTGTTGATAAAACCTTAAAATGTCGGCAAATAAGGCCAGGATGGGCACTGGATGATCTATTATGAAAGGGATTTTCTTTTTTTCAATGGAATAAGGATTTTCTGAGTTTTTAATGATTTCAGCAGTGTGGACCGATGTTGCATCTTCAGCTGAAACTTTGTGACCGCCATTTTTAAAGATTTGGAATCTTTTTAAAATCCACATCGGCGTGTTTGGATGCGAGGGTTGTCTCACAGAGTCAGGAGACGATGTTTTATTTTTGTTGGTGTGCTTGATGCTGGTGTTGCTGGGGAAGCGGAGACGTATAGGGACGTATACAGTGATTCAACGGCATGAAAAAGTAAACCAGCACTTAGAAGTTTCCCAATTGATAATATTATTAATGTATGTATTCCATTTAGGTGTGCAATGCCAGTACCCTGGAATTGGTCATGCAGTATGGCTCATGGGAAACATTAGAAAATGTCTTTTGGGGAAGTTGAGATATGTTTGTAAACTCATTGCTCGGATCTATTGTGAAAACAATTTTTTTTTTTGAGTCTGGGTTTAGCATTAAATGGAGGACACTGTACATCGGAAAGAACTGCTGCAACAGTCTAGTCATACGCACATGTTTCCTTCTACAATAATTAAAATTTCTGACTAGCTCTACCTACTAATACCAGCCCACTGCTGCTCTTTTATAAACATGTTTTCAGTATGGATAATCAGCCGTTCAAGAGTTTTTGCATGAGTCATGTAAACTATACCTTGTTTGTTTTGAATTATTACACACAGCAGTGCCAAGATAACATGATACAATTTAACCAAGAAGCCGGTTTTTGTGTACTGTTTGAAATCAAGGACTTAATAATATTTCCATATGTGCTAAAGCCAGGAGTCAAAGCATTACAGGCACTAAAGAAGAAACTGAGGGAGGTGGAGCTTATGTGAGGGTCTGTCACAATCCGATTTAATTCAGCACCTCGTCAGACATGTGAGTTTGACTCCGGAGATAAACACAATCTATGAGATAAACATTTGTTCCGAACGTATGGAGTCCTGACAAAGACAGTGTCTCCATGAGGAGCAGTCGTGGTGTATTCATTCATTTGTTTCATTCATTCATTCTTCAGGGTCTCCATGAGGAGCAGTCGTGGTGTATTCATTCATTTGTTTCATTCATTCATTCTTCAGGGTCTCCATGAGGAGCAGTCTTGGTGTATTCATCGCCTGGCAACCAGCGCCATTAACGATGAGCTCGCTGCTTCTTTGTTGGCCTGGCCTCCACTGACCCCGCCAGTGTCCGCTCTCGGTGGCCATAATCATTAAGATGGCTGACCCTCCGCCACCAGTGCTGCAGCAGGACGACTGTGATCACAGCCAGCGCTTAAGCTGTAAACTCCCATAGAGCTGGAAACTGACTATGCCGCCCAACCAGACCCACAGTGTGAGCGTTACCATAGCAACTTAGGGGACATTTGCCACAGGTATGGGGGAAATGATGCAACTCTGGAGGCAGGGCTTGTGTTTTTTTTGTTTTTTAAGGAGCAACAGATGGTCATTGTTGCAGAAAAGTTATTTTCTAAGCATTGAGAGTCAGGTGTGTGATTAGCTTCCAGAGAAACAGGTTTCTCAACAAAGCCAAAAATAAGGAACTTTTTTTTTTTCCTAAGTTTGACCATATTAATCTAAATAGATAAGGGCTGCATGACTAATGACTATTTTAATTTAAAGTGCTGTGTTTTGTTTTTTTTCTTGATTGTTTGCTCTGTAAAATGTTAGCAAATTGTGAAAAATGTCCATCACAAGTCCCCAAAACCCCTGGAGCTTCAGCCTGATCCAAGTATATGTGAACATCAGAAAAAAAAATTGAGAATCTGGACCCCATGTAATTTTTTTTTATTGTTGTCAAACTGTTATTCAGTTTTCAGTTTTCATTAATTTTCTCTTGATCAAATAATGGATTACTCCACTAACGTTTGCATCTGTGGAATGGACTGAATGAAGGGTTGATTTCAAAATAAGTTTTTTGTCAGTAAATGTTGACATCTACTCTCCCAAAATAACCGAGGGAATAGATACGGAGTTCATAAGAGAAGATAATTGATGTCATTATTCATGCTGAGATGTTTCTCATAAAACTGCAACATCATATAAGATTAGATCAGTTGCCTCCTGGAAATATTTACAGATAGAGATTAGACATTAGGCTTTAGCTTTCTGAAACAGGAAAAAAAAAATCAATATTCATTGTGTTTTACCTACTTTATTATTTACCAATCATCGCTACATTGGTGGAGGACGTGCACTGATGGAAGATTATATGCATTCATCTTTCATTATTTCTCACTGGAAATAAAGGACAGGAAGAGACCCACCTCTGACACCCATATTGATTTTTATTGTGGAAGTAAATTTACCAAAACTTCCATATTCCCCTGAAAAAAAAATTAACTGGATGAAAGGAAATGAAAGCTGTTTCATTAACTGGTTGTCAACGCCCTGTAGAAAAGCCGAGGGCTATTTTTCTCCCCAATCTCTCTGCATATTAAGGCGATATGGAGGGAAGTACTGTACTGTTTGTACCTTTGCAGAGCAGCCAATTATTCTTCTCCACCAAGAGAGGGATGATGTACTGACATGACGTCCTTAGCAACATATGTACATGACACTGTTTCAGCTCCGAAACTCCTGTTCTCGCCCTCAGACTCTTCCTCCAGCATGTTTCTTTCATACCTGCATTTCTCCTTGTCACGGCTTCACAGGTAGAAACAACATCACATTCGCCTTTGTGATTGACACTTGACAGCAAAACCTGAGATGAAAGAGGGTCTTTGTGCGCTTTTGATTGCACAGAATGTTCAATCAAAGACAATCGTGCTATACAGACCAAATTGAGCAATCAACACAAAGAGGGATTTCTAAAATATGTTTTCAGAATCAGATTTTCAGACTTTCCTGTCCACAACAAAATGCATAAATCACAAATAAACCCAATTTACTGTTTAATACAGTACCCAAATAAATAGTAATTATATAATCCATTTGCCTTCTTTTCCAAGCTTTTGAGATAAAGTTGGCAAACGTTAAAAGTTTAAAATTCATGCTCCTTTTCTATCTTACTGAGAGTTAAATAAGAGGGTCGATAAATGGTCAGCCATGAGACAGTTGTCGTTGTATGTACAGTACATCTTCTTAATATATCTTAATATATTCATGTGGTATAGCGTGCTAACTAGTTAGCTTCAAAGGTGTTGGTAAATGGATTTTGATTCCTTCAGACAGAGACATGCTAACTTTCCCCTGTTTCAGTCTTAATGCTAAGCTGAGACCTCACGTCATTACAGCTCGCTCAATACAAAAGACAGCTCACACATACTGCTTTCCTTAGTGATATAAATAAGCAATATGTAACGTATGATTCAGGGCCATATTGTGCAGTATAGATTTGTGTATTACTGGGACTTAACGCAGAGAGAGCAAAAGGTAAAAAGATTAATGAAGACCGAGGACTTCTGAGTGATGAAGGAGATGGATGGTGCTCTGAGATATAGATGTGCAATGAATCAACGCCGAAGTCCCTCAAGTGAACTCATCGATCTGACAAGCAGCTTTTTGAGCAATGTACAGCTGCCTATGAGACCGAGCATTAATGTTAACATTTATTGTGAGTAAACATCCGGGCAAGTTATCCATCCAAGGGGCTTTAGTGTGCTTTCATGAACAAGCCTTTATGGTGTGTTTACCATCCAGGATGGACTCTGCCAGGCAGCCTCAATTTCCTGTTCGGGAGGAATCAGAGGCAGGTTGCCAACGCCACAGCGAGCATAGTTTGTTGTCCAGATTAATCAATCCTGATAAGTGGAGGAAAAAAATATATGTGTGTGTGTGTGTTACGGATGAGACAGCATACCTTGAGGTTGCCATGGTGACTGGCAGGCAGCAGACACCTGTGAATTAACATTAGTGCTGCAGCAGCAGGATCTTAATTAGAGACGCAGGGAACGAGCAGGATGGCCGCATGATTCAATGCGTTATCCCCAGCCCTTTATCAACACACAGCTTCCATAAAATCAAAGAGAATTAGCTTTCAAATGAACAGGTGTCAGATAGAGACACTGTGAGAAGGGGGTGAGGAGGGGAATGGAGAGAAAGGGGTGAGACGGGTTTCTATATTTATAGAACCTCTGGTTAGTTTAAATGCAACCTGGTCCTCGGGACGTTTTATGCAGTCAGAGGGTGAAGAGCCTGTAAAATGGAGGGTCCTGGCTGCTACCCAAGGAGAATTTCTGTTTCAATGTCTGCTCATTTCTGGCTAAACGACATCTGCTTAATTCATGTTTCTGGTGAAGCGTCATCTGTTTTCACCAGAAAACACTGGTAATTGGCAAAATTAGCACATCTTTGCTGTTGTGCTACACTGACTTCTTCAGGAACTGTTGAAAAAAAAACAGCACAGCTACGTCATCAGCTACAGGCCAAAACAGATACATGAACTATTTTAATGTTTAACGTCTTTCCTAACATACTCTATTCATTGACTATTTATTCTACAGACATGGACGCCTGATATTCACAGAGAACGGACCTGATACAGGCCAAGATATACCTGTAGAGTAAAAGGAATCACCCAGTTCCAGTAGTTTTTATTATCCAATAGTTAGGTATGGAAAGGGTATTGATTAAGTTTGATGAACCAGCAATCTGCTGTCATTAGTCTAATTATTACCTTTGTTGTTGGTAGTTGTCAGGGCAGCCAAGACTGAAAATAGGATCTCAATTGGTCTTTACTGAAACACAAAAAATTGAAAAGTTAACACTGCAGTGTGCCAATTGAAAGTAATTTCTGAAATAAAATCTTATTAAAGGGATCTATGTCCTCCGTTGTCTCCATGTCGCCTTGACTCGTCCCAGATTAGGACATTTTGCTCTAATCATGCCTCATTTCCTTGACTTGAATAACACCATGGTTGTTGAAACCTTAAAATGCCTCTTTTATATCCATCTCATTCAGGTGAAACACCGTTTCATTCCAGCTGATGAGTCATCGCATGGTGCCATTTTGTCGAATTTCTTCCAGATTTTCTTTTTCCTCTTTTCACTTATGACTCATGTCATGGATTGTTAATTTATTCATTTTCTTCACAGTCCTGCTTATTGTTTTATTAAACAAGGTTCTTTACAAATTTCTCTCTTTCAACACATCCATAAAAGCTCTAAATTGCTCCGGCCATGTGCTCAGGGCACAAAGGTGCCTGTTGTGTCATCTTCCCCTGATGAATTATTAATCGTAATTATTGTTAGCATTTAATGATCTTCATGATCTGGCCCTGTAGTAGATGTGTGAGAACATGACCTAATATCCTCTGGTCCAGTGTCAGTCCTCCTGGGGTCCACAGCGACAACAGATGAGTTGATGTTTGGAGTTAGAGTTTAGCTAAAGCCTTAAACTCCATGACTCTGACTTTCTTCAAGAGCTTTAGGACAAAATAAAGTCAGTGAGAATGTGAAAATAAGAAACTGGAGTTATAGATGAGCAAACGACTAATTGTCTTATATTTTTCCATGGTTGCCTCATTAATTACTTGTGTTGTGTAGCAGAAAATGTCAGATTGGTGCCCCTTATTCTGCCTGTCACCTCTTTTAATAAGCTAGTAAAGGAGAATTTTTAAATGAATGCAGACAGGATTTTTCATGGACAATTTATGACCGTTTTTTTTTTTTTGTGAAGATACACAGAGATTGTCTTATCTTTAGAAAGATAGGGTTATAAATAAATGTATGCTGATGTTGAAATTTAAAAAACTAGAGTGCTTTTCAAGGAGCCTCACGTGTTTTTTGATTCAGCAGTGCATTATATTGTTACTGATGCTTCGCACAAGTGAAAAGTATCTCGACACGTTGTTTGCAACTGCTGTTATGTTTGTATCAAGCTTCATCCTGGTGAAGATGCAGCAAGAGATCAGAAATACATTAACGGGGCTGTACAAGTCATATTAGATAAAGACTGTTTTCAGGGTAGCACCATTTACTGTGTGGAGCCAAAATGCAGCTACATCAGCATTTAGCATAGGATTAACAGCTTAGTCCTGCTCTTTACTGAATTTGGGAATGTTCATACTTTAGCAACTACAGCAAAACTTATACCTGAGGTAATACGCATTTAAGCAAGGTTATGTTAGAATAAAGTACCTGAAAGAAAAATATATGGCTCAGGTTTTAAAGCCTGAGCTCCTTTTGAGTTGCACAGTGGGTACCTGTCAAGAAGATGAAAAAAAATTTCCTCTGTATCCATTATGGTGTCAGTCAGTAGGAGCTATTTACGATCACTGCTTGAGTGTGGGTGTTCCTTAAGTGCACATGTCATGGTAACTTCACAGGAAGTGGAGTAGGTTTGTCTTCTTTCTTCAGTGCGTCACAGATCGAGCCCCTCACAGCTGATAATAATCAGAGCGAACAGAGATTAGGGCTGACTGCACTTTATTGATCCATCTTTGCCTTCAGAGTCACAGAGCAGAGGACAGTCCCTCTTACTGTCTTTCCTTTGTGTGTTGCTTCTATTTAAGTCCAGCTACTACAACACAGAGAGAGAGAGAAAACATGGAAAAGGTCTAGTGTACATTCAGTTTGAGCTATAGCAATGGTACTGTTGAAGGAATAAATGAGAAACTCTTCATTTTCATACACATGTTTAGTTTTTTCTGGGGAGATTAGTTGGAGCTTGTGACAGTCTCATCCAAGCTTAGGTTACCAAAGGTCAGCCAGTTCACTCTGTTCCTAGGCCAGTCATGTGTTAAATGGTTGAGAAAAACTAATAAACAGCTTTGTTTATCCTGTGTAGGAAAACTAGTTAATTGCTTTTTTATAATTTTTAAAAAGCTTCAACGACTGTCCTTCACCGCCTGTGCCTATGAGAGAGAGTCGGACTTGTCTACTGGCGTCGCTGGGGTCTTATTGGTATGTGTGTGCCGGATCTCAGACCGGCGGGTAGTCGGGTTAAGATGCTGCTCATTGGCTAAGGCTGCAACTACTTAGTATTTTATCTTTTACCTGTTATTTTTTAATTGCCTGACTGTTTAGAAAGTGGTGAAAAAGTCTCCTGGTACCTCCTTGGAACGGCGCACCTGTAAGTGCTGATAGCCCGTTTATTTTTACTTATTTTACACACCTGATTATTTTGATACAGTTTAGAATTCACCATCACTTAACATTGCTTGGAAACAGAGCTTTGCAGCCAGTAAGAAGTAAACCAGAGAACGCTGAGAGTGAACAAGAGCTAAGCTAATGAGTGAGCCAAGATGGCGATCGTGGGGTCCAATTCATGGTGGAACTTTTTACTGAGGCACCGCAACTCTCCTTTGACGCTCTCCTGAGAGACCTCAGGGAAGAAATTTCCACCTGTGGCAAGGAGCTGAGACATGAATTATGAGGCCATATGTTTGGAGACAACAAATTTTCAAAGCCAGCGCCTTGAGATGTGAGACCATGCCTGGGTGAAAGCTGAGCAAGCAGACAATCTTGACCACATTAAATAACTGTAGCACCTAAATTCATGATGGAGCCTATCCCAGAGTTTCTGGATGACGGGAATTTTCCCTCCCCAGTGGCTGACCACATCCTTCAATGAGTAGCGCCGAAACCAAATAAGTGGCCTAGACCCAGTATGTTCTGGTTATTGTGCACAAAAAGAGAAAATTTCTGGGCCTCGTCGAAGGTAAGGGCCCCCTCAGTTCCAAGGCACACAGGTCCAGCAAGCTTGCATACATAGGGGAGAAATCAGCTGTATATTTAGCCAGATATTTCCCTCATGAGTCGGTGAAGACCATAACAAAAGCTACAAGGAGAGTGAGTATTGGACTAACAGTACATTCATCATAATGAGTGATAATCATAGTCCATCACTGCTGAATGTGTAAATCAAAAACTATATCATGCTATAAGACAACTTTATGTTTACAACTTGACTGACTAAAACACTTATTTAACCAATAATTTCAAAAGTAGCTCAGCCTGTCCACCCTGTCTACCCCCAGCTGGGCCTGTTTCATGATTTTCAAGGGGAAAATGAGCAGCCTTCTTGCTCTGAGTGTTTCATTTAGACAAACTGGGCCGATGGCAGAGGGACTTAAGTGTATTGACTGGTCATAGATCTGTGAAAGGCAGAGATAGGAATCACACCTCCAGCTGCATTCGGGGATTGAGACTGATCGTGTCGATGATGATGGTCTCAGCTCACCGTGTCTAATTTCTGTTTTTTTGATCACAATAGCCTGACTCTGCAGTTGGATCTATTTTTATACACTGCTTCTGTTTCTGTGATGGACTGGCTATCTGATCAAGGCGTTTCCCTGCCTGTGGATTAATGCATTATCTAATAGATGTGTCGATTTGGGGTTTGCATATCTATATCAGGTTTCAGTATCGATTCTAAAATGGTCTGCGTTAGTCGCTCGTGAACCCTCATCACACCAAAGAGCATGAAATGAAGTGGTTCATGAAATCAACCTGTAGGACAAAGGTAGCAGGGTTTTGTGGACCGGTTTGAGGCCCAATTACTCCCTGAATGCCATGTGAAGGGAGTGGTTTGGTGTTAAACTACGAAAGGCCTGTCAGTGTCCGCAAGAAGTCTGAGCACATGCAGAGACAAATGGCTGCACATTCTGGGCTCGTCTGTTTTCTCAAAACACGCTCGACGAGCCAATTGTTAGTCACCCATGTCCTTAACGAACGCCACAAAAGGATTTGTTTATATTCAGCAATGAAATGTTGAATATTGTGCAACTTAAGAGCAACAGACAAATCCTTGATACTTTAAATAAAAGTTTTGGGACATTTTGGGAAATACACTTATTCGCCTTCTTGCTTAGAATTTGATGAGAATATTGATCCGCATCTACCGCTAGCAGCCACATAATTTTAACATTGCATAAAGACCGAAAAAGGGGGAACCAGCTAGTCTGGCTCTGTCCAACATTAACAAAACTGTCTACCAGCGCTTCTAAATCTCAAAAATACCAAGTTACATCTTGTTTTTTTAGTCTTTACAGATTCCCCCCAAAAAACCCAAAACAAAACAAAACAGTTTGCCATTTTGGGAGAAAGTGTGTGGCCTATATAAGCATTCTAACATTAGCATTAATAGGATACAACAGGCTAACACTAAAAATTAGTCAGCTAATTTGCTGTTAAAAGCACATAATTCGCTAAAATCAAGACAAACCATCCAAGAGAAGTTTATGTTTTCATTTGTCATTTGTTTCTGCTGCACACAGCTAACATTCAAACTAACTTCTAAAACGGGCTAACTTCACCTACACTTTATGTAACATCAACCAGGTTGTTTTTTTCAAGGGTAATTCAGTTCAGCATTTCTCTCACACCTAACACTTGAGAAAGAGTATTTAGCTAGTTTACACCTGAAAAAAACCTCGCCCCAACGAGAGTGGCTCAGTATTAAGCATCTCATCTAACGCTCTGCTTAAAAAAGTGAATAAGCATGTTTAATGTCAGGCCACAGTTTGAGTTTTATGAACTTTACCGATGGGTGTTTTCACTGTGGTTTCATAGCTTCACCTGTTGCATCTTTGCTTTGTCTACTCATCTTACCCCCCCCCGCCCTTCTCCTCCAGCCTCATCTGGTCAAATATTCTCTAGCCGCCTATTTAGGAGAGCGATGAGGGGATTAGCCTTAGATCTGGTTTGCTCTTTCTCTGCAGAGCTGAGGGCCATGTGCTCCTAAAAATCAGACAAACAAGGGGGTGAAGATTTCCTTTGCAGCCTGGCTTAATAAATCTTCCACTTTTCCCCTGTTTTATCACTCATACTATACACACACATTGTGGGAGCTGTTTAAAAAGGCGAGGCACAATGTACAAGCTAGAAATGTGCAGTGCCTTTGAAAAATTTACTGGCATCCTTTAGCAGCTCTCCAAATGTGCTTTCACTGTGCAATAACCATTCTTCAAGGGTCACACTTTATGGCAAACCTGCACTGCTTGTTTAAGTCTGAAAAATTAGATGAGGAGTATAATACCAAATTGTTTCTCAGCATTTCAGATGAAACCCTCCTGTCTGCACTTATACTGCCGTCTTACACTTAATGAAACTTTAATCGATTTTCCTCAAATCATGTTATTCACCCATTGTTCTCTCTTGTTTTTTTGTAAAATGTCAAACAGAGGAAAGATGAAAATATTACTTTAGCATTAAGCATTACTTATATTGCAGTTATATTAAAATAAAGCTTGTGCATTTCCTCAGGTTAGTTTACTATTGATCTGTCTTTGGGCCACAGAGTGAGACCTTATGTCTAGTTTTCAGTTTGATGTGTCAGATATTTTCATTAGAAACTCATGATGTTCTTGAAGTCCATTTCCTATTAAGTTGTCATGATGACTGTGCTATCTTAGTTGTTTTTTTCCATTCCTCCGCCTCCTAAGAGTAATTCACAAAGCATTTTAGCACTAAAATAAGGTCCTAAGTCTGAGAGTCTGAGGCAGTCCAAAGAACTTTTAAGTTAAGAGTCGCTCACAGTCATTAAAAAGCTCCAGTTAAAAATAAAATAAAATAAAAAAAATAAATATAAAAGCTTACTTTGGTTGCAAGTGAGTTAAGAGGAATTAAATGAGCTCTTTAACAAATTGAAACAATTCTGGAAAAAGTCAGTTTGCAGCGCTGAACTGACTGATCTGTGACAATTATCCCTTAAACCAAAAATGTACTGAACAGCCTTCGTCGATCTTCTGTGGTAGTGCTTCAGATACAGCACTTGTCATTTTAAGAAAAACATAATTTCATTGCTTTTTCAATGAAAAATGTTTCCTCAATATTGAAATTTAAATCAGTCACTCTTCAACCTTCATTACCTATTTCACCTCCACCACTTAGATTTGGGTTATACTCTTCTCCCCAACATATCTGTGTGAGTTGGTTTAACAGAAGAATGGGGTTGTAAAGAGACCGTCACAATATACTACACAGATGCTCCTGCAAGCAGATTTTGCATCCAAATGAACTGTAGTGAGTGAACATGCGGGAACTTATGCCGAATAGTTTATTTTTCAGCATGGTATTGAGTCATGACAGACTTTCTGAACAGGCTGCTTGGATGGTTATCTAATCTGATCTCATGGGCTCTTCTCCAGCATCAGGAAAAGGTCTAATTCTGTGGTTTGGTTCTTCATATTAGGGTGTTTCAGCAGGTGTTTTGTCCCTTTTGACCATAGGGGGAAACCCAGCTCTTGAGTTTTTGTCACCTTAATCTGATGACAGTCCATGTAGACATTAACTTGGATTGAACCAAGGCATGAGCTCAGTGACTGAGCTGAGAATTGAGGATCCAGTGGGAACTGGTGCTGTCATTGCTTTGTTACAATAGAACCCAACTCTACGGTCAGGAGGGTTACAACACCCCAAACTGACCCCAACAAAACCATTTTGGTAACAAGAGAGAAGCAGTTTGGTTCTGTTTTCACAAAAATGTTGGCCAGGTGCTCTTTTTTTGACCTTCTTCACACAACAAGGAGACACACTGAATGACAAAACCCTGTCACTGCTCACAGCCGGTGAGAGGCAGCACTCTGAAATGGTTCCATCAGCAGGTCACTGGGTTTTTTTTTAAAATCTACTTTAGCCCAAAACTTGAGCTGTATTATTGGCCATGAACATTTAGATTTTCTAGTGAAATATTTTCAGATGTTTCCTTTGCTTTCTCCAAGAGAGAAAAGTTTACCTGCTGATAAGTAGACCACTCTGAATATTATAGATACTTGTAAAAACTAGCTTCTATATATCATGATTCTTAAAAATCAGTCCAAACCACACTGTGGTTGAGCTGTTTTTGAATCCCCCATTACATTACATACAGAGCAGCAGCTTGGAAATGACTTGAAAGTACAAGTCATTTCCAAGTCTGCACTGCTAAAATCCTGATTTTAGAACTGCAAACATCACCGACACATTAGATTAAAGACAACAGCTGTGATATCAGCTACATTTACTTTTAAATGATTGTTCCAAGAGAAAGTTATAAGCTGATTCACGTATATGCAGTTGCCGTAACTTGGCATCTCTGCCTGTTAATGCCCCCATGATGACATTACAGAAACTCTTTGCGCTAATTCAATTTGAAAGGGCAATGGCCAAATGGGAAACTCCAACATTGGCCAGCCAATGGTGTGACTTTATCACTCAGTCAGTCAGCTGCATTCACATTTGTAGGGCTGTCCCCACTGTTGAAGTCCAGCCAAAGACAAATGCCCTTAATACATCAGTGTTCTTCCATCACTTGTGAAATGATATGTCTGCAGATATGATGAATACCTGCAGGCAGATTTTTCATTTGGATTCATTTTGGATCATCTCCCCCCAGGTCGTCTCTTAGATTTTCTCAGTCGTCCTTGTCCTCTTCTCTTCCCCACAGAGGGAGCAGTATCTCTCTGCTTTCTCAACCTTGTGCTTCTTTTTGCTCTATATCTCTCCATCTCTTTTCCCAATCCCCTCTTTGATTTCATAGAACCTAATTCTAACCTGAACCTAATTCTAACCTGAACCTAATTCTAACCTGAAACCTAGAACCAAGTCTTAACCCTCAAACAGCTCTTCAAAGTTGTGAGGATGGGCCACAACAACAATGTCCTCACTCCCGAGGTCTAAAACTCAAACTGAATCTCACAAAGACAAAAGTATAAACACACACACACACACACACACACACACACACACACACACACACACACACACACACACACACACTCACTCACTCTCTCCCTCTATCTCACAAACACTCTCATAAACACACACACACACACACACAGATATGGCCTATCCACTCACATGGTCGTGGCTAGAAGGTATCTGTATTGCGTTCAAATGATGTAATCCTCTCATTGGCCTACTGTTGACAGTTGCCACAGTAACATTGTGTTTAAACTTAAAACAACAGGAATCACCAGAGCTGAATCTGTTAAATAAAATATGAGGATCAAACCAAAAATAATTTGTTTATGGAAAAATAGAACACACAAGTGGACAAAAGTATTCTCCCTCTGCTCGTGTTGGAACAACTCAGAGGAACTGAACTGATGCATTAATGTGGTGGTATATGATTAGTCCAAATAACATTATCACACTATTTCTTTGTAACATCCATTTAAGACAACATAGGCCATCCTTTCTCACCTTTAATAGATTATGGGTAATTAGTTTTGAAAAGTAGGACTATTTTTTAAATTCCCATTTTAAAGTTTTCTTTGAATCGTATCCACAATTTTCCTCCAACCAGATACACATTATCCAGGGGATTCCCTGAATAATTTTAGTCCTATAGGTTTGTGTTTTCGAGTTATTTCATCGTTGTTGCTTTAGAAATCAGCTTTCTTCCATTGCTGTCTGTGGCCAATGTCTGTATGTGCTCCAATATCCATGAGCCTCAGCTCCCTTTTCTATGGAGAAAAGGCCAGTCCAAGGTGTGAATCAGAGCTGTAGCACTTTGCTGTTGCAACTGGGAACAAAACATTTCATTGCATAGTAGCTGCACTCCTCCAGAATTGACCCAGATTCCTTGAATGAATATATTTAATAAAAAAATATAAATAAAATAAAATAAAAATATTAGAGACATCTGAACAGAATTCTAAGTTTTGTGATTGGATGTTTTTTTCCAAATTGGGAGCTGTGGCTGAAGTTTTCATGAATACATGGTTGTACCTTTGAATCAGATATTTTCTAATTCAGTTACTCATCTGTTGTACTTCAACCAGGAGAGTTTCATGCCCTTTGAAGTGTATAAAGTGTTTGAGCTGCCAGTCGCTTAACATTGTCTATTCATAAAAAGAATGACTTTTACTTTCATAAGCCTGGACACCCAAAATAACACCTTCTACTTCACCACCATAGGTGCGTGTGAAGAAGAGCAGGGGTTGCCATAGGCCTTGGCTTGGGACTTTCAGGTACTTTCACCTTTATTTGGTTTAAACTCTGAATTGCACTAATGAGTATAAATGTACTAATAAAGTTTTGTGGTGCATTCCAGTCACATTTTCATACTTGTTCTTTTGTCTGACAATAGAAAAATGAAAAACATGTAAACTAGAACAGCTTTATTGGGAACATGGCTGTGGTAAAATACTGTATATGTCAGCACAGGGAGTAGGAGAGAAGCAAACAGATAAAATGTGGCCATACATCTTGTTCAGAGTGTAGTAGTGTCTCTTGGCTGTGTGCATGTAGTCTCTCATCCAAATGGATAGCCTCAAATTGCTGCATTTTATGAACTCTGTTGATTGTCCATTTGCACTAAATTTAAAGGTTTAATTAATGTCTTTTTAAATGTGCTCTTGCACATGATCACATTGTTGTTTAATAATGCAGCTGCACGTGTTTCTGCTCTCGACCATTTTCGCCCACCAGCAGTGTTGAACATGATCCTTTACTGGGGAAAATTATAATACAATTTCACCATTATGATAATTTAGCATGTCTTTGTATAAAGTCTTAATATAATATCTTGTTTTTACTCATCACCTGCTTTTGAAACTGAGTTTTAACCTCTTTAAGGTAATGGAGAGCTTTACCATCGCTCCTATATCACTCTCAGCTCCTGCTCAGCTTGTAATGTCAAAATTTAGATCTTTAAGTCTTAATATTGTCATTTATTGCAGTGTAAATCCCTTAATTCAGTCACTCAGCCTCAAGTCCATAGTTTCTTAAGTCCCAGTTCCCTGCTGTTGTCTCCACCGCAGACGGCTTCCACATGCTTCACTGCCTGTCTGATATGAGGGGGATGGAGTTAGACTGACAGAGACAGGTGGGGGGAGGGAGGAGCGGAGAGGCCGAAAGAGATGAGTGTAGAGGGAGAGACGGGATGAAAGAAAACGAAAGAGGAAGACAGAGAAGTAGGGACACTGGACTAGACAGAGGAGGGCAGACATTCAGTGCCATTTCGAAAGAGAGAAGGAAGGAGTGGGTGGACAGGCTTTGAATGAGGTGGGCAACAGTGGCTGGGAGGTGGAGGGGAGGGAGGCCAAAAGCTTCATCACTCCCTCATTCCCAATCTTATTACCCCTTTTATTCATCCAGGGCAACTCATAACTTTCCTTCTCCTGTGAATTAAGAAGTGCGAATCTTCGTCTACATTCACTGGCTCTGCTGGGATCTGGTGTCTCTCTCCTGCAGTAAAAGTAAAAAGGCAACTGAGTCAACAAAGGGTCAGTATTTGCATTGTTATGACTCTTTTGATTAAGAGGGATGAGCCCAGGGCTACTCCTCTCTCCATTACTTGTCTAATTACACCTCAGATGATTGAGGAGAGCAGGGCAAACCTTGTTTTCTCTAAAAGCCTAATGTAATTCTGGTTTGGAGTTGCAGCAGCCGTGGACTGTGAGGATTTGGCCAGGAAAGTGTTAGTATTCAGTGAGATTATTTTTTAAAAAGAATAATTACAGAACAGTACCAGTTAAAAACTGAACTATAACTATTTTTGAACAAAAATTTTTAACATGTTACCAGCTAAGAGGCAACATATTATCAATCTTGCATTTTTTGTTCAAAGTATAAGTAGAGTTGAATATATAGATGCCACCATTATTATGCATTGCTTTGAGTACAGATACTTTTAAAATTATCTGATATATGTAAAGATTGCTCTTTTTCCTTTTCCTTTTCTGCTGTAGTTGTGTGCATGTTTGTAGTAAAACAACTGCTTAGTTCAGAGAAAACCATGCGCTATGTGTTACTTTAGGCCTCCATAGAGAAGACACAATCAGCTTTTGATATTTACCACTAAAAAATGTATTTTGTTTCAGCATATGTGTAATTAAGTACTTAACAGAGAAGTCTGAAAAGAATGTTTGATGAATCATTTTGTGGTAAAGAAAATGTACTGGGAAGCAGCCTATTAATGGCGCATTCATCTCACACTGATGATTTACACATCTCTCTAATGCATGCAATTGTGCACTGGCTAATTTTGATAATAAATTTTACCAGTATCAGTATTGTTGATACTATTATTACTTGGTATTTGATCAAATTTTAGCATACACGTATGAAATCAAAAACTATAGCTTGAAGGAACGGTTTGACCTTTGTTAGAAGGAGACTGATGCATTAATTTATGACATTAACCAGTTGCCAACTGTCATGAAGTTGTAGATTTTTAAAGGCACAAAAAGAACAAGAGACACACAATGCTAATAGTGGTCTGACAGTCAGAGAGAATTGCCAATGTCTTTTACTTCAGTAATCCACTCTGACATTGTATTGGATTTCTGTTTAGGATCTGGGGTTATTTAGCTTTGTTTTATCGTAACCAGTGGAGTCAGTAGAATGTCACATATCCGGTCCAACCATGTCATTTTCTGCTGTCAGAATAAATATGCAGATTTAAGAATGATCTTGTGCACTTTTGTTGCCATTTTTGTTATAATCTCTCTGTTGCTCTGGCAACCATTCTTAAACATGTTTACAAAAATACGGTAGTTTTGGTTTCACTGGAGCCAGGAATACAGCTATCAGTGAATGCCAGGGCCATTTCATCAGCTGAAAAAAAAAAATGTAGATGTGGACTGCGATTCAGAGGTGCTGAACCAGGCTACACTATGGGAGCTATCGTCCTTGTATCTAATTTGCAACAGATGAAGCAAGCCATTATCTGTGATAGCCACTGAATGATTTCCAAGCCACCGAGCTTCAAGTACCACCTGTCTAATGAAGACATTCAAATGAAAGTACACTGGCTGTGCAGGCTTTTAAAATTAACACTGGGTGCATCTTATTGCAAAATAAAAGTCACATAAAACACATTTTAAACAAACTATTCCCAATATAACCTTCTGATGAAAAAAATAAAAAAAATCCTTGAATAGGGAGTGAGAATTGACTCTTAGTTTAAATGATATTTATGTGTGAGAATGATGGACTGGTGTATGTAAGAGATAATTGGTGAAAGCTTTCTTGTGTATGGGAATTTCTATTTGCTGATTTCATTGATCCACAGCATCTCAGACCCCTGCAGATGAAGTGATTGTAGTGTTTTGACGACAGCAAAGCTCATCAAGTGATCTGCTGTTCTGCTTAAATTTCAAACTCCCCAGTATCATCAACAGAGAGAGGCTCCCTAAAAAAAAACAGCCCCAGAGGACAGAGGAGAGATAGTTGTCTTTCAAAAACCCATTGCATTTAAGCATCCAAATAGATACTGTTTAGAGCAAAGAAAACCAAATCTGACTTAAAATTGATGATGATATTTTAGAATTAATGATAAACACTTGTAATACAAGTTTGCTACAATATCACACTAATACAATATTGCAAAATGTGTTTTATCCATCCATGCATCTTGGTATTCATTCGTTCGTGTTACATCAAAGCTCAGTGATCCAATCACAGCCATGATAGCTCCCTTAACTGGCCCACATAGGTTAATTATAGTGATGATATGGAGGTTGACAGGGAACAGAGGAGCCTATCTGGTGAGCAGGTAAACTCAGTAAGTCCTACGCCTCCTGCAACCTTCCAGAGGGAATGATACCTGGACCGTACGAGACGGAAGTATCTCTCTGTGGTCGTTCTTGGATTTTAGGGGGACCGTTTCACCCTAAAGGGTCTCTGCACCTGAGCTTTCAGTCTCCCTTTTGTTCCTCATCTCTCCCTACATATACCCTTTTTCATTTGCAGAGTACTTTATTCTGGGATTTCTCTCTACGCTGCAGAGGGATTCAGCACTGCAGGTGAGATGACAGCTGTACCACCAAAACACTAGTTATACAGTGGCAGTGAAAACATGATACTAAGGAGGATCCACTACGTCATAATTTATCAACCGAGGGCTCAGGTTATCCTTTTTCCTTCAATAAAATGTACCGTTGTCGTTTGGCAGCACAGAAGAGGCATGAGAGTATGGCGAGAAAGTGGAGGTAGTTGGGAATTGTTTTATGAGCATCATAACGGGATGACCATTGAAATATGTGTGCAATAATGAGCAGGTAAATTTCAGATACATGCATGGATGCATTTACTTACATATAAACATAAAACATGAAGTTGTAAAGATGATGGAAATGGCATTATAATCAGTGGCATTTCCAGACTTCGGGGGTCCCCAGACAAAGAAGCCCAGATCTCGCCTGAAGCAACAATGACGGGAAGTGTTACCGGGAGCCACAAGGTAATACTGGGATTCCAATAAAGATGTAATAGTCCAACATCACTCTCTGGGAGACACACACATCCACAGGGAATGTGTGTACAGCTGACCTGACCTCAGCATGACCACCATCTTCCCTCCATCATTGACATCCCTAGATTTTTCAAGATCCAGGTACTCCTTCCCAAGCCTTCCAGACCTAATTGCCTCTGTTATTTCGTAATTGGAGAAAATACAACCATTCAGGGTGTAAATATCCTCCATCTTTAAGAACCTGTTAGTGATGCTGCTGAGGTCAGTGTCCACCAGTTGAAAAAAAAAAACAAACTCCTGACTGAAGCGGTTAATCTGTGTAGACGGTGTTCCTTCCCTGCCCTCTGAAACAGTTGGACTTTGTAATATTTTGCTAGCATGGCTAAACTTGTATAAGGCAATTCAGCAGACCAGCATGCGTGGCAGAAACTGCCAGGTCATCAGCTCACCGCTCGCCCTCAGCTCAGGACATTATCCCCAAGTCCCTCTTTTCCACAGCAGACTCCTTCAGTGCAGACAGTGATTCTGCCACCTCTGGCATCTGTTACAGCACGGCCCCATCTCCCCATTGACAAAGTTTTCACCGTGAGGTCCTTGACATGTTGCACGATTCCCCGGCATGACACGGATGAACTAAAAAGGCTGTACTGTCAAAAAACCAAAGAGATACATAGACAGCACAGAAAATGTTTCTATCGCAATGCAATTCATAGGGTGACTGCTGCAGGGAAGACACTGTGCCTTGTTGTTCAAATGCAGCATTTTGTGCCTGAACAACAGAGAGTGGTTCTGTGTGGCTTATGCAGGAGTGCTGTCCATTATGACAGAGTGGTATTTGGCCTTGGTTCCTTTCAGCTAGATGGCCTACGATGATGATCTCTCTTCTGCCTGACACACTTCCTCTGCTCCACCTCATGCCGCATTAAGTCTTGTTGGACGTGATCGATCGCCGTCCTGCTTTCCGAATCTCTCTTGCTAATCACACCGGCATCTCACGGTGTCTGCATGCGGCTTTGGGAACTCGTGCTCTTTAAACTGACACCCTAAATTCTTCATGCTTGCCGATCCCTCCTTTGCCGAGTGCATTTTCCCCCGTATCCAGACAGAGTGCCCTCAGAGAGAGAGGAAGATATGGGTGGGTTTGAATGCATGAGATTGTTTTATCTGCTTAGATAGACAGTGTGAGTGTATTTGTGCATAATTGTGGGGGTTGTATTATATATTGAAAAAAAAAAACGCTTAGGCAAATGTAAACTGTTCAGCTAATATCCCATTAACGTTCCATTTAATTTGAGTATCATCTTATGCTGTATACTCCTCCTCATCATGGATGGCATGTCGTGGTTGTGTGGAAGTTGCTGGAACTGCTGCAAGAAAAAAAGTAGATATGACTGCAGAGAGAGAGAGAGAGAGAGAGAGAGAGAGAGAGGGAAGATATCTCAGATGGGAATAAAAAAAAGTGATACTAAGTCGAGGACACATCCAACTTACAGTCAGTATCAGTGAAGAAATGGTAGATAGAGATGGTTCTAGAGGCTGGAAGTATAATTTAAAAAATGGTCCATGGGCCAAAAACGGACAACAAATGATATGGTAAGAAGTGGTTATTGTACATAGACTGAGCAAATGCTACTTCAATTAACCTATATAGGACGTCACAACAAGATAATTAGATTGCAAAAAAAAAAAAATTGTTCTAAAATGAGAATATGCTTTCTAAGCTAACTCACAAACTATGCTAACATGTCTACATATTTTTCAATATTATCTTCCTCTTTAAAGGATTTATTATAAATGTATGCAAACAATTTGTATTTTTCGACCCGGATGTCAACAAAATTCATAAGAAATGAATCGCTAGTAGACTTAGAAAATATTTTCGTTAGCTAGCTAAACTCAGTGAGTTAGCTGGATAGTTAGCTAGGGGTAGCTAGCAGGCTATCGATAACATATGTAAATGTTTGCTAGCAGGTTGCACATCACTCAGATGCTGCTAAAACCTAAATTAACTCCTCATTTGCTTTTGTTGTTGCCTACATTTGAGTGTCATTTTGCAAATAGCAAATAAAACTTGTCAGCTGATTAGAGGATAAGTCTTCTCAGAGATGTTGCCCCACTGACACATTTCCTACCTAGCAATTGTTAGCACAAGTGCCTCCACAGACATTATAAAGTAAAATCGAATGAAACATGGTGAATCTATTTATCATAATTACATCCACCTCCCACTTTCCTCCTCTTCCTCCTCTTCTTATTTTTTGCTGGCGTTTCTGCTGTTTATAATTTGTTTTATGGCAAAATTCTATAGCCAGAAAACAAGACGCACCATACAGACGTATTATAAAATGCATAAATTACGGCTTATTCTCGAGTTCACTCACACAAATACACAAGGCAATGGGCAAATCCCCGCAGGTCACCCGGGGCCACCTGGAAAATGTTATTACAGTGTTGTTTGGCATGGGTAAGTGCTCCATAATGTCTTGTTTTGAACGGTGGAGAGTGTATTTAAATACCCTCCCTCCTCGCTAACCCCCCTCTACTCCACACTCATCTGAAATCTCAGTGTTACTCCCTGCATCGGTCTCTGTTTCCTCCATCTCTCTCTGTTATCAGCATGTCTCCTAATGGGCGTCCCTGGCTGGTTTTAGCTGGAGTTCGCATTTCCATCGAGTAGAGAAGAACTTGGTGCTGCTGCTTTTCTCGTCCAGTGGATCTACTTTTCTTTTTCTTTTTTTTTTAAACATATGATTCGACATTTTGGGACATTTCCTCATTAACTAATTAACTATCTTGCTGTGAGTTAGATAAGATAATCCAACCCTCTCATGTCTGTGCGTTCTGCATTAAGCTAGAGCCGGGAGACTCAGGCAGACCCCAGAATGTGTCAAGTGAATCCACAACATAACCAGATGTCTTTTCAAGCCAGGCTACTATACGATCTACAAATATAGTGCTTAATCTTTTTAATTTGACTTTTTTTTTTCTTGAATCCCCCGTAGGGAGAGTGGAGAGGAAGGAGAGGAGCTAGACCGGAAAGGAAGAAGACTGAAGCAGATAGAGGAGGAAAGGTAAAGAAATGATTACAGAGTCTGCAAATTTATTTTTCTGAAAAACAAAATACCAAAATGAGACAAGCTATGGGAATCTGCTAACCAAAGTATTTTATTCAGCAGTGTATTAATTATAATTAAAGACCATTTCCTTTATTGAGTATTCCATAGTTTGCCATAGCTTCACTCACCATGGCAGATTACTGTAGGATTTTTCTGATATGGTTTTACAAAGTTACTTAGGTAGTACCTAATTTTATCAGGCGGCCTTCACCATAGTTTTAACACTACAGCAACTGACCTCATCTGTTATTTCATAGATGAAAACATTGGGTATTTTATTGATTTACTGAGCCCCAAGCTGGAAATGTCCCCAGTTTTCTGTTCAGAAATCTGGTCAGCTCACTCCTGTCTCCAGCTGCATATTTAACACACAGACATTAGAGTGGTTTCAATCTTCTCCTCTGTCTCTTGGAAAGAAAGCATGCAAGTGAATAACCAAAACTTTTATTCTAAGTGAAACTTTGAACTTATCGATATGCTAATATGTGTTTGTGTCACTCTCAGATGTAAATGTATGTATGCCTGAGTATATTCCTGTGTCATAGCCTCATCACAACTCTCGTTCAAAAAGAAAAGGTCAGGCTCATCCACCTTTTCTAATCAAACATCCATTAGTGTATGATATCTAAATAAGCCACCCTGCTCTGCCACTACACTGACGTGCACAGGTTGCGGCCCGTCTGTCACAACCCCTTAATTCATCCACATATACACAATCTGTGAGGCTCAGTTAGAATAAGCTTTCTCTAGAGGTAATTACAGCCTTATATTCATCTGTCTCTGTAATTATACTCTTATCAGATGCCCTCTACCATTCCACTGAGCAGAGAGTCACTGAATAAAGACAAAAAGACTTCAGTGGTTCTTCTTGAATTACATAAGAAGTTAAGAAGTTGGCAGCACAGGGAACACCTTGTATATCCAGTTTGGGAGAAATTATGATTTCATCCTCTAACACTTGCCACAAAACTAACAGCTGCAATGAGTTTATATTTAACAATGATTTTTTTTACTTTTATGGGATGAATATTTTATTGGATTATTATTATTGGAAATGCAAGTGTAAATGTCTAAATTGGATGTATCAGTTACAGCGCATGACAAACAAACAGATTGTGTTTGTCTATAGTCAATAAAAAAACAAAAGTAAAAAGAATGGTTATTTATTATAACTGGACATTGTGAAAAAGTGTTTATATACTTTTTTGGGGGGAGATCAATTTTCCTAATGGTGGCATTGATCAATGTTTTACATCTTTTTTCATTTGTGTTTGAAAATATTTGATTGACAGTGAACACATGCCAGAGGACCTTTGGTAAATTCCACCTATTTAGCACAAACTTTAAAATTTAACACTGATTTTATTATTCTAAGATACATGAGCAATTTATCTTTTTTTATATGTCAATAAGTTTTAAAATAAATTAAATTAAACTTTCAGTACTATTTTAGTACCTTATTTAAACGTATTTGGGTGCACATCCGGCATTATATTATGGTTGATATTACATAGTCCTCATTCCTTTAGGAGCTTGTAAGAGTTTTGATGTGAGGTTTGAATTGTTTCAGATGAGTTCATCCTAAGAGAAAAAGAAGAAAAGGTTAAAGTTTGTTCTCTTCATGACTAAATTGCTGCACTGGAGCCCAGCTGCTGCTACTGGCAGCTGTAACTGTTCTTACTTGACTAACTCAGTCAGCCTGAGCTCCTCCAACCACTGTGACATCCCTGTCACACCAAGCCTCAGCATGTGTCATCACAAAATGTTTGAAGCCATTAATGACAAAAGAGCGTAGTGAGGATGTCAGTCACAGAGTTCATTTCTTTTACCTTGTTGTTCTGTCTTTATGACTGAACTTGATTGAAATCGATAAAATGCTACAATATACAGATATCTGTTAAATTAGCGATGTGTGAAATTCTCAGATAACCCTCTTAAATGTCTGTTCATCAGTAATCACCATAAAAAGCTGATAGCAGCCATCACTGAGATGATAAAAAAAAGCTGCTGAATACTTACTGAAAATTAAAATGCATGAACAGAAGATCTAGTTTGATTGCTCTGAGCTCTGAGGGAGGTGGGCACATTTAGGGGCAAAGCTGCCTTATCTGTGGAACTTACGGTGAACATCTGTATGGTTTTCAAGATGCTCCGTGAGATACAGAAGGAACGAAGCCTGATGAAGATGAGCCTCAGTCTGTCAAAAGGGATTTTTTTTCTTCCTTGAGTGTGATGGTTCCGTTTTTGTTAATGGATTTGGTTGTTGTGAGACCTCTGTGAGAGACATTCATTGTGTCTGAGGGCATTATAAAGTAGTTTATTTTCAAGCTCAGTGTCTTTGAGCATACTGGGAACGGGGACATTAAATCAAACACAACTACATCCAGTCATCCAGTATGACACAGGAAAACTGAAGGCTTGTGTCCACTTCACAGCAAGAAGATCTTGGGTCTGAATCCAGAACCTGCTGACAGCCGTCTTTTCTCTAAGGGCTCTGGTTTCCTCCTTAAGTCCAAAGACATACAGGTTAGGGTAAGCGGTGACTTTAAAGGGGCACTCCACTAATTTGTGAAGGTGAAGGTGCAGAATTGGAAAGATGTTTACCAGTCGGGGACGTCTAATGGAAGATGCTGTTGAGCTGCACTATGGGAAGTGGGGTATCCAGTGTTTTTTTTTTTACTTGACCAATACTAGAGACTAGATATTAGGATATGTTGCTATATCAAAAAAAAAAAAAGAAAATCGGTCTCTTGTCATCTCAGAACTCAGGCCAGGGCTCCACCAGACATGATAATTGACACAGGGTCTGAAAGCACAGAGTTATCGTCAAAGCTTTTTATTTACATGCAGCAAGTAGTAAATTTTAACATAAAGCTTTGTTTTCATCAGAGGAGGAAGAGATTTAAATCTCCTCTGCCCAGTTACCAGCTGTCTCTCAAAGGATGGACTGGCTCTGGTATTTGACTTGACATCACCTGACATGTATCCACTTAGCATTTGTAATTTCAAGCGTATGGCCATCCATTTCACCTTCAGTTTCAAACAGTGTGGTTCTTTGTGAATGCAAACATCACCACTTTTCCCACTTTCCCTGAGAAAATGTAAAGTTATGACTGCAACCATCAATAAATAATAATTTAGTTTAAAAAAATTAAAATGAAAGGAAATATAAAGTTTTTAAACATTCATTCAAGATCCAGATATTTTTTGCTGTGTTCACCATGTAACTTACAGTTTTCCTCACCAGTCATTCCTTACAGTTATTTGAATACTTTATATAGTTTAAAATCTCCATTTCATGATGTTTTTAGTGGGTGAAAAAATTGATCGCAACATCAGAGATGCTCTTCTCTTCACTGACACACCGGAAAAAGCTTGACCTTGTTCTGAGAGGTGTCTGGATAACTTAGCACTGCTTTCTATCCTTTGACTTACCTCTACGTGTGAATGCACTACAGTGTGTAGGTGGTCAGTACGGCTGAAGCTTTGTAATTGTCTTTGTGCACATATTCCATACAGGCTCCTACCATTTGCTTCCCCACATTGCCAGGGGATTACCAGAGCAGATACTGTCATTAAAAGCACAATGGTTCATCTGAGAAACACATTCATTGTACTTCATTGTATCTCTCTCTCTTCGATCTCTTCCTGATTCATGAAAGCAGAAAACCCGAGAAAAATGGAGCGGGCCAAGGAGATGAAAAACACAGAGTGAAAGACAGAAGCAAAAACAGAAATGAAGACCGGATGAAAGATGGAAGAATGAAAACTCAGAGGGAGATAAATAGGTGCTGAAAGAGAGAAGGGAAAACCAGGGAAGAGAAGGCAAGAAGGACACCCAGAAACAGAAAGAGCACTAGAATGAGAAATGATTGACATGAAATGCTGCTGCTGTGCCACCTGGGCCAATTAGAACGCCATTATTGAATCTCTGTAATGACGCATCAGCTCTACTCCTGCTCTGACTGGTGAAGTCACACCAGTCCAGAGCTCCATTATTCCATAACGCCTTCCCTACTTACTCCTGCTTCTGTGCACCCAGACGAAGATGAGAACAAAGGCTGTGTGTGGGTGCAACCTATTATTCTGAAGGCCAATGTGCAACCAAGATGAGGAGTCTACCATCAGAACTGGAAAGACGGGATGACACTGGCCGATAATTTCACTTCCTGAACTAGCGTGAATGTAGGGAGATCCTCGGGTTAAAATGGCTGCTGCTTTCCTGTTTGATTTGGTATCTTACTTTGAAAGGGATGAGGACAACCTGATCTTTAAACTGCGTGTTCAAAAACTACGTCAAACACATGGAAACACCAAGTGCACACATTACTTTATTTTCTTCACCTAGATTACTGTTTTCATGTTATGGAGTGATACTGACTCTACACTGTTTTACAGCTGATTGCAGATATTTGCCTCAGCAGTGGTCTAAAAAATGAGATAAACAATCTGGGTAAAATAGATATTTTTATTTTAATTATTTTTTGGTTGAACTGCTAAAAAATAGGTTAATGTGCACAGTGTGGTTTGCCATTCACAGAAGACAACTACCATTTCTTAATTTTTCTCGTCATAGTAGAGTAGCTAATAGGACCAATATGTCAGTTAAGACAAACACAAATGCATGTGGATCTTCACTGATAACTGGGACAAAATGTTTTTGCTATGAACAATCATTATCTCCTTCACTGTAGTCTGCTTTACAAATAAAAAAGTAAAAACTTAAATTTTTCATAGTTCTAATATAGATTGGGTGCAGTATTCACTATTTTGACATGCCTTGCCATATATTTGTTAATTTCTAATTAACTAATATATACATTGACACCAGATGAACCACTTTGAATGGGAAGCTAAAGGAGAAATACAAACACACAAATACAAACATCTTTAGTGAAATTAACAGAGAAGAGAGAAATTATATGACATCACTGAAATGAAAAAATAAACTTGAAGAGACAAAGAAAACAGAAAGGAATCCAATCAAATCGAGACGTTAAAAACTGTGGTTAGTTCATACACATTAAACATTAAAACCCCTAAAAAACCCAGCTCTGAATACATTATCCTTGCAGTGTTCATTTAGGAACGGTGTATCATCTTCTTTCATTTCTGCTGCAAGAGGAGCCCAGTGTTGCGATTTGGCACAGTGCAATAATTTGATGCTCAGGAAGATTGTTACCCGGGGATCCAAAGTTTGTGGCTCTCAGACACTGAGTAGCTCCCAGGTGTAGAATACACTGTTAGAGATATTGGCCATCGCATACACACCATCTGTCTCTGTAATTCTCATTACTCCCCACTGGAAGGAATCAGAGAACTCCTGCAAACTCCCAGCAGCTCCAAGGCTAAATAAGCTATCACACACTGGGACTCACTCGCACAAATAATACATAGTGGATGAGAAAGTGACTTAGTGACTAATACACTGAGTTCATACCTTATCGACTTTGCCTTGTTTCAACTCTTTGCACTCTTAAAGGGGTTTGTGTTATCCTATTGGCAGTTTGGCCCATGGGTCATGTTGCCAGATACCCGAGGAATGGTATCACTCCTGTTAGTCTTGCAGATGACTGCCTAAAGCTCTTGTTAATGTTAAGCATATGTTAAATGACCTGAGGTGATACATTAAATGAAGAGAACCAGTGGAGCTCAAAGCTCTGGCTATTTCAGTGATAAATATTTAAAGAAACAGTCGAACATTTTTGAAAATATACCAATTTGCTTTCTTGCTAAGAGTTGAATGAAATTATCAATGCTGCTCGATTTTCTGTGCACAAAATATGAAGCTATAGTCAGGCGACAGTTAGCGTAGCACAAAGATTTGAAATGGGGAAACAGTTAGCTCTGAAGTGTCATGTGCTGGTTTTTTTCTGCGCTGGCAGGGCACAGACTCCAGAAAGTCACTACTCCAAGCCATGGACTATTCCCCCAATAACGTCTCGTAGAAAGAGATATAACATATTTCTTAGTAAAATTTAGAGGTGCTGGAAGGTGAGCTTTAAAAGTCTTCATGCTAAGCTGAGGTCTGTCTCCTGGCTGCAGGTTAATATTTTCAGACAGATATGAGATGGGGTATTGATCTTTTTGACTCTATCCGGGAGTTAATGACAAAGTTTGAAAGGAGAAGTCAAAATTTTGAACTTTTCCACTTGTCAGGTCTGCTCTGGAGAAACCAAAAAGAGTGCTGCTACTTTCAGTGCTAGAAGATGACTCTGAGAGTTTGAGTATAATTAGATTTTAGAGTGGAAGTGAAAAGAGAGCTTTGTACATTTGTGATATGCTTCCCTCATCAAAAATATACAGATTAAGCTCTGATGAATTATGAATATAGAGGTGATAAGCAACACCATCAAATCTGGATCTCTAAATGGTCTTTTACCCGTTTATTATACCGCATAATATGATTTAATAAACAGCGTATAAGCTCCAGACAAAGCTATCAACTGCAAACAGTATTAATCAGCTTTATTCTTCTAATCAGGAATTATGTGACCACTGGACTAAACTCACAAGGCATAAAGAACATGAAAACAAAATACTGGGTGTTTTTTGAGGATGGTAATAGAATAATTTAACCTTAATCGAATGTTGGAAAAGAACATCAGCTAAAAGCCCTGTGGCAGTGGCTTATTTTTCTAATTACTACAAATGAATTTGATGCCATGTATCTACAAAGAGGATGCAAACTGTCTGAGTGCCAAAGTATGAGTAATTACAGGCTCAAAGAGGTTTGACAAGTAATTAGGTTATGAAAATACTGAACATAAAACATAACAGTGAAATTAAAATGTCTAGTTGTAGCCTGCACAAGACTTCTATCTGCGCATTTCCCCTACAAATAATCATCTGTTCTTTTTGTGTAAATGAAGCATGAGTGCTGAGGTACAATATATGTATGTGAGAAGCTCGAAGTAGTGATTTATATTAAAGTGGTGCTCAAGAAGTGTCACCTTCTCCTCAGCCTGTAATTGTCCAGGACAGACAGGCATAGCCACCGTTGAAGAGTTCTCTCTCAGAGAGCCAGCGTTATCTGCATTTTCTACATGCACCGCTGAATGCCATAATTACTTCTATCACTTTTCAGGTGCTTGTGCAGCACTCACACATGAACAGGTTTCACTTCTCCTCTACAGCTTTGCCATTCAATTACTCATGCACCTCACATTGCCAATTACATGAATTAATTCACGTGAGTACACATATACTGTACAAGAGGACATAGATACACATTTTTATTCTGAAAGTGTAAAGTCAATCCTAACTTTTTTTTTTTTTTACCAGCCTGTGTAATTGCATCTTTTTGTTAGTTCTCTCACACTAAAGTAGACTCAATATCACTGCCGATCATGTTCCCAAGCATGCCAGTTGCCTGCTGGTCACTTTTCATGGCCTAATGATGTGATAATTATCAAAAACTGCCTGAAAGTATGCGTGAGCAGCTGACACCTGAGCTTGCTGCGGAAGAACACAAGCAAAAATTACATGAACCTGTTATTACATTTTAATGTTTACTAAACCTCTCCCCTCAAACAGTAATTATCCAGTTGTGGCTTAGCATCCGTAGCTAGGAATGGTGGGTCAAGCTTCAGATTTCTCCTCCTTCACACATTGAAACGGTTTACAAAGACTGGAATAAACATTGTGTTCATATCTGCTTCAGAGTTAGCTACACTTGAACACCAGCACGTCCAGCTACCCAGCTTACTGCCTACAAGGAGCAAGCCTACTCTTAGGGCTTCAAATCTCAAATCTCAATTCTCATTTGTACAGTTAATCGTTTGACCTTTGAAACATCATAAAACTCTGGAATTCCAGTTTTCCAGACTCCAAGGTGTCATCTTTAAAAGTCTCATCTTGTTTAGCCAACAGTCCAAACCCAGTGATCTTCTCTTTACTATAATGTAAGGTCAATAAAAGCTGCAAGCTCTCACTTTTAAGAACCTGGAAACATCAAAGTGTCGTCATGTTTGCTTAAAAAAATAATGAACGATTAATTAATTATATTTACTTATTGACTAATCAGTTAATCAACTAATCATTGCAGCTCTACTTACTAATAAGGCCAGGGTGCAACATATTAGCTAACTACATTATTTTGTGGATGTTCAGGTTACATTAAAAAAAAAACACTGAACAGTAAAAAGTCAGCTGTGGACCAAGTCATGGAGCTATAATTAATTGAATTGGTTAACTAGCTATAGCTTATATCTTTGAGTCCATGAAAAACAAACTTGAGGAATCTTGGAGATATTTGAGCTTAGAAACTATTATTTTTGTATCCCCTAGAAATTATAACAAATTTACAGATTGAACCCTGAAAACAAAATTACCTGTAGTTTCTGTGCAACAACCTGTTACTGATAAACACATTTGCAAATAATAGCTTTTGCATGTCTCCCGCAGTATCACTCCAGGCAACAAACCAAGTTACTCCCCTCAGTTTACCACAACTAGGAGCTTTTAAAGCATTTTACCAACTGAAGTGCTGCTCTAGACCAGACCAGAGACAATGTGTTCCCTCAGGGAGGGGAGTGGGCCACTGAAACAAAAAACCTCCCTAGTTAGAAAAGCACAAAGCTGCTGACCTGATGGGGATCTCATATCTCGCCAGTTTCTCCCCCGGCTACGAATATGTGTGTGTGTGTGTGTGTGTGTGTGTGTGTGTTTACTTTTCCATTTGATTTGTTGTCAGTGGTCAGGGATGATAATTTAGTAAACAGCATATAGCTCACTGAGCATCTGGCTGAGTGGAAAGAAAGAACTCTTTGGAAACTTTGCTATTACATAATTGTGTGGGTGGGAAGAGGAGGAGGGGGTTAGGGAGACTTAAGATATATATATATATATATACATATATATACACACATGATGATACCAGTGAGTGTGTATGTGTGCAATGCCCAACCCCCCAAGGGAGATGAGAGTGGATGATCAGTAGTCTCTCTTGTCCTTTTAATTTGTGTTCCATTAGATGAAGTGATCAGAGTGGCACCACGCAGGGCAACAAAGAACAGAGACAGAAAAAGACAAAAGGCTGCTGTGATATACAGACACCACGGCAGAAGAAAGGAAATTTATGCTTCATTATATGAAAATATTTTGGACATGTTTGAGCGGTTAAAAAGAACTGAGTGACGACAAACAAATTACTACAGCGTCAAACAATTTAACAGCAATTTATTTCTTCAAAATTGCTCAATAATTTAACCTCTTCGCACGTTCAAAAAGCTTTCAGGTAAGAAAGGGAAAATAAAAACACTCTCATAACCGGTAGATGTATGCAACTGGTGGCAGTGAGGGACAACTAATTATTATTTTGTTTTGCTGGGTTTTAAATCAAAAAGTAATCAGACAAACTGAAAAGAAAAGATTTAACATGAATTAAGACCCTTAAGCACTTGAGGTTTAAGCCTCTTTGGGTTGGTTTAATAATGGCTTCAAGGTCTGACTCCTGAAGCAATCCATGGTCTGCCTTCAGCATTCATTTGTGAATTTTTCCCCCAGTTCCAGACTTCAAAGTAAAGAAGATTGTCCATTAGCTGTCTCTGGATCAGCCTGTTTGAATTCACCTTGCTGTCTCAGTGACTTTCTTTATATCTCTACTAAAACTAATTTTTCACAAACTTTTTTTTCCTCTCTGCATTAATTTTTTTTTATGTCTAACTCATTTAATTAATTTGTGTTACCTTATTGAATCACGGTGCTTCTTATTTTTTTGTCCAAATTATTTCTGTTATTTATATTGCTATTTTGAAGAACTTTCTAACTTTGTATCAATGTGCTATGCAAATGATAAAAGATTTTTCTTACAGTTGCAATTAATTGGAAATAATTAAGTAGAGGTTTGTCCAAATGAACACTGTCTAGTTTTCTTGTAATTCATACCAAGTTTCATAGGATACATCTTGAAGATTGTTTGGAAATTATAGGACATTATGAATTTCAGAAATCTGATCTTTTGGGATATTGTGTTCTTCAACTTCAGTCTAATTTAATAGTCAGTTAAGCAAATCCTTCTCCTTCGGTTTTTCTGAAAATCAAAATGAAAAGAAGGCAATTCTTGAATACTTTTGGGGATAGAAAATTTCACAGTGCAACATATCTTTAAGACTCCAAAACTTGAGCATCAAATCCTCCTGATAAGTACAACCTATTTTAGCCTCCTCCTCCTCCCTGCACAGCTTTGTGGATCTGGTGTGCAGTGCACAGAGCCCTCAGAGACGGATGTGATCTGTTCAGGTTGCAATGCCGTGGGACCAGAGCTGCCTTTAGTGTTTAATGACCTGTCTGTGTGGCAGAGATTTAGAGACACATTCAAAAGTAGAGCCACAATGGGAGACCTGCTGCAATTCATTTTCAATTTAATTGGGAACATTTTGTCTTGCTTGCTCCTCCACATTAATAAACCAAAGCCCTGCAGCAGTTTCCCAAAAACTCATTAATGCATAAGAAGTGGTCCGAGCCTGATGTTGCTGAGCAGGGGACACACCAGAGAAGACATTTTTCTTCCTTTGTATCTTCCTATTTATTGTCTATTCATCCTTGTTTTTTCACTTGCATCACATCATCATTGCCATAATTGTTCTCATCCTCGTATCGCTTTCCGCAGCTGCATTACTAGATGTGATGATCTTTTGAACAACAACGACACAAGTGATATGAAACAATAAAAACATAAACATAAAAATGCCCATGAACCATGAACAGAGCTAAACAGCAACACTATAAATTTTATTACTGAGTAAAACAGTCATGCCCATGGTGCTTTTTCAATGTTTTTCAGTCCTGACCAACACTCAGAGGCACCTTATTTATTCAGGACAAGATCATTTGGGATTTATCGATGCCCAGTATTCAGACGGAGTAAAACGGCAAACAGCGAGGGAGAGGCGGGATTCAAAGAGCCACCTGCAGCTACAAATGCTGGAGCTGTTTTGGGAAACCGAGCGGTGATTCATGCTGGCAAATTGATTCATTTCTTGTGCTGATAAGCACCTTTTTCTTTGTGCCCATATGCTGCGATGGCTTTGAAAAGACCTGTTGAAAAACAAGTGTCCCTCATCACAGTGAAAAAGGCACAGGGAGGGTCCTCAATAACAGCTACATCTTGCAGCGTACAGTAATGCAATCCAAATCAACACCACAAAGTACAGCTTCAACAATCACCGCAGAGTTAATTCAGCACCTTTCAGAACATTATAAGCTTCGCTTTGCTGCAGGGCTTTGTGTTAGGGCTCATTGTGCTCTATTTTTACACTCTGATCTTGAAAGGTTTATATGGAGCGCGCTAACATGCGGCTAATGTGTGCTACACATCTCATCTCTGCCTCTGGACTTCTCGCCTGTCACTCAGTACCTAGGGGACCCAAGCAAGTGTGTGTGTGTGGGTAGGTGTGTGTGCAGGGGATTGTGGGTTGGGGTAGGATTTGGTGGGGGGGGGCATGGGCAGCTGCGGTGGTATCTGAGGGAGTAGCCAAATCTGAGTGGTATTTCATTTGAGATTTACATAAACAAATCCCTCATTATGAATAAAGGGTACCGAAGACCAGCCTCCCACCTGCTCTCAAATCCCCCCATCTTCTTCAGCACAGACAGTTTTTGGGAGACTCACATACACACTCGGAGGAATCCGTCATTTTAAATGTCAGCCATGCAAAATTGGGTCTGTCCCAAACCAGAGCTCATTCTGTGAGTTTATGCATGATTCCAGTCAGTCACAGTGGCTTTCTCTCTGTGGAAAAAAAGTCATCTTTTCGTTTTTCAAACTAAGTAAGATGGACAGAGGAGGCAAACTTTGATTTAGACCCCATCCTTCATGTGCATGAGCATCTACTGATCTTTTCAGAGAATTTTAAATAAGGTGGCGAATAGTTTTCCACAGAAACTGAGGAGGTACTGTGAGTTAATGGCTTTTTTGGGGATAGTATAAAAGTGGATTGGTATATTTTAATATTAAAGAGCAGGAAGGCCATGCTAGTTTTGTTAATATGCAGAATGAGGCGGCTGAAATGTGTTTATGCTAACATAACTTTTTTTATGCTAAAGTTTTACTAGCATAACATTCCTCGCAGCTACATTTAAATAAACCACTTATTTTTAGTATCTACTTTCACTTACTGGTTGATGAACTGCCATAAAATAAACAATAGAACAAACTACCCAACCCGGCATATTCTATCTGGAGTGCCTACAGAGCTAGCAGTGGAGGAAGCCATGTTGGAAAAATGCATGAATATATGTGAATTTCTTTTAGTTTCATGTTAGAGGTAGTGGTCTAAATCAAAGGAGACCACTACCTCTAATATGAAACTTTTGAGATGAGTTTTCATGGTATTTTGACATTGGGATTGAGAGAAGGAACACCATGGTCCTGTCACTCTGAGGTTTACACAAACACACACACACACACACACACACACACACACACACACACACACATGCTCATACAAACAGGAACAGATGTGCAAACAGCTGTAGATATGCTGACTCATACACACTTGTACACAAAGATGCATAAGGACATGTAGGTCTATACACACTCTCACACCACTTTAGAATGTCAGGTTGTCAGGATGAGTCTGACAGTCACCAGAGACACAGCAGGTACGTGTGTGTGTGTGTGTGTGTGTGTGTGTGTGTGTGCATGTTCATTTGTGTGTACACAGTGAAATAACTCAGTGACATACTATACTATCTATTTGTATTGTATTTATTATGTAAATATGCGTTTTGTTGCACGCACAGAGTGTAGTGTTGCTTGAAGCTTAAACTGCCCTCACTTGTCAAATCTACATTTTCATGCTGTGAACAGGGAGAAAGTTTTCTCCTCAGTGTGTGAGAGCTTTCTTTACAGAAGAATCCTCGCAGTCTGGACCATGTACTGGTTTATGAAAATGAGTGTGACATAGAAAAAAAAGTTCCTACGTCAGTCGGATTCAAAACCTGCAGTGATGCAAGCGTGTGATTACAGCCTGTGAGACCAAATTTGTCTTGGTGACAAAGCTTTACAGTGCAGCACAGGGAAAATATCAAACAGATAGATAAGGAGATTCTTTCTGGCCATATCTGCCAGGGAAGACAAACGAAAGTAAGCAGGGGGGTGTGTATTCAAAAAGAAGTTTGTTTTTAATATTCACTAGAAAAAAAAAAAACATTTGCCCACTTCCTTCACCCGAGTCTACACAAAAAATTCACTGTCACTCAATGAGAGAAGGTCTCCAATGGAGAAAAAGTCACAGTTTATGTACTGTTGGTAAACAATATTTAAAAAAATCCAGCTGTTAAAAATCAATCAAAAGTACAGTAGTCATCAGTTATTTTACAGTAGAATTATACATTACTGTTTGAAGGCATCATAAAGATTAAACAATGTAACTACCAAATCTGAATACATATAGTAGCAGTGTAGAGATCAATGCACAAAAATACAATGAACAAAAGAGCAGAAACCACATAAAAGACACATTGTGAGCTAATGTTCTTCAAGGTCAGATAATTCACTGAATTTCAATGTCATTTACCACTCAACACACACACACACACACACACACACACACACACACACACACACACACACACACAGCACTCTATGATGCACGCAAGAGTAGAACTTGCACTTCTGATTAATATGAAATTCCCCTCTCCAACACAATGATTATAAATAGGACACACAAGGAGATCATGCTGCCACCTTGTATTAATATTCTTTACCCTCTACCCTGCAGAGCAGATTGCTTGTTGGGTTTTTTTTTTCCCCCACCAGCGTTGATTGAACTCACAGTGTGAATCGAGCTGTATTCTCCCAGTCTCTGTTTCTTCATTCATGACCTTTTAAAACTTGTCAGCCACCAGGTGCGATTTGTGCTGGGATTTATGGCATTGATTTTAATGAAGTATATTAATTGTCTATTTAACTGGAAGGAATACTGAACAAAGATGGATGAAGATATTGGTGACTTAGCTCAGAGGTTCAACAAAGACGTTTAATTCATACTGTTAGAAACCTGCTGTTTACTTTATTGCTGTACAGAAACTGGATGTTGAAAAGTACAAAAAAGCCAGTTTTTCTGACGCACTGAAACATAGAGATTATGCAATTAAACCATCTTTAAAAGATTATTTTTGGCAATCGGAGGCATTGGAAACAAGCTTTAGACAGAATATTGACAGTATCATCACTTGTTAAGATGATTATATAAGATGATCAGGGATATATATATATATATATATATATATATATATATATATATATATATATCTCCCTGATATCTTATATCATCTTATATATCATGATCATCTGATTTTAGCTCTGCTTTTGGTCTCTACCAATTCATGAGGAGAGTATGTGTCTTTAGCCAATGAGTGCTCCACTGTGTTCACCAGCTGGTCTCTAACTGTGTCCATCTGCTGTTCGGTGCATATGTAGTGTACAGTGGATATGTAGTGTACAGTGGGTTTAAGAGCTTTTTCGTTCAAAACAGGTACTTGTAAAATAAGGAAACTAACTTGGTGAGAGCAGTTACAATGGACCAAAACATTAAAGTTGCTTGCGAGAAAACCAAAACAAGGAGCTGAAAGACTCTCTCAGCTCATTGTATGAGCTGAGAGGAACTGCAGAGTTGGATTATAATTCCCTGCAGGTTTGTCATTTCAAGCAACCCATTATACACACAATTAATGATGTAATCCATTGTTAATAAAATAGTAACCAAAACCTTTGACCTTTTTCAAGCTCTTATTTTTCCCCTCCTACCAGTGAGACAACAGTGATGAGAAACATAGGGCCTGTTGCAAATCTGATTGTCATGACTTAGCCCTTTTACTGTGCATCCATATAAGTTTTTCCTAACAACTGCTACACAACTTGTTGAAGCATTTGTCTCTACATTTTTAGAGATATCAACTTTCCTTTAGACCAACTCGCATCCATTCAGATTCTGTTGTTACTTCTTGCTACTCGTTGCTTGTCCTGTCTGTGGAGACATTTACAGCTCCAATACATAACCCCTCTCTCGTCACATTCTTCTGTTTTTGTAGTATATCCACATGTAACACAGGGAGCTGCATTATAAACCCTTTAGCACAGACAGAGCAGGTGTTTGTGAACTTTTACTGTCACAGTGAAAAACAAAGAGTGGCGGTGAATATAAGCTGTTATGACACCATGAGACTGTGGACTCAACAAGTGGTAATTGCACAATCTATCTTCACATTTTAACTGATAGAGACAGTGCAGAACATATGTGTTGTGTTGAACACAGATTATATGTATGAAATATTTCCATTGTTAGATAACTGTAATCAATTGGTATTAGACATGGTAACAGGAGCACATTGTTTGTGAAGCAATCAAAGACTCTGCAGTGGTTTTAATTACAAGGAGAAAATCCCCTGGTTCAGCATGTCTTATGATAAAGAATGCATAAGTCTAGAACTCATGTTTTGCCTTTTACAGTGTAAAACTGAAACATTTTGTGTAGGAGTGTGTGAAAGCATGTATTACCATGTAAGTAACTGGTAGATTTAAATAAAGCATCTAAAATGTGCGTAACATCGTTGTTGTGTCCATGCATGGCCCCAACTCCACTTAAAAAAAGTCATTACTCTGTCAATGGCACGCAGCACTTCATAGCATCTCTGCTCCTGCTTCAATTACAGATCAATTCAGTCACTGCATCACCCAAACACTTCTTCTTTTTAAAAACAAACAATCAAACAAACAAACTAACAAACAAAATCAAAATGGGGAAAAAGTTGCTGGTTGAGAGAAATGAGGGTGATTACTGGCTCCTCACTCCCTGATCAAAAGTCATGCAATCATGTTTTTTCTCCCTGTAGAATCCTCCCTGAATGTTTTCATGTTTTCTGCTTGAAAGGACGAGTGGAGAGCGTGATAGTAATGATGGTGGAGGCGAGAGGTCACTTCTCTCTCCACCTGCTTCTTCATTAAGATCCAATGAGGGAGAAGAGAAGGAGGGGGATGGAGATATGATTGTCCAGGCTTTAGAAAGAGTCCAAAAAAGTGACATTTTGGCCTTCATCAGAGCCTTCACTCATACAAGTGAATAGTGCAGACAGAGATAAGAACGGAGTAAAAGTTCAGATAACTCCATAGTCCCTGAGGGACTTGAGCAGCACCGTGTCCTTGACGTCGCTGAAGACCCTGCGAATGTTGTTGGTGTCGGTGGCACAGGTGAAGTGTGGGTAGAGAGTCTTCCATTCGTCCCTCTTGTCACGGTTAATGGCCTGGTGCTCGTACAACTTGCGGATGTAGTTCTTGGCGTCCTCGGGGTCTCGCCTCTTACCTGTTACAGTGGAGAGAAGGAGATGAGGGAGATGTTATATAACAGGGGTTTTCCAATTTTATTACATTTAATTTGTCCATCAATCTTTCAATTAATTGTTTAATCTATGTAAAGCCAATAATTAAAGTTAATCCAACCAACAATCAAAAACTCAAAGATATTTGATATATAATGAAATTAAACTAGAGCTGCAACCATTAATTTATAAGCTGATCTAGTGTATTGATAATCAATTAATCATTCTCTTTGTCATTTTTCAAACAAGAAGACCAAATATTTGCTTGTTCTGGCTTCCTAAACATCAAGATTTGATGATGTGTCATATCTAATAAAAAAAAAAACAATTAAAAAAACAGGCTAGTTGCAGCCTTAAATTAAACAGAAAAAAAAATCCTGTAAATCCTGCGTTTCAAAAGCTGGAAGCAGCAAATGTTTGGATTTTTTCTCAGATAACCCAAACAATTACATTTGTGTCAATTGAATAATCATGTTTTTGACTAATCTTTTCAGTGCTACTCCAATTCACCAAGTGAATTGTGTCAATGTGGGCTACTTAACATCAGTTAGACTTCAGCAGCAGGAAGAACAGGCCACACAGTCTCCACATAGGAACACAGCAACATTAGCAGCAAATGGCAGCCAGCTCTAGGAGCTGCTCAGAGTTAGCGTTAAGGTTAAATTGACATCAAGGAGCTTGACCCTGTATGAGTCATTATTTTACCCTGCTAATGCTGATGGTAAAACACACTGGGCACGTAGGAGATACACACACATACACATCTATAGACGCACACATACAAATAATCACTCGCAATCATTAATTCCCACCTTGCACACACACACACACACCTCATGCATGTGCACCCGGGGGTTGGCGGGGGGAGCAGGGGTTGCGGGAAGCACAGTATCTCTCTACGGTTGCCATGGGTAACAGAGGGAGAGAGAGTGGAGGTGGAGGGTGGTGGAGGGTTGGGACTGCTAGGGCAATGCTCTACAGCCTTTCACACCAGAGAAGATACAGGCTGCAGCCTCATCATTAAGTACACCAAGTACCTGGAAGTGACTCATTTGCGACAGTGTGTGTGTGTTGTGTGTGTATTTTTTTTTTTCTGAAATGAATCTGCACACACTGCGATTAGAAAACACGACTAGCTTTAATTGTGCTCGGTGATGGAGGTGAAATCTGCTGCTGACCATGCTCTGCTCTTGCACTTTCCCTCCAATACTAGTGTAGTTTCTTGTTTAGGTGTTTTTAACCAACACTTTGAGCTTTACCAAAGCATTGGATTGATTTAGGACATTAAAACCTATTTTACTGTGTCAGCCAATATTTAAGCTCAAATCCGAAAATGATCACAAAAATAGATCTTTGGTCCGAAATCAAAGTATTGGCCACATCAAAATTTTGATCTAACAATGGTGCTAGAATAAAAGTTAAGAGATCCCTAAAGTTACAATCAATCATCCCAAGATTGACATAAATGTGTGCACTGAATTTCATGGCAATCGTTAGGATTCATCCTCTCTGGCCCATGAAAGTCTACAGAGACATTTATGACAATCCATCCAATTTTTGTTGAGACACTCAGGTCTGGGCCAAGGTAACATACTGCCCCACCACCATTGCCATCACTAGAGCCATGTTGTTGGTATAGCTAAAAAAAGTGAAAACATGTCAATCATAGGTTCCCAGAGCCAAAGTAAAATCTTTAAACACTCCAAACTTAATTTCTCCAATATACAATGAGAGCAGCAAATCTCCACATTTGAGGAGCTGGAACTAGGGTATTCATTATTTTCGATGACTAAATCACTCATCAGAATTTTGGGACATTCATTTTTTTAATCACTCATCCTTTAATCGACTATTTGGCTCTCCAGTAATCTAGTTCATCACACAAGTGCTTTTACTTCAGTATTTAGCCTCACTATGAAAAGAAAAACAAACACTTTACCTGCGAAGCCGGGAAAGTATTTCTTCAGGTCAGATGTCTGGATTTTATCAGCCAGGATGTCGGTCTTGTTGAGGAAGAGGATGATGGAGGTGTTGAGGAACCAAGGGGAATGGATGGTGGTGTAGAACAGAGCCAGACTCTCGTGCATTCGGTTCTAAGGAATAGGGAGAGAAAGAAAAATGTCAAACTGGGGTTTTTTTTTTCCTTTTTTTTCTTTTTTATTGCTCTCAATATAGGGGGATATCTTACTGTTGGTGAAAGAATTATACAGGCAAGGTTTTGAGAGATGGACTTTAACTTGAAGATAGAAAAACATGAGCTCCTTGGGATGGCTGAGTGGATTCAGATGGCTCTGGGGATGATGCAGAGGGAGGAAGCAGTCCTTTCAGCGGTGGTCGTGGTTGGACGTGTGTGTGTGTGTGTGTGTGGGGGGGGGGGGTTATTGGGGCGCTGGTGCACACGGGCCACTGTGGAGGTTAATGAATGTGTTGGCAGACAAAAAATGGCTGGGACAGATAAACAGCTTAGTGAGGGGATGGGAGGGAGGAACTGCACAGAAGGGAAAGAGAGGGGGAGAGGTTTTCTTGAGCAAGAGTGAGACCTGCTGGTGGACGGATGAAACGACTGCAATTAGGATGAGACACACTAGTGAGCAGACAGACAGATGGATAGGTAGATAGATAGACAGATAGACTGACAGACCTTTACTGTTTATCTGAGTATTGTGGAATATTTATACACTGCAGTGCGTATTGGTAGATAATTACAAGATCTTGCTTCATAAAGGTACATACATACTAACTCAGCTTAACTCAGAAAAACCTTTTTCATTACATTTATTCTGTTATTTTGTCCACATCCTGCAGTGGTGGACTGAGTGAGGGACACATACAGTAGACAAAACACACACACACACACACACACACACACACACACACACACACACACACACACACACACACACACACACACACACACTTAAACACGCACGCAAAGCACTTACTATTGTCTCTCTCTCCTCCAGGACCTGGTCGTACTCGCTGAGGGAGGCCAGGAAGATAAGGGATGTTACGTTTTCAAAGCAGTGAATCCACTTCCGACGCTCTGACTTCTGACCGCCCACATCCACAATCCTGTCAAGGACCCCAGTGGAGGAAGAAGGAAAAGTAAAAAAAAAAGAAAAGAAAAGAGAAGAAATGGCAAGAACAAGACAGACTGGGGAACAATTTTTAAGTCGTTATATTTATTCATTAAGGTGCCTGTTTTCTTACTGACTGTTCAGTTTTGGCATGGGAGAATTGAAGGTTTACTGCTTCACTAAAGTGTCTCCTGACAGAATTTGATGCTCACTGTCACCTCCAATTAAGGATTCAGACCCGTTATTAATTTTATTTTTTATGGGAAAGAAAAAAATCTCTTTCCACTTTTTACTCATTTTCCACAGCTTACTGCAAATAGAAAACAGGGACGAGAATAGTGTTGAATTTGATTTGTCCCTGTGAGAAGTTGGTAATATGAGGATTGGCCACCTTAGTGTGATGGTCCTGATTGTGAAGGAATAGTCGTGGATGCCTGTTGTGGGGAATCGAACTCGCAGCACGTCCTGTTCCGTGGGAATGTAGTCTTGGCCGGAAATACGTTCCAAGTTATTCATGTAGCTGAAGGAGAGGAAAGATGGAAGAAGAAGAGAGAGAAAGTTTTACAACAGTGCTAAAAAAATGTTTCTGGCACTAGATAAGACTTCTGGAAAAATAAATACTGCCTCTGTTTACATCATATCCAGCCTTGACCGTGTCAAACGAAATGAGGTGACACAAAAGGTATGATGGATTAGTGATGATAAAAAAAAAAGGTGATTAAAAATACAAGAAGGGAGCACACCTTGTGCACAGACGACAGCTTTATAGCTTGTGTTGATACAAGCTGTCATTAGCTAATGTTGACTGCCCGTCTCTTATCATGCACACACCATGATGATTGAGCTGCTGGGTAAACACAGAGCAGCAATAGAAAAGAGAGAAAACAGAGGAAGTCTTAGCCCAGGCTTTGTTCTCGGACACATCAGATACTTTGAGCGTGAGGCTCACACCTATTCTGTGTTCAATCTTTTCATACTGATTAGAAAGAACTGGTCTGACGGTAACTCTATGATAAATGTGAAGGTTTTCTTCATAGGTTTAAAAGATGATTAATGTAGCCAGTTTTTCAGTTTTTCTTTAATTCTTCCTCAACTGGTCCATCTACTGGCTTAGAAATGAATATTTAATGAGAAGTATGTGAAGAACTAGCCCACTCCAGTGGTCCAAGTACAAAGTACCAAGAAACAAAGATGCAGGGTTAGTAACCAGGACAACAATGAAATGCATCAATAATGTGACTGGTTGGAAAATCTGAAAGTGGTCTGAAGAATAAAAAAGTGTCTATATCAAGCAATAAGTATTGTTTATCTTGTGATATATGGATAATGGAATGAAAAAAAATATTTTCATCCTCAACTGATCTGTTGATTAGGTTCTTGATGAATAGATTAATTGTCGGACCATAAACTGGTCCATAAAATGAACCAAAGCCTGTGTAATCAAAACCCATGTTTGATCCGACCAACAGTCCAAAATCCAAAGATATTCACTTTAAGATCAGGATCCAAAGAAAAGCAACATATTATTCACCTTGAAAAAAGCTGAAAAATCAAGTCGTTTTTAAGAAAAAATAACTCAATTTTTCAGCTCTTTGATAATCATCTCTGTTTGATTATCAAAATAGTTTGCAGTTGAATCAATGACAAAAGAAAAACACAAAATGAGAACCAGTAATCACAGTAAGAGGAGCACAAGTGGAAAAAAAAAAAAACAACTTGATCAAAACGGACTTTCTCTGCTGCATTTCCACATGTGAGTTTTGGTACAAAGGTCAGATGTCGTATACACAGACAATAATATGTCACCACATGTTGTCTTGTGATACATTAGCCGGTAACAAAATTCAGATGTTATTAATACAGTTATTGATACAGTTGTACAAGTACAATTTTTAGCAAGTAGAAATTTTTTTTCTGAAGTTGTGTCCTTACTTCACTACAGTTATTTAACTTCTGGAATAGTTTTGCATTGTTGCAGTTTAACCTTTCTCTTATGTTTTGACTTTTTTTATTTTATGCCTGTTTAATATCACAGTGGAATGATGAACCATGCTGCTATCCCTTGTGTTATCTAGCTACGAGGATAGTTTTTAAGTAATTAGGCCAGATATTTGTTTTGGAGATTACTGCCACCATCCTAGGGCAACAATAATTTATAGGATTTTGTGTGTGCTTCACAAATGGCTGAAAAATCACGTTTAAAAATTCAACTTCAGCACATTGTTCTGGAAACCTTTTCCCCCGATAAAACAAAACCTTCCCCATCAACAGTGGAACTACTTTTTACCGATGAAATAGTTCCTATAGAAATAGTTCACAGTGCGGTTTGTGGATTATCCACAGTAACAGGGAACGAGATGTTTCTGGATAGAGACAGTTGTTATTGGATTTTAAGTCATTTGTCATGACTGTAAACAAAACAAACATAAATCTTTTCATCTCTATTGTACTGATTATCAGCAGAAATCCACTTTTAGAATAACCATTTCATAGTATCAGCCATTTTTAGAAGAAAAATTACATATATTTCCTCATATGTTGAGATTCCCTGTTTTTTTTTGTCTCATATCTGCGTGTTTTGGTTGGAAAAAACAACTAATGTGAAAACATCGCCTCCGGAAATCTTGGTTAGCCCATTTTTTATACATTTCATTCATTAATTAGTTCAATTCATCGATTAATAAATTAATCTTTGAACTGAAGTGAGAAAATACAGTATGTGTACCATATTCTCTTTGAACTTAGAAATTGTTTAATCTTGTCTCTACATTTTTAAAGTGTATAGGAAATAAATAGAAAGGCTTAAATGATTTCTGCTTTTCGATAACGTATATTAAGTCATCTTGGAGTTATGTTTCCATCTTTTTTCCCCAGACATTGTGATTCGCTGTCTCCAATAACACTGTCTACTACTTATCATGGATTCCTGTAATGTATTGTCATTTTTAGCAACCTGCTCTGACAGTATTTCATCATGTGATACCTTGAGATTCCCAGCCCTAACTCAGGGTGTGGTACAGTGTAGAGAGCTTGGATTTCCACTACAACACAGCTACTCACTACTCTATAGAGTCCAGGAGCTGGTACTCGCAGCGGCGGCTGTAACAGACCCGGATGCCCGGGTCTCCCCAAAGGCGGCGGATTGCCTCAACGTAGCCCCGTTCCAGCTGGGTTATTTGCACGGTATCTATCTCCTGCAGCCATTTAGCAAACATCTGAAAGGCAGCGAGAGATCAGGCATATTAGAAGATTTCCTGATATAATAAAACTGAAGCGTTTGTGACATCAAGAAAAGTCTGTATCTGTTAAACCAGACTGAGTGCATCCTGTTGGAGGATTCAGTTTATGTGTTTTCATGGTGACACTCCCAGCTTCTGTTTAAAGACTACAAAGAGCTGTGTGTTTGTATTTCTGTGCCCCTGCGTTTGAAGCCTCTTCTCTAATGTGGGTATTAAACTAGGTTACCTTGCAGTAATGCCCGTACACCTGTGCTGACGTCTGTATTTGTGACCGAGACTGTGTGTTCATGCGTAACCAGGTGCATCCATGTGTGTTTAAGCTGGTGGAGGTCTGTGTCCTGTATGTGCATATCTACCTCATTCTCTGGGTTGGAATAGGGGATTTTTAGCACATCCATGGCTCCGGTCATAGCCTTGATGGCCGTGAAGATGTTCTGGAAGATACATTTGGCGAAGGCTTTCCTCTCTTCCTCTGAGAAGCCTCGCCCATGGATGATCCTCATCTGTCGGATGAATGTGGTTTTTCCACTCTCACCTGTCCCTACGCCAACGAATGATAAAAATACGAGTTACCAAAAGCCTGTAGTAGTGTGATTTTATCACCAAGGCAGCTCAGAGGTTAGCAGCACAGCATTAAGGTCCTCAGCCTGGACTCACATGCTGACTAGGATGTTTTTTCATTTCACGTTCTACCTGTCTCTGCAAGGGTTTTCTGCAGGTTTTCCAGCTCTTTCCTTCAGTCTAAAGTCTTGTAGAGTTGGTGGATTGAAAACTCTAAAATCCCTGTAGGTGCATGTGTTTGTTTTGCCTCCTAGGAGCCCGAGCTGCATGGGTGATTTATAAAATGGACAGATAACAGGAAATTTATATTGGTCACTGAAAAAGACTCTGAAACTTGTTGGAAGGTTTTTTTTTATCATCACAGGGGAAGTGTGTACCTAGTAAGAGAATAGGCTATGAGAGCTCTGGATGTTTCATTGCATTTTAGATTCTAGTTTTTCTGGGGCTGGGGTCTGAAATACAAGCTATAGGCCAGATTGAACTGTACCTTACAAACTGATCAGAAAAATCGTGCAATAAACTTTAAGTCTGCACTGAGCTATATCGTTAACAATGGATCAAATAACTAACAAGGCAACTATCTCACAGAGAATTACCTCTCAACTCTCCAGTTGCCTTCATCTCTACAAAGCATTTTTTTTTGCATCTTTCAGCTCATTGTTTTGCTCAGATTAATTAAGAACAGGGTTAATTAGTGTGCTCATTTAACCCTGTTTAAACCACACTGCTTTAAAGTAGCACATAATTTCTCATTTTTATTGAAATGGAGAGGGCGCTTTTGAGATTTCATAGCAGGAAATAATTGATGACATTGGGGAGTCATTTTCATTGTTATTAGTTCCACCTATTTGCTTCCTGCTACGAAAGGTCAAAATGTTTACCATGAAAAAGGCTTTATCCAATTGAAATGCCCTGAGAATAGAATTAGGTTCATCTGTAGTCTGTCCAAAGAGGTTTCAAACCAAGACAAAAAAATGTAGTTCTGATGTTTTTGACTTAATTCACTTAATCACTCTTAAGCAAAGATGATTAGTGGTTAAACCCAAGTTACCAAAAGCTGAACTTCAACAAGACAATACTGAGAGTTAAAAAAGCATCTACTTCTGTACTTAATGGATGAAAAACTAAAATCTGTTCAAGGAAAAAATTACAACTGACAGATGCTGTGGAATCAGACGTTACTCTATTACATGTGCATTTTCTCTTTGCCATTCATTTTCAGCCTCAGAGATTAAAGTCTAATTCAAAGGAGGTTTCTGGATTAGAGGTAAATTGAAAGAAAAAAAATTTGATTTTTTTTCTTTGATAGCCTCATTCATGACAAAAACTGCACTTGACATTTTACAGTTTCCATTATTTTATCTATATTTGTTTATTTAATAACAGCTTTTCTGCTTGTATTTTGCTCCTAACACAGACACACGTGGAAACAACAGGCTGCAGATCCTACACTAACTCGACTCGTGATTTGATTGTACAGACGGACTGCCTGGTGCTTCCTGGAATGAAGCCTTTATTCATTCATTCATTCTGCAAAAGGAAACTAAAACTCTTTTGTAATTCTTAAATTTCTTGACATTGCTTTTGAGGGATAGCGTATAATTCTCTGACAAAACTGTGCTGTTTTGCTGACAGCCCTGTTCCCGTGCACAAACATTTGTTTTCAGTAATTCTACACAGCGATAGTGGCAAAAGGACTGGGTACTAATTCAATATTAGTCACTACTGTCTCCTCATATCACTGAAGGATTTCCCCCAGGAAGTTTTTTTTTTTTTTTTTTTTATCATAGGTGCTAAGCCCCCAGGATCCTGTTGCATTTTGTTTTGTTATCCATTTAGTTTGCTGACAATGGCATAAACAAAAAAACATTTGTTAAATTTTGGCCATTTACCATGTGAAACAGTGCCCCTGCTCTTTTTCATTGAATGTTTAATTTCAAGAAAGCGTATTATTTTTCTGAGGGGTCTTAATTTCAGGCAATAAAACACTCCAGGAAACAAGCTATATAGACGTCATATCAAGATGCTGGCACTCACAGTACTGTTGAAAAAAATGGTCGATTAACAGATTAGTCATCAAAAGAAAAATAAGTCAACCACAATTTTGATAACTGATTAATCATCTAAATCATTTATCTGTAAAATTGCCAGATGTAAACTAGTTTCAGCTTTTAAAATGTGATAGGTTACTTTTGTTGTTTAATTTCATTGTAAATTGGACATCTTTGGCTCTTGGACTTTGGCTTGATAAAAAACAACTAATCAGTCATTTTTCCTTATCAATTAATCCAGTAATTATTTTCCCAAGCAAGCAATCAATCAATCAATCCATGAACTCTTTGGTCTTTAAGGAGTATAACATTTATGTATACAGAAGTGTAGAACAGGGAAAAGCAGCAAATCCTTCCAACTGAGGAGCTGGACTTTGGTAATGTTTGACTTTTTTGTGTAATTATTCCACTGATGATTTCGGCATTACGCGCCATTAGTCCATCTTTACTGGGGCATTAATTTCCTTGGTATATCTGACTTCCTTAAAGCATCAAGGCAAATGCTCTGCTGCCGCCAATCAGCTCTAAAGGCATGAAACCAGCTGTGTCGCAGACCTTTTTCTGGGCTGTGCATTGCCTCATCCTGCGGTTTTCAGGTACAACTAATCCCAACTGGACCATTCTTAACATACTCACATGGTGACACATGCTTGACATAGTTTTCTCACTTGGCTGCAGGCCACCTGACAGGACAAGCAGTCTTAATCTGTATGCAGGGTGTTCCTTATAGACTCTGCTCTGATTTCATTGTCACTCAATTTTATTTCTTTAACTTGCCTAATTCATGTATTTGATTGTCTGTGCTTTTGCAGGTCTCAAACTGTACGTTGCCAGAGATGAACAAACAGTTGTTTGAGGCGGTGTGTGTGTGTGTGTGTGTGTGTGTGTGTGTGTGTGTTTGCAGCCACTTACCCAGCAGGAGGATTTTTATTTCCCTTCTCTCCCTCTTCTTCTGCTGCTTGAGGATCCTCTTGATCTCTTTGTCCACGGCGATGTTCTTCTTCTCCTCCTCGGACAGACAGCACACACAGGTGCGGCGGCACCGCTGCCAGCAGCCGGCCATGGCCAAAACCCACTGTGATGAAACTGTTAATGAATAATCAGCTGTAATGAGCCGATAAGCACCGACAATAAACTCGTTGTCAAGCTGCCATGCAGTGTCCATCTGATGCCCACTGGTTTTTTAGTCGGGGTTTATTCTAACACACCCCTGGTTTTGCCCGGAAAGTTTTTCTTTGGGGCTAAAAACATCCTCGCTCGGTATTTTGCTTTAAAATGCCAGTGTGAAGTCCACGGCCTCCAGTATCTCTGACACATCCACCTGGTTGAGTCCTATTTAATAATAATAAAAAACAAATAAATAAAAATCAACAACAACAACAACAGCTCCGTACCTCTACTCAGTCTGTCACGGTCCCTGAGAACCAGCAGCTCCGGACTCAGATTGCCTCTCACGGCCCATTTCTCAGCCGGTCGCCCGTCCGCATCCGTCGCGGCAGGAGCGCACAATCAGCGCCATTAGTTCACGGGCGGACACGGAGTTAAAAACACTTCTTTTTCCTCCCCGGGACTCGCAGAGAAACGAGCGGCGGCTCGGCAAGAGTCCGCGGCGCCTACGGAGGAATGCGCGGCCCCCGTGGTCCGCTGCAGACAGGCGCTAACCCGGAATGCGCTCTGGGCGACGCGGCGGCGAGAGAGCGGCAGACTGCCGCAGCGGCGCCGGAAGCGGGGCCCGCCGGTCCTGTGGAATAAGAGCCGCTCGGCGCCGTCGTGGGCGGCTCTCGGACGATTACGCATTAAAGATTCAGTCATGAAATTGTAAAAACACGATGCGACGTTGGGTGATAAACTACCAATAAATGTTACAGTGAAGTAGACTTTACCTAGAAGGGGTAAAACCCAGAATAAGTTGAAGATCAGACACTAACTTTTTTATTTTATTGTATTTATCAGTGTTGCTGTTGTGGTGTTTTTGTTTCTCTTTTTGTTTGCGCATGGTATCAGTTTGTTCCTCTGAGTGTATGGGATAGGTGATCGTGGGTCAGATTTAATTCAACTCGTTAAAAGTCTTCTAAATGTACTCATAATTCATAAAACATTTACGTACATATCTTGTTTTTTCTTTAAAAGAGATTATCTAATTGAACGATTCTGACTTTTGCGTTTCATTAACTTACTTTGCCGTTTTGTATTAGGCAACAGCCAAACATTTGGCCCAGAAAGCAGGATTATTTTGAAAGGCCGCCAGCGGAGGGTGTTTCTGTGATTGAACCGGGTTTGAGCGGAGTGAACGAGCGCGCTTCGCTGCGGATTAAGTTTCGGCTTTTCAGCTGAGCTGAAACCACGGACACAGAAGTTTTTACTGAAATACTCTGTATCATAGATCATCTAAGTTAAACAAAGATTTTATCTTGTAGTTTTTTTTTGAAGGGAATTGTTTTTTTTATCCTTAAAGTATTTATCAGGAATTTTTAATAGTCCATCTCAATAGTCGATCTCAGCTCAAAATATTAAGCTTTCGTGAGCCTGTAAAAATATAATGATACTACAAAAATAATGGCAGCGGCAGTTGGTGCAAATTAGACACAAATGGCAAAATGTGTTGATAGAAATATCAGTGTTTTTTCACAGTGCAGCAGGTCATCCGGTTTTCTCAGCGTAGGTGAGATACAGCAGGTATTTTGTCACTCCTTCATCTTGGCTGCTATTTGGATGTCAATCTTTTGTCTCAGCCAGCAGAACCGGTTTGTCCAGGCTCTCATGGTCTCAGATACTGAGACTCACCTGAGCTCTCCATTTCCATGGGAACAACGTGAGGTGAAAGAGCAAGAGAGGTGTGTATGAAGGGGTCTCATTAGTTACACTGTGCAGTAAGTGCATAAAGGCCTGTAACAAACCTAGGTGTGCGGAGTAATTACTGCATTTCACACGATGAACTTTATTTTACAGAGGAGTTGTTCCTTTAGCCGTTCAGAGCCATACATAAATATACATGTTTTTATATACATGCAAACTCTTTTTTAATGAATGAAAAGTTATTATGAAAGTTTTATAGTTGATAGTGTTTTTTTCATTAACTCGATCACAATACATCCCTTTTGTTTGAACAAATGGTTTTGTATCTTTTTTCAATTTCTATGAAATCAAAATTGCATTACTTTTGTGTTGAGCGACTATATGTCAAGATGAAACTTGGAGTTGAAGGGGGAGAGAGAAGGACACAATAAAACTAGAAAAAAAAGTAGAAAAAAGAGTGCATGGGGGAATCCTCCTTAGTAAGTGGGCGTGGACTGACTGTAAAATGATCAGCCACATTCTTCAATTTACAGGCAGTCAGATGTCTGCAGTGTTCACCTGCTGGCAGAGTTGAAGCTGAATCTCCAAGAACAAAACAGCATGTTTTATGACTAGGTAGGCCCCTGTGGGTCTCATATCAGGTCCTGATGAATCCTTACAGGTAGCCGCAGTAGCAGAGTCACCAGCAGGAAGAAGAGCGTGAGGAGACTTTGTCCCCTGTCACTGGCTGGTGTGGGAAACAGGGGGATGATCAATAATTAATCTGACAACAGCAACCACCAACAGACACTGGGGCAGGCTGGAGATGAAGGAGCGTCATGGGCTGTTTTATGTTCCTTTTATGTTAACATCACTTCAAACAACAAATTAACATGCATGGATAATGCAAAAATGTTGTTCTGCTGTAGGCATTAAAACACAACCTTTGTAACAATATTTTTGAGTTTTATTGTTCGGAGAATGTACTAAGAATACAGGAACATCAGCCTCACCTTACAATATCAAGTGGGGAATAGTTTTTGTTTGTTGAATGATATAGCAAATAGTTCAAAGCGAGTGAATAAAGTTGCCAGTCACTTCTGTGGGCGGGGGCTTGTGGTATGAATTGCAGTCCAGTTAGATGTGGGCAAGCAGGTTAGGCTAAAATCTCATGATTCATCTCTGAAGATTTTCCTGATCATACCAAACATACCAACCATGACTGTGTTGACATCTGAAGCCCTTTGGTCTTCCAGCTTAAATTATGTGTCACTGCCATTTGAGCTTCACCAGGTCACACTTGAAAACTGCAAGAAACTACCAGCCATATTAGCTGCTTTAAACTTTAATCTATTTTTTCTCTTAAACATAATTATTCAGGTGTTTTAGGGAACGTAATTATTACCTGCAGCCACACCCCAAGGACTAATGTACTCCACAAATTTAGGTAAATGTATATGAACACGGATTGAAATTTGATTTGAGCTTCAGTTATCTATATTCAAATTCCTGGTATTCAGGTTAGAAATTTCTTAAAAGTAAAAAGAAGGTTCTGTTCCAGGTCAAATACAGAGCAACTCATTCAGCACAAGGCATAAAAAAACATTACCTCTGAAATGGTCTTATTGTACCTCACGCTTGCAAATACATCCCATGTCCACAAGGTGTCACTTGGCTCTACAACATTTCTTGCCCACTCATTCACTGAAAAGAATTTACCATCAGAGTTGTAATTTTGTTGTTACATGATGTTGATGATGGCAGTTGATACCTCAGAAATATTTTGACTTTTGCTTCTTTCATCATCACTATCCTCCACCTTATTCTCAGAGCGGGTGCAAAGCAGGAGACCCCTGGTCAGAGATGAATGAAATATTCACTCACTCTGTGGAGAGTGAAAAAAAAGTAGATTTACTCATGTATTGTGCTTGAGCACAGTTTTGAGCTACTTGCATTTGATTATTTCCATTTTTGGCTACTTCATAGTTATGCTTCTCTACAATTCCGAGGGACATAATCCACTTTTTACTCTACCACATTTGTTTGTTAGAAGTTATTAGTTGAAGGTAAAGATTTTATACACAAATTATAATAGAATCTTACAGATTAGATTACCCGACAGTATATATAGTAGTAATTAGTTTAAACTTCAATAGCGACAACATTAAAATGCTGCTTTATGTTAATGCACCACTAATGGTGATCCAGGATTTTTTGAGATAGGGTGTCCAAGATGGGACTGAGTCTTGCTTTTATTTTATATTTGTTATTTAAAAAAAAACAAACTTTAAAACTTTGTGTTTCAAACAGAAATACTCAGATATTTTACTTGATTAAAGGAACTAATTCAATTTCATAAAGTATTATTAATTAAAGATACTTAAAGTAACAAAAGTAAAAGTACTCCTTTTAAAGATAAATGCTTGTGAGTGACACATATTATTACCGTTGCAAAAAGTAAAGTAACATTTTATTTTATTGCCAGCAGAGTTGGCTAATTTTATCTACTTTTTTCAAAGTTTGGTTTTTAAGTCTAAATGCTTCTTCCAGAGGGTCACAAGATAAATCTGAGGGGGTAGTGAGATGATTGTTGAGGAAGGAATGAAAAAAAAAAACCTAGTAAATCCAAAACACATTTGTTGTAATTGTCTTTTTTTTTTTTTTTTTAATCTTTGCCATTTTCATGAAATTGTAGATACATTTTACCTCTCTGGTGGAAATGACAACAACCCCTAGGCATCTGAAACACAAGAAGACAGGACGCCACACAATTATTTATGGTTATAAGATGTGCCAAAAAAATTTGGAGTCACTGATTTATTCTTTACCACTGTGTTGTATCTCATGTGATTATCATATGTTTTCTTTGTGGTAAATTTTAATCTGAAAAACAAACAGTGCATCCCGCTGTCAGATAGACGTAGTTGAGTAAAAATGCACAACATTTCCCCCTGAAACCTGGTGAAATAGAAGTATAAAGTAGCACCAAATAGAAATACTCAAATACTCTACAAGTATCTCAAAACTGACACAGACTTTTTGAGGACTCACAAGCCAAAAATGTTGGAAATGTTCGAAACCACTTAATCTTTAACAGTGTGTTGTATTTTGGTGCAATAATAAGTAAAGTTATTTTATTGTAAAATCTTAATCTGAAAAATAACTATCACTGTCAGAAATATTTAGCAGAGAACAAGATTTCCCTCCTAAGTGTACAGGAGTTGAAATATAGGGAATCTTAAAACTGAATTAGCCAAATACTGAAAAATTGTTGGCTACTTAAACATTGTTTGAGAAAATGTACTTAGTTTCTTACCACCGCCGCTTGCAGACAGATGTTTACCTAGTTCCAGATGTGAGCTTGTGAAATCCTCGCAGGCAGCAGTAAAGACACACAGTAACAATCAGGTCCTAAAGACACACAGTAACAGTCAGGTCCTAAAGACACATAGTAACAGTCAGGTCCTTAAGACACACAGTAACAGTCGGGTCCTAAAGACACACAGTAACAGTCGGGTCCTAAAGACACACAGTAACAGTCGGGTCCTAAAAAACACACAGTAACAGTCGGGTCCTTAAGACCAACAGTAACAATCAGGTCCTTAAGACACACAGTAACAGTCGGGTCCTAAAGACACACAGCAACAATCGGGTCCTTAAGACACACAGTAACAATCATTCGGGTCCTAAAGACACACAGTAACAGTCGGGTCCTAAAGACACACAGTAACAGTCGGGTCCTTAAGACACACAGTAACAATCAGGTCCTAAAGACACACAGCAACAATCGGGTCCTTAAGACACACAGTAACAGTCGGGTCCTAAAGACACACAGTAACAGTCGGGTCCTAAAGACACACAGTAACAATCAGGTCCTAAAGACACACAGTAACAATCAGGTCCTAAAGACACACAGCAACAATCGGGTCCTTAAGACACACAGTAACAGTCGGGTCCTAAAGACACACAGTAACAGTCGGGTCCTAAAGACACACAGTAACAGTCGGGTCCTTAAGACACACAGTAACAATCAGATCCTAAAGACACACAGCAACAGTCGGGTCCTAAAGACACACAGTAACAGTCGGGTCCTTAAGACACACAGTAACAATCAGGTCCTTAAGACACACAGAAACAGTCGGGTCCTTAAGACACACAGTAACAATCAGGTCCTAAAGACACACAGCAACAATCGGGTCCTTAAGACACACAGTAACAGTCGGGTCCTAAAGACACACAGCAACAATCGGGTCCTAAAGACACACAGTAACAGTCGGGTCCTAAAGACACACAGTAACAATCAGGTCCTAAAGACACACAGTAACAATCAGGTCCTAAAGACACACAGCAACAATCGGGTCCTAAAGACACACAGTAACAGTCGGGTCCTAAAGACACACAGTAACAGTCGGGTCCTTAAGACACACAGTAACAATCAGGTCCTAAAGACACACAGAAACAGTCGGGTCCTTAAGACACACAGTAACAATCAGGTCCTAAAGACACACAGCAACAATCGGGTCCTTAAGACACACAGTAACAGTCGGGTCCTAAAGACACACAGTAACAGTCGGGTCCTAAAGACACACAGTAACAATCAGGTCCTTAAGACACACAGTAACAGTCGGGTCCTAAAGACACACAGCAACAATCAGGTCCTAAAGACACACAGCAACAGTCAGGTCCTAAAGACACACAGTAACAATCAGGTCCTAAAGACACACAGTAACAGTCGGGTCCTAAAGACACACAGTAACAATCAGGTCCTAAAGACACACAGTAACAATCGGGTCCTAAAGACACACAGTAACAATCGGGTCCTAAACGTGAGAACTGAGGCGCGGAGCGTGTGGATGTGCGGGTCGCTGACGGCAGATGGGCGTCGCCCGTCCAGTCAAATGTCAGCCGCCTTCGCCGACACGCCTCCGATAGGAACACTTCCGCTCAAGCGAACTTGGGACGACAACCACCCGGCGGGGGCCCGCCCCGACGCCCCGCCCCGACGCCCCGCCCCGACGCCCCGCCAGCTCCATTCCCATTCGCCCCGCCGCCGTCAATCGGCCGTATCCCGAGCGGCGTCAGCGCCACACCGGAGCTGAGGAGCGGGTGACGGGGAGCGATCGGCACCACCAGGAAAAAAAAATACCAGGATCCGTAAAATGCACCAACCGTGAGGCTCCATCTGACTCGTCCCTAAGGCTTTTTTTTTTTTTTTTTTTTTTTTTGCAGTTTGCGGGTCCGGTCCCGGTCAGGTCTTTCGGACGAGTCTAGTTTAACCCGATGGAGGTGTCGCGTCGGGCCGAGCTTTTGGTTTTTTAAGGCAGTCGGCTGCAAATCCCAGGGATGGCTAGCTGAGCTAAGCTAGCCCGCTAACAGTTAGCCTGTCCGTTTAGCTATCCTGGTCGCCGGAGCCTCGGTCTGCGAGAGGGATACCTGCCCCGGGCGCCGTCGCGACGCGGTAGTTTCATTCGGGGTTTTGTATTTTTTTGGGTTCTTCCTTTTTTTTGTGTGTTTTGTCCTGTTTTCTCTTTACGAGGCTTCGTGTTCGTCGAGCCGCGGAGGGCGCTCCGGGATAACCTCTGTGCGCGTCCGGCGGATGGACGGTTGGACGGGCGCTCCTCGTCGCTGCGCGGGCGGACGGCGTCGGCTTCGGGGCGGCTAAAGCCTCCGCGCTCGGCCCCGCGACCAGCGGAGGGATTTAACTAATGTGGCAGCGGCGTCCAGCTGTGTCCCGCCGTCTCTGGGACCGCGTAAAAAAATCAAAATAAAATACAATAAATCGCGATTTTGGACGAGTGTTATTCCTACGGGCTAACCAGCTACGCGGGAAAGGTATTAATAAAAAGTGTCGGCACGCCTAAAATTCATCAACTTGTCACGTTAGCTCGGTCGCAACGTTAGCAGCGTTTAGCTCCCAGTCTGACATCGGCTCTCCCGGAGAGCGCATCAAACAGGCGGTTATTCTGCACCTTAGGTAACCGTCTGGAGATGTTTGCGGACATGTTGCGTCGGGGATTGCCCGCGATCGGCTGTCATTCCCTGTAGCCTGAGGATTTACACAAGACTTTGACTACGCTGTCAAATATTTGACACTTGACAGCAGTTTCACCATCAACGAGGAAAGGCCGGACCCGGCAGCGAGCCCGTCGAAGCTCGGTCGTCGGTGCCCGGAGACCGCTCGCCGAAAACGGACTGTTGCTCAGAGCGGGGTGTTTTTTAATTTTTATCCGATACTTTTTTGTTTGAGGTGTAGCCCGGCGCCCCCTTGTCAGACGGGCTTTTCAGCTCATGCGGTGATGACTTTAGACTCCATGATGGCTTGTTGCCTGAGTGAGGAGGCGAAGGAGTCCAAGCGAATCAACGCCGAGATCGAGAAACAACTCCGGCGAGACAAGAGAGATGCGAGAAGGGAGCTGAAGCTTCTCCTGCTGGGTAAGCCCGCTCGGTTTCTGCAAGGTTTTAACATGCTGTCTCGCACTGGGCATGGCTCGACTTCTTTGCACCTCATCTGTGCCTCTGACACACGCACCCACACCCACACCCACACACCAAAAACCAGACCATTCAATTCAAAAGCTGTTGATTTTGATTGTGTTGTGCAGGTTTCGCATGCAAAACTTTGCACCCACAGTTATACTATTAAACAAGATGCATTACCCTGGTCACCGCAGGATTTGTGTGTTGATGTGATATGCAAATATGGTTGATGCGGTTCAAATGGTGTTTCGAGCCACCCTGAGCTAGTGGCGGGAGAGCTAGGAGCAGTAGTTGAACCAGGAATTTTAGCAAGATGCACTAAGATACTATGCTGGTCTTAAAAGTCTCAGAACACGCCCTTTTTTTACCCCCAGTTTTTACTGAAATTTAAGCAGTTCAAGTCCAGAGACAAGTCGTACACGGGTAAGCAGTAAACTGCTCAGTGTTGTTGGTTTAGGTCACCAAAGAAGGGAAAATCATGTAAATTTCATAGAAAAAAAGGTCTTGTTCAGGGATTGAGAAATTGGTTAACTTACAATTTCCTGCAGCAATGAATAAAAGAGTTTATGCAAACAATTCCTACAGGTTCCCCAACTTTTTGATTTTTTTAACAACTCTCTTTCTGTACGAAGGCAGTGATGGAACAGACTGTTACTCCACCCTCGGATGCATTATTAGAACAATACTGCACTACAGGAAGTGGTATTGTATGTTGGTATTAGAATAGTGAGAAAAAGGCAAGTAGTAAAGACATAGAGGTTGGTCAGCGGCTCATCCTACAAGATAATGACCCAAAACATTAGAAGGAAAAAACTAGACAGTGGCTTCACATGACGGAAGAGCAGCACAGTCTCCAGACTTAAACCCCACAGAGCTGGTCTGGGATCAACTGGACAGAAGGTGAAAGCAAAGCAGCCTAAAAGTGCAACACATTTGTGGGAACTGTTGCAATTTCCATAGTATAGAGACTGGTACTAGTGTGTTCGGCTGCTAGATAATCCCAAAATTAAGGTTAAATTTAGTTCAACAAGGAGATTCCCTAATTCCTTGTTTTTTAAAATCTCCAATGTTCTGTGCTTTAACCCCAAGACTTTGAATTATGTCATTTATGTAACAGCTGGAAAAATTAAGGTGTTTAAAATTTTGCTTGTGTGTGTGTATATATCTATATCTATCTATATATCATCTCGCTCTCTATCTATCTATCTGTATGTATGTATATATGTATGTATGTGTATGTATATGTGTATATATATAGATAGATAGATAGATAGATAGATAGATAGATAGATAGATAGATAGATTTCTTTTTTTACTGAATGAAAATTGCACCAACATTTTATATGTGCTTTGGCTCTCCAAAGCTACTATAGTCATCCATCTTTAGTCACATAACTTAACAGGGAAAAAATGGGCAAAACTCCGCAGCCAATAATTAGATCACATCTTGTTTCACCATTTTCGGTGTCCGCTTGCTTCTCTTGTACCAGTAATGCTAATGTAAGAGCCCTTTGACATTTACTGTGAGTTACCTGATGACTCTCATTTATGCATGTGTTTATGTTGCTTTGATGGTTGAGGGGATTTGACTTTATGTCAGCCTAGTTTGGTGATAATTATCCAGACTTTATTTTGACTATGTCTATTATGTCTTTGCTACAACTTATAATACACAAATAGAAAGTGTTTTTATTTAGATAAGAGGCACATAAGTAGTCTCTTGTTGTAAATGAAGACTTTTGTTGGAGGTCATAGAAATCAGTGTAGTTATCCTCTGGTTCTAAAAGTGAATATATATTTTCTTAACCGTGAGTAAAACCATCCTGCTTATTCTGAATTATGTAAATTATCTAGTGTGACTTTTATTAAGAAAAGGTTTTCACAACCAGTCGTCAACAGTTCCCTCTCATTAACACCTTTTGTTTAGTTGTTTTCCATGTTACCGTGGTTTTATCTGCTTGCGTAACATGGCTTTAACAATGAACAAGAGTTGGTTTTAATTAAGTCTAAAAACAAGGGAGATGGTGTCTGGTCTAGAAAAGGCCTCTGCTGAGGTGATCTGCTCTGGGAAATAACTATTCTGCAGAGAATAGATTGTGCCATCCACAGACTAATTTACATGTTGAAGGAAGAGTAGCGTTGTAATGTAATATGGTGACAGAAAAGGCTTTTATTTTGTTTATTACATACTAAAGTGAACTCACAGTTTGGGTTTAGTTACGGAACACTATCACTAGAACTAGGCAGGGATTAAGTATCATGCTAAAGAACACTTAAGCTACTCTGTGGTCTGTTGACACAGGTGACTGAATTCACACTTCCTGGTTTTAAAGATACTCTCACCTAGAGCTGAATAAGCTTCCAAGACTGAAAGTAATAGTAGCCTATAAGAAATAACAATTTTCTTGTCTCTGTTCTCAAACACTTTCTATTTATGGGTTGTAGTATTGCTGCCAGAACCTCAAGGGGGCTGTACTTGAATAGTGAGAGAATAATCATTGGTAGAGCCTTAGAGTCATTAATACAAGATGTTCAAATTGTATTAGCAAGTAGACTAGTAGATGCCTGTTTAGCTTAACAAATGACCAGAATACAGTAGCTTTCTAGAAACCCTCTGTCCACAAAAAATAGTCAAATGGGTGCCAACAGTTCAGACTAACTGTTGTTAGTCTGGAGGTGGGATAGAACAAGACAAGATCTCCATAACTGGCCTGTAACCCCATTGCAACTTCATGCATTTTGGATGGATTGGATAGCTTGAGAGGTACTTTCAGCAAAAAGCCTAAATAAATCTCTCTCTCCAAGATGCATCTGCAAGATGTGATTTTAAATACATCCGCAAGTGGAATGTGAAAGTAGAAATGAAACAGAAATAGGCAGAAAATTGCCTTCATTCTCCCTCTCTCATTAAAGCAACAGGAATAAAACAGCTCAGGAGATTTCAAAACTTACTGTCATTCAAACTGTGCAATAGAATAGTTTCATTTATTGAATGCCCGCCTTGTGGAGATGAACAAAACAATTGCCTCATTTTTAATTTATAAATGTTTCGTCATTGTGTTTGTGTTAGTTAATTGATAGTTGCTATTTATCTTTCTAAGCTTTTTTATTGTTATTGTGGAGTTTTTGACCGCTACCAAACAGTGTGTTCATTGCCATAACCCTCTGGATTAGAGGAAGACCATCCACAATTTACAAAAAAGTGCAAGTGATATTCAGTGTACAATCCTAAAAGACTAGGAAACCATTAACTAGATCCATTTGAGACTCTGCAATCAGAGAAGTTTGGCATTTTTCTTGGGAGATAGCTTGAATCAAATAATTAATTATAAGAAGAGTTGCAGAATAATTTTCTGTCAATCTGCTAATCATTGCAAATCCATTTAAATCATTTGGATTTCAAGATATAAGACACATGAAATGACAAGTATAAATGGGCATTTAATTAGAGGGTTGTTAGAAACGTCTACGATTGGTGGGATACTGGAATTTTTGAGGCCAATACGAATATTGCTATTTGGGACTCATCATACTTGGCGGGTGAATCTGTCAGAGTAGCCTTTAAATTCTTGCGAACCACTAATTTCTGTGTCACCAAGACCTTAATAACTCATTCCTATCCAAGCTATCTAACAAATATAAAATAACAGACATCAAACTATCTTGAATCTGTTGTTGTTTATTTTTGTAGTGTGACGTCTCTGTGTTGACACACTTCTCCACTTTTGGAATCACTGGTCCAAAGTCTTTTTGGCTTTACTCGTGTGTTCATGGTTGGCAACACACAAAAGGCATCTGTTGGTTCAGTTGGTCGACATATTGCCAAACACTGATTATAAATATAACAGTGTTGTTGGTGGAGAGACATATTGTTATTGTCCTGCCTTTCCTGCTCACAGATGAGATGCTGGGACAGTGACTCATTGAAAGAGATAGATTTGGAAGACATCCCTTCCCTGTCCTCACAACCCATATTTTTTGATGAAAGCATTAAAATAATAATAGCGGGGCCATTTTTTTCTTTTGTTTTACTTTGTGGTGAGAGTTTGCTGTCACATTATTTAGGCCTGTGTGGAAAGGAACACTTATCTAGCTACAGAGCGAGATATCGTGCACTCCGGTTGTCTCACTTCATTTGGAACCTATTATGGACCTCTTTGATCCTGTTACAGACGTTTTATTATGTTTTTGGCTGCATATGTATCAGTCTTTTATCTGCAGTGGCTTGTGACCTCTTAAATTCACTGTTGGACTTTTATATTTTTGTCACTGATTGGGGAAAAAACTTTGAAAAACAAAGTTTTGGCTATTTGCTTACCAGAAACCCTGTATCTGTAACTAAATATATCCGTTTTCAGCTTGAAATAATTCAGCTTGGTATTTCTCCCACTCACATTTGTTGATTATGCTATTCCAAATTGCACATGCAGCCGAAAACCTTTTTTTTTTAATGTATGGGTTATACTATACTGTGCACTGTAAATGCTTCTATCTAAAAGGAGCATTGGTGGTTTTGTCTGATGTTTTAAGTGGACGCAATTATTCTAGCAGTTTATCAGCAAGAGGCTGGCTTTCCTCAGTGGTGTGGTTAGCTAATGTATGGTAGACATGAAGGCTGAGGAAGAGCCAGGGTCACAGGAGCGCTCTGCCTCCTGCTCTGTAGCTAATGAGAGTCACAAGTAATTAAATGTGTACAGCCGGAGCCCAGAGAGCTGCAGTAGCAACATCAGTTTGTAAGCCTTCTTCTGCAAAACAGGAGCATTTTATTAGTATTTTTTTATTCGGGAATGAGCATCTTTGTTAGTGCAACTGTGTTAAACTGCAGATGAATTTTTACATTATCATTTTACTAATTGAAATTATAGGTGAACACTAATGTATGTAGGGGATCAATGATGAACTAGCTTCCTGTGCAGAACAAAGGCTCAGACAGTTTCCCCTTGATCTTAAATTTACCCAGTAAAAGTGCTTTAAAAAGCACTTCTCTTTTTATGACACAATATCCTCATGTACTTGTGATATATTTTTCTCAGGAATGTGACATAAAAACTTAATCCGTTATAATAAACTTTACATATAAATTGAGTTTTTTTCATTTTTTTTTTCAGCAAATAGAGCTAGTATTTTGTAATAACTATAATAAAAAAATGTCATAACGTGAAAGTACCTTACCACAACGTGATGAAGGATTGTGTCGCAGAAAGAAAAGTTTTGTTTACATTTTGTGTCAGTGTGCAAACAGTTACTCGAGAAAGTGAGACATTTTTCTACGTGGATCCACTGTTGACTGAAGGTTAAGTAAGTCATGGATGGAAAAACCTGTAAAACGTGTACTGATACAATACTGCACAAATTCAACATATTTTTTTCTGCTGTGGATGTGTATTTATATTGTAAAACCTGTAGCCAAATCAGGAACATTTGACTCATCCCTTGAACGCATTACTTGCATGATATGTGGTTTATATATGAAATAAAACAAAATCACACAAAATACTTTATTTATTTCTGTCAAAAAAATTGAGAAGATGACATGAAACATTTTGACTTTAATGGATTTACCTCTCTCATTATTATTCCTCAACTTGCGTGGGAAAAGTCATGGCCAAATTTTGTTACTACAGCTCCCATTTCACTTTGGGGGAATGTAAAAAGGAAGTATAATGTTGCAATGGATTCAGTGAATTATCCTGTGGACTACAATTTGAGCCCAATGAGGATGTGGGACTCCAAAATCAATTTTTTTTTTACATAATGTTTTGTATGTTCAAAAAATACTGAAAATGATTGACTGAAATAACACATGCTTTTCCATTATTTACTCTAAAATTATTCCTCTCTATGTTGAAGACTGACATTCTAGTAATCATCTAGTTGGTTGACAGCTTACATAAAAATGATTCTTGAAATGATCAGATCAGAGATACTGGAGATTACAAAAGATTTTAATATTGACTTCAAGAACGTACGGAACAGAGCACTGACATATTATCACCTTCGAGAGTTGATACGATGAACTTGTTGGCAAACAGTTGCCTAATTAAAGGTCCAGGTAAATAGGAAACAGCTTCATCATTAATTTGAAGTCAACCTGATGTAATGTAACTCCTATATCCCCTCTGTCTTAGCTCTGATTTGGGTCCTCTAATGCCAGAGAGGAAAATTTTGACTTTTTAGCTACTAAATGCTCTACTGTGTTCACCACAACGACAACAAACTTTGCCTCTCTGCTGTTTAGATTTGAGCAGGCAATGTACAGTGGGGTTTCACACTATGAGAGCAGTAAGAGTCCAAAACAGTGAAGTTGCAAGCCGGACAGATGAACAATGAGCTGAAAAATGCTACAAAGCACCATAGAGCTGAGGAGAACTGCAGAGTCAGGAGATAATGAACTGGCCATTCAACTGTGGCTATGAGCAGCCCCTTTCACATAGAAGTAGTCATGGGGTCCATTTTTTGATATAAAAATATTCAAAAGAGCCACTTAAATATATCAAAAACAAAATGGACTTACAATCTAATAACTAAGGTTTTGCTCTGTCACAACAGTCACATCAATGCTGCTTGCTTCATTTGCATGAATGTTTATGCTGTAGATTCAAGATACTAATATATAGGACTTTTGAACCATTTTCTAAAAAAATACAGCACACCTTTCAGAATATTACTTACACATTTTTGGTCCATCAGTTACATAGAAAACGGGTTTTAATGTGATCATATGATATACACTTTTAGGGAGGAAGTGTTTTTAAGATTTAAAGTCTAGAGCTAAAATAGGTTGAACTTTGATCTAGTTTTGTCATTCATCATTTCAAAAACAGTTACCTGGATTCAGTTCTTCTCCTTTGTACTTGGGACCTGTTTGGGCATTAAACACAGCATTTGTTGTGTGAAAGCTACATATGAAGAAATGTCAGAGAAAGAGAGCACCAATGAGCCATTATGAGCCAGATTCAAATCCACGACATCAGGAGCACATTTTGTACACCTGAATGAGCTAAGGCACTAAGCAGCACAGGATATTTAGCTGAACTCATAATTGAAATGGCAGTCAGGACATGGTATACACACAGAACACACACTTCATCTGTCAATGTGCACACCGCTCAAACTGGTTGGTAGTATCTGGGTTAATGAGTGTTTGTTTTTTGGCAACACCCAAGGATGTCTCATTCATGGAGCCTACCTATGCCTATTATGGTTTCTCTTAGTAGGTCTTACAGTAAGCTAAGCAGATAAGCCCCTGTGTTAGCCATATTTATTTGGATCCCTGTTAGCTGCTGCCAAGGTAACGGCATTCATGGCTGGCTTCTGCAGAAATAACAAAATCTCAGACAATACAGATGAACAACCCACACACAGAGAGCTTGAAATTACCCAAAAGAGATTTGTGAGAGTGTGTGTATGTACAGTAGCACTGTGGACCATCATAGAGCTGCCCTGTAGTTTCCCAGCTATCCTCATAGGCACAATACCAAAGCTGAAGGCAGAGTTGGCAGAGTCCTTTCTGTATCCTTACTCCCACAGCTGTATGTCTACCAGCACTGACTGACTCTCAGCCAAGGTTGATAATGCTAATCATCACCCACGTGAGCTTATTTCTCCAGAAATCTCAAATTTACTGAACTCATACAGCCAGACGTGACACTCTGATATGACTGTGCCAGTTATTTTATCCAAATTCATATTGGTTTTATATTCAAATAGTTTCTGTTCTGTTCCATGTTGCAGTAAAGTGTGTCTTGACCCAACATGTGATGTGTTGCACCTTTTTCCTGTCAACAGGAAGCATTGCCAGACATCAGTGGTAAAATACTGTATTAATTATGCTGGGCATCAGGTGATTATAGCTGTCATCCAGTGTATTGCGGAAATTATTAGTTGGTCCATAAGTTGATTAAAATCAAATAAATCAGGGATAATTAGTAAGTAATTTATTAGTTAAAAATCTCAAACATTTTCTTGTTTTCAGCTGCTGAAATTTTAGGATTTCCTGCTTGTAACTGTCATTTCAGTCTAAAGTGAATAGTTTAGATTTTGTAACTGTTAGCAAGACAGAATTTAATTAACTTTTAATAAAAAAAAAAAAAAATGAAACAGTAGACAATTTAACTAATCAGTTGCAAACCTAATTTGGTCTCATTTTAGTCCCTCACCAGTGACGAGTGATAGAAACTTTTAGTAAACTTGCCCAGAAATTTTACATTTGCTTCTTTATGTCATTTACATTAGTTCTGACCATGTGTAGGCATGATAAAAATAACTGTTAAGTAACTAGGTATGTCTTTTAACCTTGCAAAAGTGCCTTTTAAAATTTTTTTTTTTCTAATTTATTTTTATTTTTTGAGAGGGAAGTTGGGGATTCAAGATCATAAAACAGTTGCTTATGTTAAAGGAGCTTTATGTCTCAAGCTCCTTTAGACTGTGCAACAACAATGTAAAGAAAAGTTATGAAATGTGCTGGCCAGTGAATTCTACATCTTTTTACGTCGTCTTTTGGTTTGGTCTGATTTGTAGACATTGGTCGTAGCATAAGTCACATTGTCAAAGTTTCATCCTAACACATCCCAACAAATACCTGCATTATGATTATAATGCTCAGGTTTTTGAGGTGCATGAGAACTTAATCATTTATTTTAGAGGCTATAATGCCTGTTGGTATTCAATTGTATTGTATTTCACTAAGAAGTGTTTTTAATTTGTTTTTTTTTCCACACACTCTTTATATCAATGGGCATTCCTTGATGTGAAAAATACTATGGATGAAAGTTTGAAAAATCTTAGGACACAGCAAAGTTGTATTATATATTTTCATGTATTTATTTACTTTTTAGAATTCAAAATGATCTTGAACTAATTTGTGTTCCCGATTGGTATTGATAGTGACTGTACCATAATGTCATAGACAGAATAGAGATCCATCCTTGCTCTGAAATAAAAGAATTACTTGTTATTGTACTTTGCGTATTTCGGGTAACTATACCTATACTTTGTTAGTCATCCCAACCATTTTTTTCAGTCCTAAACACCCAGTGCTTGGTTGATGAAAAATTGAGTTTCACAGTGTGCTACGAAGGCAAGGCAGGTAGGTGTTTGTAGTTCTGCATGGTTTTTCTGGCAGCTCTGTTGGTTGAGCAAACTTACATTGACACACCCAGAGTTTCAGCAGTTATGTGGCAGTCAGTCCCATGAAAGACTGCCTAGTCTTTCTCATGTCACTGCCTGTCTGGTTTGTTATTACCGAAACATATTGCCCAATTAAAACCATCTCATATTATATTAATATGACTTATGTCTGAGTTTTATGGACGAGCAAATGTGGATTATAAAAGTATTATTATAAAAAGTGGATAACTGGTAGTCGTGAAAAGGGCCATCACGTTTAATTTAGCAGTTTACCAGTCATTCAGTTTGCTGACTTCTAATCACCTGATCTCAATGTTATTTCTATAAATTGTAGTACTTGTTTTATCAGTTTGACTGCCTATGTATATTTGTGTTTGTACACATGTGCATAAGAAAATCAACCAAGTCTGGATAACCAAGAAGATGAAAAGCTTCTTTTGGATGTTTATTCACTGACACATCAGCGTTGGGAAAGTTCCCAACTAAGTCTTGGATTAGGAAGAGGGAAGTGAGGTTGAAGAAGGATCACAATTAGTTGAGGGATTGTGAACTGCAAAACCTGTGTCTAGGGGGAAATACTTCTGTTCCAGTAAGACAAGAATTTTGATTAAATGGAAGCCAAAATAGGAAAAATTATTAAATTGACATCTAAGTCCTTTAGAAGGAAAAGTATGCCAGGAATTTTCTCAAAACTGGAATAGAGATCCTGTGCTTGCTACCCCTCTCTCTCTCTCTGTCCCTTTCTTCCTTCCTTCTCTCAACATAGATCTGCTCTTACAATCCACTTGCTCCATGTAGACATATTTCAGACATCCAAATGCATCACAGGAGAGACTTGGGTCCTCGACCCTCCCACTCATTCCCCCAAGTCACCCTCTTATCAAGAGGGCATGTGAAAAATGACAGTCGTTTGGACTATCTTTGAAGTGAATTGATGAAGATGTAGCTAAATATGATATCACATAGACGGTTAGTAGAAGGAATCACTTGGCCTGGTAGGTGTTAATGTTGGTAACTGGTGCCAACTAGTCCTTTTACTTCTTTTCTTTTTTAACCAGATTTAGGAGATTTTACAGTTAAGAACGACAAATACACTTTTTAACAGTCTCAGGCCAGCATTTGCTCGTGTGTGAGGTTTTTTCCACCCGCAAATTTTCCTTCTACCGATGATTGTAAACTAGCAGCCCTTTTCTCACCTGGCGAAATGGAAAGCCAGAAATGAGAAGCCTATGACGCAACACATGAACTGTTCAATTTATGTCTGCCAGTGAGGGCATGTATAATCAATTTTTTTGTTATATTGGATTGAATTAGTATATTGCAAAGTGTATACAGATGGGACTAAATTACAGGAACACTTTACAACATGATATAGCCCAGGAACTCCGAACCGTAGAATGCAAATCAGTGCAACAGGACCGCAGACTACTAAATGCTATGTTGAAATATCCTGTTCAATTTTAAAGATTTTAATTTAAAAGTGCTATGTGTATTTTTAGTTTAATAAATTAAAACTAAAATTATCAAGAGTGTTCCAAAAATAATAGTTCTCACATTATGTCAATGACATTTGTATATTGTGCTGCAGAGATATGTATTGAAGTTAGCTTCCTAACCATCTAGCCCCAACCCGTCCCATCTTGTAATACCACCCTGTACCTCAAGAGGCTATAGTGAGACACTGTAGAATGCAGTTGGCCCTCAGTCCAACATGAGAGGTGGAAGAAGTAGCGCTGCCCAGAGACAGACAGCTTTTAGAGAGTAAGGGAATGAGGTTTGATGCTGAATTCAAAACATTTCTTCTAGACTGGTACATAAAGTCCTAAATATTGCTAACATTGGTTATGTAGTGATAGCAAAAATATACATGTAGCATCTCTTGAGGCTGTTTTATTTGAAGGTAGTATATCGTAAAGACGTTGCTTTTATTCTGTCCAGCCATTGTAAATACAGTTTACAAGTTTGTTTTATTTTTTTAAAAATCAGCCATCATATATGCCAGTATCTGTAGATCAGTCTGTTTTGTCTTATAATATCAGAGCTTTACACTCGACTGTCTTTTTTCCCCCCATCCTTATCTAATCAAATTTCTATCCACCTATAACTAATTTCCTTTTCCATCATATGTCCCTTGTGGTCTTGTCTCTGCAGCCTTGTAGCTATACATATAACCAGTGGGAGGAGGATTTGGGAGCGGGGGTTAGAGACCGGGAACAGTGACATGGGAAATGAATATGAAACAAATTTCATCTCTCACACACAAACCCTCTTCTCAGGCAAGCAGAGGTCCCTTCCATCAGTCAGAGAGTAAAGTTAGCAAACAGTGTTTAGTCAGCAAATGCAAGTGTCAGTGAGCCTTTTGATGAAATGGTCTCAGGAACTAAGTAGCCCCAAGATCTAAAAGTCTCTTGTGTACATTTTTGTTTCTACCTCTATCTCAGGATCCACAAAGATTAGGCAAATCAGACAAACAATGGATTTGCAATAGCTTAATTTCATAGGGCATTTATGTTTTGTTTTGTTTTGTGACTCACTGTTTTGCAAACTTGATGTTAGTATTAAGGATACCAGCAGGAAGTGGAAAGGGTTCTTGAAAGCACTGTTTAGTCAAAACACATGTGTTTTCTGCTTACCTAATTACCTTGAATCAAACATGCAGACAGATGAAATATTAAAGGAAAGATAGAATAAATGAATGGAGAACATGTAGATACTTCCATACAGAGTATGAGGGGTGACTTGGTCAGATGGGCATGAAAATGATACGAATCATTCACTTCGCAGTCACCAGATCTCAACCCAATTGAAAATCCATGGGAGATTTTTGACTCGTGTTCGACAGTTAATTATAGCTGTCAAATAAGTACAGGGGGAAAAAAGTACAAAATAGGTGCCTGAAATGTTGTGGTTTAGAAGTATAAAGTTATAAAAACATGGTGGTACTAAAGTTATGTACAGTACTTTATTAGATGTAACTGGTTACAGTTCCTCAATGCCTCATATTGATACATTTGTTACTTCCCTGCTATCTGAATAATTGATATTAACATGCTTTAAGCATTTGTTATACTTGTGTTTGCCCAGTCAGTGATGCACAGTATAGAGAGACTAATCCCAGTAGTTCCTCTGCCAACAGAAATGCATATGGAGCATGGACTTTTTGGGATACAGAAAGTCTGCTCAGGAACTCCTTTGGTCAAAATAGAGCTTAGGTTACTGAAAATGGTCTTGGAAAAGTTCCTGCAGGCGAAACAGGCCTCTAGACAGTCATTTAGTCATTTAGTTTATAAAGTTAGACAGGCCTCCAGCAAGCCTTTCCCAACACTGAGCCCAAGTGGACATAGCTTCCTGTTTGATGTGCTTGGGGAAGTGTTAAGGAATCATTTACTCAGAACGCCCTCTCCTCCACTCTATCTCACTTTGCACCTCCTTCCTTTCCCTCTTGTCTCCTCACCTCCCTTTTGTTCTTTCTCTTTCAACGATGGATGCCAAACTCTGCTTAGAGTTATTACTCTTCATGTAAACCCTAGCTGAAATGTCTGCTGTGCCTCCAGCTAGCCAAAACTGATGAAGCAGATCCGTTTCAACTATTTTCTCCTGTTCTTTGTGAGTTAATGGTTATTTAGCAGAGTGACTAATACCCTGGTTGGTGCATGATGTGGGCAGAGTGACACGGTTCTGCCTCAGTTAACGGTCACAGCTGTGTGATTACTGGGCTTCTCCTCTCTCTACCCCCTCTGGGCTTTGCTGATGGCTCAAGGTCTCAGATAAGTATGTGTTGGTTCTCAGAGCCCTAATATTGTGTTGTTTCTCTTTTATCAGCTTTGTTTATGAACGTACAAACTTGTGGATTTCATCTTACATAATTTTTGGTTACCTTTGATATGCTTTGTATATGTTTATATATCCTTTGTATATGTCATATTCTTAATATGGAGATGTGGCCTTTAGGGGAGCCGCTCCTCTGTTGCTTTTTAGGGAAAGCAGAGATTATCTCAAGTTATAGATTAAAAATTTGTAAGAGAAAGCTTTTGTTTTAAACTGGAGGGCATGGAGTTTGAAGGGCAAGGAACATACAATTCACCAAGCAAGGAGGATCCTATGAAAATATGCTATTGGGTTGCATTATAAGAAATGTAAGTGCTAATGTTTGTGGAAGTTGACCACATACTAGAGTCAATAAGGATTTCTTGGCCTCTGCTTCTATTTTATTTAGTTTTTCTTTTGTGATATGATAATTCTCGCTAAGATAATTGTGCAACATTTTTTATAGATACACGCCTAAATACAAATACATAATAAATGTGTCTGTGTATATATGCATACCCATATATGTGTATGTATATGTATATATGTATGTATGTGTGTGTGTGTGTGTGTATATGTATATATGTATATATATAAATGTACACTTGCAATCAGAAATATTGATCCCCCCAAAGATTTTAAGGATTTATCAATTAGTTTTGTCAAGAGCAAGATTCTGCTTTGGATAACTTCTTTATGAGTTGAGTGATACATAAAATCAACACAGAAAATGCATGATGTAGTATTTGTGTGTAACAGTATATTTTATTAAGATGGCCATGTTACAATTATTCAACCCCTGTATAATAATTTTGTATTTTTCAAAGCTGTTGGACAGTTTTTATGGCCTAAAGTGGAGAAAAGCATAATTAAGCCTTTGGGAACTCTAAAATTATCCTTCATTTGCTTCAGCTGTTATGCATATATAAACCCCACTCATGAAGGTATTCAAGGTGAGTTGCAATCATGGGAAAGAGAAAGGAGCTTCCACAAAAGCAGAGAGAGGAGATTATTTCATCTCACCTGAAGGACCTTGAGTATAAGATTTCCAAAAAATGTAAGATTTCAAGAGACACCACTGGGAGCATTATAAGGAAGTTTAAAAGTTATGGAACAGCTGCAAACCTGCCTGGCTGTGGAAGAAAGCCCAACATTTCTTCAAGGGCCCTTAGCAACTTAGTCAGAACAACTAAGAGAAACCCCCATGTGACTGCAAGACACCTACAGGATGACCTGATGAAGGCTGGTACAAGTGCCTCAGTGGCAACTCTAAGACGTGCACCGAATAAACAAGGACTTCATGGCGGGACTCCAAGACCCACTCCACTCTTCACCACAAGGAACATCAAAAGTCGACTAGAATATGCCAGGAGGAATTTAGATAAGACTACAGAGTTTTGGGAGACCGTTCTATGGACTGATGAAACCAAACTGGAACTGTTCGGACATACAGACTAGTGGTATGTCTGGCATGTGAAAGGCTGGGCTTATGACCAGAAGAAGACCATCCCCACGGTCAAGCATGGAGGTGGGTCATTGATGATGTGTGGCTGTGTTTCTGCGGCAGGAACTGGCAATCTTGATCGTGTACCAGACATCATGGATTCCCAGAAAAACCAGGCCATTTTAAAGAGGAACGTGATGCCTTCTGGTGACTAATTAAACCTTTGTGATCATTGGACTTTCCAGTAGGACAATGATCCCAAGCACACACCTCCATGTCAACCTAAGCTTGGTAGAGAAAGATCCTGGAATGTCCTGGAGTGGCCTTCTCTAAACCGATTGAAAATCTTTGGTGGGATTTAAAGAAGGCAGTTGCAGCACGTAAGCCAAACATCCCTGAGCTAGAGGCTTTTGTACGTGAAGAATGGGCAAAGATTCCGATCGAGAGGTTTACGAAGCTCGTCGGCACTTATCGAAAACGTTTGTTGGAAGTTATAAAAGCTAAAGGATGCGCCACAAAGCACTGAAGCTGGCTGTTGAATAATACTGCACATGTGTTAAAAGAGTTAAATTTTTCATTTGAACTTCAAAGTTAAGTCAACTTCTGTTGACAA